>CADCXD010000007.1:1200000-1800000 GCA_902806575.1 Jackrogersella multiformis | reverse complement strand
TAATTTTTTAAAACTTTAAGCGGCCTTTTTTAAAAAAAATAAGTAATGTCGTTATAAAATTATCGTTTTCAAAAACTAAAATTAATCTTATTTTAAAATTTACATTTTTTTAAAAGTGGTTTTTTTATTATAATAATCCTTTACGTTTAAAATTTCCCGTAAAATTATAAAATTATAAAATCGTTAAAATATATTAATTTTAACGTTTAATTTTATTAATTATTTAACGATTTTATTTATCCTTAAATTTTAACTTTTTAATTAATCTTTTATTAAATTATAATTTTAATATAATTTACTTTTAAACTTTAAAAATAACTTAAATAATATTAAATTTAATTAAATTTAAACGTTTTAAATATTTAATATTTCATTAATTTTTATAAAATTTAATTTAAAATATAATTTATCGATTTTTATTTTTTAAATAAAATAATTTTTCGTTAAATATTATATTTTTATAATAATTATTTTATTTAAAAATATTTATATTTTAAATAAATTAAAAGTTTAATATTTTATAAAATATTTAATTTTAATTTAAACTTTTATTTTAAACGTTTTTAATGCGACCTTATAAAAATCCTTACATTAAATAAATACAATAAAGATTTTTAATCTTTATCTTATTTTTTACCCGTTTTAAAATAACGGGAAAACCATTAATCTTATATATTAAAACACACCTTATAAGGTCAGTACCAGTTTTTTTATCGTAATTTTTACGTTTTTTTTTAAAAAAAAGTTTTATTTTAATTAAATCTTAGATTTAATATTTCATTTTAAATAATTTTAAAAGTATATAATTTAAAATATTAATAAAATTAACATTTTAATATTTTTATAAATAAATATATATTATAAATAAAATTTAAACTTTTATTAATTAAAAAACTCGTTATTATTTTATTTTTTAATTATAACTTAATGAAATATTTTAATAAATTTATTAATATTTTTTTATTTTACTTATTTTATACTTTTTATTAATTTTTAATATTAAATAATGATAATTTGATAATTTTTTTTAAAATCGCAATTATAAATGTCTCGTTATTTAAACGTATTTTATAAATATAAAACTTAAATTATTATATAACTTAACGTTTAAATTCTTTAATTATTATTATAAAACTTTATTATTATTTATTAAATAAAACTTAAATATAAAATATATTATTATATTTATTTTTAATTATTAATAAATAATAAAAACCGTTATACCTTTTTTATATTTAAATATATCTTATAATATTTATTAAAAAAATCGAAAAGATTTATATTTCGATCGTTTCTTTAATATTACGTTATATACGTATATTATAAAATAATATTTCTATATAAAGTTTAATATTTCTATAATTTTTATGTTTTTTGCTTCATATATAAAAACTTTAAAAATTATTAAACTTAAATACTTTATATTTTCCTTTAATTTTAAAAAAGGTTAAAAAAGATAATTATTAATATAATATAAAATACGATAAAATAAATAAAAATTTTATATTTTTAAAAAATTAAATTATACTTACGTTATAATTACTTGATTTTATAATTTTTAACGTTATATTTACCTTAACGTAATAAATAATTAAAATTATATATATTAAAATTAAACACATTATTTAATATTAAAATTAATTATTTTTAATTATTTTTAAAATTAAAAATTAAAAATAATTCATAAAATTAAATGTTTTATAAAAATTAATAATAATATTCTTTAAAAATAAATAACGGCTTAAATTTATTATTATATAAATCCTTAAAATATATTACTTTTATTAATATTAAAAATTATGTTTTAATTTTAATTTAAAAATATTAAATTAATTATAATAATAAATATATTTTTTAATTAATTTTTACCGGTTATTTTATCATTTTTTATTAAAATCTTAACTTGTTTATTATTACGTTTTTACTTTTTAATTATTTTTAACGATTTTTTCCTTAAATTAGTATTAATTTATATAACTTTATATTAACGTTTACTAAACTTATAAATTTATTTATTAATATTATTAATAATTATATATTATTAAATAACATACTTATTAAACTTTCACTTATATTTTTAAACCTTTTAATTGTAATAAAAACATATATATATTATTATTTACTTTATTATTACATAAGTTAATAAATTTATTAAACTTACTCGTTAAACTATTTAATAAATTAAAAATAATAAATATACTTTTAAAAAATTATTTATTTTTATTTTTACCTTTTTAAAATTAAATTTAAAATCCCTTTTAATAATTTTTTACAAAAAATATTTATTTAATTTATAATTTTTAATTTTAATAATAAACTTTACTTTTATAACTCGTAAAAAGTCTTTTACAATAAATAATTTTATAACATTAAATATTTCATAAATTATAATAAATTTATATAAATTAATATTTTAAAAATATTATATTTTAAAGTTCACTTTTTCGATATAAATTAAATAATCATTAAAATAATAAAAAGCTTATAATTAACTTTAAATATTTAAATAAATCTTTATACGAATTTAATTTTTATATAAAATATTATATAATAATTAAATAAAAGATATCTTAATAAATTAATTTTTAAATTGAATTACCGATTTAAATAAACGTTTAATTAATAGCTTAAACTTTAACAATCTTTTTATTAAAAACTTATTAATTTTTATATTTAAAATTAAATTAAATATAAATATAAATAAAATTAAAATTATTAAAGCTTAAAGAATTATTATATTTATCGTTTTAAAAAGTTATTTAAAAAATTAAAAAACCGTTGGTTCGAATAAATTCTTAAATAACAAATAAAATTACATTTAAATTAATATTATTTAATACACTTAAATTAACGTTATATTATTTACTTTATTTTTTATAAAGTTAATAAAAAATACAATATTAAATAAAGAAATTAATATTTTTAAAAAATCTAATTTCTTTTAATATAAAAAGCTTAATATTATTATGATAATAAAGTAAAAATATAATAATAAAATATAATTATGAAATATATAAAATTATATAAATAAAAAGGAAAAGAAGCTTTATAAAAAAAAGAAAAATCATATTATATACTTAAACTATTTTAAAAATACCGACGATTAACGTATACTAAGCCTATAATTATTAACCAATTTATAATAATATTAAAAGTTTATAAAAAAATAATCGATTAATATAAAAAAATAAAACCTTTAAATTATAAAAAAATACGTTTAATTAATTAAAAAATATACGTATGAATTATAAATTATATATATAACTCGTATTATATTAATTATTTTATATTTAAATATTTAAAATAAACGATCATAATTATTATAATTAATTTAACATTAATAATATTTATTATTGTAAATTTTAAGGTTAATTTATTATATATTTATAATTAATTTAAATATTTAATAATTAAGTTTTAATAAACTAATCTTTAAAATAAAGTTTTAATATATATGTTACTTTTTTAAGAAACATTAAAGCTTTTAATATATAAATTTTATATTAATTAAATAATATTTTAAAAATATATTTTATATCATTTTATTTATTTTTTAATAAATATTTAATTTATTTATTAATTTTATAAGTTTTTACTACATAACTTATAAAATTATTTACGTTTATTATAAAATAATTAATATCGTAAATTATTTAACTTTTTATAATTATATAAATATTAAAACGTTACTAAATAAATTATTAATAATTTAACGTTTAATTATATATAAAATAACGTTCAATTATATATAAAATAATTTTTTTATAACATATATATAAAATATATATTTTAAATTCAAAATTAAATTAATTAATAAAAATTAAATTTATTAATAAATAATTATTGTAATTTAAATATAAAAAGTTAAATAAATAAATTAATTATTATTTAAATTGTTTTTTCTATTAATTAATTAAATTATATATTTTTATTTATGATTTTTAATTAAATAATCTAAGTATTCTTATTAATTCTTTTTTAATAAATTATAATTAATTTTTTAAATAAATAAATAAATAAATATCTAATTATTTAATTATTTAAATGTTTTATATAATTACTTATATAAATTTTAGTGTTTTTAATAAATTGTAATTATTTTTTAAAAAATAATAATAATATAATTAATACGTTAATAAATAAAGTTATAAAATTTAAAGTAATCAAATAGTTAATTAATATTAAATTAATGAATAAAAAATATTTTTATCGATTAATATATAAAAAGAATTAAATTAAAAATTTAATATTTAAATTAATATTAACTGTTAAATAAAAGCTTTTAAATTCAATAAAACAGATTATAATATAACTTTTAATATTTTATTAAATATTCGTTTAAACTTTTAAACGTTTAATAATTATTAAAAAGTATAAAATAATATTTTTTTATTAAATTCTATATAATATAAAAGCTTTATATAATTAATATTATATTTACGTAAAATAATAAATTATTTATATATAATTAATATAATTTTTATATTATTTAAAAGTTAAAATAATTATAAATAAAAATAATAATTTATAAAATATTATGATTTAATACGATTTTATAAAAGTCTTTATATTAAATAAAAATATATACTTTATACTTTAAATTAAATAAATAAAATAAGGACTTTTAATTTTTATCTTATTTTTCGCCAGTTTTAAGATAATAAAGAAATCATTAATTTTATATATTAAAACACATTAATACGAACCTTATAAGCTACGTCTTTATATATAAAATTAATAACTTCTTTATTCTTTTAAAACGGACAAAAAATAAAATAAAAACTAAAAGTCCTTATCTTATTTATTTAATTTAAAGTATAAGGTATATATTTTTATTTAATGTCAAAACTTTTATAAGGTCGCATTATACACTTTATAAAGTTCGTATTATTATTATTAAAACTTAAAGTTATAAAAAAACTTATTTAATTTAAAACTTTAATTTAATTAAAATAATATTAATATGTAAATTATAATATTATAAAAAAATATAATTAATTTAATTAATATTAATTTTATTTATTAAATAATTAAAATTAAAAAAATAAAATTATATAAATCGTAAAAATTATAAAACTTTAAATTATATAATATAAAAAATAAATATTAAACTTTATGAAATAATATAAATGTTTAATATTATAAGGTTAAAATAAAAGTTTTAAAATAATTATATTTTTTAAAGATTAAAGTAAAGTTAATATTTTCAAGTAAAATTAATAAATATAAAATATAAGTTATCTTTAACGTTTAAGCCACGGGTTATTATATTAAGGATAAATTATTTATGCCTTTTAATAAACCTTTGTTTAAAAAAAATTAACGTTTTTATTAATTATAAATTAATATTTTATTAAATTAATTTTTAATTTTTAACGTTTAATAAATATATTAAATATATTTACATTATTTTTATTATTACTATTATCGGATATTTATATTTTTATTATAAGTTTTATTTTTAATAATATAAGTGTTAATGTTTTAATTATTAACGTTATTACGGTAATAAATATCATAAATCGTATTAATTATAACTTAATTTTTATCATACTTTTTTTATAATTTATAAAAATATTATGCGTATTTTTTACCATTATTATAACTTTAACGATATATATTAAGATTGTTTTCATCGATTATTATTATTTTTTAATCATCGAAAAGATATTTATAATTTTTTAAAAGTCCGGTTTTATATTATCGTTTTTATATATTAATTAAGTTAATTTAATTAGTTTTAATTTATTATTTAACTTTTTTAAAAAAGTCTTAACGTTTTTTTTACGTTTTTATTAACCCGAAATATTTTAAATACGTTTTTATCTAACATTTTAAAAAATATTTTAATAATAACTTTTACTTTTTAATTAATAACTTAGCTTTATACATTTATTTCTTTAAGTTAATTTTAAATTATTTAATAAAAAATCGTTATTAAAAGGATTTTATATATTACAATTTTTAATAACGTTTTAATAATTAAAATAACGTTAAATTATAAATAAAACGATACGATTTTTATTATTTTTTACGTAATATAATTTAAAATTAATAATATTTATTATTAAGTTTTTATCGTTATTATTTCGAATAAACGATTTATTTTAAAGAATTCGTCGTTATTAAAATTTATTTTTATTTTATATTTTAATAATTTTAAACGTTTTATTAATAATTATTATTTATTTATTATTAAATAAATATTAATCAATTTATTTAAGCGTTAAATTAATAATTTTTTAAATTAAAGCTTTAAAAAGCGTAAGTATTAAATTTTTTTATAAAGAAGAATTTTATTATAAAAAAGAAAAAAAATATTATTATAAAAAAAGAATTTAATAAAAATAAGTAAAAAAAATATTTATATAAATAAAAAATATCAATATAAATAAGTATATTATATTTTATTATTATTAAAGAAATATTAATATTTTTATAAATTATTTTAATATTAAAGTATTTAGTTTTTTCCCAATTTAATTATAATTTAATTATAATAGTACAAACCTTATAAAAGTATATATAATCAATAAAATTAATACTTTCTTCGTTCTTTTTAAACAGGCAAAAAATAAAATAAAACCCTTTAAGTTTTTAGTTTATTTACTTAAAGTATAAAGTATATATCTTTATTTATATATAAGCTTTTATAAAGATCGTATTATATAATTTAAATATCGATATATTTAATTCTTTTTTAACATAAAATTTTTAATAATAATTATAATTATTATTTTAATTATAATTGCTTAATAATTTATAAGTTATTTTTATTCCTTTTTATTTTTTAACGTTATTTATAAAATATAATAAATTTTAATAATTCTTTAACGGCATTAATAATTAAGTAAAAAAAAATTATTTAATTATTATTAATATAATTTAATAATATATTTTCAATAAATTATCTTTTTAATATTTATTATTATATATTTATAATTAATTTAATACAACTTTATAAAGGTTTTTATATTAAATAAAGATATATACCTTATACCTTAAATTAAATAAATAAGATAAGGACTTTTAATCTTTATTTTATTTTTCGCTTGTTTTAAAATAACGGAAAAATGATTAATCTTATATATTAAAATATACCTTATAAGGTTTATATTAAATTAATTCTTAATATATGTTCTTTTAATTAAAATTAATTATATTAATTTATATTATTATTACTTATATTTTAACCGTATAACATATTTTATTAGTAATTTATTAATATGGTTTATTTCGTAATTATATATATAATTTTTATTGATATATTTTCCTTTAATTCTTTATTTTTATTAATTTTTTAAACATTAAAGATTTAAACTATTATTTTATTTTATTTATAATTATTACTTAATTATAAGTTTTATAAACCTTTAACGCGTAATTTATTTAACTTAAATAACTCTTTATACCTTTTATTAACTTTTAACGTTATACTTACATTATATATTTCTTATTATTTAAATTTACTTAAATTTAAAATAAAAAATTTTATTATTATAATATAGGTTTTTTTTACTACTTATTATATTTTTACATTAATTTTATAACTTTTTAAAATCTTTAAAACGTAAAATTTATAAAACACTTTACGCATATTAATCCGAAATAATTAACCTTATTTTAATTTTTTACATAAAAATATTTTTAATATTTGTAATAAAAAACCTTTTTAATATTTACATTTCTTATATACCCTTACATTTTATTAATATAACTACCTTTTTAAATTATTTTAATTAAAAGAAATCGTTAAGTTTATAATAATATTAATTAAGAATAAAATTACGTTTATAAAAACCGAAATATATAAACGTATAAAAAAATATTTAATAAAACGTAAGCTTTTATTTTAAGTTTAAAAAATCCTTTTAAAAATAAATATAATAAATAATTAAATAAAATTATTATTATAAAAAAATATTAAAAAATAAATAAATTGTTATTTATAAACGAAATAAATCCTATAACGTTAATTAATTTATTTATAAATAAATTTTAATTTTTTATAAAACTTAAAAAAAATAACGTTAACGTGTTTAATTTAAAGTTTAAATTTTTTTTAAATTACGGATTTATTATTAATAAACGAAATATTATTTTTGTAAATATATATATATTTATTAATTACGTTAAATTTTTTTGTAAAAATCTTATTATTAAATATAATAATAAAAATTAATTTCTTATACTTTTTTTATTTTATTAAATAAAATATTATAATATTAATAAAATAATAAATTTATTTTTATTAAACGTAAATAAAAATAAATCGTTAAATTAAATAAAATATTTCAATTAGAGGAATAATTTTATTTAAATTTAAATATAATGTTTATTTTCTTTGTATTTATTATATTAAGCGTTATAAGATTAATTAAAGGTAATAATACCGTTTTTATATATATTTAAAAGAAAATTTAATATATATATGCTTATAAAATAATAAAATTATTATAATTATTTAAACTAGTATATCTTTAAAGATTTAATAATTCTTTTAAACTTTATATAAGGTTGAAACCTTTTAAAATTATATACGAAAAATTTAAAAAAAATAAGTTAATTATAATAAATAATATTATACGCCATTAAACTTTCGTAATAATAATTAAAATTATTAAAACAATCGTAAAAATAATTAACGAAATAATTAACGAGATAATTAAAAAAATAAACGTTAAAATAATAATTATAAACGAAATCGCCGTAATAATTGCTAAAGCAATTATCGAAATAACGATTAAAAAAATTAACGAAAAAATAAAAAAGGTAATTAAAATTAAAATCGAAACTTTAATTATAATAAATATTATAAGAAAAGTATATATTAAATAAATGAAAGTAAAACTTTTTTTATATTATTTATAAATAATTCCTTAAATAATTTAAAATTAAATATCGATAGTAATTTTATTAATATTATATTTAATATTATTATAATTTATAAATATTATTAAAAAAGTTATTTATATAAATACAGTAATAATATAAACGTAAATATATTTATAATTTTATTTTAAAAATTATTAAAATATTGTTTACGATAAATTTTAATTATTAAATTTATAATTATTATTAAATAATTTTATCGTTTTAAAATAAATTATTTTAATATATTTATATTTATAAAAATATTAAATAATATATCCGTTAAATACTTTAAAAAGTAAATCTTTTTAAAAAATAAGCGTAAACAAATTAAAAATATATATAACTGTTATAAATAAATGCAATTTTTAACGTTAACCTTTTAAATAATTTATTTTTATTTAATTATATATATTTATATATTAAAGTATGCTTTTAATTAATAAATAAAAATATTACAATATACGTTAATTTAAGTATAAACTGTATAATAATTAACCGTTCGTTCTTTAATAAGTTTAAATATATTATTAAAAACCGATAAACATATATTAAAAAATTTAACGAAAAGTCAATAAAAGTTATTTAATAAGTTATATTTACTTTTTATGCCTTAAAAATTAATCAAAACGGTAAAATAAAAATAAATTATCGAAAATAAAATTAAACTGAATTTATTAATTAATAATAATTTATTTAAATTATATAAAATAAATATTTATTATAAAAATTAAATAATATTTTTTATAAAATTAAACGACTTTAAAATAATTTTTAAAATATAAACTTATAATTATATATACGTTTATAAAATAATAAATAAACGAAAAATAATAATTACCTTTTTAAATAAAATATTTATATATTCGTAAATTATAAACTTTTATTATTTAATTAAAGTTTTTATTTTATACTAATATATAATATAATTATAAATATTATTATAAACGTAAAAACTTTACGTATAATAATAATTAAAAATATTTTAAAAAAGTTTATAAAAATTTCAAAAGGTTTTTACGTTAAAATAATTATAAAAAATATCGATAATAAATATTATATTAATTTTTAATTATTTACGTTTAAAATTTTTATCGTAATTATCGTTATTATTATTAGTATTATTATTATTATTATTATCGCCTTTATCGTTACGTTAATTTTTTTAATAATAAACGCATTTTTAAACGTAAATTTTATCGTTATATATTTAATAAACGGTAGCGCGTTTAATAATATAAACGTTATAACGCTTATAACGTTTATTCCTTTTTTTAAATTTATATTAATAAAAAAACTTTCGAAATTTTTATATATTTATATAAACGTAAAATTTATAATAATCTTAATTATTATAATAATAATTATTCATATCGTTTTTTTAATATATAAAATAAACTTTATAAAATTAATTATCGATATATTAAATAAATTAAACTTTATTTTATTAATAAATATTATATTTCTTATAATTTAAAAATTATAAAGGTTATCGATATTGTTTTAAACAACGTTATTAAAAAAAAAACTTAAAGTTAAAGATTTTTAACGTATATTTTACCTTTAAAATTAAAAAAGTTATAAATTTATTCGAACGTATTATTTTAAACGAAATATATATATATATTAAAAACGATACGTTCGTTATATAATTAATAAATTTTATTAATTCTTTTTTATTATTATAAAATTTTTTTTTTTTTTACCTATTGTCGAAAATAATTAAATAAAATATTTACTTATAAATAAATAATAAAATTAAATATTTAATTTTAAGAATTATTTTTTAAGTAAAAAAATAAAATTTTCTTAAATAAAACGTATCACGTTTTATATAGATAAAATTATATAAAATAAATTAACAAATTTTATTTTTGTATTTATTTAATATTTATTATATAATATATTATTTACAATATTTAAAAAAAACGTATAATATTTAATTTATAAGATTTAAATTAAATTATTATGTTTTTTTAAAGTAAATATTATATTATTATAATTGATATAATAATTCTTTTATTAATTTTTAATATATAAAAGTTTTTGTAATTATTTTATTTATATATAATATATATTAAAACGTTTATTAATAATATTATAATTTTTTAAAATTCCGTTAAAAAATACTTTATATATTTACAGCTAATATTTAATTTCTTTTATAAAATTCTTAACCTTTTAAGTTAATATTTTTAATATATTTATAATTAAAAATTATTTATTTATAATTTAAAATCTTATTTTTTTTAATAATTAAAAGTTTTTAAATAATATTTAAGTATAATCGGCTTTTTTAAACGTTTATTTTATATTATATTTAATATATAAAACCTTTTTAAAGGTATAAAATAATTATCTCGAAAAGAAATTAATATATTATAATTTTATTAACGTTAAATTAATATTTTTGAAAATATTTTAAAACGTTCTTTATTATAAATAAATATTATATTATTATAATTTAAATAAAATATTTTTCCTATAAATAAACGGATCTTTTGAATAAAGATTTAATGTAATAATTTTTTATTTAAAAAATAACTTTATATAAACGTTAAGGGAAATTATTCTTCCTTAATAAATTTAATTAATTATATATTTTAATTAATATTTATTTAAAGTAAAAATATCTTATGGTTTATTAAAATTAAAAATAACTTATTTTATATAAGTAATAAAAAAAATTAAATTATAATTTAATTATTTATAATTATTATTATTATTCTAATAAATTATATTCATTAATAAATAATTAATTCGTTTATATATTTATTATAATATATTATAAAATTTATTATTTACTTAAATAATTATATTTTATATTTAATATGTTAAGTTATTTAAAAATATTTTAAAACGTAAAAAATATAAATTATAATATTAATAAATTAAATAAACTTATAATTTTTAATTATATATAAATAGTTGTGAAAATTATAATAAATAATTTCTTTAAATAATAATTTAAAAATATAAAATAAAAATATAAAGTTTTTTATAATTATAATAAATATTAAAAGCTTTAATAATAATTTTATAAATAATTTTTTACGGCTTAATTACTTATTTAAAATTATTAATAATTTATTATATAACGTTATTTATAATAATAAACGTTACTTATATATTTTTTACTTAATAATTTAAAAAATATTAAAAAATACGTATAATAAAAAACTTAAAAAGTTATATATTTAAATAAAACTCTTATTTTATTAAAAAATACTTTTAATATCATACCGATTATTAATTAAATTAAATTTTATAAATTAAATTAATAAGTAATTATTAATTTATATAACTTATTTTTTATTTATTTATTTATATTATTATAATAAACTTTATTTTAATAGAATTTAAAATAAATAATAAAGAAATTTTATAATAATTAAAAAGTAATAAAAATATTATAATATTTATAACGTTTTAATATTAATTTCTTACTTAATTTTTAAAAATAAAAGATATTTTATTAAAAATTAAGTTATAATTCTTATAATATAATTAATATTAATAAATTAAAAAATCTTAAAAAAATAATTTTAAATAAAAATTAAAAGTTTATATTTAATTTTTAAACAAAATTATAAAAAATATTTAAAACTTATTTACTTATAATTATTACTTATTATTTTTAAATAAACGATTTTTTTAAATAAAAAAATTAAACGATAAAAATCATTATTTGTTATTATTATTTTATAAATTTAAACTTTAATTAAGTTAATTTATTATTATTCTTTTAATAAAACCTTAATAATATATATTTTATAAATAATTTTTTAATTTTAAACTTTTAAAACTTTTAAATGTTTTAATTAACGTAAATATTAAATGTTTTAATTAACGTAAATATTAAATGTTTTAATTAACGTAAATATTAAATGTTTTAATTAACGTAAATATTAAATGTTTTAATTAACGTAAATATTAAATGTTTTATAAATATTTATTTTATATAAAAATATTTACGTTAAAATATAAAGCTTATTATAAAATTTATAATAAAATAAAAAGTTTACTTATAACTTTATAAGGGATATTATCTTGTAAAATAACCTTTTAGAAAGTTTTCTTAATAACGTATAAATTTATAAATAATGATTAAATAAATAAAATAATTAACTTATAAATTAAATTTACTAAAAAACTTTTACATTTATTTAATTATTTTAATAATATATTTTTTCTTTAACTTTAAAAGGGATAACTTATTTCATTAATAACTTCCTCCCTTAAAGCTAATTAAAATAAACTAAAACGATAAAAATAACTTAATATATAAAATTAAAGTTATATTAAAACATAAACTTAATCAAATAAAAAACAGTTTTAAATATTTAATAAACTGGAAAGGTTATAAATATAAAAATAATTTATAAATTATTAAAGAATATTAAAAATAAAAAGAAGGTTATAATTTATTAAAAAGGGCTAAAAATAAAAGTTTAATAAAGTAACGTTACGATAAATTTATTAATAATTATTAATAATTTTAAAAATAATATTTATTAAAAACGATAAAGATTTTTTATGCCTTAACATTTTAATGTAATGTTATAAAAGTTTTTATATTAAATAAAAATATATACCTTATACTTTAAATTAAATAAATAAGATAAAAAATTTTAATCCTTATTTTATTTTTTTTTTATTTTAAAATAACGAAGAAATAATTAATCTTATATATTAAAATTTACCTTATAAGGTACGTATAAATTAAATTATATTAACTTTTATATTAGTTTTATTTTAAAACTTTTTTATTTTAATATATTTTATAATATTTTAAATAAATTTAATTTGTTTTTTATCGGTATATATATAGTTTTTATAATATATTAACGTTTATATTAAGAATTTAAGTAATATAATCGATTAAAAACTAAAAAATGATTTTTTTAACGATAATCTAACCTTTATATTATCGTATATATTAAATATTATTATATCGTTAATATATATTTTAAAAAAACTTTAAACAAAGTTTAATTTTTAATTTATAAATTATTACGTAAAGGTTAAACAATTTTTAAATTTTATTAACGTAACGTTAAAATTTTTTAAACCTTTTAATATTAATATTATTATTTTATTTTTATACTTAAATATAATAAATAATTAATTAAAAAAATAAAGCTTTATTTATAACGTTAATACCTTTATTTTTTTTTTTAAACGATTTTCTTTTAACGTAATAAAAGGTAAATATTAATTAAAACATTTTTATTTAATAATTTAATGTTAATAAATATTTAACTTTTTTTATCGTTAATAAAATTTTAAATAAAAAAATACAAAAAGTTAAACGATATAATTATTTTTTATTAATTTATTTTATTTGGTTAATATATTTAATTAATAGTTTTATTAAAAAATTATTTTATATATTTAAATTTATACGTTTTTATTAACCGTTAATTAAATCGATTATTATTAATTTTTAAATATATTAATAATATTATAATTTTATTAAATATTTTACTTATTTATTCAAATAAATAATCGTTATATAAAATAAATTAAAATTATAAATATATATTCTTTTTTTAATTATAAGTTTTAAAGTATTATTAAATTTAAATATATTTAAAGTTAATATATTTGTTTCGATAAAATCTTATATATATTTACGTTAAGTTAATCTTTTTTATAAAATATTAATATGTATTTTTTTTAATTTTTTAATTTAAACATTACGTTATAAAATTTTAAATTAATTAAATATGTTTAAAAATATAATTTCTTTCAATATATTTATATTATAAATATTATTTATTATATTTTTTATTTTAAAATTTTTTTTATTTACGTAATAAATTAAAGCAATGGATTGAAATAAATATTATTATTTTAATTAAAATTGAGAAATTAATTCGTAATTAAAATTTATTATTATATTGAACTTTTTAAATAACGATATTTTATTAATATTTAAATTTTAAAATATAATATATTTTATTATCATTAATAATTACGTTATATTTTTTAAAGAAATTATGTTTTATTAATAAATTAAGTTAAAAATTTAAATAATTAATTTATATTTTTATTAAAATTTTCATTTAAATTTATCGTTTATATATTTTTTTAAAACAATTTAATTAAAATTTTAACTTTAATTTTTATAAATAATTTTTTTAATATTAATTTATATATATATATAAATTTATTTAATTTAAATGTTTTATTATTTTCGATAAATAATATTAACTTTATTTTATTTATTATTTAATTAAATATATTAATATTTATATATATTATTAATTTTTATTTTAATATATTTAACACGTTTACTTTTAAATTTCTATATTTTATTAATATTTTATTTAAAAGTAAACGGATAATATTTTTAATTTTTATATTTATCGATTATAAACATAAAAGTATAATATTTTTTAATTATATTATTTATATATTTATTCTTATTTATTTTTTTAAAAAAATATTAATAACTTCTTTAACTTTAAGTTAAGTTTTTATTATTTATTTTATTTCTTAAAGTAATTACAAATATTTAAAGTTTTATATATTTATTAATATATATATATATATTTAAAATAATTAAGTTTAATATTAAATGTTTTATTAATATTTACTTATATTATATCGATTATTTTTTATTTAAATATTTAAAATAAGCATTTATAATTATTATAATTAATTTTAAATTAATAATATTTATCATTTTAAAGTTTAAGTTTAATTTATTATAATTTATTATTAGTTATTATATATTTATAATTAATTTAATTATTTAATAATTTCAATTAAGATTTAATAATTAAATCTTAATAAATATATATTTAAAATAAAGTTTTAAAATATACTTTACTTTTTTTAAAAATATTAAAGCTTTTAATATATGGATTTTATATTAATTAAATAACGTTTTAAAAATATATTTCGTATCGTTTTATATCTTTTATTTTTTCTTAATGAATATTCGATTTATTTATTAATTTTATGAGTTTTTATAAAATTATTTATAAAAGTTATTTTTAAATTTTACGGCTTTTACGGGTTTTTAATAAGTTATTTAAATAAAGTTTATTTATATATAAATATTACGTTAATACGTATAATTACTTTTAATAAAATTTTTTATTATTATTATAAATTTATTTACGTTCGTTATAAAATAATCGATATCGTAAATCATTTAATTTTTTAATATTAATTAACGATTTATTATAAATTTTTATAATTATATAAATGTTAAAATGTCGTTAATTAAATTATTAAACGATTTATTAATAATTTAACGTTTAATTATAAATAAAATTACGGTTTATTTTACGATACGTATCTAATATTTATATGTTAATTTAAAGATAAAATTAATTAATAAAAGTTAAATTTATTAAAATTAATTACATATATTAATTAAAGGTTATTTTAATTTAAAAACGAAAAGTTTAATTAATTTATTAATTAATATTTAAATTATTTTAATTTTAAAATTAATTTGTTAATTAAATTATATATTTTTATTATGAAAACAACACATAATAAGTAAATATACGATAAATAATATTAATTTAATTATTTATAGCTTAATTTTTTAGTAAAAAAGCTAAAAATATAAAATGGTTAATTTTAAGGTTTTATATAATTATTTATATAATTTTATTAATATTAAATTTTTATTACATAACTATTTATATATTTTTATCGATTATTTTTATTAACTTTTTTAATAATTTACGATTAAATTCTTTTATAAATAATCGGAGATATTAAAAAAAATATTCGAAGGTTTTATATAATTATTTACATAATTTTATTAATTTTAATTTTTTTAATAAATTACGATCGAATTTTTTAATAAAAGATTAATAATATAAATTAATTAATTTATAAGTTAAATATAAATATTAAAATAATGAATAATCGAAAATTTAACATTTAAAATTTTAATTATTAATTAAGTTAATTTTTTTTCGTTAATAAATTTATCAATAATATTATAAAATTTAAATTAATTTGTAAATAAAAACTTTCAAATTTAATAAAGTAAATTATAATATAATTTTTAATATTTCATTAAATATTTATTTAAACTTTCAAACGTTTAATATTTATTACAAATTATAAAATAATGTTTTTATTATTAAATTTTATATAATATAAAAACTATATATTAATTAAAAAATTAATTTTATATTTAATAATATATTTACGTATAATAATAAATTATTTATGTATAATTAATATAACTTTTATATTATTTAAAAGTTTCGGTAATTATAAATAAAAATAATAATTTATAAAATATTATCGTTATTAAAATTTAAAGTTAAAAAAAATTAATTAATTAAAAAAGCTTAATTTTATTAAAATAATATTAATACGTAAATTATAATATTATAAGAAAACAATAACGTAATTAAATTTAATTAATAAAAAAATGATAAAAATTATTAAATAATAATAAAAATAAAAAAACGAAAAAAATAATCGTAAAATGTTTAAAATTTAATAATATATAACGGATTATTAAAATAATTAAGTAAGGTGATTAATTAAGCGTTTTAAGCATTATATTACTTAATTTAATATAAAGTTATTTTAAAAAATGATTATTATAAGAGATTTTAAATTGTTTTTTTTTTATTTTAAAATCCTTTTTAAGTTTTATTATTAATTAACGTTTGGATTTTTATTGTAAAACTTTCCTAACGTTTTTATTATTTTTTATATTATTTCTTTTTTTTAATTATTAATTTTTAATAATTTTATATATAAATAAATAAATAAATAACCTTAAATATATATTCGTTTATAATTTATATTTAATATAAGGAAATTTTATTTTAAGATAAAACTTATAAAATATTTATATATTAAATTCTTTTACCGATTTTTTAACGTACGTTTATTAACCTTATTTTTTTATATAATATTATCGTATATAAATTAGCTTTTTAACTTTTTATAATTTATAAATCTTTACCGGATGGTTATTTATAATATCGTTTATTATTTTTTTAAGTTTTATTAATTATTTTATAATTATTTATTATAAGTTTTTTTTATTTTTTAGCTTTACGTTATACTTTTTACTTTCCGATTATTTGCCGTACTTTTTAATTTTTATTTTTCGGTTATTTATTATATTTTTTAATTATACGTTATAGTTTTTATTTTTAAGTTATACGTCGTATATTTTTTAACTTTATGTTATATATTTTTTATATTTTCCGATTATTTTACCGTATATATTTTAATTTATACGTTATATATATATGTATTTAATATATTTTTACTGGTTATTTATTAAGCTTTTAATGATATATTTAACCGTTATATGTTATAATCTTTTTAATTATTTATTATAAATCTTTTTGTTTTTTAATTACTTGTCGGACTTTTCAATTATATACCGTATAAGTTTTTATAGTTTTTTTCCTTTCTTTAAAAAATATTATTTAATTATTTTTTACTTTCGTTTCGTTATATTTTATATAAATTATTATTTGTAAAGTTATCGTTTTAATAATTATAAATTATTATTTTTTATAATATATTTATAAACTTTTTAAGTTAAATATAATATATAAATAAAAAATATTTTTTTATTATTATATTTTTTATTATTATATTTTATTATTATTAAAGTATAACGTTACGTTTACTTTTTTATTTTTAAAAGTTATCGTTATTTAAAGGATATATTTTTTATTCGTTATATATTTATAAAATATTTACTTTTTTAAGCTTTATTTTATTATTAAAAGTTATAATTATATAATTTATACTTAAAGTGGTGGCTTATACGTTAAGGATGGTTTATGTTTTATATTTATTAACTTTACTTTATAATATTAACTTCGTTTTTATTCTTAAAAATAATAATTATTTTAAGACTTTTATTTTAACTTATTAATGTATAATATATAATATTATTTCGTTCTCGTTATATCGTAACGATTTATACTTTATCGTTAAATTAATTAATTATAATAAGTTAACGTAATAAAGATTTAATTAATAATTATTAAACCTTAAATATTTTACGATTTTTTTTATCTTTTTAGTTTTTTTATTATTTAATGGTTTTTGCTTTTTTTTAATAATAATTAAATTTAATTACGTTATTTTTTTATAATATTATAATTTACGTATTAACGTTATTTTAATAAAATTAAAATTTTTAATCGATTAAAGTTTTTTTTTTATAATTTTAAACTTTAATAACGATAATATTTTATAAATTAATATTTTTATTTATAATTATTAAAACCTTTAAATAATATAAAAATTATATTAATTACGTATAAATAAATTTTTATTTTACGTAAATATAATATTAAATATAAAATTTAATAATAAAAACGTTATTTTATAACCTTTAATAAATATTAAACGTTTAAAAATTTAAATAAAAATTTAATAAAACGTTATAAATTATATTATAATTTATTTTATTAAATTAAATTTTTTTTATATAAACGTTAATATTAATTTAAATATCGATTTTTTATTTTAATTATTTTTATATATTAATCGATAAAATTAATTTTTTATTTATTAATTTAAATTTTATAATATTATTAATAAAATTATTAAAAAAAATTAACTTAATCGATTATTAATTTTTTTGATTTTTTAATTTTTTAATATTATTATTATTATTATAATATTTTTTAATTTATAAATCGATTTATTTATATTATTAATTTTTTAATAAAAAATTTAATCGTAATTTATTAAAAAAATCGAAGTTAATAAAATTATGTAAATAATTATACGAAGTTTTTTTTTAATTTTTTTTAATTTTTTTTAAAAAATTTAACCGTAATTTATTAAAAAAAATTAATAAAATATATAAATTATTTAATTAAAAATAATTAATATATTATATATTATTAAGTTAAAATAAAACTTTTAAAATATTTATTATTTTTAAAAATTAAAACGAAATTAATATTTTAAAATAAAATTAATAAATATAAAATATAAATTACTTTTAACGTATAAGTTACGAATTATTATATTAAATATAAATTATTTATAACTTTTAATAATAAACGACGATAATTTTTTTATAAATTTTAATTTTAAATAAAATTATTATTATTAAATTAATTATTATTTAATTATAATATTATATTTTATAATTTATTTATTTTATATTTAAAATTATAATTTTTAATATATATAATTAATTTTTTTAATTTAATTATTTATTACGTATTAAATATAATATATCGGTATTTTCGTTTTCGCTTTCCTCGTCCATGCCCCAGTCTTTAAAACCCGTGCCTCGGGCCCAGCTTAACCCTTTCTTAATATGACTCTCGTGGATGGCCTTGGAGTCCCTCTCGTACACGGCGCCTGTTATTGCAAGCGCCAACACAAAAACCCACACGTCGCCGCCTTTCATCGCCCGCCACCATCGCCTCTTCACCCCCACCTTCCACAGAGAGTCCACACTCGTTCGTGCGCTGTAAAGGAACACGCTTCTCCCTTCTTTGCGCTGCACCCATGCCCACAGTCCCGCAAGGAAACCACCTAGGAAGAATCGTTGCGTCGGCAGGAATGTGCGTGGCAGCCAGGTCTGGAAAAAGCAAATGCTTCCCCATGCCGTTGAGATAGCTCCCGTCGCAAATGCCGACATGTGTAGAGCCCTGGAAATAAGCCGGTTCAAGAGGTATAGCGGTGAGTTGTACAGCGACTTATATCGTGGCAGCATGAGTACGGAGTAGAACAACAGGAAGAAGCGACCCATTCGAGGGAACGAACGGACCCAGAAAGTAACATAGGTGCGTAGACATGACGGATCGGAGGGATGGAGAGTAGCGCAGGCAAGGGAGCTGATGAGAGGGTGAGCTCGTCCAGCAATAGGCGCAACGGCGGCGAGCGACGATGGCAAGGTTTCCTGCTCTGGGAACAGGGTCGGCGAGATGAACGGTCTATGAAATTGTTAGCATCTTTTATGTCATGTAAGTAAAAGGTGTAGGGGTTTACACACGGCCAATTCGCCTTGGCCATCTGGGCCAGGTTATCGGTAATCTCCCAAGCGTTAGGCCATTTAATGTCGTTTGGCAGATTTTTAGGGGCACCATGAATATAAGTAGTAGAGCTCTTCCAGATGAAATCGACGAAGGATACTGGAGAAGACTCCCGATCGAACACGACAGCGTGCAGTAGCTGCCCGAAAGCAAATGGTTGAAGCATCCAACTTCCCCACCACCAAGGTCGTTCTCGTTTAATCATTCCCTTCCCGCCCCCGCGGACTTTCCAGCCCCAGATTAAGCCCTCCTCTTCGCAGAGGTTCCAGCCGAACTCCAGAGCACGAAAAATGGCTGCAATGGCTACTGTCACGCGCAGCTGCTGGGAGGGATATATACCTAGAGCCAACCCTGCTAGACTGGCTCCCACCGCCGGCGCGTAAGGGGATGTAAGCGCCTGGGAAGTCCTAGGATTTCGACTACGGAAGGGAGCGGCTGTTTGGTCTAATAGATGGGATCGTAACCGACTTAGAAAGCGGAAGAGGAGGCGGTAGAGTAGTAGAATTGTCGATAATGAGAGTGATAGCCGAAGACCGGAGGACTTATAGAAAGGCTGTCTCTTCTTCGACGTGCCACTCCTGTGGGAATATATCAGCATCCGGCGTCACATATATCCAAGCTCATGAGGGGGGTTGCTTCTCACTCTTTTTGGCCTTTCAACCTTGCCATCACTGCATCGTAAGCTCTCGTTCCTAAACCAGTTGCGACGAATATGCGCAAGGAGTCCCTGATGGCACGCGCATTGTATGTGTCTCCTCTGCCAGCGCTCTCATTCTTTCCGTTTCCGTTTCCCTTCCCCTTGCCTTTGCCGACCTCCCTGTCTGTTCCAGACGCCCTGCTAGTACTACCACCATCTATATACCGTTCGACGGCGTTCACGCTCGGCACTCTCTTTTTTAGTAGACGTGATCGTGATAGGACATACTTATGGAGCGTTTCGTATTCGCGAGCCGAGATGGTATATCTTAGGGCATTGCGAAGCACGGGATCAACGGCTGACGTTGGCTTCGATTTCGAGTTCGCTCTGGGCCGTGACACAATACCAGGCTGGCTCGGGATCTCGTGTGAAGTGAGGGAGAGGATCGTCGAGGGACTGGCTTCGGATGCCATAGTGGTCTTTGGTGAATTGACGCCTTTTCGTGACCTTGTTGGATTTGCGATACGGGTGGGTTCAGTATGCGAGAATATATTTGATTTTCTTTCCTGTTCTCTTTCGTATATATTACGGTATGTATAGAAAGCGCCCGAGCTACCCTGTCTCAGGCTGGTGTAGGAATTATTGAATCATGCCAATTCAGACGTAGCGATACGACGTCGCACCCGCTGTACTGACGCTCTTAACAAGGTGTCTGTCGATAGCAACCTCGTAACGGTAGAATATGCCAAAGTCCGAAAAAGACGAACAAAACATTAATAGAAAATGGCACCGAAGTTTTGAATGTATCTGTAGAAGTCGTACAAGGCGATAGGACGGGTTTGGTGTTGACGGAGACGGGGATGGAAAGAGGTATAAGAGGAATAATAGGAATTGTCGCGTCTGGCATGGGGGGGGACTTGAAAGATGTCAGATGCAAGAACCATTTAATTACCTAATTAGCCTACCTATGGCCGTCATTCGTCCCATTACGTAAGATTAGGTACCGGAGTACGCTAGCTGTGCCTCGGCTTAGCTGGCATGCGAGGTACCTACACTACTTACCTAGGTACTTACTACGTACAGTACGTAGTAGGTATTGTGGGGTACAAGGTTAACCGTTGAAGTGGGTAGGTAATATAATAAATATAATGCGATAAAAGCATGGTTTAATTTATCTATCTACCTAGGTATATATATATATGTGATGTATATACACCAATCCGTCATTTAGACCAAAAGATCCAACACACATAAATACAGACAAATATATGTATCATATACTCATATAAATATAATTTCATATCTCCGTCTAAGCTGCAGCCTTGTTGGATGTAGAATCTGACTCGGCTATGTGCTCCAAGACAGCGTCCGCACCCTCGACTTTCCCTTTCTCCAGTCCCTCGACGTCAACATGTGGCCCCTTGTAATTCTTACGGCCGTCGAGGACCCAGGTGGCTACGGCAATCAACAGGATGACGCCGAAAGCGACAATGCAGTAATTCATGTTTTCGCTCGTGACCGGTAACTCGGGCGGGAAGACGAACAATACCGTCGTCAGGATCGTCCAGGCTATGCCAACCTAATTTCCCCATCGAGTCAGCTATTGCAGCCATGGGCTAACAATGCCTAGAGAGAAACGTCAAGGAAGAAGTAGCTGAGCACTTACTATATTCAAAACCCAGCCTGCCACACCTGGTAACTTGAACGCGCGGTTCGGGGGCAGCATCTTACGGCCGCGCAGCACGTTAATGGATGGTGGTATGGCATACGTCACGCCGAGCGCAACAACCGACGCGGACGTGATGGCGTTGAACGTGCTCGTCGACCCGAGAAAGATGCACCCGAATACGACGACCCAGGCGGCTGTCCATAGGAGCGCGTTCAGCGGCACGTCCAATTTCGGATGGACCTGCGCAAAGATACGGCTGAACGGGAGCCCGCGGTCTCGTGCGAAGGCGTATGACATCCGGCTGCTCGTCGTCATCAACGTCGTCGTAGTGAATAGCATGCATACGAGCGGGAACATCAGCAGGCACACGCTGCCCGCCGGGCTTTCAGTGGCATCCATGAAGATCTGTAGCAGCGGGCCGGCGCTGGACTCCATGACGTTGTCGATGTTGTCGACACAAAAGAGCAGGCAGGACAGAAAGACAAAGCCTGTCACCATGCCGATTCCGATGCAGTACAGCATAATTCGCGGGCCTTGTATATGCGGCTGCGGAATCTCCTCGATCATGTGGGCTACAGCGTCGAAGCCCGTGAGCGCGAACGCACCCTGCAGCAACCCTAGCAGCCACGAGGCGCCATCTGGCCACCCGACCTCGTTAATAAACTCGCCGTATACGAAAGTACCGCTCTGGTAGTTTGGCGAAGCGCACGCCAGTATCGTGATGCTAATGACAACGAACCCGGTCAGGCTCCAGAAGAAGGCCGCCTTGGTGAAGAGCGGCAGTAGTCTCGTGGAGAAAGCATTGATGAAGAGAGCCGCAAGGGTAAACCCGATATAGATCAAGAACTGATGCCAGGACTTAATCTCGTAGTCGGGGTGCAGCAGCGAGATGATGTTAATGATAAACGTGCTCCCCAGCAAGCCTCCCGTCGCCGTCAGGGCGACCCAGCCGCTCACGTTGATCCAGCCAGTAGCGTAGCTGATGCTCCTGCTCCAGTTCTTCCACGCAACGATGGCAACCCAATGATACTGCCCCCCGGCGGTCGGGTACGCGGACAAGAACTCGGCGAGCGACGCAGCGAGGCATAGGTTGCATATGCCGGCAACGATGAGCCCCCAGACGACAGCGCTAGGCCCGCCGGAAGGCAACGCAAGTGAGATGGAGGCGGCGAGGGCGGTCCAGGTGTTGAGGATGGCGAAGGCGAGCCCCAACATAGAGATCATAGAAAAGTTTCTTTTAAGCTCTTGTTTATGTCCTAGGTGCGCGAGCGCCGCGGCGTCTTGGGCGACGATGCTATCACGCGCGCCACTGCTGCGGCGCCGCCGAGGTTTCTGTTCCTTGAGTTCACCCATTGCTTCTGTCTTACTATTAATAACGTCTATGCCGTCTACCTAGTTCTTCTTCTCCTTCCCCGATTGCCCACTAGACACGAGGTAATTTCAGCTCGAAGTTAGGTGTAGAACAATAAGATGCGTAACATATAACATATATATAACGATATATTCATGTAGAATAATATATAACAGCTCTGGGTGCTAAGTTATAACCAATCTATAGCAGAATACGCTGCTCCTGTAACATCCAAGCTGATTACAAGAGGAGAGAGAAGAAAAAAAAAGGGAAGAAGATATCTTAATTTTTTTTAAGGACAGTGCTATAACCTTTGAAGAAAAGGTTGGCTAATTCTTATCAGTATCATTACTACTATCAATATCCTTACTACTACTTACATACCTGGGTACGTAAAGCTCGTTCGATCTTACCTTTATTCTATTACATTATTCTCTTTGTTCACCGAATCGGTGGGTCCAGTTAATAGTTGATACCAGGTACCTACACATGTAGGTACATGTAGATAGGTATATATATCAAAAGGTACTTACCTCCGGTACATTACGCGGGACGAGAAAAGCTTAACTTGCAGATCCGGTACATGGTATTCCTACAAGCGTACACTTACCCGCATCACTAGGTACCTATCTACAACGTGATGATCCCAGGTCCCTATTCCCCGCCTTACCTACCTAGGTAAGTATGTAGGTAGCCTATACTTACACTATACTCGTGTAGTATAGGCACACAAGGATCCACAATATGAATACATCTAGTGTATTTGTTGCCGCCGTACCTAGGTACCTACCTAATATGTATATACCTAGGTATATATGGTAGGTACTATACCACGCTTTAAGGATATTCATATGTTGAATCTAACCACTTATGATGCAAATAAGTTCATAAAATAAACACTTTTAATGGGACGCAAGGTGATCTGTAGTGTAGACAAGATGGCCTGACTACGGCACCGTCTACCAACCCCCTCCTGTTTATTCTTAACACTCACACTCGACAATGCTAAAGTAACTCCCGACGTCCCGACCTCCCGACCGTAGTCTTTTTACCCTAAGTGCAACTTCTATGAACCAAAGGTTCCTGACCGAGTAATTCCAGCGGGAGACCAGACGTGATCCTGTGTGATCCTAGCCGCAAATCCTTCCAAACTCCGGGGCTGATGGCTTCATGCGAGAGAAGGAGAAGAAACAAATGCAGACAATATCCATCTGTAGTGGAGGGGGGATGGGGATAGGGATAGGGATAGGGATGGGGTATTATGTAAAATGCAAAATGGTACTCGTCAACCCTTCTCTGCTCTTCGTAATCCTGTACTGTCTAACCCCCCTTTTTCGTATGCCTTGTCATTCCTTGCCTGTATCTGCAAGACAGTGGGGACTGACTCAACCAGTGAGAATATTTTGTTTTCAAGAAACACCTTCATATACCATCCGAGTCAAGAGAAGGAGAGGGATACCGTGCATACGCAGACGGACATCCTGCCAGGCTCCTTGCTCCGACTTTTGACCAACTATGTCCACGAAGAAAGATTGGAGAAATGATACACCAACACCGAACGCGATGCCAACGAAGGACCAAGCCGAAAAGAAGAAGAAGAAAAAAAAACGGAGAGAGGAAAAGTAGTCCGTCATGCCATGATACTACAGGAAACCTCATCCCTTCGTATCAATCAAGGCGGTCGTTTTACTTGCGAGTCCGTAATACAAGATTCCAATCAGTTAGCTAGACCATCGAATTTCGGACATCATACGGTTGCGGCTGCAACTGCTGCTGTGGTACGCCTGAAGTCATAGCGAACTGAGGAACCCATGTACGTACTATTCGAGGGAGATCGGCACCTCGTGGCTGGATCACGGTCTCCTCCCAATTCAACACATCCCAAAGCTCGACAATGGCACACCGGCGTTGAGCGGATAGCCGTTGTTGGATCTCCTGGGAATTGGGAACTACCCCCGCACGAATCGCCTCAACTGCGCGCAACCGTCGTGCCTCTCTCTCGGCGATGACATCAGCAATTGCATGATATCTAACTTGAGCCGTGTGCATGCCCGGGGCTCCGTCATTCTGCGAAGTAAGCACCTTGCAGAGCTCACTGAAGGGTAAGTTGAGTAATATACGCGAAAGGATAGGAGAACAACCATCAGGATCACGAGGGGCGGCGGTGGCATCGTCTGGGTAAGCGGCCGGTAGATCGCCGAACTTAATACTAGTTAGGCGATTAGATTTTGTAGGACTACGCATGTTTGTGCCTCTAGCGATGGTAGGCACGGTATTGTTGTTTGCCGGTGAAGGCGTGACAACCGCAGCCGCCGGAATGCGCGCGAGCTTCGGGGGGTCGTAAACCGATGGGTCGAATTCAAAATCCCCCGGGAAGGCATTGACAATGAAGTCCCTAATCGCCTCCTGGAGGAGCCTAACCTCCGCGCCATACACATACTCCAATTCGGCATCCTGGTCATCGTCGTACTGTTCGTGTCGCTGAACAGCACCTTCGAAAACGAAAGCGAGAGCCTCCTCCACGGTATTCCAAGTGAGGAAGTCGGCAGCCATTCGCAAGCCACGCATGAAAACATCATGCACGTTCAATAGATGACCAGCAGCAGCATAACCCAGACAAAACTCAAACCGATCGGCCTTATCGTCGGCTAAGTGAAGGCTATATGCTCTATCATTTAAGACGGCAGGCGTGAGCAACGGGAAGAGGTACAACCGCCGTACCGCATTCCACCAAGAGTCGGAGCGTAAATACGAGTCGTCAGACTCGACCGTGATAGTATGGGAGCCCAGATCGGTGGCACGAGCAGCCATGATGTGCTGCTTCAGTGCCGGGCTACGAGCGAAGATGAGTTTATGGCCGGTGATCTTGACCGGGTGATGCAAACGTTTGGTGGGAATCAACTCTAGCACACAGTCGGTGAGTTCTCCGCTGTCGAATTGGTCCTGGAAGTATACGATACCATCCCTTAGGCCCTCGTCGCCGATGTTAGGGTAGCGAGCAAAAGGCTCTAGGGGGATGAATGGTGGGAAGTGAGCACCCGGATGTGGGTGTCCAACGGGATGATCATGATGAGCGTGGCCACCGTAGGGAAGGCCGTTAGGAGGATAAGGAGGCATGGCTCCGTTCTCAACACCATTTAGATCACCCGAGGCGTGTGATCCGTGAAAGCTGTGAGGCGTCTCGAGACCGTAGCGACTAACGCCAGGCGTGAAAGGATCGAACGGAGCATGCGCGACAGAAGCGGGGACTTGTCCGTAGGAATCAATGCTGGACAGGGGGATAATGTCGGGTCGAAATTGTGTGTTGATCGGACCGGGAAACCCGTTTCCGGAGTGTGCGTGGTGGTGGCCGTTTGGTCGTGGGTGGATACTATTCTCGCCGTTGGCCGGCATGGCCGGAGGCGGAGGAGGCATGAAACCACCAGGCGGATGTACGGGTGAAGGCGTATGAGAGCCAGCAAACCCGCCGAAAACGACGCTACCGCCATTACTCATATGGGGGTGGTGTTGGTAGTGGTATAAGCGAGGCGGGCCGCCGCGAAGGCTGGTGGGATCCGGGATGTCGTCGGTTGATAGTTGGTGCTGTAGAGGGTGGGTCGGTAGATGATGATGATGATGATGATGGAAGGGTGGATGTTGTTGGTTCGATGGTGGAGTGGGCGAGGGACTTGGCCGGGTCTGCGAGGCATGTCGAACTGCATCTCGGGCGCCTATCATATGTAAGAGTCTATAGTCTAGTTGAGATGGTCTTGACTTTAGATGCGGGTTACCTTCACTGGCGTCATTTGCCGAGGCGGAGGTGGAAACGGAGGCGGTGCCAGTTCCAATGCCATTGCCATTGCTGTTGCTATTGCTGTTGCTGTTACCGTTGCGAGATTCAAGTCCAAGTCCAAAGGTAGGTGCGATATGCGCTACCGAGGGTTGGGCAAGACTGGTATTTATTCCGTTCGCACCATTCACTAACATAGGAGCATGGGAATGCTTCTTGTTCTTGTTATTATCTCCGTTAGGTGTACCGTTCGTAGGGTTGGTGGCGTTTTCGGGCTTCTCCACATCCGAACCGTCAGAGGTCTTTGCCAGTTGTAAAGGAGCCTTCTCACCATCTGGGACATGGGTATTGTCGTTGTGACTAGCGAGTGCTGCCTCGAGCGAGGAAACTGGGAAGCCGTTGGCTGAAGAGGCAGTGGGAGGGTTATGTTTGGTCGAGTTGGTGTGGTTGATCTGCTGCTTGGGAATCATAGGAAGAGGAATCGCCGGTAGCACAACGGGCCGGCCCTGGGTGACGACAGCGGAGGGTTTCTTCACATGGCCGGAAGAGGTCTTCGCAGGTTTAGCTTGGCCCTTGTGAGGCGCCATGACGAAGGTTCTAACTCAATTGTCGCAGATATCGTTTGCCGGCAGTTATTAACGATCGCAGGCTGCTCCGAAAGAGATACGAACAGAAGGGGAGGCGCTTATAGGTAAACGGAGCTGACGAGCGCAGGAGTTCCGGAGTTTGCGCGATAGGGTGAGGGTGAGCAGTTTGAACGGTAGGCATTCGACTGTGACTGTGACTGTGACTGTGACCATGAGACCAGATCCGGAAAACTGCGACTCAACTGGAGCTCAAGGATGTCATGAACATGAATTATACCATTCCAGAATCCAGGATCCAGATTCTAGAGGGGGAGGAGGGGGAGGGAGAGGGAGAGAGAAAGAGAAGATCGATTCAAGTATCTGGGTTAGGAGGGGGGTATGTAAAAGAGTCACAAGAGAGTCAGTCAGTCACAAGAGGACGTAAGACCAAGTAGTTTAGTTTAGGGAAATGTAATTAAGAGAGTGTTTCTTGTGCTTCTTAAAGGAGAGAGAGATAGAAGGCGTAAAAGTAGGATTAACAAGATCTGACAAGGTCGCACTGTCAAGTGTTTCTGTTGTTAATTACCAACCAAGGTAGTTATCGTTGTTATTTTGTTAGGGGAAGGAATTGACAGCAGTGATGGAAATGGAAAAATGATTGAGATGTGATTGTGGGTGATCGATTCCTACCTACCTTGGAATTAGTCCTGTAAGTATCTGTAAGTATCTGTAGGTATCTGTACCGGTATGTGTAGGTCTAAAGATGGACGACGACGGATGGTGGTGGAGGAAGTTTGGGGGGCAAGCTCCTAACAGCTCTGGCGGGGATGAAAAGTCCGAGATTTTCCAGAACTTTTTTTTTTAATTTTTTTAATTGTTGTTTCTTCTACCTAGGTACTTCTCCGAAATTGAGGGGAGGCAACTGTTAGCAGCCGTTGGTCAGCTATTAGATCATGTGGAGTTTAGTACGAGGAGGTACCTGCCTGCCCCGCGATTTCGTACCCGTTAGCGTAAGTAGCACTTGCAGTGACCTCATACTACGTACATGGATGATGGACTTGCTGACAGATGATGGATCTAATCTACCCAGGTAGGTACGTAGGTATTATTTACGGAGTTAACCAGGCATACACTAGTGTACCTAGGTAGGTACTTACCTTAGGTACCTCTAGGTAGGTATTTGAAAAGGTGCATATAAAAGAAGTTTATTTACTTATCTGCTTATATACTTAGTAAACGATAAAAACCACGGTGACTTGCGTCTAAAGGGCAAATGATTACCGTTTCTAGCTTCTAATTCGGATATATATATATATATATATACCTAGGGATTACGCATCAGTTACGCAGCGGCCACTCTGCAACATCCTCATGAATCTTCACTTCGTTCTTGACCCATATAACCCCAGCATGCTGGTTTTGATATTCTGATATTATATCATCCACGCTATCGCTCCGCGCCTTCTTGTGATGCGCTGGCGGCGGCTTTGATATGTTGGAGTCTGTCCGAGTGTGCGAAAACCCCGAGTCGCGTGTCGAATCGCGTGCCAGAAGGGGCGGGTTGGACATTTCGTGATGGTACATCACAAATCGGGGCAACTCGCTTGCATTGTTGCTTCGGCCGTGATTCGAATACGTACTAGCGAACCCTCTCGTCTTGAGATATAGTGGTCGTAGGGTAGGGATGCCGATGCACACCATAGCGACAGCGATCTCCGCGCCGGCCCAGGCGAAGTAAGGAACAAAGTTCACTAGATTTGTTCATCAGGCTTTGCACGGTCCGTGGCACTCATGATGGTTATAAAACCCCATTGAACCTGTACTTACGTGTATAATTGAGAACATTTAGTCGTGAGAGCACCACCGTCCTGGTGATACCGCAAGCTCCGGCGCTACAAAGAGAAGTCAGTTAGCCTGTTCGGTTTTCTATCCTCCAGGTCGCCACCAGTCCGCCACCAGTCCAAGTCTGGAGATGTATTGTATAATTGCATCGTATAGTTCCAAGGTTGTCATGACTCACATTACCCCGAGGCTCATCCCACCCGCCAGCATGAATTTATCCCGTCGAGACATAGGAAGCGACCAGATAAATAACCAAGGGAAAACGGCAAAGAAAAAGTCGCAGATGCTAGACCAAACTATGGCCGACGTTAGCACATCGTCCTACTAACTACCGAAACTGTACGCGTTACCTCCGAGTCCGACGCTCATAGGTTGAATCCGTATGTTCCACGTACCAGGCGTCCGCAACGGGTCCCAACTCGCCTTGATCGGCGTCGTCTGGTTCCAGAGCATGATAACGAGGGCGATTGAGGTGGCGGTGGTGATGACGACGGCAGCCCATAGCGCGATCTTATGCCATCTAGCTTGGACTACGCGAAGTAGAAAGAGGCCCATGGACAGCTTCGCCATGGCATTTCCGGTAATGGCGAAGCTGTTCGCAACGTAAGTCCAGAAAATCGCATCTGAACTGTTGTCGATACTGAGTGCCCAGAAGTTCTGGCCTAGCCCGTAGTGGACCGAGACTTGTATGAAAACGGCGAACAAGAGGAAGAATATCTATACCATACGAACCGAGTTAGATATCTCATAGTAGTAGTGTGCGAGAAGAAAAGAAGATTCGAGTCTACGTACGCCTGTACACGCATACATGTAGTCCTCGACGCCAACGAACCTAATGATGCGTATGCGAGTGTACAGCCGGAGGGCAACCAGAGCCAGCGAGAAGGCGGCCATTGCCCACATGGCAGAGGCGAGTTCGTGTCCCGGATTCATCACGAAATGACCAGTCGGCATGACAAGACATCGGAAAGGTGAGACATGCAGGAGAAATAGGGGCGCGGCCCGGGAAGTTTTAAGCTTAAAGCAAAGTGGACGGACGACACTCGGAGACCATGGTCACCCTGGAAATCGATCGACATCTAAGATAGGCAAATATCATTTCACCATAGATAGTGACGACACATCAAATCGCCGGTCGAGATTGTGAACTATGCCGGGGCGTGGGCTCCAATGGCGTCGTACATCGGCCTAGGTAGCCCTGGGATTCACGTGTGATGGTATAATAAGCGCCACCAACAAATAGGCTGCCTAGGTAGATGGACTAGTTAGACTAAATAGTTCAGATTCCAAGTGACGGTAACGAATCGATATCACCTATTCCCACAAGGGTTGAACGAAACAAGTAATCCTCACTCTCTCCTGTTTTCTTTACTTACCGGATTGGTCAGAAGATATGCCGTATTAGCCAATCAGAATCAAGACTTTTACTAGTGCCCTTCCCCTCGCTAACATATTCAGCCAATGAGCTTGAGAGGAGGACAAGAACAATGCCAGGATTAGGCGCCCATCACACGATACAAGGTATAGGGTGGCAGGCTGGCAGGCTGGCTCTTGACCCTGACTGACTCACATATAATAGGTATATATGAAGATAAGAAACCTGGTGTGATAGTATCTTGAACCTCTTGAAGGAACTACATAAACAATTCGAAGATACATAAACAGTTCGAAGAGAAGCCTGACCGGGTTATAGCGTAAGACGACCAACTTCGTTACCTATAAAATGGAGACTTAATCCGAAATTTTCCAGTCCGCTTCAGAAGCCATTGTCTGCTTTGATAGCACCCTCGGACCATGCTCGCCCTCCTCTAAGCCGTTCTGGCCCGGCTCACTACTGCTTCTCCAGCGCCACATTCGACCGTAGACCGTCTGCGCCCCCTTGCCCTCAAGGATCTTGACGACCTCGCGGCCGAGGACAGGCAGAAACTTGAAGCCGTGGCCGCTACCACCAGAGCAGACTGCTACCCCGGGGCGCCCAGGTACGAAGTCGACGACGAACGAATTGTCGATACTGTCGGTGTACCAGCAGAGCTTTGTGGATGAGATACCCAGTGGGACTAACTCGGGAAAGTTGATCTTGATGTATTCTAGAAAACGCCGATGATTAGCGAGATGAGTTGAAAAAGAGGAAAATATAGGTTAGTGTCTCCCTGCTTTGTTTCTCTTACCTACCTTTGATGCCGTTCAGAGCATCCATTGGAATCCGCGACTCCTTCTGTTCAGTTACGTGGGCAGTTCTGGGTACTGATACTTGCCGTCCGTGGACGTTTTCGAAGTTCGTCCACCTAATATTGAGCGCATTAGCATTTTATATATATGAATCATAACTACGGTATAGGTAGGCTCTGACTTTGTTTTCCGCCAACCAATCTTAAAAACACCGTTTTCGTCCCTAGGGAGGCTATACACTTCCTTGCTTTGCAAGGATATCACCGGTTGGCTTTCCGGAGAAAATCGTTCCCAGAGATCAGGATGATCTTTTGGAATCTTGACAGTGGCTACTGAACCGGCCGTGGTTTCTAGCAGGCCCTCGACCTCTGGGATCAATGACGGTGTCCACCCACCACCTATAGCATGTAGATTTCTTCTTTTAGCGACTAGATGCTTCTCCTTGGAATATGTAGCGTATTAGATGCCTAATGACTTACCGGCGACAACGACCAGATCAGCAGGATGCTCGAGGCTATCGGCAGTATGCACCACGGGGTAATTATCCTTGGTCGTAATATCGACAACCTTGCCACGCAGCGGATCAAGTATCGTCTTGACGCCCGCCTTCTTTGCGAGATGCTGGCACCAAGCGCAGCTCTTATACGCGTACACGAAGCCAGCGGTGGAATCGAGGACAGCTTTGTGCGTACCGAACCTCTCCTGGCGACGACATGGGTCAAGTTTGTGCGCCCAGCCTTGCTCCTTTGCTCGAGTGATATCTTCATGTCAACAATGAAAGGGTAATTAGAACCGTTACCTCACAGCGATGGTGTATTCCGATTTTCTAACCTACCTGTATCGTCATCACTTCGAAATTGGAATCCCCTAATCCCCTCGCGCTCCATATTCTCTAGCGTTGTGATCTCGAACGCTCCAAGGTCCGGTTCGCAGCTCATGCGAAGCATCCCCACGTTCCACCAGAGCTTTCTATCGTCACCCCTCAAGCGCTCTGGCAACTCGTTCGCTGGTGCCGCCGCGATCTCGAGATTCCACTGGTCCCACATCCGGGCGGCCTCGGTGGCTAGCCGCTGGTACTCGATCTCAGAGCCGTAGCTGAAGCGGATGATCTTGTTCAGATCGGCCGAGGCAGAGTCTACGCCGGACAGCGGGTCGTACGCCGTGTTAGCCGTATCCTGCATATCTAGGACGGTCACATCCTCATACCCGGAGCGTGCTAGCCATAGTGCCGTCGAGATGCCGAAGACTCCTGAACCGACAATAATGATCTTAGACGAGCAGCTGATTTCTACCATTATTCTGAACCTACTTTGGTAATTAGGATGGAATGGGATCAAAGAGTATTTTTCTTAGATTTCTCAATTCATGACCCCATTCGGAGTAAAGCGATGGTAACCCCACTCACTATATCTCCACCCCTTATTATCTATAAATTGAGGCATATACAAATAGTCTGAGGAATAGCAGGGGGTACGTTAAGGGGCTAGTGAACATATAAATGGGATTAACCGCCTTTGGCATAGTTATATATATATACACATACCTGGGTATATATATGTATGAAAAAAGAAAAGGCATTTGCTACTGGAACAGATAAAAAATATTCCGAATGTGTGAGCGTTGATGGGATGGATATCGGCGGATGTGTTATTTACACAGGGAGGTAAATGGTGTGAATATTTACATATAAACTACCCTCTTCTCGTTCCTGTTGACTAGGTAGATATTCCTACAAGAAACCATAGCACTACAGGAAATTTATTCCTACGCCAACTTGCAATCCTTTCCGGGCATCCTCCCCCCGCCTCATAACCAGTGGCAAGCTGAAATTTAGCTCGAACCTCGCAACGGGGTGTGCGTATACGAGCCCCACGCCAGCGGCGATGCTGGGTAGCCCTGTGCTGAGGTCCTTCGTCGCAGAAATCATGCCATCCCATATTGTGCCAGCACCCAGAGGTTGCCTAGATATCGAATAGTCACTGCCTTTGTTCTTGTTTTTCATCGCCACTAGCCTGCCACCGTTGGCAAAAAGCTGCAGTCGAAATGGAGACTCTGGCCCTACTCGAGGGAGAGGGACAAGCATATTCACACTGCCAGCAGCGAAAAGGTCTCCGCCAAGCGCATCACAACCATCCCTAGGACCAAGACCACCTAGAGAGAAACCTCGAACATCCGTCGGTCCTCCAAGCGTGAAACGGTCGTTGATTCGGCTAGGCGATGCGCCACTGAGACCATACGATAGGGGGAGGGGGTAGAGTAGGCCCGCTCTGAAGCCACCGCTAACAGATACGCCCGAGGGGCCTCGCACCCAGGGTAGAGGGACAGGCACTGCTCCGGCAACTTCTAATTCGCTCTTAGAGAAGCTAACATCCCCGCCTAGAGATCCCCACCCCGCGAGCTCGGTGGTTGTCTTGATCAGGTATCCACTTTGCGGCAACATAGGGTTATCTCTTCGTTCCCGCTGGAATAGGTAGGATATAGCATTCTTAGCAGAGTCCCCGGCGTCGCCTCGAACGCTGGGGCTCGCCCCGGCTGCAAGGCCGGTTAATTGTCTCCAGGCGCCGGAATATCCAAATTGATGTCGATCTCCGTTCTCCTTCAGCCAGTTTAACTTGATGCCCCCAGCTCTCAGAACTTCCTCATGGCTCGCCCAAGGCTTCTGCGTACTGCTTGCTAGACCTTCGATGCTAAGACGCAAATTGGGATTACTTTGTATCGGGGCGCCAAATTCGGCACCGTATGCCGAGCGTGTCCTTGTACCTGCCGAAGCGTTGAGCGATATGGATTCGGCGCCTCCAAATATGTTCCGCCAAAGCATAGATCCATAGGCCGAGCCTTCTGTGTTGCCTAGATCCGTGCCAGTTTTGAGGAGGAGGCGAGACTTTTCGCGTATCCGAAGGGAGACATCAAGGTCGGTTGGAGAGGAAGAGGGATCGAGATGAGGCGGGCGGGATAGGTGGAAGAGAATCTGAGGGTGGAAAATATCTTTATAGTCGGCGTCAACACGCGAGCTTCCTGAATAACAATATGTTCAAGGCGGTTTCAACCCATACCGAATTTTTGCAGCTTCTCGACAGCTGTACCGACTTGCTCCAGCATGTCGGCTAGAGTATAGTTGACATTACTGCTATCTTCTACTAGGGGTAGGAATAAGGGGTCGAGGAATGATTTCCGGGTGTGCTTGGCGCCATGGATTTGAATGGAAGAGAGGGTGACGGGAAGGGTTTGATTTTGGGATAGCTAGAGAGAGAGAGAGAGAGAAATATATATGAGTAATGTTGTAGACCTAAGAGGAAGAAGAATAAGGAAGGGAGGGGAGAAAAAGGGGAAGAAAAAAAGGAAAAAAAGGGGGAGGGGATTCGGACTCTAACTTACCAATTCTAATGTTCGTTGCTCGGATTGTGCATCGTGCGCCTGAGCTCGTTCTACTGTTGCTGTTGCTGTTGCTGCTGCTGCTCCTCTCTGCTCTACCGAAGCAGTCTCAGACTTGAGCAAGTCTTCGAAGACCTGTCATATACACATGCCTATATTAGCTATTGAATATATATTATATATATATATTGAGCCTGATAACCTCGAAGCTGGTAGGATCTTACGTCATTGTCTCCAGGGGAGGTGTTGCTAACCATTATAGATAGTATGGGACGGTTATGCTCCCTTCTGGTATATTAAAAATTAAAAAGAGAGTGAAGGTAGCTCCTCATAAAAATGTTGTAAGAAGGAAGCTCGGGCTGCAAGTGTGTAAATCGGTTGGCTCCCGAGTCTTCGCAGGGTTGGTAAAGTATCTATGTACTTCGTACCTACCTAAGTACCTAGTGTATGTACATACCTACCTCATGTAGGTAGCATCCCATACCTACCTAGGTAGTGTATGCCATAGGTAGGTACATGCAGTGACGCAATCATCCAACTTTGAAACTAAGAGATTGTAACCTAAGCCTATTAAGGAATCATCTCACGGGGTCCTGATGTACTACGTACCTAGTAGGAGGAACCTTAGGTTTATTCTAGGTTCTGCCTGTCTAAAGTAAAGTGTCCATTGACCTCTCTCGGGCTTTCTCTCTATTATCCCTCTCCCCCCTTCCGCCGTTCGCCGCCCACTTTGGCTCTGTCATCATTGAGCAGTAGCAGCCCAGTAGCGGTAGCAGTAGCAGTCGGAGCAGTAGCATTAGCATCAGCCTTATCCCCTTACCCTTAATAACCATTTGTAAACCTTACCCTCTCTTCTTTCTTTCTCTCTCTATTCCAACCCTCAAACGATCCTCGTCTAATAGCAATTATAGCAATCGGCACTTCATATTTTTATTACTTTGCATCCATTTCTAGTCTCTCGTTACGGCCCCCTCCTCGGTAGAATACAACCTATTCCGTTGATTCCCATCGATTCCCATCGATTTCATCCTACCAACAAGGAGGGCGACACTGGTGCGACCGTATACGACACGCCGTCGCAACCCGTTTTCTTTCTTTCCACACTATACTACTCTATACTACTCTTACACTACACTACACTACACTAGATAACCCTTACGACGACAACAATAAGAATAAGAATAGAAAATTACTAAACTATGGCTAGCAAGCAAGCGAGTAAACGCGTACGTATCTCTCCCTCTTTCCTGCTCTCTAAATAAATGACAAATAAATCTAACTCGGCTTCTATTCCTACAGTTGGCGCGTGAATATAAGAGCATATCAGAAAACCCTCCTCCGTATATCAAGGCCCACCCGTCGGAGTCCAATATCCTCGAGTACGTTACAATTTATCTTCATTATTCTCGTCACCATCTTCTTTTTCTTCCTCGGACGCTTTCAACCTGCTAAGATTAGAGAACAGGTGGCACTACATCATTACTGGCCCCGAGGATACCCCCTATCATAACGGTCAGTACTGGGGAACCTTGATCTTCCCGCCCAACTACCCCTTTGCGCCTCCGGCCATTCGAATGCATACGCCTTCCGGCCGCTTCCAACCCTCAACGCGACTTTGTCTTTCGATCTCCGACTTTCACCCACGCTCGTTCAATCCAGCCTGGGAGGTCTCCACCATCCTGATCGGACTGCTATCCTTTATGACCTCGGAGGAGATGACGACAGGCTCGGTCTCAGCCACAACACACGAGCGACGAATATTTGCAGCAAGATCCAGATGGTGGAATTCGACAGGGGGTGGTTCGCATGCCAAGAATCCAGCTCAGAAGGGTAACGTGAAAGCCGGAGACGGCGGCGCAAAGTTCAGGGCGGAGTGGCCCGAACTAGACCAGGAGAATTCGCGGTGGATGATAGAGAACAATATCGATATTGCCACCGGAGCCAGGAACGGCGGAGCGTCATGCGGGCCACAGCTAGGTATTGCCGGTGGCAGCGGTGGCCAAACTCAAGCCGTGGTCGACGCTGTCGTTCAACGTAGAGATGCCGGAACGGGCTGGCTCAGCCGCAATAAGCTGTTGGTCTTCGGGGGCGCTATATTCATCTACGTACTGATTGCCCGTATCTTGGGAGAAGGAGAGGGGACGTCATAATCTGTGATGGAGTCTGCGGGCGTTCTCCGTCGTCCATAGTACGGTACGATGCATTCCCTTGTCATTGAGCTTCCTTGGTGGTTGTGTTGAAGCCAGCTGCGGTCTCCTCGGGGTTTACTCTAGCCGAGATAGGTGTATAGGGATTAAGGGAGAGTAAAAGATTGGCGACGAGGCCTCGTTCGGGCTCAATGGAGAGCTTTGCATCGAGGGCGAGATGTGGTGAGCCCTAGGCGATGCTTTGTATGTTTTGGTGTACCATAGATACCTAGTAAGCACCTCGCTTTCAGCCGCCACGATAGATCAACCAAATATACTATCTCATGACTAGGCCTATCCCTCTTCCCGCGAGTAATCCATGCAGGTTTAGTCATATTGCCCTTCTTGGGTTTCAACCAAGTAGCACAGAAATCTGTCGTTAAATTCACAGGACAGGTTGTTGGATTAGTCTATTTAGGGAGGTATTATTCAGACTTGGCTGGGCAGAAATTATGGATTTCTCTTCTATATATCAGCTACCCGAGTCACACCCTCCCCCTTTCTGTATCTATATCTATGTCGTTACTCATCATTCCTCCATAACAAGTTCAACACGCCATTCTTCATGCTACCAAAATAGAGATGGAAGCTATAACCTTGACGTTATGCGCGAATTCTGATCTAGGCTGCTATTCAAGAACTACACTTGGAGACACCGAGGACATATGACCACTCGATAATGTGTCGATGAAAATAATCTTGGTTCTTAGGATGTGCCGCGAGATATTGATTTTGACTTTATGGACCTGACATTTCGTCTGGGCATATTGTAGTTAGATAAGGAATGTATATATTTAATATTTGCATGACGATATCGTGCATCTATGTTAGTGATAGTAATTACCTAGGTACGTTATGCTTCCGTCTGCTACCACTGCTATTCTCACTTACGAATTCCCCCATTTATGAAATAGGACGAATCCCCTTATTCCTGCTTTTAAACGAATGTGTAGGGTCTTAGTTGTTTCTTGAGAGTTCCCTAGTCGTTTTCTTCATAAAATTCCAAAACGGGTGTGAAAGAAGAGTAAAATTGGCAGATACGTGAGCCTTAAGGCCCCCTTGCCTTGATATAATGTCTGGTTTGGGTTAACAACCCAAATTCAAATCCGCGTAGCGTACGACCTTGTCGGGGAAGAAGCTCCTGCGAACCAATTGAATGGTCACTATGTAGAGCGTCTAGACCTCGACAGTAGCTTGACCATAGACAACGCCCTTGCTAAACCGCCGCTTTCCCGCTTTCCATAGCTCTACTAGAGCAATGTAAACCACGACACACGCAGCTACGACAACCCACTCGATGCCGATAGCTTGATGTTTGAATACTGTCCTGTCGATGACAGGCAGGTATATCACCGGAAAAGTGATAAAGAAGCCTGCTAGCACGGCCCCAAAGAGAAACTTGTTCCTCCACACTGTCCTGAAAACCGAGAAAGGTCCTGTATAAATCTCTGGATACATGTTGAATAAGGAACGGGTGAAGTGCTTCACTTCCCAGGCTGTGAAGAGTAGGAGGAAACTGAGGGTGGCGTAGGTTGTCGCACGAGCTCGGTAGACATGGTTACAGGTCAGGTTATACGCTGCGTTGCAGTCGACGCCCAGGGTGCCATACCATGGTGGCTCCCTGTATATATCCTTCATTGGAGTGTAGATGACGGAAGTAAACGCTGCAATGCACAGAGAGCCCATAAATATGCCATATGCCATCTTGTCGATGATTATCTCTTTCGTGAAGATGCCAATACGTAGGTCGTGTGGTGGTCGTAGCATAATGTCTGGCTGGGCTTCTTCAAGGCCTAGACCAAGTGCCAGGAAGGATGATGTGATCAAATTTGCCCATAATATCTCGATAGGGGAGAGTGGAAATATGGATTTCCCTTCTTCGTCTTTAAATGCGAGGCCGATAAGTAAGAGAATGACCTGCGCGATATTGGAGACTAAGAGATGAAGTAGGAACTAGTTATATATGATCTATTAGCAGCGGTTCGTAGGACCCTTTGGCGGTGTATGGTTGAATTTACCTTCTGGATGTTGTCGAATAAACGTCTCCCTTCTTCGACCGCAGTCACGATGGAAGCGAAGTTGTCGTCGGTGAGAACCATGTCTGCGGCCTCCTTAGCCACATCACTTCCGTTTAAACCCATAGCGATACCGACGTCCGCCTTTTTCAGGGCAGGTGAGTCGTTGACTCCATCACCGGTCATAACACAGAATGCACCACGGCGATGCATGGCCTCAACCATGCGTACCTTCGTCGATGGACTACAGCGGGCTAGAACCAACGGAAGCGTTTCCAACTGGTCGATCTGCGCGTTAGTCAAGGCGTCGAAAGAAGCAGCAGCCATGATAGCGTTTTCTGCCTCGGCGGCGTTATGACCACTACCAAGAATGCCGACTTCACGTGCAATTGCTGTCGCCGTCTTAATATGGTCACCGGTAAGCATGTGAACCGAAATACCGGCAATTCTGCATCTTTTTACCGCATCAGCCGTTTCCATCCGAGGGGGATCATAAAGACCAGCGAGACCCAAAGGGGTGAGGTTGCTCTCGGCAGCACCGCGCGCGTTTCCAAGGACCGAACTGCTTTCGACGGCCTTGTGAGCAACACAAAGGACTCGAAGACCTTCGGAAGCAAGTGACTCGGCCTTGGCAGTCAGCTCAGCTTTGATGATATCTGATGCGTCTAGCAGCGGCAACATAACTTCAAGCGCACCCTTGGTATACACGTCAGCCGAGTCAGAACTAGCCGACGAGTAGATGACGGTCATACGTTTGCAGGAGGAGTCAAAAGGGTGCTCCGCTAATAGATGTAAGTCGTTGGCCTGGGTGACGGTAGCTTTGCTGATGCCAAACCGCATCGCGAAAACGTGGAGAGCAATTTCAGTAGGCTCGCCTAATGCAGTCCAACTCGCGACCGCAGCAGTTGAAGTGGTCAAGGTCTCGGCAGCGTCATCAACCGGCGTAGGCTTCCCGTCCGTCACGGTAGCGTTATTGCACAGCGAGAGACATTCCATAAATTTCCTCGCGGTGGGACACAACCGGTAGATTGACTTCAGTCCATCCTGTGACTCGGATTTCCGGTCGCTCCAAGTGACCATTCCACCAGACGGATCGAGAGGATCGGTACAAGATTCGACTGTAGCCGTAGACCCATTACACAGCCATATCTTTCTAGTGATCATCTTGCCTTGAGTCAAGGTCCCCGTCTTATCAGAACAGATATTGGTCACTCCTCCGACGGCCTCTAGGGCGGAAAGCTTCCTCACAACCACGTTGCCCTTCGCCATCGCTTTCGTCCCGACCGCCATACTAATGGTCAAGACAGCAATCAGAGACTCGGGAATGACAGCAACACCGACGCAGATGCCGTAGATAAGAACTTCATCGTCAACTTTCCAGAGACTAGCAGAAAAGACGATGACGGCAAGTAGAATTGCCAGAGCGAAAAGGAGCAGAGCAAACTTGCTCAGTTTGATCTGGAGGGGGGTGCCATCTAAACCCAGAATGCTACGCATGCTAGCCTTCACGCGCTTCCGGTAGGCACCTAATATAGATATGTCGTCGGTTGGATTGGGGTTCGCTCGGAGCAGCTGGGCTATTTTGCCTACCTCGGTACCCATACCGGTTGCGACAACGATTCCTTTTCCTCGACCGCGCGTAACAGTGCTTGCGGAGTATAGCATGTTCACACGATCACCGAGAGGAACATCGATATCGTCCAGGACAACTCCTGGATGCTTGCTGACAGGCAGAGATTCCCCAGTCAGCAGCGCCTCGTCAATAGACAGATTCAAACCATCGACGAATCGAAGATCCGCCGGGATGATGTCGCCGACATTGAGTAGGACGATGTCGCCCCTGACCAGTGTTTCGGCCTTAATGGTGGCGATCTGGCCGGAACGGATAACCTTGCATGTCGGCGCGGATAGTGCATAGAGAGATTGGATGGTCTGTTCAGCACGGTAGTCCTGAAAAAACCTGGCAAGTCTTGATTAGTATGATATGCGATAGGTACAATTCAGCCATAAACGAGGATCTGAACGGTCAGGACTAAAAACATAATATAAAAAAAACTAAAAAAAAAAACATACCCCACAATGATGTTCAGTAAGATGACAGCAGCAATAACGCCGCCTTCGATGTAATCATTGATGGCAAATGAGAGTGCCATAACGATGATGAGGACCATTGTCAAGCTGTTAGACACTTGTCTCAAGAGAATCTTCCACACGGATAGCCCTTGAGCTCCATCCACCTTGTTCGGCCCATTGCTCTCCAGGAGACGAGCTGCATCACCGCCGTCGAGGCCATTCTTGACGTCGGTCTTGAGAATATGCTCAAGATGCTCAACTGGTAGCGTGTGAGGCTCGGAGTGGTTCTCACCTGCGGTAGAAGAGACAGCCTTCTCGCGCGGGTGCGGACTGGGAAGACTAGTAGCTGTGGTAGCTACGGTACTTGCGATACTAGTTGTTATACCCTGGCTTCTGAGGCCAGGCGGAGTTCCCGGTGTGGCATCGATGTAGCCACATATAGGGGGTTCAGTCGACTCCTCGACAACAAGCTGATCTTCTATACCCATTCACGTGTCGGTTAGTAGGAAGTAAAGTTACCCAGTATGCTAGGATAGAAAGGGGAATCCGGGAAGATGGATCTCTGCTTCTATTCGGAGCCGAGGTGAGATCGTGGGGGAGGGACGGGGAGAGGGACGAGGTTAGATATAATAATAATACGACCTAATACGACGATCATCTGCTACTGACCCTCTTCAACCCCGCCAAGCTCATCCATCATTATGTGGTATAGCGCCCAACCTGCGCCAAGGGAGAACCTCGACGCAAGTGAGGCGGATTGGGCATAGTATCCGTCTTGGAGGCATTGATTGGACTTCCTGGCCTCGTCATAAGGAGGATTCCATAGGATAATAACAGGGAAGGGCGGACAAGGGAATAATGACGATTGGATGCCAAGTGAATGAAAGTGGTATTTGATGGAATTAACGGAAACGATGGAACTACCTACCTATGGAACTATAGGACCATAGGAAGTATGAAGATATCTAATAGGTTCTTGGTGGTAATTGGATATTTGATCGATGTTCTGATAAGGTGCGGAGGAAAGATATCAATATCAAACAAACACATGACACGAATGGGAAGGAATTGGAGAAGGATGGAATGGAAAAGGATCAAAAGGGTATTCATAGAAAAGGAATAGAAAATTTCCAAGGTTCTTTTGGAAGCTTCTTCACCCTCGTCTAAAGTCTACTATGTACACAAAGTCTACGATGACCAGGACGACCTGGGCGACTTCCAACCTTTGCGTGTGACCTTGTCGTTCTTATTTCTCGGCAGGCGGGCACGATGAGGCGACGCTTTACTGATTAGGGAAGGCCAAGGTCCCCAAGAGGTCACCTCCAGCTAACCGCTGGGGGGGTAGGTTCTTGGGGGTACCTCAGGCATGGATGTCTTGGAAGTGGGAGCAGGTACATATATAGGTACCTACCTAACCAAATGTACATATTACTAGTGTGGTAAGTAGGCTAGGTAGGTTAGGTAGGTACCTACTTTACTAAGGTAGATAAATACCTAAGTACATCCCCCCAGGTAGATTACGGCGCCCAGATACCTACTTCCTAATGTAAACGAGTTCCAAGGTAGGATGGATTGCTCGAATCCTCCGATCATCCATTCGAAGGAAACTATAACCGGGCTGCTAGGTACCTACTTGCTACCATGTAAGTACCTAGGTAGGTACCAGTTAGACCGGTTCTGCCTGATAGATGACTGGAGATGTCAATCGAACCTTAGTCACCTATAAACTTCGGTGTTCTCCGACCCAACACCACCTTCCCTACGCCGCCGCTCCCGGCTCCGAAAGGGTTTAGGTACTTAAACAATTATTGAAACAAATACCTACCTTAGGTAGGTATTATTAGATAAATTAGGTATGACGTTAACTGCGAATATATTTAACCTATGATGTTTTTATTAGCTCGCAGCAAAGTAGACAATACCAATTCTGGATACTTTTGATCCCGAATAATCTGGGTGGAAGATGGCGAACGTCTCGGCAGTAAGTGCCCCACCAGAGTCCGAAAAGGGGGCCCCTTTTGGTACGATGATGTACGAGGGCAAGGAAAGCTCCGGTCAGTGTCCGATTCTACTTGTCGCGTGACCACGGAGCTTACCCGAATGACTCTGGCCTATAAAATCTGGCCATACGGATCGCAGCCATTATATTTTATTATTAAGTATTAAAGTATGTACCTAGTGGTACGTACATAGGTACATAGTACCTATACATCCAGCTAATAGCGGTGAAAGGTGTGAATAGGTAGCTACACCTAGGTACATACCTGGCACCTATTAGTCTACCAGGTACCTACCTAACCGTATGATAGGGGCTACCTTACTCTGGCGTCAAAGACCTTCTTTCCCCTAAACCACGTCTGCACAACCTTTGCTTCTAGCAGCTTGTTCGCATCCCACTCCATATCCACTACCGCCATGTCTGCCACCCGCCCGACCTCCAGCCTACCAGCCCACCGGTCCGCAAAACAGCTGTACGCAGATCCCTCCGTGCCCGCCGCGATAGCCGCCGCGAGCTCTAGAGCGAAATGCGGGTTTACTCCGTCCTTCAGCTCCGGCTCTCTAGCCGACCGCCGCGTCGCCGCCGTGTAAACGTTTCTGAGCGGTGCGTGGGGTGCCGTGGGAGCATCAGACCCCAACGCTAATACCGCGCCTCCATCGGCAAATTCCTTGTACGCGAATGCGCGCGAGCAGCGGGAGGGCCCGAGCAGTGTCGGCCAGGCCCGGAGGATTGCCGGGTCGGCATGCACCGGCTGGATGGACGCGGTGATGCCCAACTTGCCCAATCGCGCGGCATCTTCGGGTGACGCGAGCTCGAGGTGTTCGATCCGATGCCTACGGCCTGGTGTAGTATTCTGTTCCAGGGCATCGATAGCTACTCGTATGGTCTTGTCGCCAATCGCGTGCAAGGCACATTGCAGGCCTGCCGCGTCGGCTTTCTTGACAACCGGCCCTAGTTCTTCAAGTGACCAGATAGGTTCGCAGGACAGCCCGTTCGAGGCGTAAGGTTCCGAAAGCCCGGCGGTACAACCGTCAACGATGCCGTCGCCTATTACTTTGATCCCCACGACACGGCAGTCGGGGTTGGTATCTGCGTTGAATTGTTGGTTAAGCTCGATTGCCCGGTCGACTTGGGCAAGATTCTCGGCTTCCGTCTTCCTAGGAGTAACGAGCCAGTGGACCGCGATTCTGACCGGCAAGGTCTCTTTCTGGCGTAGTATCTGCAAAGCCTCCCACGCGTTCTCGTCCATTGCCATCTCGACCAGTCCAGTGTAGCCAGCCGAATTGTACGCATCGACTGCCCCCTGCAGCGCTGCCACTTTCTCCTCCATGGGTGCAACTTTGGCGATATGCGGCCAGACGATCGTAACGGCTGCGGCCTCTGATAGGAGCCCGGATTCCCTCCCGTTCTCGTCACGGTGGATCATCCCGCCTTCTGGATCTGGCATATCTTGCACTCCCATTTCTTCTAAGGCGGCCGTATTGCACCATGTCGAGTGCAAGTCCTTGGAGTCGATGAAGATCGGTCTCGGGTCTAAGTCATCTATCATACTAGCCAACGCCTCCCCGTTCGTCATAGAATGCATCCATCCTTTACACATAATTCGGGCCGCAGACGGATGCGCTGCTGCAAACTCTTTGATCGTCTGCCGGATATCTTGTAGATCCTTGCATGCTTCTAGTCCAGCCTTCTGCAAGGACTGCCCCAACATCAGGAAGTGCATGTGCCCATCGATGAAGCCCGGCAGGACTATGCGGCCGCGCATGTCGTGCTTAGCCACCCCGGAAGCCTCAGCTGCTCTGATTTGCTCATCGCTCGCGCTGCCGACATGAACGATTATGCCGGACCCGTCGACGAGCAAGGATCCAGCAAACGAATGGTCTTCACCATTGGGTCTGGACTGGAAGAAGTGTCCATTGTGAAATAGAGCCGCCATGGCACAGTAAAATACGGAACGGGTGAGTAACTAATGCTTAGACTTTAATGATAGATGGTGCCGATCCTGCTTCACTTCGTCGTTGTCTGGATTTAGAAGGCAATTGGAATCTCCACCCTGGTTTAAAGGCCGTGATCGGCCTTTGATATAAGAGCCAAGATCCCTATTCAGTAGTAAAGGACGATTTAACCTAGATCAATCCCTTTTGCATGATACCTATTATACAAAATGAAGTTCAGTTATTTCTACTATGTAATTAAGATATCAATAGTAAAAATAATAATAAAACTCTTGAAATTTTCCAATTCAACCTCATTACCAATCTTAATATGTATAGTGCATATAGAAAACGCAACATTCAATACTCAAAGCTAACAATTGTAGATGGCATGGGTTTAATGATGGCGAATCGTACCTAGGTCCTAACTATCCTATCTCCGTATATTCTACCCTTGTATCATCAGTCGTTGGAAGTTTCTAGCCGTGCTTGTTTCTCTTGTCCCGATTTTGCTTTCTTGCCTTTTCACTCTTTTCACTTGTTCCTAGACGTAAAATAGTGCGCAAACCCCGCGAAAGTTGAATAATGCTTTTATTCCCCAGAGACTTCTTGTATGAAACCACGACGTTTCCTTGTATCCACAACATTCCTCTTATATGGTATTTTAGGGCTATAGATCACTGGCATTCTCCATAATCCGATTGGCAGCCGTTCGTGCTGAGGCAATGTGCAGTTGTATTTCCACAGTAGCCCCTGGAATCCAACATATCAGCGTTTATAACACTCTATGATTCGGTTTGCTACACAGGGAAAACAAAGGCAAATGGAGACGTACGCGACGGAGCAGCAAGTCCCGTTTGCAGTAGGACATCGGTAGCCGTACTCGCCAGCACCCTCAGATCCGCACGTACCATCGGGCGAGATGGTCTCTCCATCGACAGGTTCGATACAGGCATTAGTCGCATTCGAGAACTTGCCCTGACAGCCCACGGTAGTCAAACAATATTCATCGGTCTTACCGCAGTAGCCGCTAGCCGAGCAGCACTTCTTCTCGCTAGGGCACGTGTAGCCTTTGTTGTTGCCGGATTTTGCCGTGCCGCAGGTATCATCTGGCGAAACCTCCGACCAGACAGCGGTGGCGACTAAGAGAACGATAGCGAGGACTGCTTTGGTGCAGAACATGCTGTTGACAATAGACCGATAGACTTAACCTAATTCTCAGGTGGAAGCCTCATAATTATTTTCTCGTTTTTTTTATTTCGACAGCCAGAATTTGGGGACAACGGGCGGTTATAAGTGAAGATCTTATCTTGTTCTTCTACGCTGGTCTAACTACTTAACTTCCTCTATATCGAGCCTCCCTCGGTGAGATCTCCGCATACCAACTTCAACCACGACCGCGCATACGCAATGCCTGCATAGGAAGACCCAAATAAGTGGGAAATCCGGATATGAAAAATCGGTTTCTGCTCGGCATTCTAAAGTGTATTGTAGATCTTTAGGGTTGATTTCCATAGTAGGAACCCGGATGCATTCTATATGATTTAGCCGAACTCCCCTTAATTCTGGCTGGCTCGGGGTGCAACCACTTGGGCGACCTAGAACAGACGGCAAGTGCTCGTGACCATGACCGGTGCGGCTCATCATATCTAATTAATCTTCCTCCAGATACTGCCGGTTTTTTGGGCTGATATAATAGATCGCGCCATTCTCCGAAAGATAGGAACTCAAGGTCCTTACAGTCGTACCCGAAAGCCGGCCCGGTCTGACTTAGGCAGAACATACCTGCTTAGATAACTCGAGAAGTGACTTATAAGATTACTTTAAATATGATATTGGCATAGTTTCCTGCTTGTAATTTGAACAGAAATATGACCTTTTCGGTCTCTAAGTCCTTGCTGAATATAACCTACTGCTTTTATTTAATAACTACCTAGGTACCTTAGAATGCATTACCTACCAGATTATGACAGACAATTTGATTGTACTGACTCTCGGTGTGCTAATCGATTCTCCTCGCCTCCTATCGAAAGCCCAATACTTTTTTATATTATCTATATTGTAATTGAACCCCACCCCTCGAGACCCGTGAGGAGACGGCGAGGATCGTATAATAATAGTTGGAGCAATCATTTTCTTCCAAATTTAGGCAATCATATGAATATCTTCTTGTACAACATCGAACATGTCGGGAATTATTTTTGCTTGTAGGTAGCCAGACATACCTACCAAGTAACCTAAATAAGTAGCCAAGATAATATGTTATTAAGCTCGTCTTCATAGAGAGGAGTTGTAAAGCTAATCGGCCACGATGCCCTTCTTAGTATCCCAGTCTCAAAGCCCGGAAACTTTCGGCGTATATCCAAATAGTTATTGATCAACCTGATCATGTTGTTAACGTCGGCATGACTGATGCCATCGATTTATCCTGACTGTACCGTTAGTCAGCAGTCTCCTCCTAAACCAATGACACAATGAATACTTTACTAATCCTTGATAATATCTGTTTAGATACTATGTAGTAAGCCCTACAGTGGGTACATATTGCGTAAAAATATGTAATATCACGATTTAAATTTGTCAACCGAGTTACTAAATTCCACGGGGACGTTTAACCTAGGCTGTTGCCCTATATAAATGTCTCGGAATTCCATACAGAGATTTGATCTAAGTATGAAAAGTTCAGTATTTTGGGGCCTACCGATGCAATCTATTGAATTATAATAAGTATTAATATGGTCGATTTACCTTTCAAGAGTAGTACCGTTGTCACATACATTGGCACTGCGACGGCCGTCCTAGATATCGACGGCGTGACCTTCCTCACAGATCCCTACTTCTCTCCCGAGGGAACTGAGTGGGATGTAGGAATTGCTACACTTACTAGCCATTACAACCCGGCCGTATCCTTGGACCAGCTTCCACCCATCGACGCCATCCTTCTTAGCCACGAGGACCACCCAGATAATCTGGACGAGCTGAGCCGCAACCACCTACTCAGTGGTCGGCGTGTCCTAACTACGGTCGATGGAGCCTCTAATCTGGGTCCCAAGCCCGGAATTCAAGGATTGCAGCCTTGGGAGAAAACAACCATAAAAGTAGGAGGCAGACACTTCGACGTGACCGCTACACCGTGCCAGCACTTACCAGGGGGCGAGTGTGTGGGGTTTATACTTACCACTCCTGATTTTGGAACGACAAACGGGTTGCCGAACGCGATTTACTTCTCAGGCGACACCGTTTACTTAGAGGAACTAGCACATATTCGAGACAACTTTCACATATCGCTCGCAATATTCAACCTCGGCGCCGCGTCTGTTGTGCTTCCAGGTAGCGTAGAGCCGTTACTTATAACGATGGACGGGGCTCAAGGCGCGAAGCTATTTCGTGCTATCGGGGCCGAAGTACTGGTACCATTGCACTTCGAATCATGGAACCATTTCTCACAAAGCAAAGAGCTCTTAGCTACCGCGTTAATGAGTGCGGGAATCGTGGATAAAGTGCGCTGGTTGGAACCGGGAAAGCCGAAGCGTATCCTGTAGCTTAGAGGGGTTATAAGCTTGACTTGTTGCTCGATATCATTCTGTGGTTTTGCTTGTCGATGACTACCTGTACTTACAATTCATCATAACCCTAGTCAAGTTCTCCCCTTCTTCTTGTCCTTCCTCCGTGTGCATTTAGTATATACTTCAGCATACCGCTAGATAACTCACGAGAACACGTATGACCCGTTATAGCCAGCACCTTGGGACCATATCATGCAGGGAAGCGGAGTAACACACATGTGGTCACGAGACTACGAGGAACGTTCGTACATACATACACTACATATAGGTTATGTCGGAGGCTGCTATGTCTATATATAGAAAATTATACGGGGTGGAAGGTAGTAACCTTTACCATGACCAGCATGGCCTACTTGACGTGGCAGCGGAGGGTCGAGTGACTGTCGAGTAAGACTTGTCAATTATGTCACATACGATCTTGCGAACCTGATTCATAAATATGTATCTGGGCGGTCACAGATCCATCACTTTGGCACGGATGAGTAAGGATGAAGTGTTAATTTGTAGAATTTGCCGGGTCTATAATATCATTCCCACGTTTCTCTTTGACACTGAGTCCCCACTCGTGTGCTGCTTGCGCAATCTCTAGGGCTGCGATCTCGATCTGCTTCGCCCGGACAACCACGTCATCTTTTCCATCCCCCTTTCTTGATTTCAACGTTTTGTCAACTAAGTCAAGTACTTCTAGATGTACCGGATTTGAGGCGAATGGCCGCTTGATTTGGCTTGGAGTTTGCGTCCTGCAAGGCAACGTTGGTCTTGAAAAGGGTGCCCGCGCATTGCATTGATTACCCAGTTCGTCGTAATGGCAATTACTGCAAACCGACCTCACGCCACCAATGCTAGCCAGCGTTTCTTGGGCTTCATCTTCGAGTTCCATAAATACACACCCAGGCGATATGCCTTGTCCTCGCTGACAATGGGTGCACTGTGACTGTTGCGGAAGCATCACGCCTCTTTCATATAACATGACAGCTTCAACGATTCGCGTGGAAGTAGTATCAGGGCGTTCTCGGCTATTGCAACGCCTCCACGCTCTTCGAATTGGCAGGCCGCCGAGTAGGAGGATGGCTGGTGTCTTGGCTCCCCCAGGCGGCGGTAAGCAAACCGGGTCGTAGACTGTTTCACGATCTCTCTGCTTTAATATATGGCACTTTTTACAAGGTGGACTTATTTTACGATTTGTTCTTACCGTGATCCCAGACAGCTGGTGCTTTGTTCGCTTGTTTAAGATCTCGATCGATAATATTCATCGCCTCCCAGTAGCGGTCCCTCATCTCGTACCCTTCAGCGCTCTCCGATCGACGTCTTGGCCGCCTTCGACAAGGCATTGTGGCGGTATCGACAGGAGTATCCTCATTTTGTGTGTCCAGCTGCATCCTGTGTTCAGATGGTGATTCTAAGGCGTGTCGCTCCGGAAATGTATCAACAGAATCAGAGTTACGAAGTGTCATGCGAGAGATATAATATCTCTCATGAGCCATGTTAAATATGTAGCTGATGAAAATTGAAGTAAAGAGACACAAACATCAGGGCAAACCCGAGGTATTAGTAACGCTGGTGGCGAAATCTATATCTTTTTTTAAGGAAACACATCGTAATTCTCGGTGCTAACTAAAGAAAACTGTAGCTATTCGCAGCTCGCTTTAGTCAATGGAGCCCTAATTATTGACTATGTAAATATTAGGTAGCTTCTTGGGCACTCGTCAACCGAACTCGGTCAATTTGATATCCTTGTAAGAATTGACGCCACTTACCTACATGCTTCCAACTCACAGCTCTGGCCAACTGTCTCCGGAGTATTCCCAATCATAAAATGTTCATTAATATGGCCCTCCGTAGAGACCATAAGATGGGACTGGAAGGCTGAAGTTGAACACTTGAAAATTGATCCGAGCTGATCCAGCTCCTAGATGTTTTCCCGTCGACATTCATAAACCTACCCAGGCTGGCTTATCATGTCATACAGACCGAGTAGATATGTGGGAATCGGGGTTCTCGAGATATCTTTCATGCATTGGAGCAAAGAGAAAACCCCCACGATGAAATCGGAATAGCCCTGTCCTGTGTGGGGAATTACCGCCATTGACATTAAATTCGAACAAAACTTTTTACCGAGTCTGACAACTCGGGCCCATGGATATGGGGAGAGCAGCCTCCTACGTGGAGTCTACCGGAGGTGTTCCGCTGCTAAAGAAGAATTCCATAGGGCAAATTGCTTGAGCTACCCCGTATATCGTGTAGCTCTGTGGGGACTTGGAGTCTTGACTCCACGTTCTTTTCCCATGACCTGATACTTGGAAATCTTAGGCGGGGAGAACAGTGGACGAACCTCCGTAGTGGACCATACAGTGGACCAGGTGAGATGTGGCGCCGCAGAGCTGGAGAACACCCCAACCCAACCCAACCCCTTTTTTTCACTCAACGTGTAAACGTGGGGAGCGCATAATACCTAGTTCGTGTAGGTCTCCTTCGAGACTAATAGAAGGTCACCCACTTGGGTCCAAATTTTGGGTATTAGAAAGAAGAAGGAATTGGTCAAGATGGGCTAGGTACAATATGTCTTTACGTACCTAGGTACCTAGGTAGTAATAGTAGCACCTGTTATTTACAAAACAAGGTGAAGTCTACTACCTAGGTAGGTACCTAGGTACCTGAGTAGGTAGGCAATAGGTACCTACCTACCGGTAGATTATTCCTCCAACTCTAAGGTAGGTGCCTATGTACCAAGTAGGTAACTGTCGCCTCCTGAGATGTATCCCTATTTCCTAAAAAGGCAAGCAACTAGGGTCGAACCACCAATTAGAACGGAAAGCATCCATGGACCATTGGGATATAGTGCATAGTACCTAAGTACCTAGGCAGGTACATACATGTACCTAGGTAGGTAACCTTGGAACCCACTACCTAAATCTTTTGATCTCCCTCCAGAAGTCTGAAGTCTGAAGTCTGGAAGTCTGAAAGTCTTAACACAGCTCACTGAAAACTTACCAAATATCATCCAATTACGAAGATCGTATATTCAAAGATATAATCCTCCTAACTTAGGTAGACAGGTGTCTATAATAGCTACTAGACTCTTTCCCTCGTTTGATCAAATCTACCACCTGACCACCTATGATGTTTTCCTGGTCACCACCCAGTACGCCTTCAACGGCCGACAGAGCGCAACCTCAACTAGACGAAGAGGATATCGAACTTCGCAGCCTCAACCCCGTCGACATATCTGCTGATGGCCTAAATGTATTAGCCGACGTGCCAGGCGGCCCGGCGGTTCCTCCACCAGCAATTCTCGCAGGAACTCGTGCAGCCGATCCCGTTCTAGATTCACCGCCGCCTAATTATAGAACGAATCCCGAGGCAATTGCATCAGCGGAAGAGAGGATTTTCGAATGTGTTAATCGTGCAATTATGCCATTCCTCTGCATTCTTGGTAAGCATATTTCTCTATCATTAATTTCCAAGATATATAATTTTAACGAGGGGTGTTCAAAATAACACTAAATTATAATTACAGCTGCTATTATTCAGCTTGATCGCTTCGTTTTTGCGATTTCCGAACCACACTTCGTGAAATTATTGGAGTTTACTGAAATGCAATACAAGGTCCGTTAGACCTGGCTAGGTTAAGCAGTGGTATTCAACTCATATACGTCTAGTCGGTAGCACTCGCGAGAGAAATTGGCTGTATTGTAGGTCAAGGTTAGTCTCCAGAAATATTGTCTACTCCAGATCAAGATTAACCACATAAGCTAATTTCTTAACAGTTCCCTCAAACCTCATTCTGAACACGCTTGACCAACCATCAATATACCTTCGCATCATGTTCCTTGCTTGGGCTGTGGCACAAATAGGTCTCAGCTTCGCATATACCTTGAACGACTTCCGTTTCTACTACCTAGCATTGTGTATGATCGAATCGGCCTTTTTCGTAGGTGCCCCTGATTCGCGGAATGTCTACATCCTTAAGCCTGACTGGATTTTATTAGCCTGCCTCCTTACATCTTCTATCCTGTTAGTACAGCCGCATGGGAGTAAGCCGGAAAATTGCGTATTTAGTTATCGCAGGCCCGGTCGTCCGTGTTTTCATGGTCTTCGTATTTGGTCCGATCCTGGATGATTATGACCTCGACCAAATTATCATATTCAGAAGGATTAACTTAAACTATGTATTATTCTTGAGAACAGCGGCGGGGTTGGCCATATGGGCGACCCTACTTCTCCCACCGCTAGCTCACCTCCCTCGGTCGACCGGCTAGCTTCCGGAGGTCGATTGTCGGATAGTTTTATCTCGCTTAGCAGAATCATACGGATGGCCGCATCCCGCTCAGTACGAAAATCAGAGTAACAGTTGGCGCAGCTCTCTCGCAGGTCTACGGTTAGCTTGTCGAGACCCGAAGACTTGGTTCTTAGTAAGCTTCATTCTCCAAAATCCGAGTCTAGTTCCCTAGGTACTTATCTCTAATTGGAAGGCTGCAATATGCTTCTTTATTTCATTTCCGGTTCCATGGCTGAGCGACCTCGGTCACTTGTATGCTGTACTCACGCCGATCACATCTCCCGCGGCCTTATATTGGGTTATGAGGATAACATTGGTAAGTTAACCCCAAGTATAAAGGAGTAAAGTATCTGATGGATCAGTAATAGTTATGTTATTGTATCATAATTTATGCCGGCGGTTATTGTGCTTCCATAGCCAGAGGGCGCCGCAAATGGATTATTGCAAGTCAGGGCCTCGTCTTTGTCTGTACCGCACTTACTATATCTACTGTCATCGGCAAAGGAAACTGGCGCAGGGTAGGTGGAGAGTGGGAACAACCAGATCCGGCCCAGCTTCTCTTCGCGGTAGCCTTCACATGTCTTCCAGCCGCTTATTTCTGCTTCCCAATCTGCCTTACTTGGGTGCTGAACTGCATGCCCTGGAACCGACCGAAAAGAGCAGCGTGTATCGCAATCGTGAGCAGCTTTTTGAGCATGGGCAACATCTATGCTATTTTCGTACCTCCACTGGACGTCCGCGAGGAAGGTCGAAATCTCAACAAGTGGCTTCTTGCTGTACTAATGGCTTTTGCTATTGGAGCGTTCCTAGCAACTGCCATTTTGGGCGGAATACTTCGTGATTGCAATATATGGCTATGTCGTCTCGAAGGAAATAACCCTCAGCCTGAGCTCGAAGTTGGGGGATGTACATTGGATGACGAGTTTGAAACCCTATACCATTCTTTTCGCTTTCTAAACTAAGCGCGTATGTCACTGAATCGCAGAAGACAGCTCTGGAAGCGGACTGCGAATATTGGCAGATGCTCGCATGGAGCCCCTGTGCCGGCAATAGAAAGCATGACTCCCATTGCTGAAGGAGGAATTAAAGCGCATCAGGATCACAAAGAGAGTGTATTTGTTGAGATTAAGTTATAGCGGTACTCTTTGAAGGCGTATATTGCCAGTTACCTAGATAGGTAGTCTTATAAAAAAGCGTCTGAATTTCAATTCGGCTATGAGAGTCTTTAATATGTCCCTCGGGCGGAATTATTGGGATACTTCGGAAGCAACTTGTCGCAGTGCCCGTAAATCCTTAGCATAATTGTGAATGAATATATGTAGGTCTACGGTAGGTACCCAGGTGTTCATAGGGATTGGACTCCGGCCGACTACCATAAAATTGAACGATTGGTTTTTAGCGACGAGAATAGAGGCAATGCAAATGAGGGCGTAGTTAATTTCATTCTACGGTCAAATTCGAGTGTCGAAGCATTCCTTTTCGGGGAATTCTGTAAGACCTTATCAACCTTATGACGAAGGGACTGATCAATGAAACGGAGAAAGCCGGGATTGGTATGAAAGCCAAGTGGCAGCAGACTCATGGTGGTTCATCAACTCATGTCAGACTTTTTATTCGTTTGCCCTAAGCACGACGTCTGTAATGCTAAGAGATTATGGGTATTCCAGATAACCCTAAGAACAGTCGTCTTCAGATACCTCATCCCATACCTTTTGGTCTTAATTTTTCCATCGATCTATTTAGCTCGCTAAGATGAAAATGGCCAACAGTACCAACATCTTAAATGTATTTTCGTGCTTGCGAAGGGCGCACAAATAGGGGCGTATAACTCGAGGTTATCTTGACTGATACAATAAATGGGTATTGGGGGTTCGTCGCTAGAAGGATGTCAAGCGACATATCTGACGTATGTCTTACCAAGTAGCCTAACGGACAACCATGTATGCTCGTAAGACCACTTCGTTGCAAAGGCACCCAGGATAACAGCATCCAGCCAGCGTAACTACGGTAATTTCACATCCTGCGAGCGTCAGAATACCTCTTGTCGGCATACTTGTTTTTAAACTTACCTCTGAAGTGGACTCAATCCAAGCAACCTCATGCAGTTCCCTACGACGGTCTGGGAGGCGTCATAGAGTGCCATCCGAGCCGCCTTTAGAGCTGGCTCACTGCCTACAACCTGGAGTTGGTCGTAACTACTGCTGATGGCATGTGTTAGTCTGAAGAGGTACGTCACAACCGTAGTCGGTTCTAGCGTCCGCAACGTATTCTGGGCTACGTCCGGCCACTGGGCTAATAGACGAACAACATTAACAGCGTGTGGTTCGGTTAGGAGCGATAAGTCGGCGTTATCCAACTCCTCATCTGTTACATTGGCCCGACGCCTGATGGACGACAAGCGGGTGTGCGCGTATTGTAGGTAAGGGCCAGTATCTCCTTCGAACGACGTCATCACCGCCAGATCGAAAGCGTAGTTGTTACCCCTGATCACAGTTGATGTCAGCTCCTATATTATCCAAAGAGTCTTGGTACAAACCTCTTCCCGCTCATATCCTGCGTCATTACACTGCTGATGCCGAGGGTGTCAGCGGTACCCTCAGGATCTTCTACCTGAGAATATTTAGCCTCATTCTTCCGCATGACTTCGTGCATGTGATCAGCGCATTCCTTCAGGATGTCGTCCAGACTACAAAGTTTGGCGTCAGCTCAGAACCAGCAGAGATGAACTAAGAGACATACAACTTGACGGTGCCCTTCCGGGTACTCATTCCCTGTACTAGTCCGAAGTTGATATGCTGGCAACGAGATGCGACATCCTTGTAGCCAAGAAGATCAATGATCTTGAAGAGCTGTTGTAGATGAAGATCCTGCTGACTTGCGACGACGTAAATCATATGATCGAACTTGTGTTTCTCGTACCGGCCGAGGAGTTCGGCAATATCCCGAGTGAGATATAAAGCCGTACCGTCCCTCTTCCGGATAACGGTTTTCCCAAGGCGCTTGCCTTCTTTGCCAGGGAGAAGCTGCGTGAAGTCGACGAGCACGGCGCCTTGATCTTCCCGACTAACACCTTTTTCGATCATCTCCCTCGCAACCTTTTCCATAGCTTCCTCGGTGACCTGGCTCTCGCCACTGTATTCATCGAATTTGATATTAAGTCTAGCATATGTAGCCTTGTAGCGAACAATACTCAAATCCCTAAATCGTTTCCATAACGCCAGAGCTTCTTCGTCCCGATCCGTCATTTTTTTGAAGTAGCCCCGGGCTTGCTCGTCCAAGCTGTTGGCCAGGAGTTCGGTAACGTCCCGTCCTTCCGTTTTCTTCGCTTCGATGGTAGCTAGTTCCTCCTCCTTCTCGGCGTTTATGCGGACGTAGAGCCGGAAAAGATGATCGATCGGATCCTTCTTTAGCGCCTCTTCGTTGCCATACTTCTCGTAGGCTAGAGCCAATAGACCGTATTGCTTACCCCAATCGCCGAGGTAGTTGATTCTGATAACATCCCAGCCGGCGCCCTCGTAAAGGTTTGCTAAAAAGCTTCCAATGATAGTGGAGCGGAGATGCCCGGCATGGAATGGTTTAGCGATGTTGGGAGAGCTGAACTCGACAATTATGCGCTTCTTGCCTTGACTAGAGTCCTTGGGATCTCTCAAGCCAAGAAAGCGATTCCGTCCGTATTCGACACCAAGTTTCCGGATCATGGGGATAATCGACTGGGTTAAGGGTCCTCCTTTAGCAAAGAAGGAGAGGAAAGGACCAACAGCGACTGGCTTCTCGAAAAGGGGGTCATCTTCAGGGAACTATCGGGGCCTCTAGTTAGTTCATCTTATTTGCTGCGTACCTATAGCTTACGCTCGAATCAAGGGTGACAACCAAGGGTGATTATTACCTTGGCCACCCACTCGGCTCCCAGGGCGTCTGGCTTTGCGCCTTTTATCCGAAGGGCAGGAATAGGCAAGGTGAAGTCGCCCTTGTCGAGGCCGTTCGTCCACTGAATGACGGAATGGATCTTCTCAGCGGCGATGCCGGTGATGGGAGCAAGGAGATCACTGATATGTACCCGGTACAGATCAAAGGGGTTGACTCCGGGGTATGCCGTGGGGTACTTTTCAGAGATAGATTCGAGAGTCAGGTTATCCAGCTTGGAGAGAAGGTGGTTTATTCCGTTGGCGTTGGCGTTGGCGGATGCCATTGTGCTAATAGCACGTCTATGGAAGACTGACAGCCGAGAATTCGAGTGGTTATTACGACTGCGACTGTGACTGTGACTGTGACTGTGACTCTGGCTCTGGCTCTGACTGTGACTTCGACTTTGGCTGCGGTTGTGAGGGATGGCGACCGCAGAATCGAATTTCTGGTGTGAGTATTGTCGAAGGGAACGAGTCGCGCGAACAATAATAGTTCTAGGGCGCAAAAATCGATCAATATTCATGAATGAGAAGAGGTGGAGTAGGAATAAAAAGAAAGAAGTGATTTATTTTATCGGCCTCCTCTGACTCATACTGGGGGGGGAGGAAGAAAAGAAAACAATTAGTTGATTAAGCTTTGGAATTTTCCCCTCCCCCACACGCGTCGCACTTTTTTTCATTGGTTTGCGCCAATGTGTCGGTACTTACAGATTACGTCAGGTATAATGGGGCCACTTCCTTCCAACTGTTTGGGCACATCTAGCGCTATACCCTTTTAAGTATTCTTTTAAGGTTTCTCCATCCTAGGTAGATTTTCCACTATCTATGTACCTAAGTACTTACCTACTTTACATCCATTTAATCCATACCGGTACCCAGGGTACCTATGTAGCCTTATATTCTTTTCTACTTCCCATACCTACACTCCTGAATATAAATATAATATATACCTACTTTACACATATAAATACATACAATGTATGATGATAAGCCTGGCGATGACCAGAACATGCTTAATTACCTCACATTCCAATAATAACTTAGACAGCACTACCATATATGCGATCCTAGCCCTCATTCGCCCGAAGTCGTCTCGAAAATTTACTTTCAAGACCAACCTACATCGAGTTGCCTTTCTTGAACATACCCTGAACGAGCTTGATCCTAGAGCGAGTCTTTTTAAACTGTTTTGCCTTGGTGCTGTTCACCTGAAGCAACGTCGCCGGAATCGCTACGTCTGTCTCTCCGAGGTCGAGACATAAATCCTTGACCGTGTGAACAAAGCCTGAGCACTCGGTCGACGCCCGATTCGGTAATTGCTGCAAGATGTTTTCGACGTGTGATGGAAGAAGGTCGTCCCGAGTAAGGGCAGAAGGGATCTTATCTGAGGCAAATATCCCGTAGAGAAGCCACCCAGATGACCGAACGCAGACAATGCTAACACCCTCGTCACTGTCTTTGACCTTTACCGTCAACATACCCCAATAATACGGACGCTGGAAGCTGAGCAGGATGGAATTTCTCAAGTCCCAGTCGGCTTGTGGAAAGGCTGTGACACTGTCGGCGTTGAAGATAGAATCCGAGAACCTAATCTTGATCGCATTGATGCGGCTATTCATCACTGTTTTCTCTAGAAAGGGGCTATCCTTGAAGCATATGTACTGCGGGTGAGCGAGCTTCGCCGCCGAGTATACGTTCAAGTCGAAAATCGTGGTCGTCGGCCAAGGCTTCCTTCTAGCAAAGAGGCCCGGTCCGTATTGTCGCAAAGAGACGGCCAAGATAAGTTTCTTCTGGCGCTCATCGACGCACCCCAATGACATGAAATAGCTGCCAACCTCGGCCGCTTCATCTCTTCCGATTCGGATCAAGCCATCCGTACGCAGGCCGCGGCTAGTGAGACCATATTCACCTCCGTTGTTCCACTCGAATGACGGTTTCACGAGTTTCTGGCAACCCTTGAACTCGGCGGGTGAGACGGCCATCAGCCCCCGGAAACGACGCGTGTCATTCACGTCGGCCTTCCAGGCAAATATGGAAAGATCATGACTAGATCTAATTATTTCTTCCTGCAGGCGTGTGAAGGCCTTCTCGCCTTCGCCGTATAGCAACGGCATATTGATGTCAAAGATACCAAGGAGGCAATAGGCCATATCCTCCGCTCTTGTCGTCGTACGGGTCGATGCCCACGACATACGTCGACCGACTAGTATTTCGTCCAGAGGCCTGCCTTTCAGGACACTCGTGTCGACCCCGGTAATCCATGATAAGACAGAGACCAGCTGGAGCTTCGACCCGAAGCAGTTCCAGTCTTTGTCGTAAAAGCTGATTCGACTCGGCGCGATTAGCTCTTGCAAAGTCCAGCCGCGGGAGAACCATTTGCAATTGCCGAGACGCCTCTTGACGTTGTTGCGTAAGTCGATCTCCACACCTGTCAGTGGAGGCAGATCCCCGTACAACCCTTCTCCCCTCACCTCCAAGGCCTCTCGAGATTCAAACGAAGCTATAACCTCGGCTAGTGTCTCGTCTGAAAAAGACGTGAAGTCGCACAACCATACAAAGCAAACAGCAGCCTTCTTATACCACGAGAACATGGAGTTGATAGCTTCTGATAGCTCGGCGCTGCTTGATTTGTCGATGCAGCACGTATCTACCCAAGCATACTTGAAGCCCTGCTCCAATGCGACCCGACAAGTGGCCTTTATCTTTGTGTACCCTTCCTTTTTCGAGGCGCTGTCTCTATTGCTCATATCGATAAAGGTTAACTCCTTGTCGCCCCAAGTGTGGGATAGGATCGCGTAAGCCGGGACATCTTTGACGAACTCTTCGAGATTCAGTGACTGGCAATTGATCAACCACATGACCAGTCAGGACTCGCTTCCATGGTATATTATATATATATAAATACAAGCCAGAGATACGTGTTGGTAAATGGTATATTTTGCAAAGTTGTCGATACGCAAGTATGAATTAGATTGGATGGTGGCATTCATTCATTCATTAAGAATGCACGAAGAAAAATATGAGTGTAGAAGCTTGGATTCCTTTTTAATGCCAGATACCTACCTGTAAATAAGACCTTACCATCCACATCCAGCCATCCTACTACACCCCCTGTCAGTCAGATGAAATTACTAATGGCATAGCGAACTACCTACCTACATCACTTCACTTGAGGCTCATTATGTTCTTAGCGTTGTTGAGGCATCATAGCCTACATTTATGCCTCATCCATTAATTCTATACCTAGGTATGTGGCTAATTCGTCGAGTTTGATTTTCTTATTTCTTATTAGCGATTTATAATGAAGAGTTTGATGATAGCTTACGCACCTATATATCTAATACCTACTTGGCAGCTACATAGGTAGGTAGGCTGGTTTCCAACCGTGCTACATTGCATACCCACGGTAGTTACCTACCTAGGTATGTATGAGTGAAAGAAGCTAAATATGGCCAATTAATATTTCATCAAGCTGGGCTTGGGTGATACGAAGCTGTACGAAGACTGCAATTGACCACTACGCCATCTCGTGATAATCCGCAAGGTAACGACGCGAATCAATGTTCATGAAATAAATGGCGAAGGGGGTGGGGGGGGAGGGTTACTGATCATATTTATATTGATAATGATGATGATGATGATGTTAACGATTGACTTTCGTTGCGATACCTACCTAGTTTCAATTGAATTTATTATGGTTATAAGCTAGGTAGGTACCTAGGTAGGTACCAGATATATTCATTTTACTTAGCCAGCTTTGTAAAGACCTATGTAATAGAAGTATAATATAAACCATGGCTATGTACCTAGGTAGGTAATACATACTGTAGCTTAATTCATAAGTGATAGATCATATGCATGGTACAAGAATGGCTCATGCAAGGAGGAAGTACTTATGGAAATACCGAGCTAAGATAGTACCTAGGTACCTACATATATTAGAAAAAGGGTATACCTTAATACCTAGGTACACATGTACACTAAGCTTGCTGTAAGTAGAGCTCCCTTGCCGAGGTAGGCCCGGTACCTAATGGGCCTGACGCATGTTTAGAAATACTTCCTCGTAAGGAGTGACACCTTGCCAGATAGAGGTACGCAATAACAACAAGCTCCAGGGCTGCTACAAATTACCATAGGTATCTTAGGTAGGTACATACAGCTCAGGCGGCCAATGGCCGGCATCTTCTTCGTCATTCCGAAGCGCCACTTCTAAAGTCTTGCTTGAAAGCTTTCAGAAAAGCTTCGACCGTTCATTCCACCCATCACCACCCAGACCCAGACCTAGACCTAGACCTGGAGGTATCCGAAAAACAAAAACAAAAACAAAACATAAACATCACAAAGTATCACGGGTATCATATCACGGGTATCATCCGTATACCTATGTACACCACTTCATAAACATTACAGCCATCACAAATATCATAGGCATCACCAACTTTGAACGCTCCTCATCTCCATAATAACTTCTTTTATTACCAAATCAATTAATTGATTTGCTCAACCCGTTGTGTGTTGACCTGTCATCTTTTTCTTACATCCCTACATCCCTACATCCCTGCATCTTTGCATCCTTGCAGCCGTAGAGCTTCCAGCTTCCAGCTTCCAGCTTCTAGCTTCCAGCTTCTAGCTTCTATGATGTCTGCGATTCTTAACATTTTCGCGAAGTCACCCGCGCCTGCATCTATAAGTGGCGGCAAAGAGTCGCGCGGAACCAAGCGCAAAGCTAAGGGTGACCCCTACGACGAGATAGACGATGGTAAGATAGTACTATAAAAACCTCGGAACCTCCTCACAAGATTTATCTCAGTTCTACTCCTAGTTCTACTCCTAGTTCTAGTTCTGATTTATGTTTCTGCTCTCGCGTATGCTCTATATGCATCATACTAACTAGAGCAAACAGACGACCCAGTTCGGAAAACTCCCCCTAGCTTACGCACCAGATCGCGCATCTCTTCCGAAGCACCGAGCTCCAGTGTCCAGGGCCGACCATCTCCGACAGGAAAACGCAGCAGCAGTATGCTTAGAACACTTGCGATTCTTCGTTGACCGTAGCTTACATGCAGAACAGAGCGCCGTGGTCGCGCTTTAGGAGTGCGGAAGGGCGATGCGATCGACGGATCGCGCACCGACGCAGCTGCGAATTTAGCTTGCGCACAAGAACCGCAAGCTGCACGACTACAACCTCAGCCCGAGGAAGAATACACCAAAACCTCACTCGTCCCCGTGGCCGATATGGGTGTTCCCGGTAGGTAAAGTCCTAGCTCCCGTGTTCGTATTGTACATATCTGTTGTACACACACGCGCACACACACACACACACACATATATATATATATATATTATCAGGCAAAGGCAACTGACTAATAACATCGGCCCCGCAGACTCCCCCGGCAACGAAAATACTATTACAGCTGCTAATACTACCATCGACGATAAGCCCAAACCTACCAATAAGAATACTAGGGCGGATGACGCGGAAGGTACAGCGGATGCAGACCAAGTAGATCAGGTAGGAAAGGAACAGACTGAAGTTGATGAGCCCGACGAACGGGAAGTACACGCTCTCCTCCAGCACCGGATGGCCCAAGATGGTACTGGGAAAGTCGAGCTTCTCGTCCACTGGGTCGGAGAGCAAGAGGAAGACGCCACCTGGGAATTAGAAGAAGAGATACAACGAGGAGCTGGAGAGACATTATACGCCTACTGGAAGGCACAAGGTGGTCGCATCAACTCGCTCTTCATTAAGCCTAAGAATGCGCCACCCGAGATTTACCATGTTTTCAAAATTATCAGCCACGACAAGAAGATGAGAGGCGGTTTCGAATTCGAGGTTCAGTGGGTCGGCCATCCACCCACGCGTGGCGAGACCTCTGTCGAAGCTGAGCCCAAGCTAAGGAAGATCGCATCGGAAGCCTTGGACGAGTATTGGGATAGCGTTGGCGGCCGTGAGAAGTTTCTGGCAAGGCGCGGCCGGAACAAGAAGGCGAGGACCGCATAATTGGCTTTTGCTTCTTCGGGTTTTGGGAAATGGGGAGGGTTTCTTTGAAAAGACAAAAAGCTAGTCTACCTACTGATCTAACTGTACATACTTTCTCCCATTTGTTTCCACCGTCGCGTGTGCATTTTGAGGCTTGACGGTGCATTACACAAGGCGTTAGGGGGAGGAGGTTGTAGTGCGGCTCGTTATCAAGCCCGGGGGAAAGCATCAGGGGCGTTTGCTAAACATGCTTGTCGAGTTTTCCTCATGCCGGAGGACCTGTGATCGCATTGTATTGGTGACATTGTGTTGGTTCACTACGCTTAAGACGTATACTTCGCGGGTCATAAAAATGAGTATGATTGTTTAGGATAATACGACCGACTACGGTGTATATTTGAGCGACTTGACATTTTTCATATTTACTTATCCTGTAAGCTACTCTCGTTTCTTTTATATATGTGTCCTTGAGATGCCGCGAATACTGCATCTAATTACATACATACAGGTCTCTGTTCGTCATATATTTGAATATCGGAAAGCACACAAACTCAATATAGCCTATTTATACCAACCGGTTCAGCTCGTTAAGAAAAGGCAGCATCCGATTGGTCTTGGCCCGAAGTTCAGCAAGGGGCCTCTCTGACCACTGTTGGTAGTCGATCGAATACGAAAAAGGAGAGAGAAAAGGAGGCGCAGTTCATTAAATCACGCCTCCCGACAGGATGGTAGACCCCATCAGACGAGATCTACATACCCCTGTATTAGAAATGACGGGAACGCAAAGGCATGTTGTTCCACTCCGTTCCATAACATATGGCTTGATAAAGAGATCATTCTTTTATAAGTCCCTTCATCTCCCCCCTATACTTCTTGGCCGCCGAGGAACCCGAGCCCGAGTTAAAACTGAGATAAATGCAACTTGGGTCTCTGCATTATATTGATATTGTATATTGTATATTGTAGATGCCTTTCATTTCATTCCTGGCGTAAATATATTCTAGGGTTTTTTAGGGAGGGTGTTTTTTTTTTTTTTGGCATCGACGACGTTACCCTACTAACTGTGCGAACTTCACAAGCCACGGGTTCCTGGTGTATCAACAAACTTGCTCCGAGATCTTTCAAATTTGCTGAGCTTTTTCCTTCTCTTCATAACCAAGCATGATCAGCTCAAAAAAGGTTGAGGTGCTCACGAGTCAAAAGTCAAAGGCGAAGGCCATTAGATCACTTGGTTATATGTAAAATCCAACTTCTGTTACCGGGCCAGAATTGATCCTCACTTACACGTGCTAGGGAACGTTTCGAGGCGGCCTTGCAATGGTTAGGTCTATACTGCAGCTCTATGGTCACATGTCGGTATACGATTCCAATAAGCCTTTTAGCAGAGCTAGATCAAAATTCGGAGTCGCAGGCAAAGCTAGAGCAGGAGGTGGAATCGGCTATAGCTAAGATCGTCTTAGACCACCCGTTCCTGCGAGTCGGCCTGCGCGGGGAGCACATGCGCAAACCCGCCTTTGTCGAGCTCGAGGCCGTTGACTTCCGCCGGCATATCGAGTGGCGCTGTTTTGACAAGGCGATGGACTATGAAGCCAAGCTGTTAGCGTTGATCAAAAGTCGACTCGACATCAAGGTCCCACAGCCAGAGGACGCGCCGTCGTGGCGGATTCTCCTGCTACGCGTCGAAGGCGAAAGGTTCGTGGATGTCATGTTCGAGTGGGGGCATACGCACATAGACGGGATGAGCGCTAAGATTTTCCACGAGGATCTGCTTCGAAATCTGAATGGCGACATCGTGCTAGAGGAATTCAAGGGACGCGTTCTCACAATCCCGCTCTTTAAACGCAGGGACCTACTCCCGCCGATACACGCATTAGCCAAGTTCTCCGTCTCACCCGGCTACGCGCTGAAGACGCTGTGGCATGAGTTCAAGCCGTCGGGGCTAGCACCCAATTCGAAATCAGACTTATACGCTACGTGGGCGCCCATCAAGCTACAGCCGTACATAACACAATACCGGCACTTCAGCATCGACAACGGCACACTGCAAAATATCCTAGCTGCCTGCCGGAAGCACAACACGACGTTTACGGGCCTAATTCAGGCCCTCGCACATGTCATCCTCGCGACACGGTTATCGACTGCGGAGGCGCGCGGGTTTCTCAGTTCCACCATCGTGGACCTAAGACCGATCATGTGTGCGCCGGGAACGGGGACGAAGGTGTTGAAATTTTCGGGCGCGGATCCGAAGAGGACCATGGCGAATTTTATGACTACGCAAGAGCATGAGTTCGATGTGGAATGGGTTGCTAAGGTTAGAGCAGCGAACATCTCTCAAGGTGAACTTTCAAGAAAAGATGAAGGCAGAGACGAAAGGGGAAGAGAAAGTGGAAGCGAAGGCCTCGTCGCCGCCCTCGAATCATGTATCTGGGAAACGGCGGAGAGCGTACGCGCCGTCCTGCGAAAGAAGCTGGATGATGGAAACAAAAACGATCTGCTGGGAATTATGATGTTCGTCGCCGACTACCGGGCCTTGCTTAAGGACTGGACGAAGAAACCGCGGGGCCATTCCATCGCGGTGAGTAACTTGGGAGTAATCGACGGTGCGTCCTCCGGTCCTGCTCCTGATGAGCCCGGGAAAGCAGCCGGCCAGTGGAGCATTAGCCGAGCGGTATTCTCCCTGTGCCCCGAAGCCCCAGGCCCGGCAGTAGGTATATGCCCTATTTCCGTAAAGGGTAAGAAGCTGTACGTGTCATGTAATTGGCAAGATTGCGCCGTGGACGTGACGTTGGGGGAGGGGTTGGTGGCTGACTTGGAGTTATGGCTGCAGTTCTTCGGAAGGCAAACATAAGTCAGGGTTAGGGTTGGTATTGGGGTTAGGACATCCCGTGCCGTTACTCGGATTGTTATTGATAATAAGCTACAAACGGAACGAAACTCTTCGCCGTGTCGTAAAGGCCGTTCGATATATTGCGGTCGACGCAGCTGCTTGTTGTGTCAAGGACCAAGAAACCTGGAGAACTCATCTCACCCCCCGGAAATCGATCATTTCGTCCTGCGAGTCAAGATTTTCTGGAAATTTTTAGGAGTTGGAGGATGGAATATCTGCTTGGAAAATGCTGGTTATCAATATCATCAACCAAGCTCGATCTCATGGGGTCTGTAATATAACATACCTAAATTTTCTAGGAGAGGGTAGAGGGACCATCACGGATATTCCCTTCAGTATAATACTCGATCTGCATTTGATTCGGTTGAATATTTATTCCCACCCTTGATATTTCTTCTCCAGCTCACCTTAGTCGCCATCAATTGAGATGTTATAAAAATTGTCGTTACGAAGCATGCCCATCAGCAAATGATGCTATTGGGATGACCATGAAGTTGTAACCTATATACCTATGGTAGCTTAGATGTATTATAACCTAACCTAGTTGATCCATTAGGATATGGTGATTATGGTATTTCGAAAGTGAAGGAAATACAAATCAGGAGGTTATCCATGACTGAGGAGATTGGCTCTACTATTTATGTTTTAATTGTGTCAACAACCCTGATGGCCTCTAGGGAGAGCTAGCTACCTAATTAGTAATATTACCCTACATACTAGATTACATATTATTGCGGGAGATGTCTATTATATCAGAATCTGGTAGTAAGTCTGAAGATATTATAAAAATGCCTGTTTAACGTTCGATCCACGAAACCGCGGGCCGTTCCATTTGAGGTATTGACTAGGTAGGTTAACCACATACCTTTAAGTGAGTAGACCAAAGGTCAAACTCTGACAGGTAAGTACCCAGATATTAATAATAATATAATCTTCAATTTGATTCTACATCATCGCGACTAGATGGACACCGAGTTAGGGCTATAAGAGGGAGCAACGTCAGACCTGCTGATCACTAACCCCCATACGTGGGCACAGTACGATGTAAGATATAATACTAGCAACTTGCCTTATACTAGGCACACACACAACGGTCATATCCGACCCGACTTATCCCTTTGCGCATCTATGCATGCAGCATCCCGCAGTACAGTTCGAAAAAGAACACATGTAAACGTTATCAAGTGGCCTGATAATGTATATTACGTTCTGTAGCTGGTAGTTTGGATGACAGGGCGGGAATATCGCCCACGTTCGAATCCCTTTGATATTTCTCAACACATTAATATTACGAGGATAATTTGCATGGTGACTCTTGGTTGGTCCTTAGTTTTCTTGAAATTGTCACGGGACACCAAGAAGAGCTAGGCACCTATTGTTCGATTCGAATTTCCCTCATATAGTTCTGATAAGGCGGGATGACATAGGAAATCCAGGAAAATATGACAGATGGGATGCCGAAAACGTGGGAGAACTAACTACAAGGGATCCGAACTACAACGTTGATTTGGAGATAGCACACTGGGGCCGACAGAATGTGTCTTACGAATATCACATTAATCATGTTAATCACATTACCTGCCTTGGCCCTGGAGAGTTGTAGATTCTAGAATGACAAAACAACAGTTCGTCCGTGGCAAGCAGGATCCGTGAGATAATAGTGAATTGTGAGTGGCGAATGAAGGACAGTTAAGAGATCTGCAATGTAACAGTAGGGACCGCATGCATCTACCTGTCGTGCAGCCCACCCAGCCTGCCAGCCTACATGCCGCGTAGCACCCAGACTGAGACCCTGCACCCTAGGGAGTGGGCGCTCGAATGAAAACTAGCTCAAATGGAGCAGAAAATCGAAGTGTTGTAGTTCGTCGGCTTTGGCAAGCCGTCGTGAATCAAGTGGTCCTGAGCAAAAATGCCACGCCGGACAGCTGCAGGGCTTCGAAAACGCGGGTGTGAATGGATAGGAGAAATGATAATATGACCGAGCTATCGTACTATACCAATACTAACCCATAGTGAATCAGAGATGGTATCTTTTACTATCTGTCATCTATCTATCTAGCTGCCTTTGGTCGACTTCGGTTGTCTTAGTCCTACCTAACTTACATGCCTAGTTGGAATAAAGCAATCAGAAGACCATCATTGTACATAACTAGGTACTTATTATTAACGAAGAGCCGGTTGTATCCAATATGGCCCGACCTAGATGCTGAAGAAAACCAGTATCTCTCCGTACCTACTTGGGTAGGCTGGTAGGTAGCGTAATATGATGGTGAAAGGGGGGAGACAAAGATATTTCTAATCGATAGGATGGCAATAACGCAGAAACATCGCAACTAATTTAGTAGTACCTACCTAGGTATGTACCTAGGTAGTTTAGTATAGTACCCTGGGTACCTATGTGGGTACCTACCAGCTAAGTACCTGGACCTGGTAGGTACCTTAGCCACAGAGTCACAAAAGAGCACAAGATAAGAAATGTTATGTACCCCCTATGTAAGAAATACCTAGATACCTATATCCCTAAGTATATACGTATATACCTAGGGATATAAGTACGGAAGGCTAGCTTTCTATAGTTAGCTTATCTACATAGGTAGGCACCACCCTGCAACCTTCCTTTGCGCGACTTCTGCTGGCTACCTAGCGCTAGGGGTAGGTGGCTAAAATTTCAATCAACTATTAAAGAAAGAACCTTGGAAGTGTTGTTTTGGAGGGGAAAGTGTGGTGAGACAGGGCGACATCGCGCTGAAAAAGCGCAAACCCCGCACAAACAGCGCACTATTATTTGCAGATCTGATTGGTCAACTACCACTGTTGGCGCCCCGATCCGGAATATCCATAGACCCACTTATCAAACACCTATTAACATATAAAGGTTGGCATAGAACCTCTTCCTCCACTACCATCTTTCCAACAACATACCACATACCAAATATCACATATCCTCTTACGATCAACGACGAACAAGACCTACCCAATATCAATCGAGCTACTCTATCACCAACCAAATCTCTTATCAATCAAGATGAAGGGCGACTGCAACTGTGCTGACAACTGTAAGTCATATACTTATCTAACTACTTACCCCACCATCCTTATAAACAACCCCTCGTTATCGCTTCCAACATCGTGAGATCTGATCAGGTCTGATATATGATCTTCTGCCTCACATTTAATATCGTGACGGTACTAATAAAATATATTATAGGCGAGTGCGGCTCCAGCTGCGCCTGCGGCAAATAAGCCATCATTCATCCAGAAATGAGGTTCTTGCCTCGAACTGGCCTTCACTTCACTCTTCAATGTCAATCAACCATCACCACTACCTATTCTCAATACAATCTTGAATCTTTCGGGCCATGCTAAATCGTTCGCCATGATGGGTACAAACGCACACAAAACGATACATCTCGCAGGATTCTAGGGGGTTTGAGAAGCTGGAGGGGCCTATTGAGGAATGAGGGAGGAAAACCGTGACGCTCCTAGGTAGCTAATCGCTAGCCACTATTTAATTACTACCTACGCAATACAATCTTCTATGTTGGTGACACGAACTGACATTATGTCATTGCATCATATCATAATCCGCCGTGATATATTGATTTATCGTAATAGCTGAAACAAGAATAACCCTACGCTCAAATTACCGCAACTCTTGCGACTCTAACTACCTAGGTACCTAGGTAGGCTACTCGGTAACCTTGGTAGTTCAATACATTGCCAAGCCCAGTCGTAGTCCCTTGGGTAGCGCCTAGGGTGGATTGATGCATCCTGGGTCCAATGATATCAATCCAATGCGTCTAATATCTTGATACTGGTATTAACATCTAAAATCTCCAGTTAGTTGACTTTTGCATTTCCGCTCTCGGTGCTCCAGTATCTTGACAGACGGCTACTGGCAGACACGATGACTACTTAGGTACATCGTAAGGCATCAACTTCCAAGGTTCCTTGAAGATATCAGATATTAAGCTTAATCTGATAGCATATGCTACTAGCCGTCGCATGTGAGCCGAACTTCAAAAATCACTAGGTTAGCTAGGGCGAAGACATAAATGAACCAATCATCTCGTTTCCCACAACATCGGGACTGCGCACAATTAAAACTGCTAGGTTGGTGCCTGCTTGACAATCTGGGGATTTATCATAATAAACCTTCATGACTCTAAAAACTGATGTAGGAAGGAATGATACCACGCGATAAGAATTAGCCAAGGAACTATTAGGATCATACATACCTACATAAGTAGGATTATATATACTCGGTACCTATGTAGCGGACTAGTGTAACTGCCAAACCCGGTCCGAGCTGACCACACCCGAGGATATCACGGCAGTTTCCGGTTAGCTACTTCCCACCGAGATGCGGGGCCGGACCATGTTGCACCGTCAGGGCTACCAATTGATATTCAAGCCTCTGATTATCTGTTTCGATGGAATTTAACGGGTGAGTATATAATAAGCTTCATACGGATCCTAGATGCTCTATTACCTTTTTTTTTCCCGTCGAAGTAATAAATTTTCGTGGATGTCTAATATATAAAACCATCTGAATTATGGGCATATAAAACACAAACCTAGGGTTTTAGCATGCATTTCGTTGCGTTGCTGCATGTTAAAACTTCGTTGCTGGTCCCCAGTTGCTTCTCCGCAAAGGTAAAGTATATCGATGTCTAATATAATAATCTTTTGAGTAAACAAATGTCTCGAAAGAAATCGGATTTTCCCTCATCTTGACTCCCTCACGTCGCGAAGCTTAGCAAGCAACGTGACTCTTTCTAGAGCTAAGTATACGAAGTCGAGATATTGGATTTGGAAAATATGAAGTAGAAGGGACTATCTTGCCGTGCCTTGAATATGCAAGTTCTGTGATTGAAAGCAATCGCGTTATAGGGTCGAAGATAAGGGCAAGAATTTCTAGAGTCTACCCATCAGCTAGAACATGAGAAAACACGAATATGGTAACCGTATAAAAATAGGCGTAGGACCTGTAGAAGTATATATGGCGAGTAATATGGGCTTGATAACTTTGAATGATATGTTTGTAGTAGTTATAATTTGGATGAATGTCAAGATATTAGTAACGATACTTGGCATTAAGGATGGTCCGCACAAATAGTAGTGTCCTCGTGTAGCTTTTTATGAAAAGGATTAAGCGGATAGAAGGTTTATTATGCCCAAAAGGTGTTCAAGTAGAGTATGAACTTCGGTAACCCATAAAGCTGCCTTAGGGTACACAAGGTAGGTAGGAGGGTAGGTAGGTAGCTGGTACGCGTCTCCTATCCCTATCCCTATTTTTCTCCTTCACGTGAACTTGAGGTAGACTATTGGAAACATTAATATTATGGTTTTAAATATATCTGGTACCCAGGTACATTGAGCGCGATCGACTCTCGAATTAACCACATTTTCTGCTGGTCGAATCCGGTCGAACCTTTCACCATCGACAACTAGTGACGGTATGGTACGTACTGCCTACCACCGACGAACCTTTCCTAACACAAAATTTTACAACAAAACTTGCACTTCTACTTTTTCCTTCTCCTACAATATACATACCGAGCTCGATCGCAAAGGTGAGGTTTGCCCTGTTCACAATGATGATCTAGTCTCTATCCAAACTACACCGTCATGTTTCGCTTTCTCTAATTACTTTCCATCCCTTTCACCACCACACAAAAATAAGAACAACAATTTTCCCATCGTGCCATTCGAGAAGGTAGTGTTCATTCTGCTCATCTCTACGGACCTGCTTCTCGCAGCCCTCTCATGCCCTAATATCACGCTGTCTTTCCTTTCAAATCCTGCAACCTACCCATGAAGACATATATTATTGACGCTGCGTATTATTTACTCTATTATTAAGTAGAGTGCCTTCTCTACTTCCCATCGTTGATCACACCCCGTCTTCCATTTCGCTTCCCATCACGGCACAGATATAGACTCCCCATAAATTATTTTCCTTTGACGCGTACTGGAGATGTACAAGGTGTTTCTACTGCACACTGGAATTAAAACCCTGCTAACATTTCCTCGTCATAGTTCCCGTTATTGACACAATATCACAAATATTGTTCTAAGTCGAGATCATCGTTTGACTATTGGTTCTCTTTGGAGTTTCGATACGAATATCATCTTTCAAGTCTTCGACGTGAGTTCCTAAAATTCCTCCAAGATTACATTGTACATGACTAACACGTACAGATTCAAGTGTACACACTACCGCTAGACGCACAGCCGTCTATACCATACCATTCCTTTGACGGATAGACTTCTTGGTTTGTCTGAATATAGTACGTTAGCTAGTTATTCAGGTGTTCTTGCTGTCTCTCGATATTAGACTAACGACAAGCAGCCCGTACCATTAGTAGTTGATACATAGTATCGCGTTTGGCCTTATTAGACCTCCGATTAGCAGTTCTCGTATAGAACTCTTAGGTACGTATCTTAATATTCCCCGAACCTGGAGTATATTTTCTTACTAGTGATAGATCCCAGCACAATTCATCGAATACTGGTATTGTATTCACATATCAACGACATAACCTTCGTATCGGACCTACACCTCAAGTTTTCGCAACAATATTCTTCAATATATCCACAACAGTCGGTATCCGTTATTCAAGGACTCCAAGTTGGTAAAGCCACCGTAAATATGAATCGTTATATTCCTCGCGATTCCCGTGGTGCCTCAGCCCACAACACCACCAGCAGTATTGCTGGTCCTAGTGTTAGCCGACAGGATTCTGCTGGTCACAAACAGCACGCAGAGAATCTGCGATCGGTTCCTGAGGGTCATGCTCTAGAGCACCCCTACATTGTAGGTGGTAGTCTCGTTCATGCGGATTACGGTCCAGGTCCGGCTATCCATCATATGGGCCCGTCCTCTATCGAGCCTCACCACGGTGACCAGCATGCAGTGGACAGCAACGTGGTTCCCTGGAGCCCTCTTCAGGGACCAAACTCTGGAGGAGACGGCAGCACTCACACGCGTCTCGATGTGGAACTTCCGAATGCAGTTTCTCCAGTTCCATCGGAGATGATCATCGGCACGGCTGGTTCTCGACCATTCTTGACTCACCAGGAGCCAGACCATGACCCATATACCGCGTTTTCATCCACCATTCCATCTGGTACCAACAACTCCCAGAAGCGATCTTGCAATATGAGAATCCCCACCGTCTTCCGCGATGGTTGTGACTGGGTATGCCAGGTGTTCTCTTTTCGAGTCTCCGACAGCACCGTGCAAAGTACTATATATCTGGGCGTTGGTGTTTCGGCTCTTAGCTTGATTTCAAGCGCCATTGTGTATAACACCAAGGGTGTGGCTACAGGACATGACAAGACTGTAGTCGTAATCTGGTTGAGCACCAGCGTTGCCGTCTTGATAATGCTGCTCGTCTACAACAACCATCGGGCGAGTACACTCCAGGAATGGAGGCGTGTTTCTAATGCACGCAATGTCAACAACTACTGGCTTGAACTTGGAAACATGGAGACCCAGGTTGCAGTTCCACCCGCAGCCCACTCCCACAATGCTGGTGCTGTATACCGCAATTCGGCTGCGGTACCTCTCGGTACCTTCCGTGGTGATGTCGATTCAGTCGTTGGCCGCTTGCCAAGTACTTCGGCAAAGGCAGCAGGCCATGAGAACATAGGTGTAGCTGGTCCTGCGGCATCTGAACCCCTACTGGAGGAGTCCCAGGCTTTCGGAGCCAGCATTAATCACCAATACGAAGGCAACAATACTGGTACCGCGAGATGCGCGTCATTCAATCGCGACTGGTCACTACCGAGAAGCTCCCGAGTATTCAGCATTGGGTCGGCATCAGAATACTCCACCGAGATCGACGAGCAGTTACCACTCGCCCCCTTGAGAGCCTCTCGAGCGCCTGGAGCTGCTAACACTGGTGGCGAATCCCAGGCAGAATCCAGCTTCGATGTTGTGTCAGGCTTGCCTCCTCGAGACACTTGGGTTTTAGAACCCTCGTACAGTTCTAGCAACTTCCACGCAGTCGACTCTCCTGTCGCGCAGGCATCTTCGTCGCGATCCCAGGCACTGCAGGATACCCCCCGTGGAAGATACCAAATGTCTCCGAGCTTCCGGGAACTGACGCCGATTGTCGAGAGATCAAGCGAGCCAGCGTCATCTCCTCAAGAGATGGTTAAGCAACCTCCTCCCGGTTCCAACTTTTTCTAGTCACTGGCCTGACTCTGTGGGATTCGCTTGAGTTTGGCACACATGTCGACTCGGGACTACCGTTTCGCTTGCGCTACGTAGTTCGTCTTGATATTTGGAACGAAGTCTCTGTTTCTTTTCTTTGTATTTCTTTCTTATGGTTATGATTTTGTAGTCGTGGTTATGTGGCGATTGCATAGCTGGGCGACTAATGATGGAACGAGGGAATGATGAGATAATGAGTAATGTTGAAAAGGTTGATTAATGGAATAGGCTCTCTATATAGGGGTCGCGGGTTTAATGGGCGTTAGGAGGGATAGCCATAGGATTGTTGACGCCTCTGATACTTGTAAGATACCCTTTGCACTTAGTCGTTCTCACAGCACATGCAGGACGATGCTGAGTGAGATAAGGAATTCATTTGGTTGTTTACTATTTATGATGCTTGACGTTTTACAAAGCCTACGGGTTGTGACATGAGCTCGCAAACAACATTCGTGATTGATGAACTGAATGAGTAATTGTATTATCGAAAGCTAGGTTATATGATTCTAGATTGCTCGCTCTGCACGAGCACGATTTTCCCTATATCGCTTATCCTTCGATGCTGCCTTCCTTCGTTTCCTCCATGAGCGATTTAGATCCCCTCGGCTCTCCCAGAATTGCCTTTGAAAATCACTGACTGGGGTCTGCTTGTCACCACCACTCGTAGTGGCTTGATTGCCAATACCGGCCATGACCGTATCCTCATCTTCCTCGTTACCATCTTCAGCTTCATCATCTTCGTCATCCTCTGCTCCATTCTCAGCAGAGCCTTGCCTTGGCCACAGGTTAAATGTCCGGCTAGGATGTGCTGTATCAGGTGTAGGAGCAGCACTCCTTAGGGTTCTAAACTCGAACTCCTGTTTTGTGAAGGGCGTCATGGGAGGGTGGCTGGGAGGTTCCACGGTGTTGTCTTCCTCAATATCATCATCGTCTCCGTTAAAGAAACTGAAAGGCTGAGCTTCTCGAGCAGCTCCACCAGGGGTAGTTGTATCCCCTTTGGGTCGCTTGTATAAGGCCTCGAGCGGATGTACCTTTGCCGTAGCTGGTGTTACAGGTGGTATCTTGATGGTGAGGCTTGTCACCGAGCCTGACGACTTTGGCCGTGCAGTCTCGGTCTTCATAATTGATACAGGGCTGCTTAAAGTCTGTGTTTCTACTCGAAGCTTCATGGGTGGTACCTTAGCCTCAGTGTCTCCCTCTTTCTCATCGGAGCTGTCTGCCTCCTGGTCGCTAACTTCCTCCTCAGAATCATCAGATGAGGAAGAACCGCTGCTGCTCGTGTCGTCGTCATCCTCCGGCGACGAGGCAGTTCTGGGTGGTTTGGTATTTGCTGTGGTGTGTCTGGAAACATCACTGCTCGGCTTCTTGCTCACAACAGGCTCGACAACAGCTCCGTTATTGTCTACCCAGCCAACACCGTCCTTAAAAGCTACGGCTCCGGATGTAGACTTCTCGACGTTGCTCTTAAGGAATGAAGGATGCTTCACAGTCTTCTCGAATTCGTGTACGACGACCTCGCGGTCACTCTTCCGTCTTTGCTTCTTGTGAATAGCAATTTCTTCATTGGGTTTTGATGACGAGCCAACATCTGGAAGTTTCGTCTTGAATAGACATTCCGGTCCGTCTGTATACTTCGACTTGACCTCCTTCTTTTGCTTCTTCCTCTTCTTTCCCTCTTTGTCGTCCTTGGATTTCTTATCCCTAGATTTCTTCCGCTTTTCGGTGATCATTTCGCGTTCCGACGTTGTCCACCCACGCTTAACCTTCCGGCTTTCGAGTTCAACACCGGGGGTGACATCAGCCTCTCGCTTCCTCTTCTTGAGTTTCTTCTTCTGCTTCTTTGCCTCGGCCTCATCAACGCCGCCTGTAGCTGTAGGCTCAGGGATGGACTCGGGCTTTGCCTTCTCAATGCGCATTTTTGCTCCCCTCAAGATAGCACCGTTGAGTTTATTTTTGATCTTGTCGGCGTCTGCAATAGGTAGGTCGACGAAACCGTATCGTTTCTCAGGAAAAGTCTCGAGAGCGTGGTACGAGATGTTACGCGCGTGAGGTAGGACAGAAGAGGGGACGACAACGCTCAGCAGCGACTCGTCTAGAGGCGTGATATGTAGTCGCGTATACGAGGTGGCGTCGCTTGTCGAGGTATTCGGAGTTTTGGAGGGATTGAGAACTGCGGCCATGATTGAAATACTAGCACTCCATATTTACTAGGTCAACTCCGCCCAAGAAAGTAATCGGTGTTGAGGCTCGGTGCAGGTCTCGGTGCAGGTCTCGGTGCAGGCTGGGCGGTTAGAAAAAGTTGTAAGTTAATTAGTTGAAGAATTCCATCGATGGATGTTCTTTATTTAGAAAATACCCCACATTTTCTTTTCCAGGATGGGTCCCGGGTGGATTTCTGTAAGCTTAGATAATCCAGGTACATATGTACCTAGGTACCTAGGTAGGCATAGATCCTAGGTAGGGAGCTAAGGTTATCAGCGATTGATAAGAATTACTTAGTAACAAGTGCTAATTAGGGGCTTCTCATATCCTTCAACAAATCCATATCCCTTAATCCTCCCCCTTTTAAGGAAGAATCTCTCTCTCTCTCTCTCTCTATCCTCACAATGGCACAGAAACTACCCCCACTTAGATTTGTTAGATCAGTTAGTACAACCCAATCCTTCATTGAAGAATCAATGTCCAATATTTGTATTGGCAGGTCCTAAAATCTTTCATGGTCGAGTCCGGCTTAGAGCCGAGGTGAGTTCATTTATTGCTCTATTACTCTATTACCCTGTTACATACATTCTTAGACATTTAATAATCATCCTCATCTAGGCTTCTAGGACCACATGTAAGTCAATATTACATATCCAGCCGTTAACATTTCCTAGTTTGTGTTGACAATCCTAGCTCAGAGTTACCAATGCTGTCGCCGGCAAGGTTGACTTCGAGTTGGATATCACCAAGGATCACACGGTGAGACGTCTTACCTTAAACTCAACATTAGCTCGTGTCATACTCATCTATCAAGTCATAGAACCGCCTGAAGATCATACATGGAGGCACAATCGCTAGCATGGTCGATCTGGGAGGCTCGTTAGCAGTTGCATCAATGGGACTCTATGCTACGGGCGTATCAACAGACTTAAATGGTGAGCCTCAAACTATACCCGAAGTCTTACTAAGAGCCGATCAATCGGCTTGCCAGACTTGAGACAACACTGACTGGTTTTAGTCACGTACCTGAACGGCGGCGGTAAGGTTGGCGATAAGATTAGCGCCACCGCGGTATGTGACAAGAGTAAGCACTTCCCCCTACTTAGACTCGAAGGGAAACACTCACATGCAGTACAGTGGGCAAGACACTAGCCTACACCTCCATCACGTTCAAAAATGCCAAAGGAGAGCTTGCGGCAAGGGGAAGTCATACAAAGTCAGTTGCCGTTCCTGTATCCACAACTCACATTCAAGCTTGACTGAAAGTCGACGTTTCTAACTGACTCCTCTAGATATGTAAAGCAGGCCTGGAAAGCGCAGGAAACGCCATTCACACCACCAGATGGAGCAGAAATCGAAGAAGATAAATGATATAAGGTTACGCATGTCAAATTGACTTGACATTCTCTCACTATGATTGGTGACGATTCATTCTAGAAAGAAATTGTCGCTTACATTTGTCATGGTGTTTGTGTTTGAACCTATAGATCTGACCCTCTTAACACCGATTACTTGAACCCGGTAGATCTTGGTTTAGACCGGAAAGAAAGAAGGGGTAAGATACCAGTACTACCTAAATGTCTCGTAATATTACGTTATAAATGTCAATACTCTTCTTCGTTACGATGATAATAGAGGTGATATCTAGCTACAATTGTGCTCGCCGTTATGTTGATTTAATCGGATTTAATAGTCTTGTTTCTCTTACTAGCCTACTACAGATTTAGTACGCAATTACGTTGCCATCTCTGAGGCTCTGAACAGCCTATAATAAGATTTCTTAAGTAGTTGGTCAGATTAATATGGTCTATGAGAAGGAGAAGAGACATGGGACTTTATAATGAGGCCCACTGTACAAAAAACTATAGCTACCTACTTCGAAGTTCAAACTGATAATAGTGAAGGGCTATTCCAAGTTGTGCGTAGTAATTCTCTATACTGCCGACCAACACACCCGGAAATTGCGGGGCGAATCTCCAGCGGCTAATAATAATATTGGAACATGGCTAAGAAAGGCATGGGCGTATGTAGGTCGGGCAGTTCGGGGTAAGTTAGCGTAGGTACCTACCTGGTAGGCTGCTAGCCCTGGAGGTCGATGGAGGATTTTCTTTCTAAGCCCCCACGGCCCTTTGACTAGGTCCCCTAATAAACCTCAACCTCTACTAGGTATGCAAGACTCTTAGACTGTTTGGAACCTTGGAACCTTGGAGCACTGGAACCTTGGAAGACTTCTAGCTCTCTGCTCTAGACTGTTGATTTCTTCGACGACCCCTGTCCCCCATAAACTGCCGTCTTATTGATCCCCATCCACTAGACCAAGAAAGCTGAGATCCCGAGGTCACCCTTCGGCTGTACTGTTGGCGCATCCTGCTATTTTGCTTTTTGTCTTTACCCTTGAGCTGTCTTAAGATGCCTCTATTAGCATCCAGGTGTTGGTTATCTGGCAGCGAGAAAGATTTGACCTGGAATGCAACTTTGAGTTCTTTTCGTCGTATTTTCTGTGTTAGTAGACTTGAAGCTTAGTATACTCCGCCCAGGCTTTTCCTTTTCCTTTTCTTTCCTTTAGTGAGTGAGACACAGGTTTTCGAGAGGAGGATGGCAGCAATCGGTGAGCTTCCGACCCTCCCCCGTAAGCGACGTGGCTCTCGGTTGGGATCCGAGACATTGTTGCTTTCTCGTCCTTCATCTCCACAACACGGCATGGCGTGGCTGACATGTCAGCACAGCAGCAGCATCGATAGCTGCTACGGCGGCCGGTCTTACGTACCTCGACGGGAAATATAGCCTGCGACAGGATTGGCATTCCATCCGCTCGAAAAACAAGGTTGCTAAGCAGCTCCAGAAAGCAAGTGAGTGAAACTATTCCCGGCACACAACCTCCTGTGCCGTCTTGATCTCACCGTTGCCAATCATGTAGTCCAAGAAAAGCGCCTCTCGCCGTACTACTTCTTCGAGAAGCACGCCCAGTCTCAGCCCAGCAAGGAATGTATCTGGTCGCGTCAGGGCAGCTATACGTACGCCGAGACATACTACCGCGTGAACCAATACGCGCAGTGGTTCACCGGCGATGGCGGCGTCAAGCCGGGCGATCTCGTCGCCTTGTTCATGGCCAACAGCCCGGAATTCGTCTTCGCCTGGATGGGTCTATTAGCTATCGGCGCTGCCCCTGCCCTCATCAACCACAATCTAACCAAGCAGGCCCTGCTGCACTGTCTAGGCATCGCCGAGGTGAAGCTTGTCCTCGCCGATGGCGCACCCCAGCTACTAGAGCGTCTCGACGCCGTCGGGGATGGATTAACAGCGCAGGGCGTGTGCATTATCAAGCTAGCCGACGTCCGACACGAAATCAACGCCACAAAAGGTGAACGAGCGCCCGATCACCTGCGCGATGACAACGTCCGGCCTAGCTCTGCATTCGGCCTATTCTACACTAGCGGCACGACGGGTATGCCCAAGGCCTGCCCCCTTCCAATCGCAGCCGGCTTCGGGCACGGGGCCGGCAAAGAATGCGGGTCTTCGTATGTCACGGGTGAGAACCAGCGTTACTACGACTGCATGCCGCTGTACCACGGCACGGGAGGCATCAGCGGCATGACGCAGCTGCTGACGGGCCAGACGCTATGCATCGCGCTCAAGTTCAGCGCCTCGGGCTTCTGGGACGATATCAGGGACAGCCGCGCCACGTGGTTCGTCTACGTCGGCGAGACCCTCCGATACCTCCTAGCGGCGCCTCCCTCCCCCCGCGACAAAGACCACGACGTGCACTCCATCTACGGCAACGGCCTGCGCCCGGACGTGTGGAAGGCGTTCCGAGACCGTTTCGGGATCGAGACCATCCACGAGTTCTTCAACTCGACCGAAGGCATCATGCCCCTGGACAACCCGGCGCGCGGCGATTTCCGCGCCCACGCCGTCGGGCACCACGGCTACTTACAACGGTGGCGCTTCCACAACGTCTTTATACCGGTCGAGGTCGACGTAGACACGGGCGACATCGCGCGGGATCCCAAGACGGGCTTCGCGCGACGCGTGCCGTATTCCGTCGGCGGCGAGATCCTCGTCACGCAGCCGCCCACCATCACGCCCGGCTTCCCGGGGTACTACCGGAACGAAGAAGCCACGTCTAAGAAGTACGTGCGCGACGTGTTCCGCAAGGGCGACTGCTACTACCGGACCGGCGACGCGCTGCGGCGCGACGACGACGGCCGCTGGTATTTCCTGGACAGGCTGGGCGACACGTTCAGGTGGAAAGGCGAGAACGTGTCGACGGCCGAGGTGTCCGAGGTACTGGGGCGGTACCCGGGGGTGGGCGAGGCAACTGTGTACGGTGTGTCACTACCGAACCATGACGGCAAAGCTGGTATGGCGGCGATCTTTATCGATCCGGCTGTTAAGAACTTTGATTATAGTGATTTGTTGAAGTGCGTTGTTCCCCTTTCCACCCATATCCCATATCACCCATTCCAGTTTTATTCAGACTATCCATATCATCTCATCATATATGTACGCATGCGCTGTCATCCCGTCTTTCCTCGCCGCCTCCGTCCCTCAACAAGCAAAGGACATGCCACCAATCTTAACGAACGCGAATCCTTCTCATATACACACCTCCCTTTCCCCTGTCGTTTATCTCACCAGATACTCGCTAGCCTCATGCACCTCTTGCTTACATATCTAAAAACAGACACGCTCGTGCGTACCTCCCCAAGTACGCCGTCCCCATCTTCATCCGCCGCATCGCCGCGCGCTCCGCCACCCACAACAACAAGCAGGACAAGGTCCCGCTCAAGCGCTCCGGCGTCGATCCGGCCCAGACGGGTCCCGACCCCATCTTCTGGGTCTCCGAATACGCCAAGGGCGACGCCTACGTGCCCTTCACCCAGCAAGACTGGGATGCCCTCAAGGGCGGGCGCTCCAAGCTGTGATGTGATACTTTCGATCAGGGTGACGACTAGGTTATGTATTGGCGAGATCCGTTGGGAAAACTATATAACCTACCTATCTATATTATATATCTTAGGTGTGATTTGACATCCGGATCATACTTGGCGGCATGTAAGAAACGTGTAAGGGGCGCACTAGATATCAGCATATATAGGGGAGATCCTAGGAGTGAAAGGGGGGACTCGGGAGAAATATTGAGAGGATCGTCAAAGTATACGTACTAGAAGTTAGCACATACTACGGAGTTTCAAATTGGATAGCGCACATTACCACCCTGAGTAATGGCAGTGACGGCTCAAAATTCATATGGTATTATTTGTGCCTACTAACCCGTCTTGGTGCCTTTCGTAGGTACGCTCTCTAGGTTATGTAAGAACTAGTGTAGAGTATGATGCTAATTCAACGTTGTGGAAATATGTAACATTGTCCTCCTGCCTCCAGGGGTCTCGGCATGGGTATAACTCATTCGTAAAATATCATCGCTTTAAAATGCAAAACAAACGTAAAAAAGGATATCAACAATTGTCATTTCGTTCTGCGGCCTAGATATGTAGGCTTAAAGGTTATCTTTAGGATATGGCCGTTAATGAGCGCAACACGCGGGCTATTTAGGCGGCGCCGATTGCCTCTAGCTAGGTGCGGCCCGTCTTGGCCATTGCTCCGACGTGTAGCCAAATGGCCTAGGACGTATTAGATGACATTCATTTGTAGGGGATTAGACGCTGACGCACTTACTCGGTAGCGCTGTCTTCGCTCTCGCTATTGAAGGACCAGGCGTCGATGTCTTCGAGGTACTTCGTGATCTGCTGACACTAGACCCTGACGACTTGCGAACTCCCTTGGCAAGCTTTCGTAGCTGCCTTACGTTAGAAAAGACGTCACTAAATTCGGGCTCTAGAGTGTGGTCCACCTCGCTGTCGGCATCTGAGAGATTCCAAGGGTCTTTGTTCGCAACTAATTCTGCGTAATCCGGACGCGCCACGATTCGGGGCGTGCGGCGCGGCTTCTCAACCTCTTCATCTTCTTCGTCTGACTCATTGGCAACTATAGGGTTTTGAGGTTTGCTAGACGATGTGTAGTTATTGTCGTCCTCTTCTTGTTTTTGCACATCCTTGGAATCCGCCGGAGCTGTTCTCGATCTTGACTTTCCGGGAGCAACTAACAATGTTAATAGTCGCCCTTATTCGAAGTCATCGAAAGCGACGAAGGTCTTCTCTGGGGTGCGACTAATAAATATATACTCACAGGTATGCGGCGATGGGCCAAGGTGTTCCTTAATCCAATACTTACTAACCATACTAGAACCCTCGACTGGATATTTACTTAGTTCATGCACTTATAGATGACCAAATATGAATAACTCACTTTCGCACGCGAAGTTTTCGAAAATGTAATCGTTTGTTAGTTCCTCGCCGTCCAATCCTGTCTCGCCATGGTTTTGGAAGTGCTTCAAGGCTCTGTTATATGCTAGGGGCGGATCTGTGAAGAACCCCGTCTGACAGTTAGGTCGGTTGCATCGAATGACGAAGAAACCTGGACGGGTCAAGTGACGGAAAATACGCTCCCCGGTTTCCAGGTTTGGAAACGCAATTTTACGGAAGATGTCTGAGTGAGCACGGCTTGAAGACTGCCGGCACGTTAATTAATCGTGTGGCGAATCCTAGAAGAGGTAACACGAATTCTTACCTTTCCGCTATCTACTCTTCGTCTCTTCGCGCTTGCGTTGATATCCCCATCCGTGCCGGCCCGCTTGGGGGTTTGATTAGCTCCAGAAGTTTCAGATAAGATCTGGGTCTGTATTTGGTGGTCAACGTTGGGACCTGTGCTAGGCGATACGTTGATGTTCATCGGACTTAGATCTCGTCCCTTAGGTTCCTTAATTGGATTGGCAGTTCCTTGGTCAATAATTTTCGGGGCCAACGGAGGGGTACCAGCTAAGATATCGGCTCCAAGAACAGTGCTGAAATAATTGTCGCGAACCGGCGACATGTACGGTGTTGGGGGACGTATAGTCAACGTGGAGGCACTTGGAATGATGTTCAAGTACTTAGGGGCTACTGGGTTGAGTTCGGCGATTGTAGCTTCAATAATCTCGGCGTCTACCTCAAGTAGCTCTAACTTGGTACGCAACCCTCGGATTAGTCTCTCCTTATCCTGCTCAAAAGCCTGGCGTTCCTTGTCGATCTCTCTAAGGAGAGCTCTCAGCTTGGGGACATGACTGCGCGCCAAAGCATCATCTCTCTCGCGAGTCAGTTGGTGCAATTCCGTCTTGACATAAGTAGAAGCGAAGTCAGAAATGGCATTGTTGAGCTTGCCGACAGGACTCCCGTGGTCGTCCGGTGGCGTTTCCTCAGCCATCTCGGTCCGAAAATTGAATGGTCATGGGATATCACTACGGGTGTATAACCAAGTTGCAAGTAATGGATGATGGTTGTTTAAATGCCTACCTAGGTAGGTAGGTACCAATCGCCGATTAGACGTTCGAGGACTCGAATCCGAGGGAGAGGAGTCCAGGGCCTGCGATTGAGAAAGAAAAAGAAACGAACAAGTACCTAAACGGAAGAATTGGATTGATCTGATTCTGTTTGGCCCAAGTAAAGCATGAAGGAGATATGCAGCTTCAGCTCTTCTCCGCACTAGAGGCGCCGTGGAACACCGTAGAATAATTGGCCGAAGGCGCAGAGACACGACCTAGGTAGAGGGCGGCAGAGAGCGGCAGAGAGCGGCAGAGAGCGGCAGAGAGGCACGCACCGGGCCGTACCCCGAATAATAGACTTGATACCTATCTAGGTACCGCACCTTTTGGCGGGTAGTGTGACGGAGATCTGCAACCAATCACACGAATTGTGAATACTGAGGAAGTAATCTAGCCGAAAATCGATGGCGCCATAACCCGAAAGAGTCCGGAACGAACTTGTTAAGCTACGGTCAGGTAGGTAACTACGGTTAGGTAGGTTAAAATGATTAAATTGTTGGAAGATGGAGAACCGAACTGACGAGGTTGCTTCGAATGTCTCAAATGTCTCAAACGTCCAAAGTGACAAGTGGACGAAGAGAAGAGAAGACTTTTCTTTTTTCTTTCCTTTTTTTGGAATTATTGAATTACCTAGGTACCTATAGTGTAGGTTAGAAATAAAACAGTTTGTCCGGTGACCGGCTTTTCTAAAGTCTACCTTACCTATATGTACGGTAGGTGGTATATGGATACCTAAGGCAGAGTAGATGGGGAGTAAAAAGGCGAGCGAATCTAATTCCAGCCCTGGAGTTGGTGAGAAAGGTTGCGGAGAGAAAAATCCGATGGTAGCGAGCCAGCCCTGGAGGTACAGTGGGCTGGCTTACTTGAGTACCACTGTACCTTGTACCTTGTACCTTAACCCTACCGGTCAGCTGCCAGTCACATTGCACCATCCATATGATTAATCGAGATGCAACTTCCCCGCCAGCTGTGTAACACGGACATAACCCTACCTAGGTACCTAAGGTACCTAGGTAGGTAGGTTAAATTATTATCCGTAAGAGAATCAATTGTCTAAACGGCGGGGAACCTCTTATCCGGAACCAATACTTAAGAACTTTACGAAATAAAAAAGTGTATTATTTTAATACTAAATATCGTCGGCAGTATTATCAATGAACTATAGTAACCCCTTTTGCTGAACCTTTTGAAAAAAAAGGGCAATAAAAGGATTAAAAAGACGCCGGGATAATTAATGGATTTTATTCTAAATACTTAGTTATATGAAACTAATTGTCTAAGCTAGGATATAATTATAGATGGCGCTCTTTCATAAATTTTCCCGCATCATGACAGTTACCTCGTCTTGATCTTCTTATACCGAACCACCTCTTTGCCGTCATCCTCAACTATCCTGTGGGCTTCAATTCTATATCCACCAATAGCCGGCCATACTTTAGACCAACACGCCCAGTAGACACCACCAAGGATCAACACGCCAACTCCGACAACCGGAAACACGAAATAGGGGTATCCTTCTGCATTCCAGTCTCCGTTCGGTGGGATGAACGGAACAAGAGCGAGGAAAACATTGGCTAGTAGATACAGTACGCTAATAGGCAGGTACGTGTGCCAAGGCGACGACCAGTTTTCCGACTTTTTATATTGGAGATATACGAGACCAGCAGCGACGAAGGCGTTGATCCAGGCTCCAGGATAGGTGTACAGATTAACGATAAAGTTATATGCAGGACCCGCGGGAGGAGCGACGAGGACGATCACTGTGACAAGCCAGTGGAGGAAGAGCTATGCCGAATCATCAGTTATTAATAGGTATCAAAGAGAGAGATTACGTGCGTGCGCCCAGATACTTACAGCGGCAGCCGGTGCATTAAAAGGCTTGATGGATGCCCAGAATTTCCCATAAGGCAGGAGAGCCTCCTTTCCAAATTCTTGGTTGAGCCGAGAATGCGCAAAACTCACAGCCAAGACGTTGCCCAGGTTGCTGAGCGCGACAAATGCAGGAAGGGCTCGTGCGGCGGCGCTGTCGCCAAACACGTTGCGGAAAAATAGACCTGCGACCAGGACTTCGGACGTGGCGAGGTCGTCCTTGCTTATCGCGGCGAAGTAGGCTACGTTGGCCAAGACGTACAGAATAGTGACACCACCAATGGCGATCGGTGCAGCAATCGAAAGCGTCTTGCGCGGGTTCTTCAACTCCCCGAGCACGTAGTTGGCGTTCTCCCAACCCTTGTAACTGTATATGATCTGCAACAATGCCGTCGCATATCCATATGCGCCCCGGCCACCGTAATTTTCGGTCACCTCGATAGCGAATGCGTTGTGGAAGTTACCGGGTGGTGGAACGAGAAGTCGGCCAGAGATGGCAGCGAATCCCGAAAAGACGATGAAGACGAGGATGACAACTTTGAACACCCCTAAAATATTTACCAGCCTCAGGCCCCATTTGGGAAGAGTCGCATGAAGTCCGACAGCAAAGGTGATACACGCGATGGCGATTCCGCGGGCCGTCCAACCATCTCCTTCTTTGCTTCCGGAGGCAGCTAAGACGTACCGGCCGAAAGCGAGGGAGTTCCCGGACGAGAAACCTAGCAAAATCATCTGAGATGCCAAAACACACGAAGCCAAGTAGCGCGGGTGACGGTAGACCCTTTCAAGGTAGTTCTTCTCGCCACCGGACAGCGGAATAGCTAAGCCGAACTCGAGAAACACACTCAGACCGCAGAAGGTCAAGACACCACCAACTATCCATAGTATGATAGATACGCCTACGGAGCCCGTTGCTGCGAATATGGCCGAAGGGGTTGAGAAAACTAGAAGTTGCTAGTCAGGACCTAGTCCATTCAGGGGCTTTCAACTACTTACTTCCGGTTCCGATCATTTTGTTCAGAATCAAGAACACAGCTCCGGTGACACCAATCTTTCGCGAGTCAGAGTAGGCAAACTGTTGAATTCCATCATTGGTCGAGGAGGCATACTCTTCATCAATAGGAATAGTTAATTCTCGCGAGTCCTCGGGGTCGGAATCCTTCGCCACCTCTGCTGGTGCCATCTTGTCTCCAATTCCTGATAAAATAGCCCGAAAAACAGAATAAAGAAATTTGTTCACTATCAGAAGAATTCGGGATGGAATATGTCTCCTTTTTAACTTAGTGATGATGGTGCGTTACGCATGTCATTGGCGCCAACGCAAGCAAGTGGTACAATTTTCATATTAGGTTCTAGAGCCTCTTGGAAATTGTAGGATTTGGGATCAGGAGACTGCACGACTGCGCATGTGGTCATTACGTATAAGTAATAAGCAAGGAGTTGAGTTTTCTTGATGTCTTGTGGATGCTTGGCGGTCGCACGCCATCGCACGCAAACGATCCTTGGACCATGGACCATGGACCATGGACCATGGACCATGGACCTTGGACCTTGGACCTTGGACCGACCTTATGTCCTCCTTATTAGGTTTACCACTATCCCGGCGCTTTGCGATGTAACATTATCGGACTTCGACTTTAAACCACTAGAAGCCGAGATCTCGTAAACAAACAAAAAATCACACAATCGGTCAAGAAGGAAGGTCGCTTATATCCCATGTAGATGCCAAGATGGCGCACCGTCCTTTCAACATCCACCTCCACAGCCTATTTGACACCAATTGGCGTGTCCGATCTCGTATTTCACTCCATGTCATGGTTAAAAAAGCCTCCATCTCTTTTTTCCCTCTCTCCCTTTCCTTTTCTCTTTCCTCTAAAATTTCTTCTCTCTTGTCTCACTATGATAGATCACGTACGATGTACCTGCTACTATGCTCGACGTCAGTCTAACCCTTGTTTCTAGTTTGCGTAAAATTCATGTTCCATTTTTAGCTCCACCCCCTTTTCTCAGCCAGCTTTCTCTCCAAACTCTACGGTCCATCCCCCCCCCCGAGCAAAGAATTTCGATATCGCCGACCTAAATCATGACTCATAACATCAATACATAATACCGTATACGAATAGCAACATAATAGTAGGTGAAGGTATCTAACTACTGGCATTCATGGGATTCCAAGGCACTATTAATGGTGGCAAGATTGCGATATGTCCATTAGCGAACAACATCATTCCTTTTTCCTTTTCTTCCTTGGTGTTATACTAGCTACTTCATCTGGCCCAGGCGGCTTGGCCGTTCGGCCTCTCTTCCTCGATTTAATGTTCTTGCTCGAATCTAGTTTTTTTACTGATTCTTCTTTCGCTGGGCTTGCTGCCCCGTGGTTGGCCACATCTTCAATCCTTTCCATTCCTAGCAGGACAACAGTCTCGTGCGTGCCAGATACATAAATTGCGAACGTTAGTCCCCCGAATTTGCATACCTGGCCATTTCTCATATGATCCGGTTCGAAAAAGTGCATTGGCGCCGGCGGGGCCAACCTTCTCACGGAACCTCCAAAATCGACGACTTCGGGATTGAATCTACAGTATCGGCACTCTAAGCATAGCCCATCGCTAAAAGAGCAGTCAGATAGAGATCCACGGCTATTCCCTTGTTCGTCTCTCAGAAGTAGCCCACCAGCTACCTGCTTGATTCGTTCCTCTATCTTTGTCTTGTAGATCGGCCAAGGCAGATGGAGCTGGAGCTGCTGGTGGCAAGTCTCGAGTGCGGTGAGTAATCCATCTCTTTTATCTCCTCGTGCAGGGCTGGAATTTCGGCTGCCAACTGATAGCCCTGAGTGATCCTTCCAATTCTTCTCGCGAGCTCGTCTTGCTGGTTGGACTCGTGTCGGCGCGACGGGCCACTTTCTGGATTTCTTGGCTTTAAGTGTGCATGTTTCGATCGTGCGCTTGAAGAATTCGTTTTCATGTAAATGGTATAGAGAACATTCTTTTAAGAAATGTAATTTACAGTAAGGTTGATGTAATGGCGGAGGCCAAAGCCACGATGTACCTTTCCAGTCACTGGTGACTGGACCCAGGCTCGCGTTGCCGCCTGGCTCGATTGCTATGGCTATTCGGCTGAAGGTATCTGCAGCATCTTTTATACTACCAAATAGTGTTGTTGCCATGATTATGACATTATAGTTTTTATCTCATGGGGTAATAACCGAAAACTATATGGTCGCAAAGCCATCCGTAGGTATTCTGAATAAGGCCTAGACGTCTTATAAGGTACTTGAGCAATAGCTATTTAGCGGTAACAATCTCTATATGCTTTTCTTTTCTTGTTTCAAAAGCTAAATAATCAGATTTCTTTGTATATCTTTGCTTGTACAAGACAATTGAAATTGTCACAGATTGATTACCGAGTGACAATGAACGACAGTTCCGGAAACAATCTAGAACACTCCAGCCGCAACTAAAAACAAAGAGACATACGCTATAGCATTCCCAAAATCTCATAGCAGTCAAGTAGCGGTATTATACTAATATACCGAGGATACCTTGCACCATATTGATTAGTAGGATAGTCAGTGACAATAAACATGGTTGCCCTTTTCCTAAGTTCAAATCAAAGCTCGAGGATAAGATATTAATACCTAAAATCACTTATTCATACGTTAATAAAAGTGAATAACTCAACTTATCCATATTTTCCTATGAGTAAGCTTGTTAAACTCTAGGTAATTATTTATAACATACGTTTACTACCCCCTTAAACAACTAGAGAGTCACAGGGCACTTTGGAATTCCTACAGCATTTATTAGTTGGTATATAAATTGAGACTCAACACGATATAATATGCTCAAGGAAATTCCATCCCATTCGCCCGGTTACCTAGTCCCTAATTATTCTATTCTATTACTAATCTGGAAGTGTCTAGAAAATGGGCTTCCCGCTCGCATCGGTGACTGGCATGCCACCCGGAAGCTCTGTGAGCCCTACAATCTTAAGTTAGCTAGGAAATATAGTCGCGTAGAAAAATACTTACAGCCATCAATGTCCTCATCCACTACTCGTTCCTTTATGCACTTGTTACCTTCTCTAATTTCCTGATATCCAAGCTCAGGGCATTTGAATCCATTGCAGTTTGTATCCATTGCGATCTGTAGTGCGTTGCCTTTCCAGCCAAACATGTAATCACCATGATTCCCAAGGCCTGTGGCGTCGCCGTAGCTCCAGACGAAGGGCTGCGAGCCGTCCTCTGGCCATTCAGATTTATCGTTGAACGGCGTTGTGTCCCAAATGATTTCGTAGAAAAGCTGCGGGATCTTAACGGGGTGACTTGCTGGGCAAGGACTACCTTCCTCGAACGTACCACTCTCAGGGTACGAGACATGGCTAGCATGATTGGGCGAATCCAGGTTAACGCCATCCCAGCAACTAGATATCTTATTAGGCGATTCATGAAAATTCTTTTTTTTTCCGACCTTAGGCATGCTTGGTTACTCACGTCGGGAAACGCAAATTAGCCATGATGCCTGCCGGGCATGGCTCCTTTGGCATATCCAGGGTCTCATTTGTTCGTGTCATGGGATCTTGAAGGCAAGTACTATGATAACACACGAACGTAATTAGTTTATAATATTTCAAAGCATGAAACTCAGACCCGAAGTGGAGAAAAGGGGTGAGTATGGGAATAACTTACTATGTAAGTTGCCGATATCTCCTTGCCTCTTCCTCGATGCGTATTGTAGGGTCGCCAGTAATCATTCGAAACCCCTTAGCAAAATGTGAGTTTGATGTGCTCTGCTGCGTTATAGAATTCGATACAACTTACCGGCTTGAACGCGGTAGCCTTCGTGTTATTGTAACTCGGTATATAATAGATCGTCATGCCACCGTTTGACTCTTCAAAGTACACATTACCCTTCTGCTGAACGCGTTTGTAAGTCCCATTACGCGCACGAAAGAACATCACTGCCGTCCAATAATTAGAGAAATCCTCTGCGAAGGTGCAAGTAGTGCAAGTAGCCGAGCCAGGGATATCCAGGGTCTTAGGATCCATCGATGCGTTAAAGGAATTCTAATATTTTTGCTTCGTTAGTAATTTAATTCCTACAGCTTGAGGTCAAAACCCGCATACGTACTCCGCCGATAATTTGGTGGAGATGAGGTGAACCGACAACCCCTGGGTTTACCAAGGGGTCGAGACGCTCAACCACGAGTTGGGAGCATGAGAACCGGAGCAACGCAGAAGCGGTGGGCAAAAGAGAGCCGACGCCTGCTAATAAGAAAGTCCAATATGATCGCATCTTGAATTCGTCAACGTCGATCAGACTATCCGTCCGGGAGGAGAGGTGAAGTCGAGTGTTATTAAGCCTTGGATGTAACTTGATGTTGGATATTCTGCTGAACTGGCAGCTCGGTTCTAGTTCTCAAATAGTACACATAGAACGGCTAATGTATTTCTCTCATAGTATCATCGGTTTCAAGTGCCGTCTTGAAAAGCACCACTTAATATATCTCCATTCTAGCCATATTACCGGTGGGTGAGTAGTATCAAGCGCGCCAATCAAGTTTAAGTATCTTGCGCAATACTTTGTTTAATTCCAATATAAATGATAGGGAGATATGAAATATGACCGAACTCAGTTATCCAGTTAAGTGTAAGTGGTATATTTGATGCATAGGTGCATCGTCGTATTCTTTAGCGAGTCGATATGAAAGAACTGTGTTATAGGTAGTTAAGTTTCCTCTCTACATTTGGTTAACTATTTTAAATGGCAAGGTTGAAATTATAGCATTATGCATTTAGCTACAATATCACCATCGAGTACCAAGTTTTTAGGTGGCTATATAAGAGATAAAAGCTCTAGCCGTCCTCTCATACTTTCTCACTCTGCCCCTAACCTCTACTCTAGAAGTATAATTTCCCCAAACTTGCCTCATGGTTTCAATGCCGAACATTTAATTCACTGCCGTCTTATATATTATGCCAGTTGGATCGTTGTAGCATCGACCGTGTTCGAATTGGGTGGATATTGTTCTATGAGACCTAGCCGCCGATATGTGGACGCGGTTCCCTCGATGCGGCGAAGGACATGTCCCGGACCTTCTGTACCACGAAGAATATAAACATCCATAGGATTATCGGCTCTGCAAGCAAGTTCTGGTGCAACATCTATAAGCCAATTGTGTTCCTGCATGTGGGGGACTTGGATCCGCCGATGGTTGTTGCTTGGATTTTGCTCGTAATCGTCTCCGCCCCAAGCACGAGCCTGGGTCAATACACCACGAATAGTGATGATCTTGGCGCAAATTTCTGCCAGCGGGTTAGATATTTCCGGTTCGTAGGAGATATCAAGAACCTTGATACCCTCAAACACAATTTTGCTACGGGTATATAGGAATGAGCCAGATACGGATGCCCACGACCACGACGGCATCGTTTTATCCATGCTACGCTTTGCAACAATACCAGAATTGTTGGCGAATGCCCAATTGACACCCCAGAAGAGGTCATAAATAAACGTGGGCTTCCAGAGACCATTCACATATCGACCGAGACCCCTTTTGGAGAAAACCTGAGCAATTCCGGCCAAGGCGGGAAGTCTGTCTGTATCGTACGTCAACCCCTTCAGGATATATGCTTCGACGATATCATGCCATAGCCGATGTAGATCGTCTGGAGAAGCACTGTGGAATTGTGTATCGAATCTGGCTTTGAGATCGCTCGAAGAGACAATCTCACGCATGTCCTCGCTATACTCGCCGCAGTTGCATGCCCGCTTAGAGAGACATAACCAAAGCAATTCCCATTGAGTGAACGATAATACGCGGGGTGCTAGAAGATACTCTGTAGTATCCGTGTTAGTAAATACTAATAACTACGTGTTTGAGAAAGCTAATCGAAATCACTAACCTTGAAAACACCAAGACCTTTCAAGCAAGGGAGCCTGCACGGAGGATTCTAGGCCATATGGGCTACTAGCGAAATAAGGAGCATGTTCCAAGGCAGGACGTACAGCCACTCTTATACTTTCGTCATTCCCATCGTAACGCTCAACTGTATGCCTAGCATCTTGTGGATCGTGCCGATAAAATAGTCCACCGCGACTGTTAATCGATGCAGTAGCTGAGATGGTGACGTAGGAATTGCCGTATACATCCGCCATGCGTGAGGCTTCATTCTTCCAATCTTCGATACTATTCTGGATGATACAAAGAGAATCGATCCAAAGGTAGCGGCACTCGAGCTGTCGCGTAATGAATATCGCGTCCTGAAATGTCTTGGGGAATAACTCAATCGAGATTCCCGTTTTGAAGCTCTCTAGAGTCTTCGCGGTAGTCACGATAGGAACAATACCTCCCCAACAATGGCTAAGCGCTATATAGGGGCCCTTATCACTCCCACCTGGCTCGTATAAAAACACGTTATCCGGGTCGCGCGAAACATCTAATACTCTAGTGGGAAGATAATTGTTGCTGAGACGACTCTTGCAGGCGCCATGATTGTCATTGCAAGAATCAACCCAACCGTTCATTTGCGAAAGGTACTTCTCACATGCAATATTCGGCTCGAGGTCGCTGCTAGGCTTGAAAATATCAGATAGCGGATCTCGCGCTGGCGTAGAGTGTTAGCAGGCACAGTATTTTACAGACATCTGAAAGGTATAGCTATGGATTCTTAAATGAGTTGATGCTGTTACCTACAGTCTTTCGTGTAGAAATGAAGGCCTATCCAATTTTTTTCTTCCGACTGTTTGTACTGAAGACGGAATGAGTCTGCCTCTTGACGAAGTGCCATCCACCGAACTGTGCCTGGGCTTTCCAAGCAGAAGGCTGTTAGGCCTTCCCAGAGAATCGAACATAACCGACAAGAAGATCCCGAGTCCTCCAAATCGTGACCAGTGCCGCCCGTGATAAAGCCAGCAGAGAAACCTGGTAGAGGCTCGAGGTTGCGGCACGTAGTACACGAGTCCATTTTTGATGTAGTTTGGTGAGTGTTTTATAACATTCTAGTCATGTCGGCTGAAGAACGACAATGAGTGTCTGTAGGATGTACTGCCTGATATTCCAGGCATATCGACCTCAGGTGTTCCTAGAAATCCTACATCATGCAAAGTTCTCCCGAGACAAACCCGTCATGAATATTTTGATACGGGGTTCGCTATATATATTCTATCTTATACGTTCTGATACCTTAGGACCCAGCCTATAAAATCGGAAAAATTGTGAGGCATCTAACTGATAATCACTTCTATGATATAACCCGTTAGCTTTATGCCTCTAAATCTTATGAAGCTAAAGTACCTAGGTAGAAATCAGAATGAACTGCGGATAGGGCGGACTAGGGCGGACTTTTTTATCCCATTGGGTTAGTGTGTGCTATTATTAGAATCCAATATCAGCTCTATATTTGAAGGTATGAGTGCATATACATTCAAGTTAAGCGTAGTATATATGCAATAATACTATATACCGATGTAGTAGTTCCGAGCACTGTTTGAAGGATTCAGATCTCCGGCCCCTATCCTCCCCACCAACACATTTTTTTATTCGAGGGGTGTTGGTCGTAGGATGAAGGACATGACTGACACGATGTCCATATATCAATACCTACCTACCTAAGGATATATATAGTTGGTAGTTGACATTAAATAATCCATCTGGTAGCTCCGTTCAGCCACCAAACCTCGATTATTGTGCAACAAGTTATAAGGGTGTAAATTGAATTTCCGGACCGTACAAAGTTGGCGACAACACCTCGTCTATCAGAGTGGCGCTTTATTGTGATCTTCCTTTAAGACGTTAAAATGGCTGTTTCGACGGAAGAACATCCCACGGTAGCAATCATCGGCGCGGGTAAAGCCAGTATCCAAATGATAACCGGCGCCGCCTACGCTAACGCCAACTTCTAGGCTCATCCGGGCTGTCTATGTTAAAAATATTACGCGAAGATGGCTTCAAAGTCACGGTATATGAGAGGCGGAACCAGGTCGGTGGTCTCTGGGCTTATTCCGACGACCCAGCAGTGACAACAGCTTTACGATGTGAGGCTATGAGGCTGCTTTGGGATCTATGTGTATTGCTCACAATGGATCTTAGCTACCGAGGCGAACATCAGTAAATATACCTGTGGAATGACGGACTATCCCATGCCAGATAGTAAGTCCCCTTGTATATTCATAATGCCTAAACTCTAATGACCTTCTAGAATATCCGCACTACCTTTCGCAGGCCAACTTTCAAGAGTATATGGAGTCTTATGCCGAGCATTTCGACATGTTTAAGGACATTGTCTTCAACGCATCCTTAAAACGGGCAGTTAGGAATGACGAAGATACAAAGTGGCATATAGAGGTAGTTATCGACGGCAAGCTACATGTGTTGGAGTATGATAAGGTTGTGTTTTGCCACGGGTATCAGACGAAGCCCAAGATGCCAGAGCTCGAAGGCCGTGAAAATTTCGAAGGCATAGTGATTCACTCCCAGGCCTACCATGGAAGGTAAGTCAGAGCGGCAACTTTCGAGTATCCATCACTTGATTAATATATATAATAGTTCTGGTAATTTCAAAGGCAAGAAGGTCGTTGTGGTTGGTGTAGGAAGCACTGCGGGAGACATAATAAGTGAGCTAGTCCCGGTTGCGGCGAAGGTTTATGCCTCTCATCGCCGAGGGATGATGATCATGAAGAAATGGAGAAACGGGACCCCCGCCGATCTCATAGTTACCCGACGAAGGAGACAAATGACTATGTTCTTGCAGCGAAAGTTTCCCAACACCGCAAGAATTATCGCAGACTTGGGGTGCCGATATATTATGCGTTCAACCTGGGGCCGACTCGACCCGACCTGGCGAGTTACACCATTTCCCTCGATCACCTTGTCTGTACCTAGCACAGGCGAGAATATCATCACCTCATTTAAGGACGGGACTTTAACGTCACTACATGGGCTAAAACGATTCGTGGGGTCACATTCGATTGAGTTTGACGACGGCACTGTACTCGACGGCGTTGATGCTGTAATATGCGCCACAGGTTACTCGGCAGACTTTGGCGTCGCCCCTTTTGTCGAGACAAGTCGTCCACCAAACTATGGCGGCAAGCCAATCGCTAGGCTGTGGATGAATTTGTTCCCTCCAAAGTACGCCGATTCGGTGTGCCTCTTGTGCTATTCAGCATTCGGCAAGAATAATGGCTTCTCTTTCTCGGACGTGACCTCGATGGCGGTGAGCAACATATGGCGGGGCGCACATCCGATTCCATCTCGAGACGACATGGAGAAGCAAGTCGATGCTCATCACGACTGGGTAGCTTCGAGATGGAGACTTGATAACGGTATAAACGTCTCGATGGTCAAGCAGTAGGAGTTCCAGGGGTTTCTTCACGAAGCTGCGGGCACGGGGATGGAGAACCTTGGTTGGGGATGGAAAGGGTGGAAATTTTGGTTCCAGGATCGGGAGATGTACAACCTAATGAACCATGGAGTTGAAACTGCTCACGCATTTCGATTCTTCGAAACGGGGAAACGAAGAGTCTGGCCAGGGGCAAGGGAGGCAATTATCCAGGCGAACAAAGCAGTCAAAGTGTTCCCCATTAAGGATGTGGAGTAACCAGAGATAGATTCAAACGTTAGAAATTTGTGTCTTCGATAATGTTAATCACGAGGAGACTCCACCAGCTAGTAGCATGCCGTAAGAGTATCCAGTGGTGACCTTTCCAAAATGTTAGAGAGCTTCATGGAGGAAGCCCTGGAGATTTTATGGATGGTAGTCGCTAGAAGTTGATTCACCCTTACAGCCGTTAATATACATTCAAAGAAAGGATCTGATGGGAAGTGACATGGCAGGTGACTTGTAAAATCAGGTAACTCAAGCAATAGGTAGCGGTAGATGTACCTAGTGTTCTACTTACATACTTGGTAGGTGGGTTACGGTGCCTTGGGCAGGACGCGTCAGGAGAAAAACGCGACTATAGCAACGTGACCGTGACTCACCCCAACCGAACAAAGACTTATATATCTAAAATAACAACCCAATTACCATGTCCCAAAGGCTGAGTGAGTCGAATGGTCTAGTGGTTTGAGTTGGGCAACGTAAATCTAGAGGGCCACCATTCGAGTCCCACTGGATGAGGATTTTTCCATTGCCTTCTCACCAGCCTCAGACACGACGCGGTTGCTTGCTTTCATGAATACCGGTACCCAGCATTCTAGCAAGGATCGAATGAGTCGCAAACTAAGTACCCCGAGAATCGTGAGTAGGGGGGCGCAGCAGCGATCCAAGGGACTCAAATAACAGGATCGGTTGGGCCTTGAGGAGGGTTATTTTTTTTCTCCACCTCCTTTTATTACAAAATCTTTTTCTTCACATTTTTTACCTTATTTTTTATATATTCAGTATCTCTTCAATATTATCTACACAAGTTCAAAAGCATTACAGTAAATTATTATGTTCTCGATTATTAATTAGCACATCTTCACATAAGTTAGTAGGTATTTTCAGGGGGTACCAATGCAGTGAAAGTCATTCATTCTACTACTAGAAGATCTTCTCTAAGCAAGCTATGGAATTTACGCACTCGCACCCGTAAGCTGCAGCTGGTAGTCCAGGCCTCGACTCACGTCACTAGTAAGAGAGAAAGGATCGTAAAGATAGAGCGTGCTAGGTGTGTTGACAACCACCAAGCTGGCCTCCTCCCCTCTAGCCAGGGTCACTTGCGCCTTGTTATCCACCACCGCGACGTACCGAACGGCCCCATTCGAAGCTTTGATTGCTAGAGTAGCCGTATATGGTGCCGTGGCAGTCACCGCAACACTGACTGATGTCCCAGTTGCTTTGAGCGGGATGATGTTGGCGCCCATGTAACGCGGCTGCCGTGCAGCTTTGACACGATATTTCCCACCACCCTGCGAATCCAAGTTCGCATAGTTTAATTCATTCCTCTGTCGTTCAAAAAGAGCCCTCGCCTTTTCGTGTCCGATGTCGACGTACGCCATCCGAGCCCAGTAACGACCGACGACGGTTTGAATTGTGGTGGGAGCAGCAAGCTGACCTAGAATGTGCAGAGGCGTCTCGTTGCTGTTCCGCTTGTACTTCCTCCATACATTCGGGAAGTTTGCCATGCCCAAGCCGTCGTATTTATCCGGGTTATTTGCGACATAAGCTAAGAAAGGCCAGGCTTCATAATAGTTCCCAGTCCCACTTGACCCATCTACGATAACTTGGTATGAGTCGCTAATGACTTTGTTCAGGTTAATGAGAGTGTCACCGCTAGCCTGATTATACTTCGCTCTCGAATCCGCGCATATCGAAGAGGTGATGAATGTATCAGCGACAAAATTGGCCACCGTCTCCCACCAAGCTCCAGTGCGCCCCTGGTCGACCCAGTACCGCTCGGCGTAAGTCAAAGCGTGTCCGAACTCACTGTCACAAATTTGATTAGAAACGGAAGAGGAGTTTACGTAAGGCGCGCAAGTAGGATAACTAACTGAACCGTGATCGAGGGCGTGTTCATCCATTCCGTCACAACGTTCAGGTAACTTAGCCCTGTTGTACTATCCGTCCCAGTGTTTGCAGCCGTGTTGGCTCCCAGGTCATCCACGTCATAAACGTTCATCTTGTACCACGGCCCGTTGTCGTTATCCTGATTAAATGACAGGCCAGTTGATCGCCACCCTTGGCGGACCACGAAGCAATCATAGGCAGATTCCAGAGTCTGGAGTACAGCGTTGGAAACGGAGTCGCTTGCTGCATCATAGACCCTAAAGTGTGGTGAATCCTTGTACTTGTTGCCTCCAGGACCAACTCTCGTATTAGGTGTGAATTCTGCCGGCGGTGCAGCTAGTGCTCGCGACGGAGCGGCGGTGGTCTTAAGAGCCCACCACAGAGGGATGACAACCAAGCCGAGTGTTTTCATAGCTCCTTACGATTGATATATTCTAAAATGTATAATTATGAGGCTTAAAACCATCTGGTATAAAATCGGAGCGACGATCATCACTTTTATGTTCAAACGCTCAACTGGCCATGGGTTCTAGCCACGGGGTCATGCTCTGGTATTTCCTAAACTGGACGTTCTTCGACGACATTAAGCGAATAGCCTAAAATGGGTTACAACCAAGAGGCCTGTCAACTTACGTATAGTTGCACACATATAGAAGCTTATCTAAATTATTAATATTGCTTTTATAATAAGGAGATAACTTTCATACCATACCTAGGTAGGCTAATAACATTTTTGTATTGGCTAACCTAGCATTTATAGAGGCGGTGTATACTACCTAGGTAGGTACTTATCTCACTACTACGTAGTGTAGATGGGAGATGCCAAGAAATATAATAGCTGATATAGCCTGAGGTCATCATTTACCTAGGTATGTAACAGCTTACTAGTATCTGCTACGCTTATGTTTATATAGGTAGTTAGACATATACCCTAGATCACGACAGCCGAACGTTGCGAGAGAGAGAGCGCGGTACCAAAACGCCAGTACGAGTCGGCATTCACTATCGATGTTATGATGACTTGAACAGTCTACATACAGTCTTGAAAATAGGTCAGGGGTACGATTATGGCTATGTGACCAAGAGTGATCACTTCTCAGAAGAAATTCAAAATCGAGACGCGAATCAACCCTTCCATCACAGGCAGATCAAGAGAGACATGCATTATAGACTCATCTTGAAACCAGTGAAATATTTAATACCTATTTAATATAATATACAACGCTACTCAATCTAGCTTATTAAATAAATATCCAACTTACCGGTGAACTAATGAATATATGGCCACTTAAATGTTAACAAAATCAATCACTTACTTACGTCTTAATACTTCCCCGAACGTTGCCTTAAACGTCTCCGTCTGAGCGCATGTGCTGCTTTGATGTTCATGGAACACACCCCTTTCCAATACTCGTCAATAATAGGCGGTGCAATATCGCTAACACGCTGCCACGTTTCCTTCTGACTAGGAGGCCAATCTCCCAGCCACCTCACCTTGAACGCTGCAACGCGCTTACGCGGTACACCGCGTGGACGATGGCCTATGATGGCTTCGATCGGGTATTCTTCTGCCTCTTGCATTGAGTCTTCTTCTTTGTCATCGCCAGCGCCGAGTGAGTCGGAGTGTGGCCTAGACTTGGACTCAGACCCGTCAAGTTCGTATTGGCAATCAAGTTCGCTAGCAGGAGGGGTCGAGAGCGGTGATGAAGATAAGGATGAACTTTCAACCGATGTCTCCATCGCTCGCTCCATCATGATATCCTCCATGTTGAATTCAGGAGCCTCTGCCGAGTCAGTAATTTTCTCAAGTTCGATCGATAGGGAAAGGAGAGGTGGGAGGAACAGTTAACATACCATGGTTGAAGAATACATTCGAAATGCGCTGTTGCGGCATCGAACCGAAACCGAATTCTGGGGATGAACCGGCGTATATGGGCTCGGAGGTTACCTGAGTCTCCTCCATCACGCTCCATGGTACAACAGAGGGATCATCATTGGTTGGGAGGAATCCTTTTCGGAACTCTGACCGCAACCGAACTAGCTGAGGCCAAAAAGGCACACTATCATCTTTACGAGTCCAGCCCTCGACCCTCAGGTTCAAGTTCGTTGAGAAATACATATTGCTCTCCGGATCCGGATGACTACCGGGGCGCGGGGGCAACGCGCCCGGCCCCGTATTCCGATCCCAGAGCAAAGCAAATTGGCCCAGAACCTCCCGCGCGCAAGCAGATACAAAGGAGAAGTGCGCGATGTCCGCTCGAAGCCTTGCTTGCTCAGCTGTATCAGGTATATGGATATATCGGCTAATATCATTCCGAGTCACTTCGGCTAGGCGTTGCGATATCTGGCTCTCATACGTGTCAGCTAGGACGAGCTCGACGCCGGCTTTGAAGAACCAGGCCATGATGAAGATGAGGGACGGGTCATGCCCGAGATACACATCTAGAAACGAAAGGTCCTTTGTCCCACCTTCACCTTCGTCAACGAAGTGATGATACTTCACTAGCGTCTGGCAAATTCCATCATCGAACCGGCACATGAACTGTCGTTCGAGCCGACAGCAACCGGGGTGAAAGGGGCAATACTGATGTGGGAGGATCGGCTCGAATAAATAGGGATAAGAACACGGCTGGCTCGGATACGGATCCTGCCATGGGCTGTAGACTGTATAGCCTGTGACCGGGTTCAGTCTGCTCGGGCGGCGCGTGTCATGTTCGTGACAAGTATTGTGTATATGTACGTCGAGGCACATGTTGAGTACAATTCAATAGAGGTAGAGGAGCTACAATCGAGGAGGAGGTGGGTTAAGTGAGTTCAATACACCACAAAGGCAATATAAGATACAAAATTCTTCTCTCGATTTGACAACAGGATTCTAGAATAAGGAACTTCTAACATCCACTCTAGCTTGGATAGCAAGCAAGGCGTCGACATCGTCTTGACTTATACAAATCCACTTACCCCTTTGTCGTAGTATAACGCATCGACAATCGCTTTGAACTATCGTTGCCTAACTCCTCCGCTATTATCCAACGACAATGCTTTCTTTGGACAGGCTCTTTGTTGTCCGTGAACTGATGCTCACCTAGAAACACCGATTTCCCCTAGTCGTCTGAGAATAGCACCAAGGTGCTAACAAGAGTATCTAGAGGGGGGGCGGGCATCCGCTCAGCTCCAAGATCCTTACTCACTCCTCTTGCGGAGCTCTTTCACTCTCTTCTACCCAAGCGTCTAACTCAACTACCGACATCAACTTTTGTATCCCATCATCTTCATCACTTGACAATGATGTGACTGATGTGGTAAGTCATGACGCTGGAGTCCCGGACGGTTACGCTGGACTATCCGGGTTTGGCATCACGCCAAGGATCTAAAATGAAAAGCAACTCACTCACCACAGCCGCGACTCGGTCTGCGGAAAGAGGAGTGTCTCGGTAGACCTGAAGTCAACAACCCGGAAATTTAACCAGGTAGTGTAGCAATATGCGGCTGAGTAGCTTACGTTAAGATTTCAATATCACAACAAGGTGGACAGCGAAGGGTGAGTCGAAGGTCGCACTCCTGGCCAATGCCGACATTGAGCAAGTAAATTCTGCGAGGGTTGTCGTCTTTCTCCGCGACTGGTCTTAACAACCTAAGGCGACGGCAATATATTTTATGGCGCGTTCGGGTATGCGGGAGCTTTTTTTTTGAGGTCGCTGGGGTCGCTGGGGGCTGGCTCAACCCAAGGGCTTACTGTGATGACCGGTGCACCAATCAAATAATCTACATAACTCTGCATATTGTGGCTTTCGTGCAACCGATCCATACCGCCCCGGTGGACCTTTTACACTGCCGACTATAAAAGAGCTTGGTTGATAAGATCCGCGATGGAGAGTCCCCATGTAGGCATACCGAAACACCGAGGCTTCGGTTCTTCCTAATTACACCTGTTGGGGGGAAACCTAAGAGGAGACGCGTGACCATACGATAAGGACTATTGCTTTGTCTTGGAGAGACCTTTGACGGGTTCGACCGGGATCTTCCCCGTCAGATTTACGCCCCGAAAGCGTCATACCGAGCAAGGAGGGAGGGAGGGAGGGGAGGCGGATGTTGTTGTTGTCAGTAGTAGCACAGCCGACAGATGCTTCTACTTCTGATAAATGCTTCGAACGCGTGTCTTGTGCATTTGCTTGGTAGACTACCTATAACCGAGTAATGTCATGTTCCCGTCTAACGCCGAAATGTCATCGCAGTGATATCTCATTACCGCATATATTCGCCTAGACGCCAGCCTCAGGCATTCCTCTCGTTCAGCCAGTGAACAATAAACATGTTGCAATAAACCCTGACGAGAAATCTCCATGTACCGTTCCGCTGCCGCTCCCCTCTCGCGGCTAGCCCCGTAAATGCAGTGCCTCTCATATATGATGTGTGTATGTGTGGGTGTGGTATCATGTCGCTCCCCAAATAACGCCGGTCCCGAATCAAGTAGTTTGTAGCTGTCCTAACCAGCTAGATTGTCGTCCGCAAGTCCTTTCTCCTTCCGCTCGTCTTGGAGCATTCGAATTAGTTTGTTGATAGTGTTGCCATCCCGTAACTTCTCTACCTCCCTCACCGCGTCCTCTTCGTCTAAGCCCTCGGCTATGTACTCTTTGATCTTGTCCCAAATGACTTTCCGCCTCGAGTACCAGGTGCGACCTCGCGGCTCCGGGCGCCAGCGCGAGCCCCACGACGCATCTAGCTCTTCAATGGCAGGTTGACCATCCACTCCCTCACGATACTCCTTCCAAACTTCCTCTACTGTGCCGACAGTTCCATAATTGTATTGAGGCATCGTAGATGAGGGTGTTTGTACGGAAGATGATCTAGGATGAACGGCCTGGGAGGAAGTGGAAGGTGAAGCCGGAGGAGGTCTGGCAGGGCGGCTTGGCGTTTGCATAGGAATCGGCGGACCCCGAGAATACGGAGTAGCCGATGGTTGCTGGGGTGGCGGAGGAATGATAGACCTGACGGAGGAGTCGCGAGAACCGAGGGCCTAAAGATTATGAATGGTCAGTAATTGATATAAATAATATTTCATAAACAAAAAGAAATGTAGGATCCTTTTTTTTTATTTTTTTTTTTTAGGAGGTAGACATACAGAGGCCGCAGCTTGATGGGAAGCCACTAAGCTCCCACGGAGGTCATTTAACTGCTGGCTTATAGTATCGAATTGGGCCGAGATATGGGCGACATATTGCTGATGTTGCATCTGGATCTGGAGAATTGTGGCGATCAATTGTTCGGGCGTCCTGCCGAGTAGCTGCTCTTCGGTGACAACAGGAGGTAGGGACATGACAGCTTGAGGTTGAAGATAGGATTGGGTTGCGGTCGTAGTCGGGATGGCCGAAATTGAAGACGAAGAAGCAGTAGTAGCAGCAGCAGGACCAGCAGGACCAGCAGCAGCCAAGGGACTTGGATTCTGGATCGGATTCGCTCTAGAACCGGATCTTGCTTGTCTTTTTGAAGGAGTGGCGCTTGTGCCGGTACTGCGCTGCAGGTCGGCTGCAGCTGGTCGTTTCAATGTCGCCCCTGTCGATGCAGGGCCGCCAGGACCAGGTACAAGAGGAGTTGAGGTGGTGGTGCTAGTAACAATGGTTGGGCCCGTGGCCGCAGCCGATGATGGGGGCGGTATGTTACTAAGGCCGGCCGAGGGCGAAGGCAGCATGACGACGGGCCCCTTGAACCAGTAAACTCGTCCGAGAGTTTCCAAAGGTAGAAGAGGGTACTGGGTAGGGTTATAAGAGAAGAACTTCCAGGTTTTATGGTGGGGGGGGGGGGGTGGGAGAAGAAGAAATAGATAAAATAATAAGTAACTAAATAAATAAATAAATAAATAAATAAATAAATAAATAAATAAATAAAATACCTAAGGGAGACCGGGAACTAATACTAAAATGAAAATAAAATAAAATAAGTATTAAAGTAATTCGAAGTACCGATATATGTTCAAGAAGGGAAAGAGAAGGTAAAAGAGGGTACAAAAAGTAAAAGTGACTTTTTGGGATGATCAGACGGACGTCCGGGCTAGCCGGGGCCCTATTTTCCTCAGTTGAAGTAGAGGTGAGAATGTGGGAAGTATAGATTTTTAAAAATATATAGTAAGAGTCTGATCAGAGTAAGGGTAATAATAAAGTAAGTAGTCAAGTAGGAAGGAAGGATAATAGACGCCAACAACAAGAACAAGGACAAGGACAAGCGAGGCAGATAATAGTTGGTTGCCAGCAATAACGAGGATCAGGGATAATAACCAACAAGGGTCGAGGTCGATAGTTGTGGTTAAACGATAATGGTAATAATAGTAATGGTGATAGTGATAATGATGATGGTGATGTTGATGTTGATGATAATGACGATGATAGATGAGACGCGACTACAATAACAACCTCGAGCATCCAGCTGCAGTAGTACCAGCGATAACAGCATCGACTTCCCGTAGCATCAGCGGCATCAGTACCAACATACCAACATGGGGGATATCGGTATTGGCATCGACACCAATATCAGCATCAGCATAGCATCAGCAGCATTGGCATCAGCATAGCATCGTTTATTTCGTTTATTACCTATAGGTAGGTACCTAGGTAGGAAATAGGATAATATGATAATAAGATATGTGCGTATCAAGGCAAGCCAAGGCGAGTCAAGTTTACCATGCGGGAGATGCGGCGAACTTGACCGGAAACCTAGGATGGCATTCCTGTCGTCTACATATGTAATGCAATGTGCGTTGTCCCGGGTTGTGTCGCCATGGACGAGGTCACCTGCGGTGTGTCGGCTTGTCAACGTGTTGGTGGTGACATGCTTCTTGTGTGTGAGAGTGTGAGTGTAAGTAATCTCTGTGAGATCTGAGAATTACTAGGTAGGTAGTTATGTAGGTAGGGTTTTTAGCTGGTTAGGTAGAGAGAGGTATGGAAGTTGAGTGATGGTGAGATGGAGAGAAGCAAAAAGTGTACGTGCGTTTGATGTGTGTGTTCTGATTTTAGTATACCTAGGTACCTACACTAGTTACCTACCTAGGTACCTACATGTGTACCGTGAGTCTCTTATGATTTTGATTTTTATGCTTGGTAGGTATATTTTTATTTATTATCAAAACCCGCTCTTTCTTGTTTTACTTGTCTCGTCGTTTTGGTTTGATACCTAGGTAAGATACCTACTGCCCGCTGTGTTAGGTTTGTTAGGTTTGGTTTGGTTACTGGTACATACATGATGTACCTAGGTATTCTGCAGAAACAGCATAAGTACCTAAGTACCTAGGTAGGTAGGTTTGGTATGACGGCTAGCATTGGGCAATTGCGTCGGGGCTCCACGTAATAAAGGCCATAAGGGTGCTCCTATCTGAGATAATGGCGGGTACCTATGACTTATTATATGGATGTACATCGGTACAATGATAGGTACATTCTATTACCTTACCTCCTGGCAGCCTGTTAAGCTGGAGGAAACTTGGAATGTAGAATGCGGAATGTGGAATCAAATCAACATCGAACAATGAACTCTTAGTTGCTAGGCTAGATCACGTGATACGAAAGCTAGAGCAATTAAGCAGGCCGAGCACTGACAGCTTTCATACAATCAGTGAATCAGTGCAATGAGGTAACACACTATTATGGAGAGGCTTAGTTAATTCTGCCCAATCCCTGGTGGTCTAACTGGGCTTGGCGTGTATCTTGGCAGTTCGGCAGGGGCCCAAGAACCGCAAGCGACCCTATAATGGTTCTGGTTTTACAAATAATGGTAATAGGGTAACATTCTACCTACCTACCTAGGTACCTAGGTACTATGTAGTATGTAGGTATGTACTATGTACTGCACTAAAAATGCGGCCAAGCTGCAAATACAAACATCAATCCATGGATGGAAACCTTGGAACCGTTCGAAGTACAAGTACACTTTAAGTACCTAGGTAACCACCTGTAATTTTTTGCAATTCTTTTACAATTTTTTGCAACTTTCTACAATCATGGATGCTTTCAAGGTTTTATAACACCTTTATGTTTCGGTACACTGCCTGATGGTAGCTTGAATACAAGACATAAGTGGGCAAAATAGGCAAGATTACCTACATATGTACCTATAGGTACCTAGGTAGGCAAAGATGACTGACGCGTCACATGCATACACATCCATTACACATAGGTATAATACCTTAGGTAGGTACTTACCGACTTAGGTACCTAGGATACCTCGCAACGACACCAAACTTCTATTACTTACCTAGGTACCTGTATAGGTACCTACATAACAAGGACCTAAAACGGGAACTGCAAGCCCTAAGGAAGGAATGCAAGCCTCCAGCTAAGAAATAATACAAGTTAACAGCCTTGGAACCTTGGAGTTTGACAGATAATGGATCTCTGGTGCTACCTACCTAGGACTCAGGTACCTAGGTATCCTAGGTAGGTACTTACCTACATAAGTAGTGCCACCTGGAGGGTAACGGATCCTAAAAAGGATTACTGTATTATCATGTATATAGCATTTATGTACATACCTAGGTAGTAATGTCTATTTGTATCCTATGAAAATCTATTCCCTAAACTCTTTTCCGATCTAGATTATCTCCTTCTGACAGAAACCCCATCGTCGAATCATCTAACAGGCTTTATATCTCGCTTCTAATAAACGCCCAATGCATCGCTAAGCCCTGTACAACATCCGATTCTCATGATCTCTATTCCCCGGTCGATGCCTACCTTCATGCACAGATAAATTAATACAAAGACAAATAAATTAGTTCGTGACTATGGCTTTGGAGTCCGAGAACCTCTCTCTCTCGTATCCTCAACCGTTGACTACCATTGACTACCTGATGCTCAACTACGAGACGTATGAGGAATCCACTTCATACTAGGTAGGTAAGTAATGACTACCTAGCCTAGGCAAGTAATCATATCATATCACGAGTATATCTTATATCTTACGGCTGAGGCGGGACCTTCGATTTCTGAATTAGGTATTTCTATATTCTATACGCTCTGCCAAGTCTCTCAGCCACGCCGAACACCTCCATCACCTTTATTCGGCTCATTCTCATGATCTTAAAATCTTATTATCTCAAGTTCACGTCAGCTCTTCTGTCTAGAATTTCTCTGCTTTCAAAGAAAATTGTCATGAAGCCATCCTTGGCGCCTAGGTAATGATCTCATGTATTATCACAAGCCGCCCAAGCCCGTGACTATTAGAACCTCACCCGCAAGCAACTAGACGAAATAGCCGTAGTCAATTACCCTATGATCCATCCTACCTACTACCCTGACTATATGCTTTCTCTGCCGTGAACGTGTATATTATTCAGGGTTAATTTACATATAGATACTCCATGGCTGAACTGCCGATACTCAATCACATTAGAGAGGTTGAACATGAACAAAAGATTAAAAGGGAGAATACTGATTATAGTGACACTTATGATAAAAACAATACTTTCTCCATTCAATCTATCAGGTGGATCCATGAGAGAACGGTAGGCACTGGATAACAGTTATGTATGGCATTAGGTTGGCGCCATTAAGGTTAAAAATAATAATATTCACGGTCAAGCCGTACTAAATTTACGGCAACATATTAGGTTAATTTAGAGATGAAGAGCATTAACCTAGATTGGTACATACGGTGCTGTGTATCTCTTTAACTTGCTATTTGTCCATGATATATATAAACTTTAAGGTTGGTATATATTTAATTATTATATGATGTACTTAGTGAGTCCCTATGCTCTAACTGGTATGACACTGCCGTTTTTAGACTTATCAATATTGCCAACATAATATATTAATGATCTTGATTTTCTCTCTTAACTATAGTTAAGATAAACAATATCCATTATTATGGTTTGTAGTAAGCTCGTTGTATTGCTTAAAACTTACCTTGCATGGCCAGTAGTTAATACTTACTTACCCCTTTCCCTTTAGAGCACCACTAACATGGTGCACCCTTAAAGTTGCTGGAAGGTCAGGCAACTTATCTGGTAAGATTCCACAATTGAATTCATTTCCCAGGGGAAACATGACCAATACTGATACTCTATGTGTAATATAAACGGAGGGTAAATTAAATACCTAGTTAGTAATACCTATCTTGCCAATCTTTTGTAACAAAAATTACAGTCACTCTCTCTACCTTATGCTAAACAACGTAGACCTGAAACGAAGCATCTTAACCCCATATATCAAAGTACTGGCAGGCCAAACGAGGCGGTGAAAAAATCAAGTTAACTATGTGTGAAAGTGAGGAATATTTAACGGGAAAGGGGTACTCGACCAAATATCACATCCCTCGGATAATTAGATCAGATCCCAATCCGGTGTATTAAATAAAAAAGGACAGTGTATTCAACTGGGTAAAAATGTGACCCCTAAAACCTATTAAAATGCTATCTGAAAATCCTACGAAAGTCCGGTTTTATTACAAATAATGTGAATACCTTGATATAATTTAGGTTATATATATTGACCCAAATAAATTTCTACGCTTCTTTGGATCTATGGGATGTCTAGCTTAAACAAATTAGTTATAACATACCTTAGGTATGTAGGTATTTAATTGTTAACAAAGCCTACCTAGCTTATGTAATAATGATGAAAATAACATGGAGGTTGCCTCTTTATAGAAACATCTCACTAGGACAAAACATTTCGTGACCAACTAGGGTAAGCCATAATTACTTCAACTGTCCAATGTGATAATTATTATCAAATCAAGGCATATGCCTTGAAGCCTTGGGATAAATGCCGTCCGTCAAATCATACTTAGAGCCGTACATATTATGGCATTATCAATGCCATCGACGGGTTGTCCTCGTAAGCACTTACTCCTACTAGTAGTAGGAGGTCGACAAGAACATCCGAAACTATGTGTCGTCGAAGTTGAAAAAGGAACGCAGAGGTTTCTATTCCAACCAACCAACCTGATATTGGACAATGTAAGCCCTACTAACCTATGACTTTATACTCATAATACCAACTGGCACTGACTCAACCCCTTATCGTGACACATCGTGACACAATCACTAAAGTAGTTTTCCCGACTTACAGCTAGGTATATATTTCTACGGTAATATTCTTGGGGCATTTCTTCGTTATCTGTCATGTTGAAATCATGCTTGAATGTATTGATGTCCCCGATCAAACTCCCATTAGAATATCTATGTTAGAGGATCGAGGAATTTTAAAAACAATGTTTAAATGGGGAAACATAAGCTGCTAATACTTAGACCAGACAGCTGGCCCAGATCATCAAATTATGAAATCTCTTCAAGCATATGTAGGATACTGAACTAATAATGAGACTCCTAGTATGATCACGAGGACATGGCACATGCATCATAATAACTGCTTAACCTACCTCTTTATTTATTGCAAAAATAGGGGCTAGTGCGAAGAATCATAGAAAACAAGGGTGCCAACATTTTAAATAATTGAACGAAGTTATATCCCGGTAGATGATATACTATTGCTGCACCGGAGTTTCTGGCCGTTGATATTTTGAACTATTATTAAGTTACAATTTCCGACAATATTGTTAGCATAGTGAGGGGCTACGACAGTACTTCTTAGCCACTATTAATGACCGCCGCGAGGCTTCATGGCCTATTTAGTAAATGCCGAAATATCTAGCGGTTGTAGGATACTTTCTTTTCATACTAACTAAGAGAAACTATCCCAAATTTCTTTTAAACTTATCCGATGGATAAGTACTGTCGGATACGAGAAAGTTGATGCACCAAATTATGCCCTTCCCTTATTAAATCACCAAATGTCGTTCCTACTTTATTAATGGCGAATATACCTACTAAGGCTCGAACACCTTAAGCTTCATAACCTAGGGCTTTTGCCTAGCCGCTAACCTAGAACCGATGAACCGGATACTTAAAGGGGGGGAAATGTAAAAGAACTTGCTTGGAAAAGGCCACGAGAATAATTGAAATATAGTTATATATTAATAAGTTAGATTGCAAGATACCTTTATGAAATTATATATACTTACTTAGGTAGATATATAGATTTAGAAGTAGCCCTTTATGTCGCATACCTCTAGGACTTTGTTCCTTCTCAGCTTTTGCATATAGCTTTTGCATATCATGAGAGTTAAGCATTGGAGGCAGTATGCAATAAAAGGTGTGGATTGCAAAAAATGAAACCGGGGATTAACCATGGAAATTGCGTCATGGACATACAGTTGACTATTATTATTAATTCTCTTTTCTTCCTTCTTTTCTCTCCGCCGCACCTAGAATCTTATGATTCAGCTACTTCACCGCGAGTTGATGTTGATGTTGCGTGTTTGCGTGTATCCACCTTATTATCCCTTGATTGCGTAAGATGTCTTGCGCTCGACTCTCCATTCCCTCCTATAAAAAAAAACATCCCGTTCCTATCACCGCATATACATAACTCCTGCAGTCCTGCTGAGACACGTCACGCAGCCTCGGCGACATTGACAGACTGTCGGGTGCATTCATGATCGGGATAGGCGGATTCTCGGGTCGGGTCGAACTTTGCTTTCGCTATGGCTCATCCTTCACCCGATGGGCGTCAGCGTTGACAGGCTATGAATGTTGCTCTAAACCTTTGCAGTTATCGAGCTCGAGTTACCTATTAAGGGAGCATCCAGATTATCATTATCATCAACGGATCCGGATACTCTAAGCTACCTACCTACCTACCTCTTACATAGCCTGACTAGGACTTGAATAGGTACCCTAGGTAGGTAAGTAGGTACCTAGGTGTAGCTAAACAAGGAACAAAGAAGAGACCGCCAAACGAAGCAGCATAACAAACACTAGATGAGATGTCTTGTCTCCTCTAGCTTTAAAGCATACGAGACAGCTGCGGTTTTCACGGCTCATGCAAAAGTTGAAACAAGAATGCCCGAGGTCCATCATTGGGGTAAAATCCTCGGGAATTCTAGAAGCAAGTAACCGTGCCTGATGAGTGAGAGCGGGATGGGAGCGGGATGGCAGTGGGAATGGCAATGGGAATGGGAATGGGAGTGGGCCTGGAGACCTGCATGAGGGCCAGGGAGAGAACAAAATAGCCTTCTGACGGGGTTTCATCAACAGGTACGCGACGTGCCATTATTGGCTGGTTACATCACAGCTGGTCCTGCAAGCTGAGTGACATCCATGCACGGATGACGATTGGTAGATATTGCGCCAGGTGATGCTGCCAAATACCAAATACAGCATGATGGACACAACCCTTGTTCACGCGGGATCGAGAGCCACGCTACCCCCGGTCTCTCATCAAGATGGCACAACAGCTTAACTGGGTAGCTGGGTAGCTGGAAGCTGGCAGCTGGCAGCTGGAGAGAGGGAGGAAGCAAAAAAGCATGTGAAAATCCAGGCCTCAGACCTGACACAAGCAAAGCTGCTGAAAATACACGTACCTACTCGGTAAGAATAGCGACGTCGATTTAATAATAACCACTGGATACCCCAAGTAAATCTCCTCGACATCTCCCTTTTTCATCAACCCCTCTCCTGCATACCTTAGGTGCCTTGGTAGACACACTGCCAAGCGGTGTCCGGTTTTCTCTAGCAAGGTTGAAGACTTGGGGTACCTACACTATTATTTATTAGCATCGCCAGCGACATCGGATTACCTACCTACCTAGGTACTATACACATACCCAACCCATCGAACCGCTATCGCCATCGCCAATCTGAAAAGACTAGGGCCATCCCGCTCCCTTCTGAATTGCATGCACGTCGATGCAAGGGCTTCGATCGTCCTTCTCGGATAAGCACGAGGCACGCGCGGCAGAGAACCGCGTAAGGAATCCCAGCCAGCAGTATTGGTCGTATTTCGTTATTTAAAAGGATATTCCCCTCCCCCTCGCTCATCATTATTAATATTTACCACCACCAAGGATCGCAAGTTGCTGGTTCTCTTCAACGATTTAAAAATTCCGTACCACTACCTAGGTAGAGGCTAGCAGGCCAGCTAGGCCCCACGATCGTCGGTCTGGTACGGCTCTCCCCATATCCCGCTTCGTTAAAAACACTGCAACCAACGACGGTGAACGACGTGGGGTGCTTGGTGCACCGGCGGGGTCGTGCCGGTCACGATAATTGCTTCTGGTTCCCAAACGAGTCAAGCTGTGCTAGACCGCCTCTTCACCCAACAAATTTCGAAATAAAATCCAATAAAATACCCTTAGCCCTGCAGCACTACATAGGGGCGAAATCAAGGTTGTCCCGTCGTTTCGAAATTGTCCCATTACTCTATTTTCATACCGTTTGTTTTCTTTACCTGCGTTTACCTTCGGGTTTGCCCTGATCCCCTGATCTCTGCCGTCTGTGGGTATATCCGCACCGCACAGCACAGCACTGCAACGCACAGCACTGCAACGCACAGCACTGCTACATATTGCAGAATACATATTACTTCCAGTTGCCCTTGGCTCATCCCAATTGTCTAATTGCAAGACTACGCCGTCTCCTGCGTTCACGACTGCGTAGTGGGAAACGCCCCATGGTTTCGGGCCGGTAGTGTTTGGTCGATGGTTCTATGCCACATTCACCTACAGCACGGCAATGCATATGGGTCTGGAGGCATATGAAGATTTCGTCTGTATCCACCAACACAGTTTTACCTCCTGCAGATTGAATTCATATCCATCATCTTCCCATTTTGGAGCAAATTAGACTCAGACCGCAACTTTATTCCAGCTCCCTGACAATCTGTTCTGCATCTGTTTCACCGCGGCAACGCTTTCTTTGTCCATGGTATCACCTCTCAGTAATAACTCACGCCATCTATATCCGTTGCAGCCCATTTATTAGTTCTCGTCTCCCCTCAATGTACTATTCTACTAGGAGATTCGGGGTTCTATCTATATCGAGATAATATCTTCCATATGTGCTAAGAGGAACATCCTGTGCTGTCGAAGATGTCGCGGCTTTCTCCACTACCTTCGAACCTTCAACGGTCTCGATCAGTCATTAGTGTTGCCGCGTCTGATACTACATACCATAGCTTCCACGACATCGAGCTGTATGAACCCCCGGTATCGTCTGCAGCCGTTGAGAAGCAGATGCCTTCGCGCAAAGAGGACAAATTCGAGCCCAAGCCTATAATCCGCCATGATTCAGGCTACGAGTCCATACATCCTAGGACAAGGTCCATTGCGTCCCAGTCTTCTCAGCGTCGCGATTCCACCATGTCCGCTGGCTCCTCCCAAACTCGATCGCGACCACGGCCATCCATCCGTCGTGCCACAAGGTCAACTCCAAACCCACATATAAAACGTCTGGGTGCGCAACCTTTGCAGTCGACCTACTCACAGCAGCAGCCACATACGTACTACTATTTTCCGCCACCAGAGTCGCTATCCGGAAGTCTTGGGGAGGGTGAGGATACCCGCGATGCCGAGCCGTCATATCCTCCTCCCCCGCAAACCACTCACTACTGGACAAGTGATCACTCCCGGCGACTGGAATACGCGGCCATCGATGCTGCGAGTCGGGGTGTTAAGGGCTGGTTCATGAAGCATGTAGTCCCGGACTGCTTTGTGCCGAAAGCGAATCGACGAGTTGGATTTGACGATGACTCTGGTAGTGTCAGACGGTATCGACTGGAGCTCGACTGCGATGAGGCTGGAGAGAAAAGTGGAAATGGAGGCAAGAAAATGGGCTGGCTTCTTGGCCGATAATTTACGACGAATGAATTCACGCGACGACAGACGAATTGGAGGATCACGTTATTGCATCCGCATGGTCGAGGCGTTGTTATACCCACTTTGCTTTTTTTGAATTTTTGAACCTCACCGCTTCGCATCCAAGCATATTTCATTCAGTCATTCGACGCATCATACGCGTAGGGTTGAGCACGGCATTTAAAAAATGGGAGCATCTCAAGAGGAACAGACGAGCCGACTTGAACTAAGACTGATTTCCAGATCACGAGATGAGACTAGACTGGCAATACCACTAGAGCGAAGGGGTTTGCATGGCTTAGGGTTGCGTTGCCGGTTTACCAAAACAGACGGAGATAGCATAGGTACATACAGACATGTAATCGTTTAGCAGGTAGCTGCTTGTTAATAATTGTATTCGATATTGACTCGGACGGGTGCGAGATACTGGTGAACTTCTAGAAAATGATGGGTCACTTAGGAAGCCTTCAATCAGAGTCGAAAGTCCTGTTGATTCGTCATCTTTCTAACCTAAACCGAGATTAACAGTTTACTCGCATCCCCATTAGGGTATCTGTAGGCGCATCTTTTCCAGCCGGAAAATCAAAGTAGACCAAAGCTCTAGTACGAATCCGTATATCTCTATCCAAAGATTGCTCAAATTCCTTCCCTCTACTCATCGTGCGTTTCGTAGCCGTTCATGGTTGGAACCTCGTCGTCGTCATCTAGGTCCGCCTTGGCTTCGTCCCTCTCTAGGTGGAGAGGTCGGTCATCTACACAAAAGGGTTATCATTAGTCCTGGGTCTATCTATAAAAAGGGGTTAAGATCCTACCTCTCAGCTTTGAGTCAACAAAACGTTCACAAGTATGCAATCCTCTTTGTAGGACATCGATCTTCTTCGTTAGATCCTCTCGCTTTGTCCGGCTTTCCAGAGACTCGCCAGCGATGAGCTCCACTAAGTCTGGTGACATCTTGAAGACAGCCACAGGGGAGAGGATACCAGAGAGGGGCATGAGGATCTTTTGTTCAATGACCTCGGTAGCGATACTGTCGATGAGACGCTTCAAGGCAATCTAGAATAACAATCTAGTTAGCCGCACACGACCAAGTTTGGGGGTTCAACAAGTGACACGAACATTGTAATATGCAAGCATGCGTTCCAGAGCTTCGGAAGCAGCTGAATGTTCGATTTTCGGCTCTGTACCTCTAGCGAGATTATTAACAAGATGACTGAAATTGTAGTACTGGTTATTTGTATATTGCGACCCGTTGGTAATGGATGATAAACCGAAAAAGTTGCGAACGATTTCTGAAATTTCATCTTTTGAATGGCTACAGTGACAGTGAATGGTCTCCGCGAATTCCTGATTGTAGGTAATTGGATGAACACGTCGGTGTGAATCAAGTAGCTTGGTGGTCTTGGCTTGCGCATTCAGGAGTAATCTCTCGAGAGCTGGCTGAATTATTTTCTCGATGAGAGTGTCGCAAATCGCTGCATCCGCAACATAGGTAGCAACCAGTTCAAGAAACTCTCCAACCGCCTCCCAAGCCTTCTTGATGTGATCTTGTACAATTCGTTCCCATGGAGATGATTGCTGCTGGAACAGGTCGGCAACAACCATAGGACTAAAGATCCCAGGCAGCTCCCGTCCACGAGTCCTTTGCATCATGTTCTGGACGTGGCTTAGAAACTTGTCTCTGGTAACAAGCTCTGGTTTCTTAGAACCGACTTGGTTCTCGCTAGAGATCTCTCGTCGGTGACCGCGTTTCACAAGCTCATCCGCAAATTCCTTATTCATAGCTTGTATTACCGCACGGATACGTTCTTGGTATCCTTGAGGCGTTTCGGCATCTTCGAAGAAGGCACCATTGTATGTACCACTGATGGAACGTTCTACAACCGATTGGAACTCTTCGCTAATCTGTAAGAGTCGAAGCCGCTGCTCGTCCAGCGTACGCCGTGGCTCTCCGAGCTTCTCGAGATCTTCGCGCGAGTCATCAAGCTTTAGATTAATCTCACGGATCAGGCTTGGCAACTCAAGGGCAATCTGTCGGAGCAACACGTGGCTGAGCTTCTTCCGTAACTCGTTGATCCCGAGCATCGACGAGGGGAGTTCGTTCCAAACACCCTTTGAAAAGAAAAGGGCCTCCTCGGCATTTCGATGACCCAGAAGTGACGACCCTTTCTGTGTTTCCGAGTCAAGATTCTTGAGGACATGCCAACCAAGATCAAATTTGACCTGCTTGTTCCTGGCCAGGGAAATGTAGTGTGATTCACTGCCAGAGCCTTGGACCAAGGTATCTGGCTTTGTGATTACGCCCATGGTACGACTGCCTCTCTTGTCCACTTCCCGAGCGAAGTTGAGCACCACCTGGTTCGCAAAGTCGTTCTTGGCAGAGACAACAGCTAGAATAATACTTCTAGTTTGTTTCATATAACCCTTCACGACTTTCTGCACTAACTTTACATCCGCTTTGCTCTGGGACATCGTTTCTGAATGAATAAGGCCTGGCATATCGATGATAGTGAGATGGGGGCGATCAGGACCAGTAATCTCGACACGGAGGCGGTCTTTCGAAAACGCTTTACCTGACGTTGAAATCCCCATGGATACCTTAGCCTTCTCAACTAGATCCGGAAATCCCTCAAAGCCTTCAAGTTCTTCGTGGAACTTGTGAAGATCATCTTGGGTTGAAGTCTTGGAAGTATTGTCGGGAATGATAGAAACTGTTACTCCAGTCTCGGCTGATCGTCGAAGAACCAGCTCTGTGGGGAAGCATGTGCAGAGGTTGCTCTTGACTGGGAAAGGGACTCCCGAGATGGCCTCGAGTACCGAACTCTTTCCTGATGATTGGTCACCACATACAATTATTTGGGGTAGAGAGATGTAGTGATCAATCCCTTGGAGACGCAAATGGTCGATAGCATCGAGGACTTCAAGTTGATCCTTGGAGCAGAGTCCGTTAAGAGTCTCTGCGCTGAAATTAAGCACCATGTTACCGCTGAACTTGATGGGGAGGGCTTAAATGTCGATTAGAAACGGCGGTAATAATGAGACTGTAAAAGATGTATGATAGCCCTAGCTGGGTTAGATCCTAAAACTAAAAGTTTGTAAATAAGTTTGATATTTAGGAACATGCGTGTGATATCTGCTCTTAAGAAGGGGATTCCTTATATATTTAGGGACCAGGTAACCTTAGGTATCTGCCTAGGTACCTAGGTAAGTAGCCCGTTTGTAATGGGAGGCAGCCATATGGGCAGTGCCTCAGAAGACAGGTATCTGTGCCGCAATTTATGACCATGAATCCTCGAAACCCTGTGACATGCCCTTCGTACGTTTTTTCCTTTGCTGTTAGTAGCCATCTCTAAGTGATACCTATGTTACGTTGGTTCTAAGGGAGGACGCCGATAGGAACACGTATGCCATCGAAGTTGCGCTTCTTGGTTGAGATAACCTTTGGGCATTTCGTGTTTCCATAGACATCATCGAGTATTGAAAGTGACAGCTATGCGTGATTGGGTGGTCATATTTTAATTTAGGGGATATCCACTAAATCAGCCAATGTACCGTCACATTGCAGAGTAACAGCAGAATACCTACCTATGATATAACAAGATCAAAGCTTTCTAAACGGGAGATAAGGAAAAGGAAGCCCCTGAAATTTTAGTTTCCCATGCAATGTTTATGACTCTACTCAAGCCTGACCAGATACCTAATCCATTTTGTTTGGATTTCATCCATGATTTATTTTACCATTTGACTCATCCAGCATATATACCTACATAACCTAGAAGTTGATGACAATTTGAGTGGTTTTCCTGCAAATACACATGTGCCGTGGCGGCCTGAGGTTGTTGGGTGCGAGTTCCAACCGCTCAAACGAGTCTCGTTCGCAGTACTCATTCAACACTCTCGGTTGATTACTGGACACTCGAGATTAGCGAATACCTAGGTATGTATATATGTACGACGATATCAGGAATATGAGAGAGAATTGAAGGCTTAAATATCTAACTTACTAGTTCCGCTACCTGGATTTGCATTATTCCAAACGCCTCCTCCGGGGACGAGGTCGTTGCTTGTCACTGCTCGATCATAGCATGCACACTGCCATACAATATGGTCCGGAGGGTTTCCGCCCGGTGTATTGACAAATGAGCCTTGGAAGTATTTCCCGCTCGGCAGCCAAGTTCCTGGGTTTGCAGTATCGTTCCCCTTTAGGCAGATGCTGCCGCAGGTATCAAGTACTTCAGTTTTGTTATTGTCCAACCAGTCGGTCTGCTTGAAGTTGTAAAGCTCGTGCAGGTCTGATATGTTTCCTCTGACATGCCATATTCCTTCGTTTCCCCTATTAATGGTGGTGGTGGTAGCAAGTGCCGAAGAAGTACATCCTGTCGGTGTTGGCTCGTCGCGGACTCGGGCTGGCTCCGGTACACGGAAGCGGATACCCGCCGCCATGGCGCCGGAGGAGAAGGCAAACAGGACTAAAGAAGAGAAATGCATAGCAAGATATGTTGACAATGACAGAACACCATTTCTGATAAAAAATCAGCGAGCTCTAGCTTTTATAATCATTTTACTTCCTGCCCTATTAGTCGACCGATCGCAACATGGATAATTAACCGAGACTCAGAATAGTCCAGCGGTGCAGTTGGTTCCCAATGATCGTCGCCTAAAGTGACAACACGGAATAGGCTAAGAAGGGATGACTAGTTACCATGACGCCTCGCACACTGTCCAATGCGTCCTTAATAAACAGTCGCACCATATGTCTCAAACTCCATCATCTTATCCCCTGAGTCAGCTCAGCTAGGTATTCGTACGTCAGATTCAGCCGTTACTAATATGGCATCAAGATAAGATGTGCGATCGATGATCATAATACTTAAGAGGCCTTTTCCCTTCGCATTCTCCCAGAAACCTGCATAACATTGGGATGTTTATTTGATGTGTATTTCTGAATAGCTAACACTCGTTTGATGTTAGGATTACGAGAAACTGTTATCGTTATCCTACCTATTACAAGATAATATGGTAATTTCAGGGCCCACGAGACAGCGAACCGCGAACGTAGATTGTTACTTTATGAAACCGCGTCCTCTTCTAGTCCATCATAGGTAGGTAGTTTCATTGATATTATACGTTTGCTTTTGGACTGGTTGTTGTGCTCCGAGGTAGTTTCGTAGGCTCTGAATGTCTATTTACTTCTAACAATCATGTGTCACAAGGGCTATGAGCCACCGTGTCGGGAGCTATGTAAGAGAAAACCAGATGTTGTTATTAAGAGTCAGGATCTCCTTAAGGAGTCAGCTCTGTCGTCAAGTATCCGCATACATGACTTATTAATATGAATCTGCAAGGGGATGTTTCTCTATCCATGATCAAATGTTTAATTTACATTATAACACTTGTTGTTTGCTATAATTACTTCAAAGAACTTGCGCATGCTTTCGAGGAATCAAAATGGCACTTGAATTTATGAGTTTTACCTAATTGCTGATCATCCGAAATTTGAGAATATCTGTCTCGACACATCTGAACAATCTGACTTTGAAGCTATTCCGATGTTAGGCTAGAATCCCCTTGACGAGTTTATATTGGTATAGGCCTCATTTCTCTAGCACTATTACTAGAATGACTACTTCGTGCCATCAAGCAAGAAAATATTATTACATTTTTAAAATACCTGCCTACCTAATGTATAAATTCCTTTCGTAGCTAACCTACATATTTGTCATTCGACAGAGAATGTGGTCGTCATTACTACAGCAGAGTACCTAGTCAATATACAACAATATTCAAATAAGTCTCCGTGTATATCAGTTATTATGAAGCTGACTGAGCAAGATATAGCTTACTATTATCGAAGAAAACTATTCCCTGGTCTGCATATTTCTACTAATCAGAACTATGTCGGGAGGTCAGACATTCGATGCCAATAGGCCACGAGCTATCTGTCGCCTAGACGCCAACTATAACGTACCTTAACATATATGCCCATTGCATTTGGCTCACAGAAACAAATTCTTCTTAACTCTTTTCTCTCATAACCCAAACCTATTTGCCGCAGAGGATTTGTGAAATCTCGGCAGTTCAACCAGAGGTGGGCATTATGTGGGAGACTGATCGACTACGGCTCTTAATATAGGTCGGGTTATTTAGAGATATATTAATGAGTGATGCTATTTCTTAAAATGCATTGGGCATTGGTTATTAACTTATCACTCATACAGCCCTACGTATTTGGCGCGGGCGTTTTGCGCTTTGGGTGTTCACAAATTGTGATTGAGCGTTTAGACCCGTAAGGATGACCCCTTTAACAGGTACCTATCTTGGCAAATCTGAGTGTGATTGCTATATTAGACTTGTTGAGCCGGGAGCAAACCCAAGCGCACATCTTCAGGTACGTTGTCTAAAGAACTCTAGACCAATAATAAAAGTAATACTTACGAATTCTTAGATCGTTGGGGGAGTATGTATCTTGGCACTCCAAATGCTTTCTTCAGCTCCTCAACTCAATGATGATTGTAGAACGCGTTTAAAGCTACCATCGACCGTACTGACGATTCTAAACTCGCTGACTGTACTACCTGTAACTTCAGCGAGGACCTGTCGAACTACTGGACTGCTAATCTATTATTTCGCGCTCGAAATGGAACATATAAACGTGTTTCGCAAATGCCGAATCGTTTCCTAAAAGGGTCGGAAGGCGGTGTGACCGTATATTACTTCCCTCAGGACCTTCGCAGCAATGTCACTGCATTCAAACCGGGCTTCCATATGCTCGTTGGAGACGCAAAATTACGAAGCGAAGAAGGACAGTCACCAAAGAATTACTACCGCTTCACTGGTCCGAATTTTGAAGGCGACAACCAGGCTCCTTGTGCAGACCCGAAGCTTGATACCCCAGGATTCCCTTCAACACCTTGCCCTGGAGGCATTTGATCCAATATTCATTTTCCGACGTGAGTTAGCACATAAATATACCTGCCGATTGAGATATTATTTGCCTAACTCAGAGTCACTAGTGGTTGGGATGGTGAAAACCTAGACACCCCTAACTACAAAGACCATGTCGCCTTTTCCACAGGCAGTGCGTATACGTGTCCGTCTACGCATCCAGTTTAGATTCCCCAAGTGATGCTCGAAGTTGTTTAGGATACACGAGAGTTCAACAATCCGGAAGATTGGCCAGAAGATGGCTCTCAGCCCCTTATCTTAAGTACTGGGGACCCGTAAGTTCTTCACATTCACGAAGGGTTTGCCTAGGTACCTAAGTATTCATATCTTACTTCGAATAGAACTGGCCATAGTCAGCACGGCGACTACGTGTTTGGCTGGAAAGACGATGCTCTTCAGCGAGCCATGGACGCCTAATGACTGCTATGCTGCCAACTGCAGTACCTTAGCAACATAATTTTTTGAGATTGCTAATAGGTGCGCCCTTCAGAGCGCAGTCGATGAGCCAGTTAATGGGTGTAAGTGGTTGTGACAAGGGCAATAGGACTTAGAACTATAGTTTAAATTCGAGTAATAATTCTTTATAGTCTTAAGGTCTTTACCTTCTTTTTCTTTTTACAAAGGAAGGCGTAATGATTTATATGTATATAATTTAAATATTTTCTTAAGCGCTGTTAACGTCTTTTTAATTTTATTAGTTTAGTTTTATATATATTAATTAAATTTTTTAATTAACTTTATTTAATAATTTTATTTTATAAGTTTTAATATATTTTATATTTATTAATTTATATATATATATTAATTATATTTTATTTTATAAAATTTATTCGTATAATATTAATTTTCTTTTTTTTATATTTCTTTTTAAATATATTATATAATTATAAAATTATAAAATTTATTAACACGTTATTTATAAAATAATTTAATTATTATTTTTATTTTTTTATTAAATATATATTTATAAAGTTTTTAAATTTAATATTTTTAATCGATTAATTTTTTTATTTTATAAAATATTTTATTTTACTTTAATTTTTAATAAAGTTTATTACTTATTTTACTTAATAATTTTTAAATTTTATTAAAGTTATTATATATAAAACTTAATTAAAGTTAAAAAGTTTTTAATTATTAACGCGATAAAATTCGATAAATAAAATATAAAACGAGTTATATATTTTTTATTTTTTTAAAAAAGTAAGTTTTATTACGGTAAAAAAAATTACTTATTAAATTTTAAAAAAACTTAAAAGCTTTTTATTTAATTTCTTAATAAAACGTTTAATTTTAATATTTTTTACGTTTAATATTATAAGTTAATTTATTTCGAAAATTAATATATTTTTTCGTTATTTATTAACTTATTTTTTTATTTATTAACGGCTTCGTTTTAAATATTTTTATATATTTTAATATATTTACGTTATTTAATATATATATAACTTATTTTTAAAATTACGTAAAATATTTATAAAAAAATTATAAATTACCGAATAATAATTATAATTAATAAAAAAAATATATTAATAAAAAAATAATATTATTATAAATAAATTTTATAATTATAAGTAAATTCTTTTAATTATTTATTTTATAATTAACGAAAGTTTTAAAATAAACCTTTAAAATTTAATTAAAGCGTTTTATTTATTTATTTATTTATAAATAAAATTTAATATTTATTAATTTTAAAAAATCCTTTTAAATATAAAACATAAACTTAAAATCTTTATTAAAAATAATATTTAAAAATATATCGTATAATCTTTAATATTATTTAACGAAAATTTTAATTAAATTATTAAACTTTTTTTCTCTTACTTTAAAAAATAAAATACGTTATTTTAAAAAATAAATTTATTATTATTTAAATAAAGTTATAATTATTCGATAAAAAAAAGTTAATAATAAAATTTATTATTATTATTAATTAAAATTTATAATAAAATTTTATCGATTAAAAATATTTATATAAAACGTAATAAAGGATTTTATTTTATTAATATTTTAAATAATTTCGTACGTAATTACGGATAATATTTTTAATATTTAATTATTAAAAGTTTCGGGTAATTAATTTTAAAATCTTATTTATCTTTATATATTTAATAATAAAAATATTATATTTAATAAAAATAACTTTTTTTTAAAATTTCGTAAATATTTAAAATATTTTTTTTTAATATAAAAAGTTATTTTATAAAGTAACGTATTTTAAGTTATTAATAATTATTTTTTTAATCGTTTAATAAAATTATAAAATCTTTTTAATATAATAAAAATAATTATTAAAAAGGTAAATAAAGTTTTTTAAAAGTATAAAAAAATTTATTTTATAAAATTAACTTTATAAATTAATCTTTAATTTCTCCTTTTTTAAATTAATATAATAAAAGTTTTTATATTTATCGAATTTAATATCGATTTAAAATTTTAATTATTATAAAATAAGTTAAGTTTTAATAATTTAAATAAATTTTAATTTAATATTTAACTTTTTTAAAATATTAATATTATTTTTCGAAAAAATCTATTATAATTAATAATTTTTTATCGTAAATTTTATAATTTATTTTTACCGATATAAATTTACGAGAATAATAAATTATAAGTTTCAATTTACTTTATTTATTTTTTTAAAAAAAACATTAATAATATAATTTAAAGTATTAATTTCGATATAAGTTTATTTTAAAAGGTTAAAATAAATTATAATAAAGGTTTAAATAAAACGAAATTTAAATTTTTTAAATTTTTTTTTTATTTCCTCGATTTATTTTTAAATTTTTTTATTTCCTTTATTTACGTTAATAATCGGCTTTATTATTTCCGAGAACTTTTTTATAAATCGTTAATAAAAATTTATAAAACCGATAAATTATTAAGATTTTTTTAATAATTTAAACGTTTTTTAATTATTAATATAATTAAAGAAGTTTATTTTTTAAACTTTTTAAAAATATTTTTATAAGTTAATTATAAAGTAATATTTTATAAAAAGTTTTAAGATTTTTTTAACGATTTTATCGTGTTTTTTTATAATATTCGCATAAATAAAAAAGTTATTTAAATATATTAAAATTTTTAAATCGATAAAATCTCGAAAAATGTTATTTATTATAAATTAAAAAGTTATAAAAGTATAAATCATTTAAAAGGTATAATTAAATATTTAAAAAAATCGTATTTATATTAAAAAATTGTTTTTTATTCGTTTTTTTAAATTTTAATATTAAAAGTATAAAGTATTAAATAAAAATAATATTATTATTTAAGCTTTTATAATTTATTATAAATTAAAAAAAGTTTTAAAAATTTAATTTATTTATAAATATTATAAGTATTATATAAAATAAAATTAATTTTTAAATACGTTTATTATTAAATATCTCGTTTAATTATAATTTTAACGTATCGAATTCCTTTTTATTTATAACGTAAAAAGGTTTTTAAAAAAGTGTTTTTTTTAAAAAAAATCGATAACGTAATTTTATAATTAATAATTTAAGAAACGTTATTTTATTTTTTTCGTTATAATATATATAAATTTATAAAATTCCTTAAAAACGTTTTTTAATATTTCGTTTACTTTAATATTTTTTATTATCGTTATATTAATTAACTTTTTTAAGTTATATAAAGTTAAATTAATATAATGTTTTTAATAATAAAAAGAATTAAATTTAATTTTTTTAAAATTTAAAAAAAAGTTTACGAGTTTATAAATTTTTATTTATTATTTAAAACGTTTAATTTAATTTTAATTTTAAAGAAATGGTTTTTTTAATAACGTTTTATAAAAAGGATTTAAGTTAAGTTAAAGGTTAATATTAATTATATATATTATTTTTTAATAATTAATAATTTTTATTTTTTTATTTAAAAAAAAATTATTAAAATTAAGCTTTTTAAATTTAATAATATTTATATTTAATATTTTTTTTATTATATATTAATATTATATTAATAATAAATTTTTATTTTAAAATTAATTTTAAGTAAGGTTTTTTTATAACTTTCGTTTTATTTTTAATTAATTTTTTAATTACCGCGGTTTAACGTATTTTATTTTAATTTAATTATAAGATTTAATAAAATACGATATCGAAGTTATTTAAAAATTCGAATCGAAGTTTTTAATTTTTATAATTTAAAGATAAAATAATTTCCGTAAAGTTATATTTATTCGTATTTTCTTTTATAATAAAAGTATAAGTTAAGTATTATTATTTCGAGGTTATTTTACGAAATTTTTTTTATTTAAGTTTAATAATAAATCTTTATTATTAACGTTTTTTTTAACGAAATAAAAAAAAGTTTAATAATTATTACGTTTATAATATTAATAAATCTTTTTATCTTTTTTTTATTAATTTATATTTATTTAATTAATTCTTTTTAAAGTATTTTTATTATTAAATTAAACTTTATCCTTTTAATTTAAATTAAATTTATTTTTATTTTTAAGTTTATCGTTATTTCTTAAGGATTAATTTTAACTTAAATTAAAGCGGTTTTTTTTTCGCGGTTAATTTAATTTAATTTTAAAAGCTTTTAAGTTAAAATAAGCCTTTTTTTTCTTAAAATACCGGGGTTAATTAATATATTTTTATATATTTAACTTATTTCTTAAATAACGGTAAAAAATTCTTTATTTATATTTGAAAATTCTTTTTATTTAAAATAAATTAATTTAATAATTTCGTTAAAAAATATTTTAACGATATAATTTTAAAACGTTATTTTAAATTATTAAATTATTTTATTAAAGTTTAATAATTTAATAAAATATTAAGTAACGTTTTTTTAATATTTAAGTTTAATTTTTTTTAAAATTATAATATTTTTTTTAAATTATAATTTTTTTTTTAAATTATAATATTTTTTTAAAAAGTTTATAAAACGTTTTTAAAAAGTAATAACGTATATTACTTAAATATTAAAGATTTTTAACCGCGTAATTTAATTTATACGTTATTAATATTATAATTATACTTTTTTAAATAATAACGATTTAATTTAATTAATACGATAAAATCTTTAAGAAATTTTTTTATATACGTTTTTAAATATATTTTTATTTTTATTTATTAAGTTTAAAATTTTAAAAGGTTTTTATTATTATAAATAATAAATTTATTAAGTTATATTAAATTAACGATAATTATAACGTAAAAAAAGTAAATTTATTATTTTAAAGTTTTAAATAATTAATTATTATTACTTTAAAATAAAAGATTTTTATCGTTATATAAAAACGTGAAATTACCCCGGGGTAATTTTTTAAAAAAATCCTTAAATAATTTAAGGTTTTAAAATTAATTATCGAAATCGAAATCGCTTAAATTATTATTAAATATTCCGGTAACTTTTTTAAGTAAAATTTTTTTTATTACCTTTAAATATAAAAAGGTTAACTTTAATAAAATAAAATTATATTTAAACTTTTTTAATTATTTTCTTAATTTAAGCTTATAAAAAAAATTATAAAAAAAAAGGTTTTTATTTAAGCTTTTAAATTAAAATATTTAATAAATAATACTTTAAAATATATTAAATCCTTTTAATTAAAAGGATTTAATTTAATTAATATCTTTAATATAATACGTTTTTTAATACTTTTTAAAACGAAATTAATATTAATTAATTTATTAAAGGTTAATTAAATATTAAATTTATTAAAAACGACTTAAATATAAACCTTTAAATTATTAAATTAACGGCGGATTTTTACGTTAATATACGTAAAACTTATATATTTTCTTATAAAAAAGTTATTAATTTAAAATTTTTTAATATAAATTTAATTTATTACTTTTTATTAAAAATCCTTTTATTTTTTAATATTTTAATAAAAAATTAAAAAATTTATTAATAATAATTAATTATTTTTTTAAACTTATTAATAACTTTTTATTAAGTTTAATTATTTTATATATATTAAATAATCGTACTTTAAATTTATTACGAAAAGTTTAAATTAATTTATTAAATTTATTATTTAAAATAACTTATTTATTCGTTTATTAATATTATACCGGTTTAATTAAATTAAATTATTATATTATAAATTATTTAAATTATATTATATTAATTTTAAATTTAATTTTTATTAATAATTTAATTATTTATAATAATAATAATAAATATTTAAATAATATAATAATTATCGTATATTTTTTAATAAAGTTTAATAAATTATATAAAAAAATTATTAAAATTAATTTCGATATTATTAATATTAAAAACGTTTCGTATAATTATTTTATAATTTTAAAAGTTATAAAAAATTATAATTTAAATTTAAGTAATAATTTTTTATAAATTTAAAGTTTTTATTTTTTCTTTTTTTTACGAAAAAAACGTAATAACTTATATATATATAATTTAAATATTTTTTTAAACGTTATTAACGTCCTTTTAATCTTATTAATTTAATTTTATATATATTAATTAAATCTTTTAATTAACTTTATTTAATAACTTTATTTCATAAGTTTTAACACATCTCGTATTTACCAACTTACATACATATATTGATCATACTCTGCTTCGTGGAGCCTATCCGTATGACAGTGGTATTCTTTTCTAGCTGAAACAGTGCTCCCTCATTTCTGGTTTACCGGATATGTATAATAACATTTATGTAGGGCTTGACTCGATACCTGGGATGGGCCCCGAGATTCCGGTTCAAGAGAATGCCCATTCATAGGTAACCATCTGGTAATTTCTCTATCTATCGTCTATGCGGTTGTGTCTATTTTATCTGATTGGTCGTTATGATGGAGGATGTCGTCAAGTAGCGGCTTATTTTATCACCACATATAGTTAACTGACCACCAAAACTGACCACCAAATAACACGGATGTAAAGAGAGGGATGAGATGGATGGTGACAGATTTGCTTGAACAGACCGAAACTAGAACGTATATGCAAATATGTTGCACTGCATGCATTTCCTTTTAAAATTCAGCAAGACATTGCCACATCATTATCTTTCATGCCCAATGGCAGCTCTATTCACGGCTCCATTATCATTGCTAGCCCCTCCTTAAATTATCGAACTCTGCATACTGCATGCGCAACTCCAATATTCTGCAAATATTCCTAAGACATTGATAGACATTGACTACAAGGCTGAGATTCTTTAGCACTTTGTGTCTGCATCGAAGTCCGTAAGTGTGGTAAGACAGTATAGTTAAATATTTAATTTGAAGTAGGTAGTTTGATTGTATGGAGGTTGCCTCCCGCCCCCTTTATATGACCGAGGGCTAGTACTATGTATCTTCGGTTGCCGGTTCTGGAGACCTTTATCGGCAACCCACATCTCCGGAGCTTTCACGCGGAGCTTTCAAAAGTTCAAGGGTGGGAAAGTACGTAGCAGGTACATGGGATAATCTGCAAGCTGCAAGGGCAGGTCGGGCACTATTGTAAAAGTTAAAGACTAAACGAGGCGCTAGCGGCACATTGAGATATCGGGTTGCTGGGGTAGGTTGTACAATAATGGACCCCACCCATCCATCACGTACATGCCTAGGTAGGTAAGTACCTAAGTACTTAAGTCGTAAACGCGTACATAGTAGGATGTTAACAGGTACCGTAACTACCCTCTTAACAAGTGGTGTCGGACGCGGTTTTCAAAATACCTAGTGAGCTAATAGAAATTTACCTGGTATCTACAACCAGCACCTACCCAACACGCAACCTAAATTGAAACCTAGAGCCTACTACGTATGTGTACGTACCTAGGTATATACTTACCTACATGGTACCTAGACGGAGTAGGTATCTAAATTAACCCACGCTTTGACCCTCTTTTTTTTTCTTCTTCTAAACCAAGAAGATCAAATTCCGATCCCAATGTTAGTCTCGACTCTCCTGTTCTTCATTAGCTGTGCTCTCTTCAACCCTGTCAAACAAGCTGGCAAGTAAGCAAGGTTCGTAATAATGATCCGAAATCTAATATTGACTTGGTTTATTTTTTTTCTACAACCGTCCCTCCATATCCGTCCCCATCTTCGTCTCCTTTCCTATGATACTGCATCGACTCAACATTCGCTACGACGTCTTTACCATCGGTTGTCATTCGTTTCGAGTATAGGGACCTGACCGATGTGCTCACTATCTTAACTCAAGGTCGGCTGTGAAGATGGACGAGAAGCGTCTGCTTGGCACTACTGGCAGCAAATCTAACGTCATCCCTAGGCCAATGTCGCGTCTCCCTTTACCTCGGTCGACCGTGTCGGCTACCACTTCTGCTCCTCAGACTCAGCAGCCGACCGAACCGACACGAGGACGTTCAACCCAGCCTGTAACCACAACCTCTAGCAACATTCGAAGTTCCCGGTTACGTGCGACACCCTCAAGAGAGCAGCTCAGTACACTCCCGACAGTACGTAAGACTCAGAGGTCAAATGCACCACCGGTAAGTTCGCAAGTCAACCGCCGAGATTTCAGTACTGGAAGTCGGAGCGCATCGCGTGGGCCCAAGCATACTCCACAGGGTAGTCGAGATGTTCGTGACGATTCCTTCAAGAAGCCCTTGGTACCTAGACGACGACCATCCGGTCAACTTTTCCTAGGCTCTCCCGCCACATCAATCCGAGGGCCCTCGTCTGAAGAAAACGATGATAATGAGTTCGCTGTCGACTCTGTTACCGACTCGCTTCCACTGTTGACAAGGTCTTCCGACGAGGGTGTCACTTTTGATGTCCTTATGTCACAACAAAGGAAGCCTCGCCCGTCACTCACCGAGAGAACAATCGACACCCTTTCGCAGCTTCCCTCATCTCCTGCCATGAAGCGACGAGGTAGCGACTTTTTTGGGACGGATGCGCCTCGAAGACCGCAATCTAAAGGTAGCGGGGGATCAAGATCAAGACCGGGCTCAAGACCCGGCTCTAGCTATCAGTCGGATGGTTCAACCGTGCGCTCGGCCAGATCGCTTAGTCGGCCAGGATCTAGCTTGGGCCAGCCGGACAGCCACTATCCTAACTTTCGTGCTTCCACCAATACTTATAAGCCACCCTTATCAACCGTCCTAGGAACTCCGACGAAGAGAACGTCTGCTATCGGCTCTAGGACTCCCGTTAGCAAGAGTGCTTCAGCTTATAACCCCCGACCTAGCTTAAATAAGGTGCCCTCTCGATCTTCATTATCGACATCGGTAGGACCGTCTACGCCAAGTTCGGAAAAGCGTTTCGATGCTTCAATCTCGAAGCATGGGGCAAAAACGGTTGCCACTCGCCCCTTGAAGGCGAGAGCATCGATCAATAACCTATACAAGAAACCGTCTCTTCCATCCCTCCCATCTTTAAAGAAACCATTATCAGAGCTACCCTCTAGTCCTTCTCGCAAAGCTTCGCTTGCGTCCGCCAAGTCGTCTAGTACATCTGGTGATGGCCGCAACCTATCGAGTGCCTCTACGGCTTCTACGGTGCTGACGGTGGACTCTATTGAGGAAGCGCCTATCTCTACTCCTCGAAAGTCATCTGCCGCACTACGAGAGCAGATTGCGAAGGCGAAAGCTGCGAAACGTGCCGCATCTCGACAATTCTTAGAGACTCCAATGCTCGAGGCCGTGGAAGCTCCTCTCATACCTACGGATACTACATTTGATTTTGGGTTGTCCGACGACCCGTTCGGTCAGCACAAATTCGAGAATGCGAACCGTAAAGTTATGCAATCGCGGATTGATACTGCTAGAACTACCGGGAGGCTTAACATTGCAGCTATGGGTCTAAAACAGATCCCGGTAGAAGTTTTGAAGATGTATGACTTGGAGACAGTGGATGGTGCATGGGCTGAGAGTGTCGATCTGACTAGATTTGTGGCCGCCGACAATGAGTTGGAGACAATTGACGATGCCATCTTTCCGGATACTGACCCCAGCGACTTCGCAAATGAAGATGACAGCCAAGGACATATATTCGGAGGACTAGAGTCACTAGACCTGCACGGCAATATGTTGATAGCTTTGCCTATGGGGTTGAGACGCCTACAGCTGCTTACCTCGTTGAACTTGGTAGATACCCTTATGTGCTTCGAGTCGCGTAGGACTTATGCTAACGATCCGCTAGGCGTCGAATAAACTCACGAATAACTGCCTTGAGATAATCTCCCAGCTGCCCACTATTCGAGATCTCAAGCTTGGAAATAATCTTCTGTATGGCCGCATGGAGGAGAGTTATTTCGCGAACCTACAGAATCTCGAGATTCTTGACCTCCACGGCAACAATATCTCATCACTCCCAGATGGCATCGATAAGCTGGCACGCCTTCGTATGCTCAACTTGAACGAGAATGCCTTCGAGACTTTACCATTTGAAGGTCTATCAAAGCTTCCTCTTACTCAATTGCAAGCTCGTAAGAATAAACTTTCCGGAATACTCATCGGCCCAGGAGTAGAGGGTTTCCCGCAGCTTCAAATCCTCGACATATCAGCCAACCAAATACAATTGATCGCAGATAGCGCTCAGCACTTGAAAATGCCGTCTCTTCACCAATTCACCATATCTTTGAACCGTGTTTTATCCCTTCCCGACATGAGTTCTTGGTCCAGTCTTCTCACCATCAATGCGGATGAGAACAGTATTACTGCCTTCCCAGAAGGCTTTACGGGTCTTCAAAACCTGCGCCATGTTGATTTTACTAGCAATGATATTCGAGTCATCCCCCCCGAGATCGCCCGGATGGATAGTCTCGCAATGTTGCGAATCACCGGAAACCCCCTAAAAGATAGGAAGTTCACATCACTTACAACCGAAGAGCTGAAAGATGTACTGGCGGCAAGATTAGAGCCCCTCCAGAGTGAAACTGGCGGTATTGAGCAATTCGGAAACGGATTTTCAACCCTCCTAGCTTTAAATAGCGAGGCTAACTCGGTCGCTCCAGCCAATGGCGACGACGATGATGGCCGTTCAACAGACTTCGACGACTATGCTACGCCACCGACCTCGGCGCCTCACTCTCCGGTCCGCTCGCGATCTCATACCCTAACTAGCCAGACATGGCCCATCAAATCCGGCGGTCTTCTTGATCGGTCGGATACACAGTCTTCCTCTTTGCATCCGGTGGTCTGCTCCAAGATCGCCATAGCTCATACCATTCGCGAAGTACGACTTCAACGCAATACTTTTACACAATTCCCGAATTCCTTATCATTCTTCACCGACACGATCACATCCCTTTCGTTGGCACAAAACCAGCTCACGGGGGAGAGTTGGTTGACAGAGCCGATTGACCTTACGGCTCTCCGAGAACTCTCTCTAGCTTCGAATTTTATCACGAGCCTTACACCGCTCACGACGAACCTCTGTGCGCCGAACCTGGAAAAGGCGGATTTCTCGGCGAACAGAATAGTCAAACTCCCTGCTCTGCGGGAATTCTTCCCTAGTCTTACTACCCTACTTGTCTCCAATAACCGTCTAGAAGAACTCGAACCCGAGGCTATAAAAGGCATGAAAGTGGTTGATGCTAGCAGTAATGAGATTGCACACTTGAATCCTCGCATTGGACTACTTGGAGGTACTGGGAGCCTCGAGAAACTGGAGGTGACAGGAAACCGCTTCAGAGTTCCTAGGTGGAACGTGCTTGAGCGTGGGACCGAGGCAACGCTCCGGTGGCTCAGGGGCCGTGTCCCGGTTGCGGAGATGGCGGAGTGGAGAGCGAAATCAGGCGAAGGCGAAGAAGACGGGCTCAACGAGGTTGATTAAAATAATAACTTAATACACTGGAAGTGGCAGCTTCTGGTCAAGGCGTCTTGGGCGGTCATGAAAGGATGCCTTGTGGGCATATCCACGTAGTAGTGATAGAGATACCACATTCCGTTCGCACGAGGTTATAAAGGAGTTGGTTGAATTTCAGATTCAAAAATGCATACTCGTTACGGGGCTTGTCCCAAAAAGATAGGAGGGTAAAGGTTACGAAAGCAGTCACAGACAGGTACGATAATAATAACGTATGAGTAAATGGCATCTAGTTACATCTAGGTAGTTACGCTATTAGTTACACTATGACTCTGATTAGGAGCTGCTTAATGTAGTGATACTTACTCACGTGTTAATACCACATTGCGAATGGGAAAAAAAGGGGGGGAGGGGAGGGGGAAGATGCCAGCTCTACTATGTACCTACCTAGGTAGGTTACCTTATAAAACCAACCGGGAAAGAGTCAAGATCTTATCAATGTGCTTTGGCCACATGCTATAATAGCTGATGTCTGTTAGAGGAGGTACCTAGGTAATAGGTAGTTTCCAAATACAGATAGCCCGTTAACGTGCCCAGGTGGATAAGGAATTTTGGGGTTAGCGCATTCAGCCTCTGACTTTCAGATTAGTGGGGCTCCTACCAGTCCAGCCTTCAAGATTTCCAGATTTCCAGGATAGCTAGGGCCACATTTAGTGGGCTTCGGTGGAATTTAGTGGATTCCAGCCAGGTGCCGGTCGCTGGGTGGACGTGCTGAGCAACCAATGAATTGATTCCATGTTTTCCACTTGGAAAGTTTTCCCATCCACTAACATTTTTCTCCACCTTACATAGTACTATACCTACCTAGGTACCTAGCCTAGGGTACCTAGTACCTAGTCTGCTAGTGTACACGCAAACGTCTTCACTTCTTTAACCACACCTCTTCACGCTCTTTACCTCTTCACCTCTTCACCACAACTCACCCATCATCCACCAAATCTCGCCGACCCTCGCCGACCCTCTCTAACTCTGAATGTAATAATCATAAGCAACGCGTCATATTTCTACTACAAGTCCCCGATACCGAATGCAAATATGTCTGCAGGTGCTGATACGAACAACTCGCGCCCGAACGGGGTCGTAGAAACCGAATATGATCACATTCCTTCGACTCCTCCCGATATCACGGCTATCCGCCATTCTTTATCACAACAGTCCATTCCCTCCACTGAAGGGCCAAACTCGCCTCTCGACCCGCACTCTTCATTTAAGACCGAGTTAAACGATGATCACAATGCATCTTCGCAAATCATTCCTTCATCCTTAACCCCGCCGCCCTCGTCTCAGGTTCCCCAGGTCAACGGGGTCGCTGGCGTGCCTCTAGGCTACATTAGCTCTCAGAGAGCTAACATGTTCTCCCCGCCTGCCACTACACTCCGAACTCTTGCCCGAGACGGGACTTCTTCAACGGATTTCGTTGTTCCCACCTCGGACCAAATCGCTGAAGCCTCCGCCGAAGAGCTTCGCATCATGGTGCAAGCTTGCATTGCCGAAAATGCGAGGTTTAAGATGGAGACTGCCCACCACAAATTGCAGTACAATCTACTGAGCATGCAAGCTGATGAAGATGCTAAAAGGGCTGCGGTAGAGCATGATATGACTCGGCGGGAAGTTGAGGTGCTGCGCACGACTGAAAATTCTCGGCAGGCTCGACGAGAACTAAACGCCGCTGCTGAATCGACCCAGGTCAAATATCGTGAACTACAAGCCCAATATGAGATCGTTATGAAGCTGAATGTGGTCTCTGCGAAGCGTCTCAAGTCTGCTACGAAGCTCATCCAGCAGCAGAACTTTGAACGAGACAACTTAGTAGACGAGCGTGACATGCTTCTCAACCGCATTCGCGAGAACAGGGAACATTTTCACATGCTCTGTAGCCCTGGTGGAGTTTTTCACGGCGCACTGACGCCCAAGACTCCCGCAGCTACGGCTACGGCTACGGTTACAGCTACTTCCCCACAGCAGTATCGAGCCACACCGCGCCCAACGCCTAAATCCGCTCATCGGGATGTCCGCCACGATAATGATACCAACCAGGCCGGATTTGCCGCTCTCCTTCAGGCTCTGAGTCACGATAATAGTGCACCATCGACTCCGACAGCGGCCAATCGCCCTGCACTTCGAGCGCCGCCGAGGCATACCCGTGCCGTCCAGTCCATGTCTTCTCTCCCCACTACGCCAACGTCGCGTGCTCGTGGGGAATATTCAGCTCTGTTGCCCTCTGTCGACTTGGTACCACAAACCGAACCTCCGAATCGATACGGCAGCAGCCGGTTCGCTCTAGACACGACGGTTCAGAAGAGAGGGCGCCAAAGCCGAGAAAGCACCATCTCCGCCGACGACAATGAGGAGCTTGCTCGCGCGGCTCTTGAATCTGTCGCGGCGGCTACGCAGTCTTACATGTCACAAGGATCACAGGCTTCCCGACGAAGGGATGAAGAGGAGGAGGTCTTCGAGAGCCAGGCCAGTCAAGCGGCATCTGAGATGCTCCGCCGCGACCCACGCGAGAGTTTTGAGGTTGCCAGCTCGGTAGGGTCTCGCGATGGCACGCCAGCACCAGCAGAGAAATCGGCTAAGCTGCAGTCGAAGCTTTTTGCTGGATTAAACAAGGCCGGGCTCGTGCAAGAGAAGCGGAAGTTCAGCGGCGGCACAGATAATAGTGAAAGCCGACGGGAAACTGTTGCAAGTCCGACGAAGAAGATAAGATATGGAGCCGGGAGCGAGGCTAACGGCCGGGTTGGCCTAGGAATTCGCTACGGTCAAGGAGCTTGAAGGGGTTTAAGGAATCCTCCCTGATCAGTTTAGGCTTTGGGAGATGGTTATTTCTTTTCCTTGGGGGATTCGCCAACGGTCGAGGCGGATTGAAACTATGGTCTTTACTTTGGACCTCGACGATGATGCCGTGAAGAATAGATGATTCATGCATGTATTATACCCCGTTTTGCTGTCGTGGCGTTTGGCTCTGGTTTCATTTCGCACTCAGAGCGAGCTAGCTATCTAGCTAGCTACTCTCTACAGAAGGGTTCCAAGATAGACTACCTACATAACTAAGGTTACTTACCTAAGTACCTAGCATGCAGCGGACAAATTGACACAATAGCTCCTCCTGACGTCTCACAAATATAGATACATACACCTACCTAGCCTAGGTAAGTTCTGTGCATATCGTGATCTAACCTTAAAATTATCTACGTATACACTTATTATTTTCTACACTGCGACAATAACGATGCTATCGTAAAAAGGGGGAAGGTTCTGAATTAGGTAATGACCTTCAATGTTGCTTCCAAAGTTTGTAGCTGCCAGCTACCCGAGTCCGGGTACCTAGCCGTGGAGGTAGGTGCTAATTCCCCCTACTTCCCCCTAGTAAACCCCGCGTGCGGAACCGGCGACCGGCAGTTTGAACAGCAAACCACAGGTGCAATGCGGACTCAATGAATTTGAATTGCTTCATTTCTTCCGGTCCTTTTCCCGTTTAGTCCGACCAGGTCTGTAACCCAACTGCCTACCTTCTAACCATGCTTTCTCCTACTTCAATTCTCTGTATATTATATATTTGTCGCTCCCAGTGTGACCTCTTTTCTTAATACCCATTTATATATAATAACTTAGTCTCTGTGCCCTAGCTATCGAGCTACTATATCTCACTACTGTATCTGGCCCTCTCTTACATCCTCCACCACATATACAGCTTTTCCCGGTCGAGATGACACTCCCCAAAGGGCTCTCCTCCATACTCGCCAAGTCGCCCTTCGATACCGTCATCCTTTCCTCCTTGCGCACGCCCATCTGCCGCTCGTACCGCGGCCAGCTGAAGGACGCCTACCCCGAGGAGCTGCTCTCCGTCGTGCTGCGCGCTACACTCGAAGCTAACCCGAACCTCCCGCCCGAACGAATCGACGATGTTGCCGTCGGCGTCGTCCTCTCCGAGCTCGGCGGCAGCAAGGCCGCCCGCATGGCCATGAACCACGTCGGCTTCCCTCACAGCACGTCCCTATATACGGTCAACCGCGCCTGCAGCAGCAGCCTGCAGAGCATAACCACGGTGGCCGCGCAGATCCGCGGCGAGATGATCGGCGTGGGAATCGCCGCCGGCATGGAGAGCATGACGAGGAACTACGGCTCCAAGGCGATCCCCGTGGACCTGTGGCCCGAGCTGAAGGGCAGCCCGGTCAAGGATGCGAGGGATTGCATCATGCCCATGGGCCTCACAAGCGAGAACGTCGCGCAGAGGTACAAGGTCGGGCGCCGGGAACAGGACGAGTTCGCCGTCGAGTCCCACCGCAGGGCGGCGGCGGCGCAGGCCGAGGGCCGCTTCGACGGGGAGATCGTGCCGGTGCGCACGCGGTTCCAGGAGGTGGACAAGCAGGGGAACAAGGTCGGCGAGGAGAAGCAAATCGAGGTGACCAAGGACGACGGCATCAGGGCGGGCGCGACGCTCGAGGCGCTCGCGAAGCTCAAGCCGGCGTTCAAGGACGACGGCGCGAGCACGGCCGGCAACTCGAGCCAGGTCAGCGACGGGGCCGCCGCCACGCTGCTGATGAGGCGGAGCACGGCGACCGAGCTCGGGCTGACGTCGAGCATCATCGGGAAGTTCGTGGCCTCCGCCGTGGCGGGGTGCGCCCCGGACGAGATGGGCATCGGGCCGGCGCTAGCCATCCCCAAGCTCCTCGGCCGGCTCGGCATCGAGGCCAAGGACGTGGACCGCTGGGAGATCAACGAGGCCTTCGCCAGCCAGGCCATCTACTGCGTGAGGGAGCTCGGGCTGGAGAAGGACTGGGAGCGCGGCAAGGTCAACCCGGACGGAGGCGCCATCGCGCTGGGCCACCCGCTCGGCGCCACGGGCGCCAGGATGACGAGCACCCTGATGCACGGCCTGGGGAGGACCGGTGGGGAGGTCGGCGTGGTGAGCATGTGCATCGGCACCGGGATGGGCATGGCCGGCCTGTTTGTCAGGGAGTAGCCAGGGGCACCTATGTATGATGATTGATGATTGTTATGATACTTGGACATACGAGCGACTCGAAATCTACATATTACAAAGATCTAGACACGCCCTTTGTCTCCCGGGCCGCGAAATGGGGTTCCCCTCCGAGAGAATCAGCTCCTCGATAAAAGGCTACGTAGATGAACAAGAGTACAATGAATATTGAGCAGACAAGACAAGACAAGAAAAGAAAGGAAAGCAAGCTAATCCGCATTCAGATCTATCCTCGGGACTGCTTCCGGGGTGGTGTCGATACAAGGGGATAATCAACGGGGTTTCCATCATTAATCGCTGCCTAGTCCTACTCGCTAGAATTGGATGGCGGTTGGAACTGCCGAATTGTATAGGAGACACTTGGCAGCTAGGCAGTGAATGATCGAGTACGCGAGAGAGATACATCTCGACGGCCGTGTATACATACAGCATCTACAACGTACCCCTCTTCAGTCCATCCTCTCGGATTCCCTCTCACGCACCGCGAGCGCACACAGCGACCGGAATTCAAAACCGCAGATCAGATCATATCAGATAAAACACGCATAAACCTATCAACAGAAAGAGACAAAGACAGACAGACAGAGAGGAAATAAAGGGTTTTTTTAAAAAAGAAAATTAAAAAAAAAGACAAGAATAAAAGCAGCAAGGAAGAAACCCAATGCTCTTCTTCATCGCGACCGCGTCGCTGGTCTGGCTCGCGGTGCTGACCTTCTTCGTCGCCACCAACGTGCGCCTGCTGCTCAAGACCACGCGCTGGGCGGTCGCCGCGTACCTGGTGGTGTTCGGGCTGGCGGCGGCGGAGGTGATGCGCGAGGGGCTCGCGGTGCTGGGCGCGGACGCGGCGGCGCAGTCGAACGCGCGCATCGCGTGGTTCGTGTGGTTCGGGGTCGTCGTCGCCGGCGTGCTGCACCCCGCGTACCTCGTGCCCGCGGTGCTGGTGCCGGCGCTGGCGCTGCGGTCGCCGTACGTGCGCGGACGCTGCTGAACTACGGGCTGGTCAGGCTGGGCTGGGTCGAGAGGGTGTACAGCCCCGTCTGGTTCGTGGTTAAGGGCGGCGATGGGAGGACAGGGTGGGTTGTGGATGGCGTGTTGGATCTGCTTGAGTTTGTGCTGGAGGTGAGGAGGGCGGTGAGATGAGGTGGGTTTGGTTTGTGGTTAGGGGCTGGGGGAGGGGGGAGATTTAGGCGATAGTGAAAAGGTATTATGATGTTAGAGATGAGGTGAGCGATGGACGGTGTCGTGGTTTCTATGAAGTTTGTTTTGGTTCAGTATTACATATATCATTGTATATATCTTTGATAGGAGCATCTCCTAAACCTCGATAGAGGCTAAAATAGTTATGTTAGGGTGTTTGGCAACATCATCCATTCACATCATGAATAATAAGAAATAAAGACATAGTATCGCAACACCGAACTACTAAGATGCTACCGTTGGTAGGTATAAAAGTTGTTTGCTCGCTCACTTGCTTCTCATTTCTTGCCTATCTATCGCCAACTCCAAAGTTCGCACTAGCTACCACCCACAGGTTTCTGTATCTATTGGAAAAGTCCATCTACCTACGAAGGCGAACAAGTAAAGTCTTATCCTTAAAATAAGTGACCTTTCCTTCTCCATTACCTACCCCCTCGCTATCCATACCCATGCTTTCGATCTTATTAATGGCACTAGTCATAATCTTTCGGCCGCTCATCGAGGCCGCCCTAATTCATGGGCTAACAAGTTGCTTAATATTTGAATTTGCGGTGGCAGGTTGTGAATTATTCATGTTCATCTTGACGTGTCTACCGGATCTAGTGGCTCTTTATGTCGCATACCGGGTATTGATGTGGCTATCCAGCTATTAAGCTGTCTGTTTTCATACCCTGTTGCACTTTTCTGTCTTCCCTTGTTGTCGTCGTCTAGTCGATGGACATTCTGATGGCGTTGTAGAACTTTCGCGGAGTGTTTGGAGCTATTGACAAACTTACCTACCTAGGTATGCAATGTCCCCTTTTTATTATATGTACTCATAAATAGCATGTTTACCTAGGTACTCAATAAAAGACAAGCTTTGATTCTCATATAAATACTTATAAGTGTATTGTTTTGCGCGTGTAAGCTTCTGATTAGCATTGTTGTAGATGACCTACTCTACCTAGGTACCCATTAATTTTCAGGGGCCATCATCCGACGCTTCAAATAGTCGTGATTAAATTATCCTCTTGTATTCGTCTCCGAGGAATAAGCGTCAATCATATAGTCAGATCAATTGAAAAAGGACTAAGATTGAAGACTAAGTTCGCATACTATCTTGATGTAATACCCATGGGTGAGTAACATAGGCTCGATCGAACCAAGTAAACGTCTTCATACAGCAGGAGCTATGAAATCTCGCCGAATCCAGCCCATTACTATCAGTGGCATTGATATCCACCAAGTCCTGTCAAATGTGAAAAAGCTTCGCAATGATAGATAGATAGCCAGTAGCTCTAGCTAATCTTCAGTTGCAGATTATCCCCCAGAAGAATACCTACATCGTGAAACTATGGCTTGCGAAAAGTAGAGCGAAGTATGGCGCCAGAAATAACTGAGCAAGCGGTCCATATGTCGGTTTTAGGGGGGTCCTGTTGTAGTATTATGTCGAGACGAATAGTCAACATCGGTGTCATCTTCTGACTGTGAATGGTCTTCCATGGCGAGATCCATGTCATAATCATCATCACCACCCACACCTGTCTCTCGATATTCGCTAGGGATTACTACATCCTCAGCATTCATTCGACTGTCACGCGACCCAGGGAACTTCCATTTTTGATCCCATTGAAGTAGAACATCTCGAATGCACTGCTGTAGCTCGAGTTTATCCTCGAGCGCCTCCTCTTCTTTGATTTCTGGCTGGAGGACGTTGTCTAGAAAAGCAGAGAGGTGAGCTTCCACATCTTTGACGGCCAGATCGGATATTTCTTTGAGCGCCTTAGGAAATGCATCAAAGTTCATCTTCAGTTGATCAACTAACGAGGCGAGGGCGTCAGCGTAGATCTTCCTACTACAATTTGATGCAAATTCGAGTATTATGTTCTTTCGTTTCTGGAAGGAACCCGAGCCTAGTGAAAGCTTTAGTTATTATTCAAAAATGATGCCTGAAGTTATTCACCTTTCTCTTCCAGAGCCCTGTTGAAAGTTGGTTCCCATTCCTTCTGGATCCGATTCACTATTCCTGGGTGCATATGAGATGCATTCTTTGAAATGGCTGTAAGTTCTTGCTGCACCTGGTCTTTTACCTTCGCTTTAATGGCATCGAGCCTAGGAACCATGTCGTCGAGGAATGGCAAAAATTGCGGAAGAGCCTTCTTGATGCAAATTAGTAATCGCTCAAGAAAGCTCTCCCATATGGAATCGATATCATCATAAGCCTGATCCCCAAGTTCTGGGATATCGTGATTGAGAGCATTATTCCAATCCCGGACGATGGTGGATAGGAGCACGTCCGAGCTAAGAAATAGTGAGCGAGTTATCAAGAATGTCAAAGAAAGGAGGTTTTTCATACGCATCTCGCATCCAGTAATATTCAATGTGCTCCTGGCCCAACTTGCTCATAAAACTGCCCCCCATGCGACAGATGATTGCTTGGTACGTTGACCAGTGCACCATTTTTGGTGAAGCGTTGTCCTTGGGATACTTGTAAGCCCAACCTCGCACAAATTCCGTGCAGCGATTGGCACAAGTGCCTAGAAATTCTTTCTGGTCTTGAAGAGGTTTTTTTTCCTGGACCAACTTATTGAGTTTATCCCAATACCTATCGAACTCCTGTACTCAATTTGATTAGTAACAATAGGACAGCGCATCGATAGAGTAGGCGGACAAACCTCCTTCATATGTACATAGACACTTGGCATAACTTCCTTTTCGACCCATGCCCTGTCGATGTTTAGTCGAGCATCTGCCCATTCTGCCTGCGACCATGTATGTATCACATTATAAAGTCTAAGGAGATCATGAAGGATACCATCGGCATGAGTTTCTCGTTCCTGGATTGTTGAGCAGCGGATCCATTTCTTGAGATTAGGGATCCCCGAATATTGGCGACTTGGAAATCCGACCAATGGTTCCTCTTCTAGACATCGCCAATATGCCTTGGAGCTGACTGGACATACTGGTACCTCACCGTCATATGTAGATCTCAAGTTATTTCTATGATTCGGAGATAGTTGGGTCTGGCGAGTTCGGAAATCATTTTGTATACGTTCCGTAAGGGATGTGTTCCTCTCCTTCACACAGAGGAATATTATATGTCCCTCAACAGTCTTGATGTTTTTCTCCAGGTCCCAGATCGCCTCATTCAGTCGCCTGATGGTGGCCTTTGCCTCCTTTTTCTCGGTTATGGCCTGTGAAAGCTTAGTATTTGCTTCGGTAAGCTTATCCAAACCAACTGGAGTGCCTGCGGGAGTTTGTCAATATCAGGTACACAGAAATGTATATTTTAGAAAGGGGGCTTAAATTACCGCTGCCGGTGTTTTTCTCTTTTATGAGCTTCTTTTTGGCGGTCATAATTACCGCCTGGAGATTCCGAAACTTCTTGGTGGCACCCGATTTATCCCCTTCCTTTTTTACCCTATCTAACTTCAATTCTTTTTCTTGTCTGAGTAGATCCTGTAACTGTGTACTGGACTTGGCCCATTCCTTTTTAAAATCCGACTTTTGTTCGATCTCGTCGATTTGAGAGACGACAACGCAATAGGCACGTTTGTGAACCTTGCCGTCGAGTTTCATTCGAAGTTCTTGGTGATCCGATAACAGTTTCACCGAAGTAGAATCGTCCGCAGCTCGACGAGCGGGAGATATAATTAGGGTGGCGGCCAATTTTGGGAAATATCGCTCGGCGACTGCAGCACGACTCTCAACCGAGTCGGCCAGTCCAGGTAAATCGACTAGTACGACTCCATTGAGGAGGATATCCGACTTCACTAGGATCTCTACTTCATCTATGAGGGGCCAAGCTGGGAATTTGAGGCCATTGTCGCTATGCTTCGCGCTGGTTGAATCCATGTAATGCCTAATCATGTCAGAAAATTGGTCCGGCATACTACTATGGAACTCTTTGGTGGTCCCTAGGACCTTAACAACGTCCCCGTTTAGCGCGAGAAGACTACTCGTCGTCAATTTTTCGATTTCGACATCTTCGAGGCCAAGGACTGTGTTAATCAATTCCAGTGTTGGCTTTAAGGCAGAATTCATAAGTCGAAGAGCGTCATAACCTTCATCAGTTTTTGAGGGTACGTCTTGAAGCTCGTTCCTATCCTTCAAGTCCTCAAAGAATTGATCTAGTTGCTTGATTAGGTCTGCCGTCTTACGGAAAGTAACATTGGCCTTGAACTTGAAATCCGGTCTGTCGTCGTCATTAAAGGTAACCTTGCAAGGTACCGCCGTAGAGGCTGCCTGATTGTCGGTAGGTAGGAGCTCACAATAATCCAGGAGCGCATTTAAGGCTGACGTTTTGCCGCTTCCGGTGGGACCAGCAACGCCGACAGGGACTTGAAAATCTCGGTGACGTTTAATGAGATCTCCTAAGGTCAATGTCGGCTTATACTTTTGCCATATTATAGGATAGGTATTGCATACTGCAGTTTTGGGTCCATCTCTCGAGGACTTTCCGTCCTAGAACGGTCGAACTTGAACCATTCTTCATCGGATTATTTCCGATGAAAGAGGTCTCAAGCATCTTAATAAGCTGCTCACATTGCCTAAGACCGGATTCAAGTGCCTCCTCCTTGACTTCGATTCTGGCCTGGCCGTCTAAGTGCTTACATGAGCTCCATGTGAAAAGAGTCGGTTCTTGAGGTTGTGCCATCGCTACAGTGGTGGTGAGTTGAGCTTCTGCCATATTCTTGTCACTTATATATTAGGACCTGATATCTTAACTTGTTGGGTCTACCAGGAAGAAATTAAAAAATATCAATCCAGTAAATCCCATGTTAAATCAAATAAAGATCTAGAAGAGTTAAAGGATAAGATGATGAAAATAGCAAGGAAATTGCTGGGTTAGTAGGTGATGGATGTAAGAATAAAGTGGAAGAATATATACTAACCTCTAGAAGCTTAAGAGTTTATTCTCCGTGGATACCTGCCCAGGGAAGTATGTAGGAGGGAAGGATCTCAGTTGATCTATTTCGTGATGTCAAGTATCGCAACTGCCAATAACGGAATAGTAAATAATTATGGAAGGAGATGAGAATGCCTAAATCCCAGCATACCTACCTACCTAGATAGAGAGAGAACTCAAGGAATTTACTTGCTTCACCTAAGGTAGGAAGGCGCCTACCGGTAAGTAGGTAATGAACCAATACCCAGGCTGAACAGCAGGTGCGTATCGTATTAACCTCAGATGTTTCCTAATCTTTTGACCCGCGGACAAGGAAATAATATGGATTTAAACTAGATAAAGGGGCACGAAGAATTACTATGACAACCCAATTAATAATAATTAAAATTCTTGTTTCTGGGAGTTAGAGGTGTTTTCCGGTGTTCAATAATGAAATTTGCCATGTGAGAAGGAAGATTTTGAAGAGGTTTGTCAAATACGGTAGCTGAGATAATGTGGTGAGAGTAAATCTCATATTGAAGTCATGGCAAGTGAAGACACGCAGAACGAAAAGCAAGGAAGTCACAACTCAGCGTCAAAATGTATTTCATATGAGTTATATTCATTAGTATTTACCTATGAGCCCCTATGAGAGTATATAAATCCCTCGTGAAATATTAAGTACTGAAATTAACTACCGTAACTATCGTCAATATATCCAACCATATATATACTCAGTATGAACATCAGAACTAACGGTACTAGTATACTAAGAAGGCGCATTTGAAAAGTAATCATCGACTCAAGGACCGCCAGCGACCCTTCACTTTCCATACACCTTCTCCAGAAACAACCTTGATCCCACTCAAGGCTGTGTGGAAGGTTTCTCTGGGCACAATATAGGCAGAAATACATATCGTAATCATGTTTATCTTCATCGGTACTCGTACAAGTACTCGAAGATGTATCAGTGGAGTTTATGATTCTCTCGATATCAACTACATAGTCCTTGTCCACCGATCCCTCTAGGGATAGTCGCTCGCAGGGAAAGGGGGGATTGAGTTTTGGCTTGATTGTAGCATAACTAGCGCTATCGAAAGATTCTAATAGAGGAGTTAGTTGAGTGGGCGGCATGATCCTGGTGCGAGGCTAGAGTCGAATCAATTGGAATATAATAAAAGACTAGGTAGTTTTTCTTCCGTTTAGGGTTTAATCTCTCTGGTGTTGTAACGAAAGATTGAGGTCGCGAAACAGACTAACGAACATAAGCAAACGGAGCACAATAGTATTGTCACTGAAGAGTGGGGTTAGCTTGTCTCTTATGACTAGAATGCTGTGAATATTCTTTACGTCGTTATTGACAATAACTGTACAAGGCAGGTCACAATGCCTTGTCTCAGGGACAAAGTAGGAGACATTCAGTGTCGTCTGTAAATGAGCCCTTTGATAGATATGGCAGTATCTACAATGTCCTTCTGGTGTACTTTGAGGATAATTCTTTGTATTTAAATAAAGGATGGTAGATATCGTAATATATGAAACCAACCCATCAAGGTAACGAATGAAACAGAATATTGTTGAAACGTGTTATCCATGGGTGCCTTTAAGACTTCAATCGAATTGCGATAACCACCTTATCCATAACACGAGATATAGCAAGCATGTTGAAGATTCTTATCAAGTGAGAAAGTGTTTGAAGTAGGCCCCTACCCCTAGAGTTACGTAGCAATTTAAGATCGTATTCTAGAAACTATCAAGTAGACTTATATCTTAAAGATACGATTTACACATTGGGATAGGAGCTAATAGTGGATCTTAAGTAGTCCTACACTATCTGTCAATATTCTACCATAAAACATCAGTAAATTGGTTCTACTTTAATATATAACAACTATTTCCAATGCTTCACCCCCGAGGACCAGCACCTTTTAATAGCCCCCCAAGCCTGCTCGTCATCATTTTCCTGCGTCCTCGGGTTCTCGAGCGCCTCCTCAAAGGCACCATTCCTATCTCTCTCCTCAAGCTCGAGAACAAAGTCTTCTACCCGCGCATTATCGGCAGGCCGCGGACCTCGAATATTACGGTCCAGAAATCGCCAGGCCAGATGTACCAGCTTGGACTCGTCGGCCGGATGATCCTTGAAGCCGCAGAGGACCTTCAAGTAGCAAACCCAGTCTTCAAACTTACGCCCGCCGGCCAGATCCATGACTGTGTAATAGCACGTGTCTTCGGCTACCATGCGGTTAGTTCGCATCTCTTCTTTCAACCAGTCTTTCACACCGGGTTCGCTGTCGATTTGAATATTGGGACTATGGCCCTGGGCGTCACGGTGCTGGCGGCTCTTCTTTCGCCAATCTCTGTCAACGAGGTACAAGCGCTGCCATGCGATCTCACTGAGGGATTGAATATTCTTTATATCGTCGAGATAGTTAGGATCGTGGGCCTGTTCAGACTTATCAGCGCTATCAGCAACGGTCGCGTCGAGGGTCTGTCGGAGACCCTCCTTTGCCACTTTTCCCGAGCGACATTCTAATTTCAAGATAAACTGCAGCACTTTGGTCAAGTTCCTCTGGGTGGCCATAAGGGCATTAGCAGTTTCTTGCTCTCGGAGTTGCTCATTAGCTAATCTCGCCGAGTTTTCTACCGCCGTTTCGGTCGTTTCGGACGTTTCGCTCGCGGCTTCATCTATCACGTCTTGCTGTGTAGTGGCCGCGCTTTCATCCTGTTGAACCTTCTTCTGGTTAGATTTACGAGCACGACCATATATGGGTTCATCGAATATGGGTAGCGATACTTCACTCATACATATCTCTGAAAGTGTTGGACCATCTTCCCGCCACACGCACACATCATCGTCCTCTTCCCCATCATCAGATAGCAAATAGGCATGATATGGTCTAGCGTTGTAGATAGACCCCCTTTGGATATAATTCCTAGCCATTTTTAGGTGTTCTTGGCCCAAAAACCAAGTAACGAGTCTCGGAATAAAAGTAAATTATAAGGCATGCAAAATGATCTGCAAGGCCAGGGTAGGTAGTATTGATATACCAAATTCTCCTGCTAAGAGCCTTCTTTGTCCACAGCTAAAGCGAGACGCTTTACAGAGTTGCGCATGCAGACAAGGCCATTTAAAGAGACAAACACACACTTTGTCAAGTTTCTCTAATGCTTTGTCGGAGATATGAGCAATAGAGCCACTCCTTCATAGGCCAGAGAAGACGAGGTTAGAACTCTCATTAGCATTGATGCCATAATGCGAATAACGCCGCACTCCCTTTTTCAGTCTTTTGTCAGCCCCTTTTCTACTTGGTAACATCCTTATGATAGCCCGATGATCCATCCATCACCCTCCGGCTCTCCGATTGCATTGCTACCGCCCCATAACACGACACTCCGTCCATCGGCTGTTACATCATAGCCGAACGAGCTTCGCGGCCCTGGATGTACCTTACCCTCATGCACATGAAGATCACCGGGTGGCAGTATCTCGACCTCAGCCCAACTAGAGACGCCCGTGTCGGCGCCGAACTTTGTGCGGATCTGGTCCTTGATCTTAGCAGGGTTGATCGCTTCCGATATGCTGGTCCTTTTCTTGGCTCTGTGATTGCCGGACGGGAGTTGGAATGTCCACAGGTCGCTCCATTGGAGCAGATCACCTTTCTCTGCTGCGCCCCGGCGATTGCCGAAGAAATAGAGGAGATAGCTTCGGCCGTAGCCAGTGGTGACAGGTATCAAGCCACCATTCGACCTCGGTCTAGGACCAGGCGCTAAAGGATTCGTGGGAAAAGATATAGTCTGCCACGTCGGCGGCTTCTCGGCAAACAATTTTATATTTAAATGATGAGCTTCGCTACTCAAAGTATCGGAGCCGGAGATTCCATAGAGCGTATCTTCGACAATTGCAGCGCTAGCTATGATAGCGGGAGTATGTGGTAATTGGTTCCATGTCTTAATAGAACAATCGAAATGCCAGACGTCTGTCAACGCCGCACCGCTAGAGTCGTTTCCGCCAACAACAACGAGATTTCCATTGTGGGCAAGTAAGGTTCCATCGCTCCGTGGAGTTGGCACCCTCTCTGGATGGCTAGTATGCTCGAGATTCTCCCATACCAGTTTTTCAGTATTGTACAACCAGATCTTAGCGCCCTCGTCTAGGACGTTGCCGGCTTCATCGCAACCTCCATACACAGCAACGCGGTTATTTAAAGCGCAAGCGGAATGTCTAGTTCGTGGTGCAGGCACTAAGCCGTCTATTTCAGTGGCAATTGCTGGTAGTTCCTGGTAGTCGGGAGTAGCAGTGCTCGCTGTCGGTAGTGCTATGGAGTGAATGTTGTTAGTAGCAAGTTTACCTTGCATCGTCTGGCCGCCAAAGATGTAAGCTTTGTCGCCAACAATGGTCAGGGTATGATGGGATCTAGTGAGCGAAGAACTAGAAGTGTCTTCCGAAGTAGTAGAACCAATCTGTGTGAAAGTGGCTTTGAGAGGCACAGTTGGTTTCGTGACGGCATAACCAGCTGCTCCAGCGTAGACGCCGGTAGAAACGACTTCTTCGGCAGCCAATACACCTGCTGCGACTTCTGCCATGTCTTCTCTTTTCCGTTTCCTCGTTTCTCTATCTTTTCGAGATTCTTGGTTTTAGAATGCGTTTTTTTCCCGCCGCAATTCTTAAGGAAAGTTGATTTGAGGAGAGTGGTTTTACTACTTGGGAGAGAGTTGAAGTCATGTCGTCAAAGTCAAAATGGAAGATGTTTGTAGTTGATGACGTATTATCGACATTGTGCAGAGTACCTAGGTAGACAGTGACGCAATATTCAATCACGAATTGCCTATTATGGAAATCCAACTCTCCGAGCCAAAGTACCAGAGCACAGAGTAATAGTACGTACCTAATCTAGGTTCGGTTTCACAAGATTGGAGAGAAGAAAGAACCTTGCTGCCATAGAAAAGGGGTAGGGGTGACTGGAAATTACCGTAAGCGTTCACGAGTTACGAGTAGCTTGCGTAACAGGTGGCAAGTCATCGAGGGGATCGAAACTTGATGCCTGTACAGGAATACCTATACCATATTCAAAGTGATCTTCAGCCATACTACGTAGTTTTGATCAATAATACGTAGTACATGCATGGCAGCCAAGTACGTTGTCAATCTCCGTACCTGCATTAGCGAGACTCAGAAAGAGGAAGAGTAGCAGCCCAGTCTGCCCAGTGAAGTTCGCCGATATTCCTGAGGGTGTGCGAGTGTTACTCTGCCACTCCACGTGGTAACTAGGTAGGTAGGCTGGTAGGTAAACGGCGATCATATTGAAAAGGGGGCTGGGTAGCATTGACAGGTATTAAGTAAAGCTCCCAATGAGATCCCAATATATTGAACTCTCAAGGTCGAGGTTGTACTACAACTTTTGATGATTAATGTTGCATGCATTCCTTACTACCGTTCTCACGATTCTCGGAATACATAGTAGAAGATTGATTATGTACATACCTAGGTAGGTACCTAGAGGTATGCTAATTGGTACATAGAAAAGGAGAAAATTAATATGGATCCATAGATATTTCTAGCTTTATCGACTTGGCCCACTCTGCCATTGTAGCTTCCCTAATAAGACCCACTTCCTTATCATCGGATACGAAACAAAATTCGGACTTTCTTTCTTTCGTAACGCAGACTAGGTAGGTACCTAGGTACTAGAGCGCACTACTATGTAAAATCTCTCTGACAATATCACGTGACTATATTATTATAGAATTCTTCAATTAGGCCGCAATTTTAGAGTCGAGCCAAAAAGTTGCATTCGATTAATCATTAGGTTAGTGTCAAGTATTGGAAAAGGCCAATCCTTTAAACATTCATCGTGAGCTAACTACCCACAGAATAAAAAAGGCATTTTCTACAGCTTTCTTCATCCTTGGAAGTCTCATGGGATCAGCCGATGAGGAGAACGAGCGCCTCGCGCATCCTGAATTCTGGGATCAGCGTTATGCTCACGCTGAAGGTGACCGCCCTACGCATGAATGGTTTCGGAACTTCAGCGAACTCGAATCCTTTTTTAACCAAAGACTCTTAAAGACGCGGAATCCAGACGCGAACCCGAGACTCTTGCATCTAGGATCAGGAGACAGCGTATGTCTTTAAACCCGAATATCTCATTTGATACCATGAGCTAGGTACCTACCCCTAGGTAGGTAACTGACGCTAGCTGACACCTTTTACAGGATGTTCCAGCGGGTCTCTGGGAAAGGGGCTACAAGAACCAGTTCTGTGTTGACTTTTCGACCGTCGTTGTAGACCTCATGTCCAAGCGACATTCTAACATGGAGGGCATTGAATGGAAACACGCCGATGTCCGCCATTTAACTGACCTCGCCGACAAGTCGATAGACGTTGCCTTTGACAAGGGAACATTGGATGCTATGATTCATGGTAGTCCATGGAGCCCACCTGATGATGTGAGGGAGAACACTAGTCAGTATATTCGTGAGGTGAGTGTCAAATATAGATCAACTCTTCTCGATCTAGTCTGGCTCATCCCTAAAAGTTTGCCGTCCCGTATAGTTGTTTTCAATCTCATCCCGAACCCAAATCAATAAGCAAACTGCTGACACGATGCAGGTGAGCCGAGTTCTCAAGGATGACGGTGTGTTTCTTTATGTGACATACCGACAACCACACTTCATGAGGCCTCTTATCAACTGCGAGGGAACGGACTGGGACATCCAAATGGATATTCTCGGCGCCGGCGCTAGCTCCTTTGCCTACCATGGGTTTGCCCTGACAAAGAAATCCTGACAGATCCTAAGAGATGCCTACTAAAACCTCTTCCTACGAGATAGTCATGACTTAGTCCAAATATCATTGACAAGTTAGGTTATCGTAGTATCCCGAGCCTGAAATGATTTACAATTTCTTCTACTCCTGTTGGGAAACTAGGTAGGCAGATCGCCTACTATTTTTTTTAACTCCCAGGTTTCGGATCCCTATTACAAAGTCGTGCGAGTATGAAGATGCATTAACATTCATTATTGCTAGTGTTCCGAAGGAATAAGAGCTAAAGTGCCCTAGAAGTTGATTCTCTAAGGGTATATCCCCTAAAATGCGCCCAACCGCCACATACTATGCCGCCTCCCATCTTTTAACCGGGTATCCCATTTTTTGGCCTGTTGAAGTAACCAAGTATGCACCGCTAAACCCCTACTAATCATATTGCCGTCTTCGACCCAGAACTCCAATGTCATGCACACACATCTAGGGCTCGCCCCAAATTTCATCAGCAATCTGCCTTACCAAAGACAGCTTCTTCTTCTCGTCATCTACACTGAGAGGATAGCCGCTCTCATGAGTGCTGAATCCGCACTGAGGACTGACGCAGATTCTCTGCAGAGCCTCTTCGCGGGTTTGGCCGCTTCCTTCTGCCATGAAGTCTGCCGCCCTATAGATGCGCTCCTTCGTGGCCTCCTTATCCTCCAGTTGCGGCAGCTTGGTGCTGATGACGCCGACGACGACGTACTTGTTCTTAGGCAGGTACCGTAGAGGCTCGAAGCCGCCAGATCGCTCGGTGTCGTATTCGAGGTAGAAGGTGTTAACGTCCAGCTCCTCGAAGAGCTTCTTGGCGATGATATCGTAAGCCCCAGAAGCAAAGTGCCTACCGCCTATGAAGTTTCCTCTGCACAGGTGGATGCCTGAGTGAAAGTCTGCCGGTAACCCGCGAATCGAATCGTTGTATAACTTGATGTAGGCGTCGAGAAGGTCTTGCCACGTCCCGATATTGTCTTTATCTTCTTCCCATCCCTTCCGGAAGTCTTCGGAGCAGAAGTCTGCATACAGTATTAGTTACATACCTACTAAGATATCATACACATTCCGATGAACTGAACTTACAAGCCATTCCTGGATCATCAAATTGGACATTCCGCAGCCCAGCATTATAGAGCATCTCCAATTCAGCCTTGTAGACCTTAGCTACATCCTCAAAGTATTCGGCATCGTTTGCGTAGGCTTCCTTGGTGTAAGCCCGTCCTTGCTTATATCTCATATGAAACCAAGATGGAGCGATCATGGTGAGCTTAATGTTTGCCCACTCGCTCTTCGGGACGAATTCTTGAACTAGACGAAGCTCATTGAGATTGGAGACTGACTTGCTAGGATTGTGCGATAGCTTGCTCCCAGCAATGACCGATTCTCCAGGGAAAACCTTCCTGCCCTTCTCGATCAAACTCACAACGTCCGGGTGGTATAACCGAAACATGCTAGCTTCGGCATCCTGCAGGGCGATAGTACCCTCAATCTCGTCCCACAGCAGACCCCAAAATCTCGTGCGGTTGTATTCGCCCGAGTTCACGGCCTTGAAGCCTAGGTCCTGCTGTAGCTTAACTACATCGCCGACCGCCTTCTTCTCAACAGCCGGCAGCCCAGCCTCCTCTGCCGAGATGCCCTTCTCCCGGATGGTAGTACGCACTTTAAGGAGTTCATCAGGTCGTAGTAATGAGCCCAACTGCTCGGCGCGGAACGGACGTGCCATCTTCAACGAGTGGGGTATATGAAAACTTCTGCGTCTTTTGATACTCTACTTGAAATTTTACCAGTCCTTGATCTATTGCATAAACAAGATAGGGGCAATAGAGTCGTTCTACAATGGCAATAGTACAGTTTAAGTATTTATTATACTAGGTAGTTCACCTCCTGGAATCACCTACGGGATCATGCCTCTTATATACGTACGAAGCAGGCAGGAAGAACCCTACCAATAAGCGGGCTCATCGATCAAAATCGTGAGCTTAAGAATCCTCTTAAGGGCTTCTAGCGTGGGATTCGGTGCGGGGAACGAGGTGAGATGGTGTGGCCTAGTCACAAAACGTCCAACCGATGTGTATTTATCGCAGCAGTGTCCGAATCAGCGGGTACTACAGGGATGGCACACCAACTAACAGCTTGTTAGTATGGGAAACAAGTCGGAGTTACCAAATGGCCCGCCTTGAATCCGGTCAAGCTAACATCATGGATGCCGACTAGTATGCGATTCGGCCACCAACATGGTAATAGTATACGCGTAGATGTTCCGGCCGTCAATGGTAGGTAGTTGCTAGAAAACTGTGAGATTCGGAATTTAGCTTCTTAGAGAACTTACTAGTTCCGATATACCTACCATAAAATTTCTTTTCGTAAGCTAAATAAAGGTTTATGTAACAGATTGTCTTACAATAGGGGTGCACGTGACAATGATAGTTTTTGTTTGTGAATAGCTTCAGGAACTCCATACATTTTCCAGAGCGCCTCTGACAAGGCGGAAAGAAGTTGTCCATCACTGAAAAGCTAACGAATACGGATAATACTGAGCTCTGAAATCAGGCTTAGAGCTAAGGTTGAGAATTAAACGAAAAGCTGTGCAATGATATTGAAATTAAGACGGATATGCGACAAAGTACATCAAAAAAATTACAGCATCCGAAAAGTTTAAAAACGTTGCAAATCAAATATGAAAAAAAAAATGCTACTGCGGTTAAGAAGCACAAATCAGTACGAACTAGTTGTATTATAACAGATACATATATTATACTCGTAAGAGTATAAGTGGCATTCACATTCAAACACGTACATTGGGGAACGACCAAGATCTTTAAATTTACAAGCTGTCATGAACATAAATGGTATATACCCTAGCTATGGTAACACGTCCTCGCTTGCTTGTCAATGAAACATTACAGATTATAAGACCCCAATCCTCGCGAAATATCTACACCAAGTCTAAACTTCCTTACATCAGAGCCAAGGCACCGACGATGGCGAAGATGCCGGCAATACCGCTTCCGAGCTTGGCGGCACCGGCAGTGGGGATGGGGGTCTCACCAGTGCCAGTGGGGTATCCGGGGATACTGGCGCTGGGCTGGACAGTGCTGAGGGTGGTGCAGCTGGTGGTGGCGTTGTAACCCGGGCCGGCAGGGACGGGGGCGGTAGGGTAAGGAGGGACCACAGTCGGGAAGGGAGCAGTGCTGCTGGTAGAGCCGCCAGTGGGGCCAGCGGGAGGGCCACCAGCAGGGTAGGTGGAGGGACCGCCAGCAGGGACGGTGGAAGAGGCACCACCAACCGGGACAGTGGATGAGGCACCGCCGACAGGGTAGCTGCCGGTGGAGGCAACAGGGACACTGGCAGAGGGAGCAGGTACGCTGCTAGACGGGACACCAGCCGGGCCGGAGGGAACCGGGACCGAGGAGATCTCAGCAGGGTAGCTGGGAGTGGGCGATCGGCCAGTGGGGGCAGTAGGGGTGCCGGCAGGGGCAGTGCCAGTGCTAGTAGCAGGCTTGCCACCGGTGGGGTACGGGGCAGTCGGGACGGGAGGGACGAAGGTCTCAACACCGGAGCAAGGCACCAGAGTCACAATCTGCTTGGTAACAGTGACGGGAGTGGCAGGCTTGGTCGCAGTCGGCTTGGGAGGAGCAGTGATGGGTTCGGTCTGGGTGGCAGGGCACACGGTCGTGAAGACAGTGGTGTGGACCAGGGTAGCGGTGGTCGCGTAGCCAGCAGGGCAGTTAGGAACCGAAGCAGCGCACTGAGTGATGGTGAAAGTCTAGGTGTTGGTGACGGTGGAGGTGATGACACCGCCGGCAGGGGTGGTGATGGCAGCAGTGCTGGAGGATCCAGTGGCAGAGCCAGAGTCCGAACCAGGAGCACTCGGGTTGGACAGAGTGCCGGTAGGTAGGCCAGGGATGCTGACTGAGGGGAATCCATCGGTGGCAGTCAAGGTCGGGACCGAATCAGTAGCAGTCAGAGTCGGGACAGAATCGGTGGCAGTCAGAGTTGGGATGGAATCGGTGGCAGTCAAAGTCGGGACAGAGAGAGTCGGGACGGTAGCAGAGAAAGTCGGGATGCCAGCAGTGTACGATGGCGCCACGCAGAGGGTGGTCGTAGGGTAGCTAAGCAGAGCAGTGGACAGAGTAGGAGCAAGGTGGATGGAGAGGAGATCCTCAACAGCAACGTCAAGCTGGACAGCGGCACCGATGTTCAGGCCGTACGACTCCTTGGACAGAGGGCACGAGGGGGTGGCGCAGAAGAAACCAACATACTCGAGCAAGTTGGCGAAGACAGCAACCTCGAGACCAGCACCGATCTCAGGGAGGTCGAGGATGGGGACGATGTCGTCAATATCAACCTCGGCAGCAACACCAAGCTCGACACGGAGACGAAGGTCAGCCAGAAGTCTGGTGCAGCCAATTCGGACCTCGATAGGGAGAACCTGGACTGAGAGGCCAGAGAAAGCAGCGTCCAGGATCTTTCCGGCAAGGATATCAGTCTCGATCTTGGCTTCGTCGACAAGCTTCACGTCAATACCAGCGGACAGGTCGATGGCGGTCTCGACACCAATGACGAGATCAAGGTAGACCAGGGCATCAACCTTCAGGCCCGGGAGGGGAAGGGAGATGGGGGCCACAGGTGTGAACAGGTTGACGGCGATGGTGGCAGCGGCACCGATCTTGATGTCCAAGTCAAGCTTGGCCTCGATGTTAGACAAGGTCAGGCTGAGAGACGGGACAACATTCTCTAGGGAGATGCTGGCGTCGATGTTACCCTTGGTGTAGCAGGTGTCACAGACGATGGCAACCTCTACATCGGCAGCAACACCAACAACAGGGGGGAGGGCAACGTTAGCGAGGACACCGGCAACTAGAGTAGTGCCGCTTAGATCAACACCAATGTCGACGTTGGCGGTGATGGGCTCGCCAAGGTTCTTGGGGATGTCGAGGTCAAGGAGGTGTCGCTCGGAGACCGGAGCTGGTAGCGGCGCAGTGGCACTGACGAGCGAAGCCGCCATGGCCACGGCCGCGGAGCCGTGGGTTGAGAAACGCATTTTGGAGGAAAAGCAGCGCGGAAACGGCAATTACTAAAGAGTGGACTGGAACAGTAATATTCCAAAAAGAGAGCGTAAAGATGCCGAAGAGCACAAACGAATGACTGTCTTGGCCGAAGCTTGATGGGAGTGAGGAGGGAAAAAAGACCAGTGGAAGGTGACGGCCACGGCTGTCTTTTCTATGCCTTCGTCTGAAATTACCACCAACCCACTGACCAAGGGGATCACCTCTACCCGGCTACCTGTGACTGGGCATTGTTGGTAATTCGCAGCCTTCTTTGCCACCGTGACATAGCGGTCAGGTACTGCTGGCCTAATTCAGATCGTCAATTGAGGTAGAAGTTAGTCGTAGCCTAGCCAGTACAGATCCGTATCGAATTCCACGAAAGTGTGGTCCGAGAGCCCAGAAGCTGTCCCAATAGCGAGGCTCTCCTCGTGCCTCTCAACATCCTGGTTTGTGGACCTTCCAAGGGGAAACGCACCATTTGGCAGGGGGCTATTCCTTATGCACCCTGCAATGTTCTAGCTTGTGGGGATTGAACGGAACGCACAGGCTCCATCTGACAGCCAGGGGAAGAAAAGAAGAAAAAAAGGGGCCACAAAGACTCCCAGATGGGAAAACGGAGAATGAACAATTCACTTCTTCAGCGCTTGTCTACTAGGCACATTAATGACCCAGGCAAATAAATCAATAAATCAATATCATTATAGATTTAGTACACATGTGAATATGAACTGTTATGTATCATTATTGAATTAATGATAACTTGTTAATTATTTTACGTGTGTTTTTCTACCTACCCAGATGTACATAGTCCAGCTATGCATGTGTGATAATACATGGTATATACTGTTTTTCTCTGCCGAACTTTTCGGCATGTCGGGATGACGTTTATTTACACCATGCTCTCTCCAGCTTCTTAGCACCGATTAGCTAAGGATACAATTTCCTGTGTACTTATCTAAGGCACTATTTTTGTATGTATGCTGTATGTATCGTAAAGTTTGATCGAAGTAGCAGAGTAGCAGTAGGAGTGGCTGACGTGCGCTTTGAAATAGTGATCGGCAGTGAAGAGCTTGGCAGTCGACTAGGACTCTCCATGTTGGGCTGGTTGGTTAAGGGGTGGATGCTGCGGCGTCGGGGCCAGCCAAGCCAACGCAGTGACATATCAGGAGATAAATCATACAGCGGCACCTGCGGTCATCTTGTCCCCATCACAGCGTCACCTATGGGTTCAGGGGGAAAACTTCCGATGGTTACCACTGTAGAATTGTCGCATCACATCGTTAACGGTCTGGCTGCTTCCAGTGCTACCTACTACGCTGACTATTATTATATTACGTAGCAATGCTTCAATAATAAATCCAATTCTCGACCGTGTTCTCCTTGACACTGCGTATTATTCTAGGCTGACCTCCATAGGTTAGGTACCTAAAGCATGAAGGTTATCGAGATCTGATAGATCTATGGGACACCTTGTATCATATAAGGCCAAATATTGAGAATATTTAGGGAAATTGGTAATTTATCCCAGCGACCGATAATATTTTGTCCATCTGATTTTGGTGCCCCTTGCGTTCCCCTCTCTTTTCTATTACCTGCCTACCTAGCCTAGGTAGGTAGACACTAGGTATCCGGGTATCCTAGAGATGTTAAGCTTTTTTTGCTTCTCCCCTTTTCACCAGGGCAAGGCTCGTCACTCCAAATCTCCAACGTCTAGTGCAACGCCAATGCCAATGTCATACATAGTAGGCCCATGAATCTTATCTATCCTAGCGGCCTGGTAACAGAAAAACGAGCCGGTCAATCAAACGCGTGATTTTATTTCGTATCATCAACTAAGAATTCGTACCATTATCAACTAGGTTCTTGTAGCCTAGGGAAATGTCACGGCTATTCCGTCGACGGCGACGAACATCCATTGGGATTGGATTTTACGCATCAGGTCAGCCATAGCATGGTCAGCCATAGCATCTCGACCAGCTGCAGGTGGAAATTACTTACCTACCGCTCGCTACCTGATGCTCACACCGGCTTGTCTTGCCTCATGCCAAAAATAAACAGATCTATGTTAATATATAACCCTGCAACTTGGGTCCAATACCAGCCCTTTTCTTCTAGAAAATTAAATTAGTAGCTCGGTTACTTTATGCTCTTCTAGCTCAAGAGGTTACAACTGCTATTACTTAGGTACTTTAGCATGTCAGCTCTCGATATTATGTCCCGATACTGGATGGTCTAGACTCGCCAGCAGCCGGGTATAACTGTCGTATGTACAAATTCTTGTCTCAGATGCGCCTTTCCGTTCGCAGCTGCATGCAACCCTATTACTTTCCCCAGAGATCGTGAACTGAACTCTACCCCAGCCGCAATAACTGCTCATACTTGCTGACGCGCGCAGGCCAAAAATTATATGGCGTCAAGAGTCGTCAGATTCCTTCGCCATTCCTTACACCTTCATCTTAATTGAGGCTGAATTGCTCAAAAGAAATTTGCCGGGTATCCCGAAGACTCCCGTTGCAGTTGTCCTGCGCTAGTTTCTAGTCTGTGCCTTAATAGTTGCCTAGACTTATAACTGCCTGCCTTACAAATGTTATCATACCGGCTAGGGCATGAACACTGGGCAATTCCATTAGTTACCGGATCTATTGAAAGAGAAAAATGGTAGTTTGGGTGGAATAATGACCTGGCTTTCAACAATGCGGTGTGTTTTTCTGTCTTGTTGAGCAGCGGTCTACTTTGTACATAGTGTAGTAATAGTGTAGGCTTCGATTAACGTGTCAGTGGGTTTCTTTCAAGTGAGGTAATAATAGTGAGTCAACTCACCTGTCAGAATTCGAATTGATCTAGCGTACCAAACTTGCATTGGCCTAGAAAAGCCCGCTACCACAGACGGCAAACTTCACGGTCACTTCCGTTGTGGACTCTATCTGCCGCATGTTACGGCTAGTGTATTCGCTTGCCTTGTCTCCTTTTGTAATTGCTGATGAAATCGACCCAACTCATGAGCAAGTTGTGGATATCTCTCAAGAAAAAGGAACCGGAGAGCACCCGTCCATACCAACACTTTGAAAAGAACCATCGAGTAGCTACCTATGGAGACAACAAGAACGCATCTTCAGTTAGGAAACTAGGACATATCCATATCCCCAACCACATGACGCCATTGAAATCGGAAAGATTGAGTGGCTACTTCAGAGGACCTAGTATGTATTCGCATGGAGCATTAGGTCTTCGTAAGCTTAATATCCTAACTATGATGAGTTGTTCGTTGTTGAGCTAGGTATGCTTTTGGCTCTGTCAGTTTTATGAATCCCTTTACGTCGAAACTATTCTCAGTTCGTTCTTTCGGAACAGCTGCAGCTCGGATAACCTTCCCATATTCGACTGACCATATGTCCCAGAATAGTATCACCCGGGCTACACGACAGCCTGCCTGCTTTGTTCGCACTGTGAACAACCTACCACGGTCAAATTTGTAGACTGATTTCGAGGATACCAGCACTACATACGTCCATATTTCATTGTATTGTTGTGCGAGCTACGTAAGCCAGGGTCAACAGTTTTAGGTTGTTCAATGGCAAGCTCGCAATAGTCTATACTCAATATAGAACAATACTATCACGAGCCTAGGTATCGCTTACATCCCCAGCCTCGAAGTTAGCAGTAAGACTGCTTTTGTGGTCGGGGTCAGGGGCTCCGGTTGATACCTTAACCTTGCAACTCCTATACATTTTCATGGTAGTATCTCACCACGAACCTTCGCTTAGATGAATTAGGTCGTCTATGTAGAGAAATATAGTTCCCGATGACAAGATAATACTAAAGAAATTCATTAATGGATATGAAATTTTACCAAATATGTAGAAGCTTCGAACTTGTATTGCCCCTTATCCTAGGAACTCCACGGTTGGGCCGTCTACTAAGGGTATGGCTATATCCCCCAGTCTCAAACACATCGATTAGTTTCTAGGTCGTTACTTGCTCGCGCAAGTTGGGGCAACTGTACTCTCGTAGCAGTAGTTTTAGTATTAGAAGTCTTAGCAATGTCAGAATATGCTCATATCCGTATTCTCTTGTGCTCTACCTAGTGCCCCTATTTCGGTGAAGCCCCTTGAAGACCACCATGTTTGATCCTGACTATCCGCCCTGGAAGGTAAATGCGTGTAATTGAGTAAAACCGAAGGACCCGTCGACTTCAGTCAAGTTCGATGGGACGATCAGGGTCGTGCCCTTTCACCTTCATCGAGTCGATACAAACCCCCGGGCTAAGAACATCTTGGCTCATTGCATCGATGTCCATGCCATCCTCTGACTCCGAGTCATCGATTGTCAACACGCTAGCTTGTTGGCGTAGCTTTCGTCCTCCTATGAATTCCACCTCACTGGGCCTCCTCTCGATCCCTCGCTCTCCGAGGTACTGTACCTCGTCATCAGGTTCGAATTCATAGTGAACGGCGTCGGACTCGCTGCTGTAATCCCCTTCGCCTTCGGACTCTGAAAGCTCGTCATCATTGGCACGTATGCAATCCTTGTGCTCTAGCCACCTTCGGATGTGCTTGTAGATAGTCCTCACCACGAGGGGTGGGAATGCGTTTCCAATCTGCCTCTTCTGCGACGGCCGTTGGAACTGGTAATCTACGGGAAAGCCTTGTAGCATTGCATATTCCCGAAGCGTAAAGTCTCTCCTGCCACTGTAGTGGTAGTTACCTATACCGCCGCTGCAGGTAATAGTACGAAGAAGTGGTATACCAGGGTCCCAACGCTCTTTTTGCACTCGCCTCATTTTGTGTGGCTTGTGAAGTTCGTCAAACTCTGCAGCACCAGGGGGGATCTTCCGCAGAACTTCTCTGACTGTTCTATACGGCTTTGTTCCGTCTCCCTCTACCGGGTCTGCTGAATGTGTTGTGGCCGGGAAGGGGGGAAGTTCTTCCCCTACGCAAGCGCCAATCATGACCAAGCGGTTACGTTGCGACGGTGTCCCCCAAGTTAGCAAATTGACCACCTTCCATCGAATGGAGTAATCGTATTGGGTGAACCCTTGAATCAAGGAGTTGAAATAGTATTCAAACTTAGGATGTAAAATACCAAATGTCTGCTCTACGGTGAAGATACGTGGGCGAAGTATCTTGACTAGTTCATGGCAGGCGAACAGGATGGCGATGTTTGCCTCGTCGTCAACGCCGGGAGTTGTATGGGCCGGAGACCAATATTGGCATGGCGGAGAAAGATGAAGCACGTCAATGTGAAGACGAGAATTCCTCATCTCTATGATAAAATCATACATATCCTGCTGGCGCAAATCTGACTCCGGAAAATGTAGTCGGTATGTACTGCAAGCTCCTGACGCATTATCGACGCTTAGCATAACACGGAAACCAGCAGATTTAGCGCCACACGAGGCTCCTCCAGCGCCGCAGAACATATCGGCAAAGGTGTACTGCTGGCCGGGCTTCCGCGGGATCCATTCATCCTGTACCATGCCATTCTGGTCCTCAGAGGCGGCAAGATTCACCGTCAAGCGCGAACTATCGGGTTCATCCGGAATGTAGGAGCCGCCGCGGACTTTACCGCCTCGCCAGATATTCATCAGACATGAATCGGTAGCCCGAAACCTTTCTTTAGGCACTTCTTCGGAGATGATACGCGTTATGACGAACTCGCCGGGGGGCTTCTTGTTGCCGCGCTTAGCAACATCTCTCCAGATATATTTAACCTTCCAGCGACACATGAGCACTCCCTTTTCTTCTATGTCCTTAACATTGTCGTAAATCCCACTAGGGAAACGGTGCTCTGGGAAAGACTTGTTGGTGATATGGCAGATTCGAGTCGTGAGAACCATTTGCAAGGGAATCTCAATGGCAGCCTGCTCATCGTGTGATCGAAGGTCGTCGTTATCGATCTCGAAAACCAAGGCAATCTCGTTACGAAGCCGTGGCAACTGACCTCGTAGGTTTCTTGTACGGGTAAGTGGGAGACCTCGAATAATGATGCCGGATTCGTTTCGAATGATGAATTGAATCAGGAGGAATGAGGCCTGACGGAGCTGTGGGAGCGGTGCCATTTCAATAGTGACTCCGCGCTTAAGTTCCATGTCGTTATAGGTGTAGCTCTCCAGCCATTGGTCTGGCACTATGGAAGGGTTACGTTTTGGAGGAGCTGTCACATTTCGTGGTTTTCGTGGTGCTTTCTCTGCCGTCAGATCGATTACTTCAATGACCTGAGCAACTCCGGGCACCAATATATTCTCAAAGTCTCGTTCCACTCGGTCAGCTTCTTCGCCCTGCTCCTCGGTAAGATCGATGGTAGGAGGTCTGGGTCGTCTAGGCATTTCTTGAAAACGACGTTCGACTGCCGCCTGATCGCTGTCGCCGCATAGTTCCTCTTCCTCCCATCTATTCCCACCGCCGGATGGCGGAAGGGCATCAGATGATAAGTCGATGAAGGGTTCCATCATGGTCTAAATTATGGTCCTAAGTGAATATGTTAGTATATTAATTCATTACATTAATAGCTTCTTCGCAGTGTGATTGAGGTCTATGGGGAAAAGCAAACATGGTGCAATTAGGGGAAGCTGTGTTAGTAGTACATATTAAATACATAGGTATGTTACCTGAAGAAAGCTGTATCGCGAGTGAGGGAGTATATCAGTGGCTGAAGGGATCCTGGACTGCCTATTGAGATATGATAGATTTAACAACTTGCTAGAGAACTCGGTAGAAGTCTAACAATATCAGAAGAACGATAAGGAGGAAGACGATTTGGCTTATAACTATACCCGTAGGCAAAACCAACTTAATCAGTAGGAGAGAGTGGAAGTAAGGTGTCGACATGTCAAAATTCTCATAATGAGGGTATAATGACATTAGATTCCAGGATATAACTCTATAGAAATGATCTTACTTACCGTTTCGATGAGATAGAATGTAGGTAGTGGCCCGTCGGGATATATTTGTGACAGACACCTATATCTATTTTGTGGTGGTGGGAGATCAAAGAGCAATGACCTTTGACCATTTCAGAAGATACAGAGGAAAGACTTAGAGGAGGTTCTTAATGGAGAAAATTCAAAGACGAAAGTAGTATATTCCCATTTGTTTGTTGACAGTAAGTGAATGAATGAGCGTGGTGTCCTTTCTAGTAGGTGGAAAGAAACCAGACAGAGATACCTCAAGTTTGATATTAGTGACCAGGAAGCAAATAAAGTGTATTTCTTTAAACACTTTTAAGAATGGATATGGAAAGAACAGAAACTGCATTGCTGGTGGTCGAATATAAGACGGACAAGGTAGTTCACACATTAGAATCATAGAGGAGTGAGGGTAGGGGCAGAAGTTGACGATGGGAAGGTGAATCTAGACACAGAAAGATTGGCAACACTCGTTTCCATCCTAGCTACCTCCAAAGTGTCCCGTGTCATATATTTTACGTGGGTTACTTAGTCGTTGCTGTTGAAAGAATATGGTCATATCGCCAAGTTGTGACGAGTTGTGAATTTGAGGATCTAGAAAAAGCAATTGTCAACACCCCGGTCTACTCTAGGCAGCAAAGTGCAATTCTACACCAAAAACCGCAACTAAGTTAATATTTAAGTTGAATTAGCACTGTTAAGAAGATGTTCCTTTAGATTTTTGCAATCGCTTAGGTACTTAGATAGAGGCAGTTGGGTAAGATGCACCATCACCAGTTAATTCACCCGGATCTCGTGAAATGTTTCTAGCGCAACACAATTAGGATATATAGGTGCGCCCCAGATCATGGATATTTGCTGGCTGTTTATCGACATTGATGTCTCTGAATAAGGGTAGGATAAAACATATCCCGAATTGAAATAAATGGTTCAATATGTTAGTCTAGTACGATATCTATGTAATTCGAAATAGGTAACTGCCTACTTAAGAGGTAGGCAGTATGTAGGCAAATCGGGCAATCGTTAGACTTTGTATGGATTAAGAACAATAAAAAGAATGCCGAAAAGGAGTGACCCCTGATAATATCAAGTGGTGATCATGATACACTCTGACAGGTTTAAAAAAACTGTATATAGTTCAATGACACCAATACTTACCCAAATAATGCATTGCTTGCTATTGCCCACCCTATTTAGCCTTATGTTGGTGATGCTCGAAGCTTTGAACGCCCTCAGAACATTCACTAGTAGGTGGGGAAGGTACTTTCAGCTCCGCCGATAACCGACGGACATCCGCGGTCGGAATGAACCGGAGTGTGGATCCTTCAATCGCTACCAGTAGGCAAGTACCATGATCTCGACTGCCCCGAATACAACATTTCTATCTCCCAGCGATTTCCGTCGGCGACGATGTTTCCACCTTATACTCTTCACCCAACGCGACATGAATTAGCTGTGCTCCGGGCGGGAAAGTTCAGATATGCCTCCAATCACGCCAGGATCTTCTAGGCCCCCCAAACGGCGCGGCGCGGAGGAGAAACCGACCGGGGAGTCTCCTCAAAAACGACGCCGACGAGCTTTCTCCTGCCTATCATGTCAAAAGTTGAAGTGCAGATGCGAGTACGACCCCGGCGCACAGGGGTGCCACCGCTGTCAAACACTGAGGTTAGCAGAGCCATATGCTTGGCGATTCGGATCGCACCGAGCTTCCGTGAATACGGCGGCCTTGGACTAATAGTCTTCGTTAAGAATCGAATGTTCTCTCCGCGGAGAATATGCGGTGTCACCGGCCAATCCCACTCCTGAGGAACCTAGTTCCAACGTCGAAGAAAGGTATCTAAGTGATTTTTTTGGGTCGAAGGGGCTTCGGCTATCGACTCTTCACTTCTGGAGACACTCCGTACGTAACATATAAGCTGATTATTTCTCCAGGCTCCAACATTATGAAGATGAACTTTCAAAGCTGAAGTCCATAATCAAGGATATAACTTCGGGTGCTCAACCAAGAAATGAACGAGCACAGGCCGGTAGGGATTCTTCTTGCAATAGCGACAGACGTGTGTCACGCTCAGAGCAAGGAAATCCCGGCCCCGAGTATTTATCGATCCCTGCGGATAAAGGGGCTCAAACTGCGCCAGTCGTTGTGTTGAGGTCGATATCGCAGCAAATAACGAGAGGAAGCAGAAGGTCATTGGGGCATACCGATATCGACCTTGATCTTGTGCAGCTCCAGCTTCTCGATGAATATACAGCAAATGACCTAATCCAGCTGTAAGTTCGGAGCCCCACCTCCTTCTAGAAGATGGTAACATCTTTGGGACAATAACATGCTTATTGACTTGGAACCTAGCTTCTTTCGCTACCAAGGCCACAGCCTTCTTGTCTGCGGCATAGAGGACTTAACCACAAGTAATGAGACTCGCAAGGTTTCGGCATTCTTGCACAGCGTCTGCTGTCTGATTAGTATCGCCTATCGCGATGATATATGCGGAACACAACTACACAGGCAGATTTATGAGCAGGTCCGGGCTAATCTTGGACAGGCTCTCCTATCTAGCCCATTGAACCTCGAGGAGATCAATGCCGTGCTGATTATGAGTAATAATGCGAATAGCCCAAGTAGCGTAAGTAACAGTGGCACTTCTTACGTTCAGGCAGCCTCCCTGACTGAAGATAGAATGGGGGCGAATATATCGATAGTTGGCTGTTGACTGGCTACTGTGCTAAGCAAGCAATGCTCAGCATTAGTTTTTCGAAGATAATCAACCACATTAAACAGGGCAGTTTGACCACCGAAGATCATAAGGCAATTCACCTGTGGTCTAGGATATGTTTACACCATCTCCAGTGAGTCTCAGCCTTTTAGTTTTTCATTACAATGACTAATGTATCCGATTACACCGTAGTTGGGCGGCGACAACAGGTAGACCGTCAATCATACCGCTTCCATACATAGATCAGTGCAATATCCTGCTCAGTTTCTATCAAGCCACTATGCAAGACGGGATGCTTGTTGCTGAAATATCTCTATACTCGACATTGCATCAAAAGCTCGCCCACCAGTTGTATCTCGGGGATGGTAGTGAATGCAAAGAGTTTCTATCGTGGAAAGAGAAATGGAACCACTTGCTAGGTGAGATATGAACCAGAATAGGCCAGCAGGCACATCTGCTAAATGACATAGGACTTTCAACATCGTCGATGCTTAGAATTGGATACCACGCTGCCTGTCTTATACTGGCTGTCAGATCCCTCGAAGAAGTCGGGCAGGGATTACGACCTCGGACATTCCTCTCAGGGGCAGACGGCGACAATGCAAGCGATGGCGAGAGCCATGCTCCGGCGCATTCGAGACGAACCAAGGATAACGACGGCAGTATTTTACTAGCGAATGCGTGCAAATACGCTATGATCGTTTTGCAAACATTCCTAGAAATGCCGTCCTTCCTCATGGATGCGATCCCGACTTGCCTCTGCCTTTGTATCGGGTATTGCGCTCTGCTTCTTGCGCATTATGATGAATCGCAATCCAAGATCTCGGATCAGGTCAGTCTCGACCTGATCACCCGAATCGAGCAATGGGTTAGGACGTCTCCCGGAAAAGCTTGGTCTTTTAAGTACGGCGCCCTTGCCAAACACAAAGTAGAGTCCCGAATCAACGGTGGCTCAAGCTTGGCGGGCTCTCATCAGCCATCAACGAGAGTGTATGTTCGGGACCAAGACAATGTACAGGAAGTACCTGGCGGGCCGGTTAGGCTTGATAGCCATGCTACCCATAAGCCTGCCCATGAGACCGCGGAATACCACGCCGGCGAAGTGTTTCCATCAGGTGTTCAACAACTTGAGTCCGAGTCGATGTTCCCGTCTCTGGACATGTCCGAGCACGCAATTTTCCCCAGTATGGAAGACTTCTTTGGCGGCGGCTTTTTGGATTTCGTAGGATGAAGTTTAGGTTGCAATAATTTCCCGGCGTCCTATCATTAGTTACTTCATATCCGGGTAGAGAATGTCGCTCAGCTTCCTCACTTGTGTTATTATCTCGCAATGCGGCATATTGATAGACCGTTCGTGAGTGTTCATAAAGAAAGGAAACGATGAGTTGGCAAGGTGAGCCCATTAGTCTAAGACATCTTGATGCAACTTCCCATGTACTAATCCTACCATATAGTAACGGTCCAACCATCCTATTCGATCTACCAGAGAATGAGTATATACTCGTCTTATACGGTCGCTGATAAAATCCTACCATTTGAACTACTTTAGGTTATGACGCTAAAATACATACTTCAACCCGCTGGGAACTCATACCTCTTCGATGAACCACTCAGGTGAACTAGGCACCTAGCAACATATACAACCGCGCTCATGATCTAGTTAATTACTAGCTTTTGACCAGTATCTTCTCATCTTTTCCAATGTACCCATGCTGTTGTTAGGGAAGAGCCTCCAGTCTACATCATCCTCCATCATCTTATATCTATCCTCAACTCCGTCGGATACAGAGTAACAAAAGCCATATAAGTCCCCGTTCTGGGTGCGCCCGTTGTATCTTCTGAGCTCATCCTCGAAGCTAGGTGGTCCCTCGCGATCATCATCTATTTCATCAAGCAGGTCTGTCCATTCCCGGGGATATAGACAATCTAGGCATGCTTGATTGTAGAGGACTCTGCGTTCGACATAGAAGAGCAGGTTGAATATGTCCTTGAATAGCACCTGGACAGCGAAGTTTGGTCCATACTCCCGCTTGACGTCGCGGTTCTTTTCGACCAGTTTCCCCCGTTCGGCAAATGTATAATTCCACGGGCTTAGCTTTCCCTTCGAGTATTCGGCAAACCTCATTGGCACCATCATCCTTTTACTTGACAGGAGCTCCTCGTTCGTGGGCCTCTGCCTCGCTTTGACTATCGGCAATGATTTCCCGTCGATTACCCAGTATCCCCATAGCCAAGGGATGTCTGGGACCTGCGAGCAAACCACTCGTGGGAATGGCTGTTCTCGTCTTGGAGGCCAAGGTGTCTTGAGAGGTATATGTAGCACACCTCCGCTTCGCCTCACAGCAATAGCCTTGCAGTGATCCAAAGCTCTCCTCGTGAGAAGACCGAGGCCGAAGAAGCTGCCGAACTGCGGTGCGTATGGCAGGTCTTCTTCGATGCCTTGAGGCAGGCCTGTCAGCTGATCTGATTCCAGCTGGGCCGCGATGTGGTCGGGAGGTGCGAATCTTTCCACCGCTTGCTCTGGGGTCTCCTGTATTCCATCATCTGGTACTCCCGGGTCGTACCATTCGTGTTCTGGGACATACCAAGGCTCTTCTGTATAATCCCGCCAATGCTCTTCTGGGAACATCCAGTCACCTCCTCGAAGTTGGAGGGACATGTTTAACGATTGTCAACGGAAGGAAACGATAGTATATATGAATTTGATTATTTAGGATACAGGGACTTCTGAAAGTTGGTAGGAGTAGTATAATTAAACGAATAGGCGAATGTCTAGCGACAGAGGATATATCACTTTTAAGTCGGTATATATGAAGCAGTCAACAAATCGAGACCAAGGTTCAAATAGTTGAATCTTAGAGACACCTTTGCCTTTTAAGTTTAACTAGGTATTACTACATGTTCTTGAGGGCTTGGAAAGCCTCGTTGCTCTTTCTCTGTATGCCTCTTAAGGAGGCGCACGTTAAAACAGCAGAAGCTTCCATCACCACCACAAAAACACACCTACATACCTAGGTAGGTACCTAGGTTAGTAGGTAACTAGCTATTTCATCTACTTTTACCTCGTATATACCTATATATATATATCTTATATATGCTGCCTAGGCAAGCCCAGATATTTTTATAGTTTATTTATACACGATTATATTATCGGCATCTATTAACCTGGGGGTTGGCGGGACGTAAAGAAAAACTACGAGTTCCGAGGTTAAGACTCGAATCCTGTTCGTATGGAACTGAAACGAGGTGAACCGTGTTGAATTACCTGGTATATTAAATTATATAGAGAAGACACGATAACTATAGATATGTGCTTGCTCATCGTACTCAAAAGTCTCACTTGAGTATCACTACATGGCCGTACCCCCTTATTCTTTTACGCGGATGCCGTGAAACGGGGAATAAGCACCTCAACTCAGCTTGCCTATAGGTTACCAATATTGCTTAAAGTCGGAAAATATCATATGGGGAAGCCTAACGCGCGAAAGGCTGCCATTAAGACCCGGACTCGCTCTAGGGTTGTGTTAAGCGTGATCGGTGGCACTTGAATTCTATTCGTTGGCGACAAAATTCGCTATTATCACCTTCGGGGTTCTCCACTACGTCGATCTACCTGCTGGAATCAAGGTAGTCTGCAGCGCTACCCTGGGTATCCTATAACATCAGGTTAGTTGGAGGACTAGACGGATCCTACGCACATCCTATTGACCGCCCCTATTCGAGGAGGATGGAGTAAATCTATGTAATAGTAGTTGTAAGTTCTCTAAAACGGAAATCGGGAATTCTCTTTTTAGATAGACTGATGGTCGATTTGAAGCTATTGTCTTAGGAGGAGGATTCTATAAATAGACTTGAAATATATAAATCATAATCGGGAGGAATCTAATTCGCGTTTGTAGATTTAAAATGGTAATGACCTAAGTAGCTAGGTACCGAGAAAGGTAGGGATGTAGGGCTGTCTATGGGGAATTTAAGGTAGCGGAGATGGCCGCCAAAGTCTAAAATGTCTAAAATGTCTAAAATGTCCCATGGATAGGAAGCTGTAGCTGCAGTGTTACCGTGTAAGTTCGCTGGTTTCGCTGGCAATGCCCAGGTGACTTGCCTAATTCGTCTCTATCAATAGTACCTAGGAGGTTAAACGTGCCTCTATGGAAGGACCCGAGTGAACCCCTCGATGCCCCACGTAGTAAAAACAGCCCTCTAAAGCCGCTGCCCCACTAAAAGTTTTCTTTCCCTACCTAGGTAGGTACTCTGGTACTCTGGAGTCCTAGTCGCAGTTTGTTTTAATTCGAAACTTTTCCCTCTAGTCATTTCTCTTCTCTTTAAGACCAAAAAACAACTCTCCTTCTCTACTTCTCCGCCGTCAGTTCATACCCCCGGCTTCTTCGCCCTCCCTGCAAACCAGTTCTTCCTTCTACGCGCGCTTCCTACGAACGCAAAACCTCAAGCTTCAAGTCTCGAATTCTTCACCCCACCACTATCCGATAGGCATCTCCTGCAGCAGTAGCCAAGATGGTGGAGAAGATCTACGTAACTTACAACGATGTAAGCAGATCTCGATCTTGCTCGTCTACCCATTACTACCTCCCAACTACCTTGTACCCCGCGGTGCCGTTTTGCCTTTTTGCCTTTTGCAAGTCGGCGCAAACTGAGCTATGACGCCGAACGAGGTTTAGCTATGTTTCGATGGTTGATTCCCTAACCAATTTGCCTGTCAATAGGTCCACAAGCTTTGCCAGGAGGCAGCCCCCAAGATCCTAGCCTCCTTCCAGCCCCAGCTTATGATAGCCATCGGCGGCGGCGGCTACGTGCCAGCGCGAATCCTTCGTTCCTTTCTCAAGCAGCCCGGCAGCCCGAACATCCCCATCCAAGCCATTGGCCTCTCCTTATACGAGCAGCTTACTGTGGCTGAAGCCTCCGACGACGGCACTGGCGAGGTAGACCGAATCGGAACCAAGGTCACCCGCACGCAATGGCTGGACCTAAGCAGCCTCGGCTCCATGCAGAACTTAATCGGCAAGCGCATATTGATCGTAGACGAGGTCGACGACACCCGAACGACGCTAGAATACGCCGTCAAGGAGCTAGAGAAGGATGTCGAGGAGGCGCGCCAAAAGCTGGGCACCAATACCGAGAAGACGCAGTTCAGTATCTTCGTCCTACATGTAAGTGGACCCGATCCTTAAAAGAGGCGCAAGAAATCTGCCGCAATGGAAGCGCTAACGAATTCGATAGAACAAGGACAAGCAGAAGAAGGGCGTTTTGCCTAATGACATGATCTTGGAATCGCGGTATCTGGCGGCGCGAACGGTCGGCGACGAATGGATATGTTATCCGTGGGAGGCAACGGATATCGACGCCCATGACGACCTGGCGAAGAAGCAATCAAACGGGAACGGCGCCGCCTAAGCGCAGTAAGTACCTAGGCTGGATGTAGGCAGAGACGCGATTAAGAGCCTTTCCTTTTCGAGTAGGTGGTAGGTAGAATAGACACGGCGTGTTGATAGACATCAAAGGGCGCGCTCGATACACATCGGGGACACAATGGCCCAAACCGAATACGAAAGAAGAAGAATAAAAAAAAAGAATTAAAAAAGAAATCTCGGAACACATTCCATGAAGTCAATCAACTCGAATGCGAAACCGGGGGTTTGGCGAATTGTTCTATTTCTCGACACAGGGGTATATATGATGTAGTCCTCTCTTCGTTTTCCTCTAAGCGCCGAAAGTCCCGTCTCTGATGTGCTTTTCCTTAAGCTTCTTTTCCTGCTTCATGAACTCCCGTATGCCTATCGGCACGTTTTTGTACAGTTCGTCGTCCCAAAGGTCCTTGGCGATCTTGGGCTGATCGGCCGCTTTCAAGTTCGGCTGCCGGTTCGTGTCGCTGCTGCCACCGTCGCCGTCCATAGATATAGATATAGTACTAGGCGGACCAGCCGGGCCTAGTCGCCCCTCTTCCGCGCTCTTCCCGGGCGGCGGTTCTCTTTGCGATTGCTGAGCCTGCAGCGCCTTCTCGGCCTCGGTGGACGCGGCAGCCCACTCTTCCATATCGTCGCGGAACCGGTCCCAGACGCAGTTGACGCACCCGCTCATGCAGCAGTTGTCGGGCTCTTCTGGCCGCGGGGGGACTAAGACGCCGGCTATTAGCGTACTGCGGTTCCGGATCGCTGCGAGGCGCTCGGCCCTCTCGGCCGGGCCGACGAGTCGCGAGCCAAAGATAATACGTGCCTTTTCCTGCGCTGTGGCCGGCTCCGCGGACGTTTCCGGCGCGGAGGGTCCAGACGAGGATGGCGCCGAGGCAGAGATGGCGCCGTCCCTGGGCTTCCTAACGGGCGCTTTCTTGACCGTGGGCCGGGGCGACTTGGGCGACGACGTGGGGGGCTCCTCGGGCTTGACCTGGGGGATCGGCTGCGGCTTGTTGAGGATGGCTTCGTAGTACGCGCCCAGCGGCATCGCCTGCTCGGAGGCTTCGCCGGGGGTGCCACCGGGCAGCCTTGCGTCGCTCGAGTAGAATACTCGAGGGGCTCGAGGATGTCGCGCGAGCGAACTGAGCCTCGAAGCTCTTATTATAGGTCTTGCGTTGAGCGGCATCGTGACGATTGATGTGCGCCCTGTAGCGCGTTACGAGGTAGCGAGGCGGAGGTTGAGTTATTAGGCGAGTTTCTAGGTTGGATGGTTGGTTGGGAATAATTGGAAAGAATAAAAAAAATTACCTAGGTAAATAAATGTATCGTACGGTTTTTCCCCTTCGAATGCCGGCTAGTGGTTCGGACTTTCACGTCATCGGCAAGTCAGAAAATTGGGGCGAGGGGCGTGTGTTACAGGCCGAGCAGATTGGCTCTATCACGTGGTGCGAAGTATGTACCTAGGTATAACTTGTGTAGATTGTTGGTGGAAGGTTGATGAAGAAAAACAGAGCAGATAAGATAAGGAGCAAAGGCGGGCTAGGGGAGCAAGGGAGCAGGTGCAGGGGAGCTACCAGCGCGTCAATAGCTGCAACTCCACCCACTTATACATTTTTAGACGCGTCTTGTAATTGTTTCTGTATCATCATACTCCCATACGTACCAAGGTAATTTAACCCAACCATCCCTATACCTGGGTATACAAGAGGAGGATATCGTTTATTCAATTGGTCCTCAAAAGTAATATTGTTTTCGAAAGTACGTTTTTTACGATCCAATTTATGTGTATAACGCATCCCACATCAATCGGCGGTAGAGTGGGAGAAGGAGAATATCAGGTGTTGACACCTAAGAGTCCAAATTCAGGTTCGGATCGAGCAAGGCCCGGCTAATCTAATTTTTCCCATGAAGTCCATATATGACCGGAAACACCATGGTTCGATAGGAGAAACCACTAAAGGAGAAGTTTAATGGACTCTTCTGCCCCGAAGCGAAGGAAAACATCTCCCACGACGAACATTCCAGTAGGCGGCTCGACTGCGACTTCGTCCTTGGACGAGCAACCTGGACGATCTACACGGCGCCATATACCGTCATTCGGGTCGCCGACAAAAGCTAGCCTTGCGCGATCAAACCCCGAAATCCTAGAGCGAAGAAGAAGCACCTCTAGACCTCGTCCTTCAAACGATGCGCCCGTTGTGTCGGAATCCGGTAGTCTAATGGCTGACGAGAGCAACGCATTGTTGCAAAGAGCTTCGGCTACCAGATTGACGGGGGATGATGATGATATAGAGACAGGTGATCGCGATACGCAACACGCGCATCTCGTCGACCAACCATGGAGTCCAGTTCGACGCGCCTCAGGAGCTATGGCCTCCAAGCCTCGAAGAACCCCAAATAAGCTACCATCACGTCCGTTGCTGCCGCCTTCGACAGAAGGCCAAGATATGATCAACCCATTTAGAGGCCACGTATTGCGACGTTCTCCGCCTCTAGGTGCGCCCGTGCTCGAAGAACAGGAAGAACAGGAAGAACCAGAGGAGTCGGAAGAGCCAGAGCTCCCGCCCACGCCGACGCAGAAAGGGATATCCGATCCTGCTTCAGTCACCACCTCTCCCGCGGGGATTCATAATACGCCTACGAAACGCCCGAGAAGGAGTAGAGCACTGGCTGAGAGAATCAAGAGTTCTCCGCTAAAACAACCGCCTCTCTTCCCTGCAGAAATAATGAGGAAACCCACGCGCGAAGAATCTCCATCTCGGACCGTAGCAAGGATAAGAGCGCTGAGAGCACAGCCGCAAAGCCGGAAAAGAAAACGAAAATCACATGCGGCCCGAAATGTCGAAGAGCCTGACCCACTAGCTGAAAAGAAAGCATTGCGGGATTCGCTGCTTGCCGAAGTTGCTCACTTAAAATCAGATTTAGAACTCGCTACACGAGAGAATAATCGTGTACATGAATCTCAACAGACGAGGCGGGATAGCTCGGTGCCAAAGGGACCAGAAGATAAAAATGGTCTCCTCGATCTACTGCGCCGACACGTCTTACCACCTGAAAAGGAGGAAGATCGCGATCCGACACAAGACTGGCTTGAAGCAGCATTAAATCCCATTTCATTCCTTCCTTTTAGCAAAACGAATCCTTCACTCCCGTCTCTTTTCGCCCCTCGTGAAGAGAATACTAAAGAAGAAGCCGATAAGCCCCCCATCTCGCACCATCCCGTTCCCATGACAGCGGAGGAAGAACTACCTCATCTTCAAGTCTTTACTCCCTTAACTTTCACCTCCACCGTCTCACTGATGCCACGAGACGACCCGACAAACCCAGGGCCGCTTTTTCAAAAGCATATAATCTCTGCCTCGTCAACAACACCCGGTTTCTTCGCTTCCAGGATTGAAATGACAGTCAACACTAAATCGCTGTCCATCGCCGAACTGAGCGTGCCGCGCCTCGAGCCTTGCGCGGTCGGCGAGTTAGGACCTTTCGTGGAGAAGCTTGCCCAAGACGCGGGCATCAGCGCTCTGAGGAGGAATATTAACGTCATTACCTGGGGCATGAGTGAATGGCTCCGTGTCGCGACGAGGAGAGCTCGGTTTTGGTGCGCCGTCGAAAGAGATCTAGGGAGTAGCGAGGCCTTGGCAAAATGCGCCAGGGATATGAGAAAGGACACGAGGAAGAGAGGTCCTGGCCGGCCAGCTTTGGCAGAGGACGATGACGAAGATGAAAACGAGCTAGAGACACGGGCTAGCAAGACGCGCTTTTCTAAAGCTGATCTGCTTCGTCATCTGGGCAGGACGAATCTCGATCTGGAACTACCCAGCCTTGACGACTTGGACGAGGTCCCAAGTGTTCGTATTCAATGGCGCATCGAGTTCGATTGGACGGGAGAGGCACAGAGCAAGATGGAGCTCCTGCTTGGCGTTCCGGCGAAGTGTGAGTCAACCCGCCCCTGGAAATATAGCATTGATGTGAAAGACGATCTAACCCCCCGGCAGGGCACGGGCACGATACGAGAGGTAGCTTGACAAGCATACCGGGCATGTTCGACAAACTAATCCAGGACAAGGAGGATCCAATGGAGGCTCTGAGGACGGTCGTCGCGTTACTAGTCGGAGAAGGGTGAAAGAACGGGGATGGAACAGCGTTTTTTTCGCGCGATTAGGTAAACTTGAGCTGCATACCAGGCCGTGGCGGGCTACGTGTACATGAACGTGTAATGAGGCGTCAGGGCGTATATAGATATGATTGTGGGAAAGCAACTAGCTGGAATCCGTCGAGCTTGGTGGATACGGTCCTCGGGACTACGTCGAGGTCGGTAGGAATAGGAACCGCATCGCCACATACATCATTCTACACGTCACGTCACGTCCCTTGCCCTCGCCATATTTAACTATACAGATCACGCCGATTAAGTCTAGCATCTCATGATATAGCTATAGAAACCGTGAAGGTTCGAAAAGGTCAAGCGGTGAAGTTGGTGTAAGGTGTGATTTTGTTGATTTTGGTATATCTTAATGTTAATGTGAAGTAACCACGGTCGATCCAGGGCCATTCAGGTCTTGACTCGCATATGCTCGGACGACCCTCCTCTCAATAATCGTGTAATCGTAGGCTGGGCCGCTCCACAAACACCGGCATAGAACAGACCGTCCTTATTCCACAACCAGCCGCATTAGCTCCCCGTACCCTACCCTACCCTTCCGCACGCGAGTCCATTCGTTTTCCCCTGACCTAGTACTCTACCAAGCGCCCTCTGCCTTCAGCATACAGCCGATCGATTAATCCACATCGACGCCCAGGCGGCGGAGGTCGGTCTTGGCCAGCTCGATCTCGTCGGTCAGCTCCTTGTGGGCGGCGGGCACGTCGTGGAAGGTCATGACGTTCCAGCCGAGCCGGAAGAGCAGGTACGCGCCGAAGGAGACGAGGGCCCAGAAGGGGAGCTGTTTAGGGGGGGTAGGTGTTAGTTATGCATGTTGTATCATCCAATTGCTTTGTCTATTTTCCCCCTGGTCTGTTTTTGCTCTATTTGGAGGGAGAGCGAAGTCGGTCTGGAGAAAGAATTGGACAGAAGAGAGGAAGAGAAGGGATTCCACGTACAAGGGGCACGATCTCGGTCTGCACCAGCGGGGGCAGAGGGATGAGCTGCAGGTACAAGGACAGGTAGAGCTGGAATGAGATATGTTAGCAGGTGGGCTTCGGTAGGATGGCATCGGGATCAATTGAGGCCGTCGAAGAGTGGATGCTCCGATTGACGTACGGAGGTGACGAGGAGACCGATGGAGATGGTTTGCTGCGCGCGCGTCATGTTGGCGGAGTTGATGGAGAGTTCGGTAGGATGGGGAAATGGTGCTCGTCTGGGGATTAATTAATGAATGTTTGTCAAAAGAGCGACTCGAAGGGATTGCGATGTCGTGTCGAGGCCAGGTCTAGTCTATCTGGTTGGATGAGGTGCTACATACATGTGTAAAATATAAAACATAAAATATAAAATATAACTTAAATTTATCGTTGCGCGACGCGGCGGACACATGTCATGGTCTAAAAAGCTGGGGGGTTTGCTTTATCGGGGTATGTATAGAAAAGGTACATATTCATATCTGGTCTACCTCATAGATGTATATCTAGTCTACTTTATAAATGCATATCTAATCTACTTCTTCATAAATGCATAGGCAGGCTCCAACTCACTTCAGGGGAAATGAACCGACCTAGTTTTTACATGAACATATGAACATATGAACATTCGCACAAACAATCACCGAGGTATACCTATAGAGTCGATTTTATTCTCTTCGGTCTGTGTAAAGTGAATACAAATAGTTTGCCGTGAATCCGGAGTGAATTAAAAGCCGTATACTCAGAAGTCAACCTCGAGTCTCCCATTGGTAGCCTTACCATTACCATTACCATTGACCATTGCCAACAACATACTGCATAGCCGTCTCAGTGCTGCATCTGGCACGGTAGAGCACAGGTAGATGGGGAAACGTGCATTTCAAGGCATACAATGCCGATTCCATACGGTTCTAATATATCACAGCCACTCTCTGTGTGGCTAGCTGAATGCTGACACCCGTCATGAAGGCTCGCGATGTGCACCTACTCTGTCGTATGAACTTCGTCTTACATCTCACACATGCACCAGCCTCAAAATAAATACCTACCTAAAAATTCATTCACCCAACCATTCGTGTCTCTCCGATTCCTGAGGAGACATTCCTTGCGAATCCTTCACAACTACCTACCTGGTAATCATACCTAACATATACCTAAAATAAAATGTTTCCGTACCCGCCTTGCTATCCCAACAATTTCTATCTTCATCCACCGCCGCCGCCCCTGGCCTTCGTGTTGACTCGCCATTTCGGTCCATACGGCACAGGTCCGGTGTCCCCGCAAGGCATGCAGTTCATCAACGCCGTCGCCCACGGCCTTCAACCCCTTCCACCACCTCCTCCACCACCTCCACCACCTCCACCATTTTACCAGCCTCACTACGAACATCGCGATAATTATCACCATCGCTACCACTACCACTGCTGCTACTGTGACCATCATCGCAAGCACAGATATCATACAATCACCTCTGTGAAGCAGTTCTAAAAGATTGAGGGTTCTAAGGACGGAGTGTTTGCTTGGTCTTTTCGTTTTCAGGCTACGAGATAAGATGGTGATTTTCAGTATGGCAGAATATGTCTAGATGATTTACGAGACTGGGATCAGGTCGGAAAGGGGGAAACGAGTAATGAATTCTGGATAATAATGAAAAGATAGGGAATGGAGAGATCGAACTACGCCCCGTAAGCTTATTCAAACTGTTGTTCGGTGAGGCTGTAGGTCCCGAGATGTTGAAATCGCAGCTGAGAACTTGATTGAGCCAATCAGTGAGAGAACCTCGAACGCTCGCCCTTGAAATCATTTTAACTCATATAGCAGACCAGTGCAACATATCTGGTTTTAATAGGCTTGTCTTGATGGGTATTATGTCTTCGAAGCTCATTGATCACCCTTTTTGATATATCATTGAGTTGTCAACCTAGGATGTGAAGTTATGGTTAAAGAAGTCGGTTTATAGGACTGAGCTATTACCCCTTACTCGTTCTACATGCTAAACGTGTATGGGATTTTTGATATATTACCCCTTAGCAACAATCCACTACATTTTTTTATACGAATAGTTTACATATTTTCAGTTAAGTGTCATAATGTATTAATGAAAGACTATAGTTAAAGATTGAAGCCAGATATATTAAAGCGTAAGAAAAGGGGCTTAAACACAGAAAAGAAATTTAATAAAAACAAAATATAACAAGCCGAGATGGCTCTTAAGCATTATAGTCAATACACTGCATTTTGGAAGAATCATACCAGTAATATATCTGGTCTTTTATTATAAAAATGGTCGATTGGTTATGTTCTAAAAGATCATGCCTCCTTAATACCATAACCACTCTGCCCCTTTTCTTCTTTTCCTCCTCTTCTTTCCTTCTCCTATTCTCCCTTTCCCCGTTTCTCTCCTTCCACCCCTCCCTCTATTCTCTTCTCCCACGACGATAGCTAAGCTTGACCATTATGTTATCCTCTAGCTTACGCAGTACCCCTATGAGCTAAACTCATTAAATGAAATCTAAGCACGTAGCATAATAGCTTCGACAGCCCCTAAAGAGGCCTTTTGTAACGGATCCATTGGAAACTTTTGTTGTAAGCACCTTCTAGCTACGCTGGTATACTGCTGCTCTTCCCCTACTTATCACCGAATCACACATCCTCGCCTGACATCTATTCATATAATCCTTACACAAGGCAAGAGGGATCCAAAGTCACGATGAGTGAGCTCTTCAAGTTCATCTATAAATATCTTCTCCTCTATCCTCACCATTCATGGTCAACAGATGCAACTTAAACATGTTCAAATTCAAGAAAAAGAATCACCAGATATTTGAATTTATTATCACCTAGATACAAGTGATCTACCTACACAAGTTTCATTACTTCACTTCTTAGTCAACATCCAAGCGAAGAATCGTTACCGCGGCACCATGGTCGGTATCCCAGTGGAGACGCTAGCAATCCCTCGCTACGGCGAGCGGCGTGTGCCACAAGCGGACATGCCTGATGCAGAGGCATGGATAGTCGACAGCAAAGTCGGCGACGGAAAGAAGTTCAAGCTATGGCTTAAACCCGAATTCTACGAGACTCTGCAAAGTAATTATCCCAACATCCCGGAGGTCGAGGATCTAGCACGAAGCGGAGGATTCTTACACGGCCGCCCTATGCTCGAAACAGCCATCAGCATCAAGACCTGTGGAGGCGAAACAGCCCCGACGAAGCTGTACCGCGTGATCCACGCGAAGAATCCCTTCGAGGGCATCAAAGCCAGAGGGTACGGCGCCGTCCAGATAAACCCGTTGCACTTCCAAGTCCTGGTGCAGAAGCACCTGAACTGGAACTGCCGAACGCCGAGCCCATTCCTCTCGGTCACGACTTCCATCAAGAAGGCCGCCGTCATATGCGCCGTCTACCAAGCCAGAGGCCACCGGGGCACCAGCATCCTCGAGATCGACCCGTGCTGCGCGGCGTGGAAGCGCGAGCCGCCGCGGCTCTGGGATGTGCAGGATCTCGTGAGGGAGTTCGGCGCCGCCGTCCTGAAGAAGCACGAATACCTGCGCCAGGACTTCCTGGTCGAGAACGCCATCCCGCCCGAGAGCATCACCCGCCGGCTCTCGTGGATAAAGGTGAGACGTCGACTCGACCCTGGAGCATTCCTGCGACGGCGGATGCGCCGGACGATCCGGAGGGTAGAGAAGGAATACGTGTCTAAGGACGCGGGGGTAGCTACATCTGGTAGTGTGGATGGGGAGAACGAGAAATCGATGGTCGGTGAAGACGGTGGTAAGGAGGAAGCTGGAAAGGAGGAAGCTGCAAAAGAGGAAGCTGCAAAAGGGGAAGCTGGAACAGAGGCTGTGGAGGAGGCCATATCGATGAAACGACGTGGACTTAAGCGGGTAACTGAGTTCAAACTACGCATATGATTTGATGGGTGCGATATGAAATTAGTTGATCTACCTAGGGTTGTGGCTTGTTATACGATGTTAGCTATACTATCTAGCTCGCTGTGCGGATCTTACTTTGAAGATTCAAATTCAAACTCGATGATATTTTCGAAATTCTCATTCTCAGCTTGTCGAGGACAGACGTCAATACATTCGTAAGTCCTGTCTAACATACAACAGCAACATGATTTAGTACCGCATTATCCCCTCTTGAATCATTGCACAGATGGCACCATCAATAGAACGAGTACGGAAGAGGGGTTTCCAACGAAATCAACGCTTTATTAGGTATATCCGACTTCAGAACCGCCGTCATTACACTACCTAAACTATCGTCTCGAAAATACTAAAATCATTAGGCGAGAGGAATTCTCGGAGCTGAGTATACTTCGAAACTCCAAGTAGGCCAACTCTATCCACCCATTTTCGTCCTATCGAAGTTTCCCTTCCTTATGAGAAGCCGGTAATTAGCATCAATATGATACCTAGTGCTCCTATGATACTCTGCATGACCACGTCGCTGCCTAGTGTAGACGACCCGCTGACTGGTATCTGCGTTGGTGACACACTTGCCGTCACCGTAGAGGAGGTACCCTGGGCAGGGGTAGGAGTAATGCTCTGGGTGCTCGAAGTGATGAGAGGAGCTGGAACTATAACTATCATATTAAGTATCAGACTTATGGTTGGTTATAAAGTGAATGAATTCGGTTATTAAGTTACCTGTAGCTGTAGAGCAAGGCACCTTCGTGGTGTTCGCAGGGGGCGTAGAAGAGTTGAGCATAGGATAGCTGCCGGTTCCCACCACGGAGTACGTCTGAGTCAAGCTCGGACTAGTAGAATTGACAGTGGGTTGAGATGAGCTAAGACCGGTGGGAGCAGCACCCGAGGCATTTGTCACATTAGCCACGGTGATGGAAATGGTAGACTGAAGCGTGCTGGTAATTGTAATGGTGCCAGGTAGTGTCGTAACTGTAGGCTTGAATGGAGTAGGTGTGATGCCGCATTGTGATAGGTATTTAGTGACTGTCTCAGTAACGCTCTTGGTAATGGTCCCATCCAAGAGGCCGCCTCCTGAATAGTCCTGCGCAGCCGCAAGGGATGCCAGCAGGCAAACGAGTGACAAAAGCCAGTATATGGCCATCATGAACGAGTGACTATGAGTAGTGTATCGTGGCTAGATGCGGAGGCTGATGCTGCTTGGTCGGAGAGATGGCACTCGCTTTCTTTAATATCTTTATTACTTGACCCAGAGCGAACGTTAGATTGTATTGTCCTACATATTTTTCTTCCCCACGCGAATCACTACCAGATTAACGGAGCATTTCAATTTGAGCCCGTGACAAATGTTGGTGGCACGCACACCGCTTTGTATTCGAAGAAGGGGTATATAAGAAGTTGAGATGAATATGTTTGCTCCAAACAACAAGTAGCTTGTGTGACACAACGAGAGCAGCGGAGATTACAAGGTATGACTTAGGTCAATACTGAAACATGCGAGTGGTTGAACTCGTGTCAAGAAGCGTTATTGCTGCCCTTCTTGTCAGTACCTAGGAGTTCTTCATGCTGAATGTATACTTGCTATGGAATCTACATGGAACCGTGGGGTTATCTGAGCAGTTATTAGAGTACCTGTATGGCATGATCGCAGTTGAACATAGGTAATATAACCAGTGACCTGGTGTACGGAGGCTTCAGATGATTATGATGAGTTGAACCTCTCGTCACTCATTACGAGTAGCCACTGGTAGAGAATTAGAAACTGTGCACGTCCCTAGGAGGTTAACGAGCTGGGTCCCGAGAAAGGGGTAAGGCAAGCTACCATGTAAGCATTCGGGCCCCATTCTCGCTATGGTCGACCCGAACGACGTTGGTTACCGACTGAAACGGGGACTCGCGGCGGAATCCAACATTTCGCACGCTGGACGGCCGAAATTGCAGTTCACGAACACGAGGGGTCTCTTCGGCCACTTCTTATCTCCCGTATGACATGGTTTGCCCAATACAAGTGGGCTAAAAGTGCTGCAAAATCCCCCAAACTACCATGATCTCTCCGAGCAGACGACAAACAGCCCTATTAGACACCTTAACAGGCAATAACGGATAGTGAGAACCCATTTCAAGTCGCAGAGAGCGAGACAAGTTCGGAAAATGCTAGATTTTCTTCGCCGTGATGCAATGAGATTCCCAGATTGCGTTGCCCTTGACGTAACAGTCTCAGTGTCCCGTCTCTCAGACCACCGGTGTGCTGTTAGGTAGTGTAACTTGATACATCAAATTTCGATCTTCGTGGACGTGGTATTCTTGCACGATCCCGTGAGTTAGTTGATGGTCTCGCGAGATACGTACTAGTGGTTCCAATACCGCTTGGAATTCCGAAGCAGCACAGACGAGGCGGCCGGAGTAATGCTTCGAACGCAGCTATAGAACTCCGAAGACCGAAGGGGTTATAACAAATGTTCACCTCCCTACCTCGAGCCTCGAGGGATGTACTTTGATAAGTGAGAAAAGGAAAAAGAGAAAGCTGAAAGAAAAAAAAGGGGAACTAAGGAGAAAAAAAGGAAAAAAAAAGAAAAAAACATACAACACCAGGGATTCGCTGGTCGTCACCGACCCAACTACTAATCTGGCGGTATCCAGTTTATCTCTGGGAGAGCGAACGGGATCCCGAGTTCTCTAAATCCTATGGTCGTATGTGAAAGTTTGACGGATTGTTTCGCTTTATAACTATGTAGAGTCTTGACGGATAAGAATCTCTCCATGGCATCTGACGACATGTGCGCCATGCAGGTATACATCCTAGATCATTTTTCAGCAACTGGCCCGATTTTGACGATGGAAGTTAAAAATTCTCCAATTTCATCTGGGAATGAATTTATATATATCGAGACTAAAACATCATAGCAACTGCCATAACATATCGTCATTGCAGGACACGACTCCCTATGGAAGAAACAGCGATAGAGACGAAGAGCGTGCACGCTACACAGTACATAATACAGAAGGAAAGAAAAGGGCTGACGCGTCTGCCCCGCTAGTTCAGCCTATTATTCCTCGAATTAGTGGGCAGGCCCGCTGTAAAAAGGTACGGAGCCTCACCTAATTCCTCGGTCGGACAGGAACCCGATTAGTGGAAGTACAGCGGGTAATCGCTAGTCGGAGACGCTCCCGAGGTCGGGTATCCAATCAGTATATCGATAGACGATCCTCGAGTTAGCAGGCACCAACTCACATATCGTCATCTTCACTGCCGCTCATCTGAAGACAGACCTATTTATTTATTCTCTTATTATAATAGTCACTCAAGATAACTAACTGTGACAGCTGTCGAACTATTTCCCTATACGACGGTAGCCCGTGGAATCTCATTATATTCGAAGTTAAGCCTGTGATGGACCGAAGACCATGACGCCTGACCAAATCCAAGTCCTCCTCAAGGACGTCCCGGAAGACGAGGAATCGAGGGTCCAGGCGCTAGGGCGAGTCCTCGAGGCCGCTCAGAAGCTGCGGGAAGCCGATTCCCCAGACCTTGAGACCTTGGCGGAAAAGGTCGGAGTTGGGAGCCGCGAAGGTGAACGAATCTCCAGCTTCCGACTTTTCAGCCTTGCATAAACAGGTTTCTGAAAACCTCTGTACATTTTTTATTCTTTTATTTATTTGCATATGAGATGGGCTTAGCTGATAATTTTCTTCCCAGAGCGATGGAGAATACCACTTGGGAAATCCGGCCTGCTAGACTTCTTTCTCGGCCTGCTCGAAGGAGACGAACTAGATCCAGACCTCATAGGCTATGCCCTGCGGATCATAGGGAACTCCTGCGCAGACCAAGGTCCGCACCTCTATCCTTCGCTTTTCAGGCTGTACCTTCGTCCCTTCGTATGCTTACTAGACACAGATGAGAACCGGCAACGAGTCGTCGATTCGGGCTATCTGCCCCAGCTCGTTAAACTGCTGGAGCACGACTCGCTATTACAACTCGCCATCCCGGTCCTTTTCAACATCTGTGTAGACTACGGTGAGGACCAGCAATATATCTTAAACCACCGTACTTTCTAACACGACATCAACTAGAACCCGCCCAGGCAGCGGCATCCAAAGCCCACCTGACCAAATATATAATCAACTTCCTCACGACGCCCCAGCTCCAGGAGAAGGCGTCGGCGTACATGAGCATCGCCTACAAGCTCGCAGGCCTCGCAGCATCTCAAGGTATCAAACAACCTACCGCCTTCCTTGCAGCCTCATCCCGGCATACCCAAATACGACTATTAGCTAACACGCCTCCAGACTCCGAGCCGGACTCATCCGCCTCGCAAGCACCATACGTGCTCCTAGCGCGGGCAAACCTCGACGCGTGCAGCGCGGACCCCCCGGACCTCGACGTCTTCGCGGGGCTGTCCGCCGCGGCGCTGGCGTATCTCTCCCACCAGACGTTCCAAGACATCTTCCTGCAGACGCCGGACGCCCTCGAAGCCTTCCTATCGGCCCTCCAAACCGTCGCCTCGGCCCCTCGCATCTCCCCGGCCCCCGCTGACGACGCCGACGACGTCGCCGAGGACCGGGCCCAGCTCCTCCAGCTGCAAGCAGCCTACACGCAGACCCTCGCCGACCTGTCCGCCAACCCGCTCTTCAGCACGCACTGCCCTCTGGACGGGCCGCTCGCCGCCTCGCTGCAGCAATGGCTCTCGCCGCCGCACCCAGCGCAGCTGCAAATCGCAGCCTGCCTGGCCCTGGGCAACATATCGCGATCGGACGCGCCGAGCACGACGCTCGTGCAGTCGCTGTCGGTGCACGAGCCGCTCCTCGCGATCCTCGCCTCGGGGTCCGCGGCCGCCGACGCGCAGCTGCTGCACTCGGCCCTCAGCTTCCTGAAGAACCTGGCGATCCCCGGGGCCAACAAGGGGGCGATCGGGGCGGCGGGCGCGTTCCGGGCCGATGCGCTGCCCCGCGTGTGGGACATGGGCGCCCAGCCGCAGGTGCAGTTCGACGCCGTGTCGCTCGCGCGCCTGCTCCTCGTCAACTGCGCCGCGAACGTGCGGCGCGTGTGCGCTGAGGAGGAGAGGGAGGGGGAGGAGGACTCCGCGCGGACGCCCCTGCAGCAGCTGCTGGACCTGCACCGCACCGCGGACCAGGACCCCATCAAGATGGAGACGGCGCGCGCGGCCGCCAACGTCTGCCGCGTGCTGTACTCCTGCCAGCCGCCGGGGTCTTGCCTACTACCTGACCCATCCCCTCCTTCTCCTTCTCCTTCTCCCCCCTCTCCCCCACCCCCGCCCCCGCAGAAGAAGCCGAATCTCTCCTGCAAGCCTTCTACGCCAAGCACCCGGCGCTCGCCGACACGCTGCTGTACCTGGGGCTGCAAGCCAAGTTCCCAGTGCTGCGGTCGGAGCTCTGGTTCGTGCTGGCGCTGATGGCGCGGACGGACTCGGGGGCGACCGCCGTGTCGCAGTTCGTAGCGCAGCGGCCGGAGATCGTCAGCGTGCTGGTGGAAGCCGTAACCGGGACCGCACCATCAGCGGACCAGACGGAAGAAGACACGACGTCCGGCGGCGCGGGCTCGGGGCGCGCGGCGCTGGACCTGTCGGCGCTGGGGCGCCAGCTGGAGCCGCAGCAGGTGGACGCGGCGAAGGCGGCCACGATGACGCGGGTCGACCGCGAGAACGGGCTGGTGCTCGGCGCCGAGCTGCTGCGGCGGTGTCCCGACCAGCTCCCGGACCTGGCGCGCAATGCCTTCGCGCGGATGCTGAGGGCGGGCGGGGAGTTGGTTCTCGGCGAGAGGGCCGAGGTGTAGCTATGTAGTACTTACTTACTTACTTATTGCTAACCCTAGGTAGGTAGGTTAGGTAGGTAACTGGTAGGGAAGATCGAGGGTCTGCTGTCTATGCTTATATAGCCGAATTTGCGGTTGTCGAAAGCGTTTAGAATATAAATTCCTATAGACGTGGCCGTTGGCATGAGGCTTCCACATTGATGCCTAGAAATATAGCTTGACAACTTAAGTAATTACCTACCGCAATGTTACTTCTTGATTCATGTGATGTGGGATGGCAATCTTAATAATGGAGGGCGTGAGGCACACATTAAGAGGTATGTATTTCAGATCCGGCTATGCAATAAGAGCCAAGAGCTTCACCCCTACAAGAACAACATCAATAAACCTACCTGTCTTCTATGTTATACGGCTTCATTATCACGGGGCTTCAAAGACGTATAAATCATGTCCATTCGTTTTTCATTGAGAAAGACCTAGAGTAAACCGGAAGATGCAATAATGGCCTCGGTCTTGTTTCTGTGGCGAGAGAAGGACGATATCTCTTCCCTCCTGGCTACACAGGAACCGTAAGCCAACCCACCGTGACCGACCAACAACACAGCGAAAGCAGAACCCTAAGAATGCCGTCCGTACTCCCGTGCAGACCCTGTCGGAGTTCGACCTCCATCTTATTTCTTGTTAGCTTCGGCCTCGACCTTGTCCTTAGCTCGCTTCTCGCGTATGCCTTTTAGTCGGGCGTCACTTCGGACCTGGCGGAGCTTCGCGTAGGCACCGCCCTCGATCTGCTTGGGTAGGTCGCTCTTCTTGATCTCTGAGATGCCCTCGCCAACGTGGATGATGGGTAGGGTTGATCGGACAGAAGATACGGTCTCGGTGTTAGTAAGGTCGATATCCTTGCTGTCGCCGGCCTTGGGGTGCTTGGCGCCCTTGCGGGGGAAGATGATCAAGTGAGCCTTGTAGGCCTTTAGGCGGGCGACATTAGCAGCGAGGGACTCTTCGCTGAGGTTCTGGCGGCGGTGGTCGACTGAGATACCGATAGTAGGGGCCACGAGGCGAGGGATACCGGCTTCCTATAAAGGTGTTAGAATATCGTAGTCCAGCTATGAAATTCCTAGGTAAGTCAGGTATGTAACTGCAAATAAATACCTTCAACTCAGTGAGTGTGAAACCACGTCCAGCACGGACGCGGCGGTTATACTTGATCGTCGGGCATCGAACCACGGGTCTCAACTTGTCGACTGGTCGGGGGGCGACGGCAGCAGCCTTAGCAGCGCGAACAGCGCGACGTGTAATCTTCTTAGTCGGCTATAGAATTTCCCATCTCAAAGTCAGAATGTGTCTATTCCCACCAAATACGTTCGTGTTCATCTGTTCATACCTGGTCGAAGTGAGTTCGGACTCGTCGCTGCCAATCCTTTCGGAAATCTATATGTTCGATCAGCTTATTTGGTCTTTAAATTCGATTGAAATTGCTCGGTCAATCGTCGAGAAATGGCTGGAATGGCTCTAGTTGGACGTACGGTTGTGCTGAATCTGGTTGTTGTGCTTGATCGCCTATGGTGAATCGACATGTTAGCGGTTTGCATTCTTCGGATGCGAATGAGGAATTCAGATCCGGATATATATCATAATGATAATATTATGATGATAATAATGATAATAATACAAATAGAAAGGGTATTCAGGACTCACCATTGTGACTGATTGCGATCAAGGGTTAGTTGGTTGTAGGAAAAGAATGATCGTGGGTCGTGGATCGAGGATCGCAAAGTCTTCTTCAATTCTTCCCAGATTGGAGTTGGAGGTACGAAGAATTTCCTTAGAGCCTTAGACCAACCCGCACTTCGCTAATTCTTTTTTTAGGAGGGCTTGAAAACCCTATAATTTTGAAAGTGGCTGTGCGGCTTGTGTGCTTACCATATGGGGTCTTTCCAGTGGCTTGAGCCTCCACTAAAGTCTGATAAGCTGATAACGCAGCTGACAATATGGCCTGTGCAATTTGCTCACAACTTAGAAGTACCTAGGTACCTAATTAAACGTTCAATAGCTCCGACACTCGAAATGTTTACAGGTCTGAGATAGTGGTTGTAGCAATCTTGGAACCGTTATCTACCTCTTGAGTACCTAATAGTAGCATATAACTTCATTTCGGATTGATTATATCAAACCTAAGGCCTACTTATTTATTCGTTTCCTAGAGATCCATCAGCATTGATTATACCTACTTGTTACCACATCATGTATATGAAAGTTCACATGACGGTTATTTATTGCTACTTATAATCAAGATAGATTAGACCTCTCCTGCAGTTCCGGTTATGGTTGCAATTGCTCCATTCTACCCACTCCATTGGAAGAAGCTATCCACATGTGCACTTCTAACCTTAGGTACCTAGGTAGGTAGTAAGTAGTGCTCTACTATATTGTACCTAGGTAAGAAGGCATGGATCTGTCACGTTGTTCTACGTATATATAGGTACCAAAGTATCTTAGCCATGTCACCAAAGCTGATGAGCACAAACAGACCTAAGTAGCTCACCAAACGTTAGTATATAATCGAGTTAAAAATGCCGATAATCATCCAATAGTAACCCTTCAAAGGGTCGACACTATTGCCTTGTTAGCTCAATTGGCTAGAGCGTGGGACTTTTATCTGTCCGTCATCTCGGAATCCCAAGGTTGCGGGGTAAGTGCATTCTCGTATTGACTGCTCCTTTATCATGTGACTAACTGTATCACGTGAAGTTCGACCCCCGCATGAGGCGATGTTACCAAGCTTTTTTTGCCATTTTTTAATTTTGGTGAGCTTCTATTAGTGTACATAATAGTGCATAGTAGAGTCGTGGATGCTTCGTCAGATCGCAAGTGGAGTCAGGTCCACCCATATCTATCTATGTATCTAATCTGATAAGCATTCCGCAATGCATTGTCGTATTCCGATTGACCTTTTAGGTAATTAATTAATGGCCTCCTACTATGACCTCCAAGACCACACCCATCCGGCGGCTGCTTGCCCTAGCCTCTCGCCTTGAAACCTCGGGCACATACGCCCCTTATAGAAACGCTCGCTGCCATGCTAAGAGATGCTTCCACGGCACGGCCGCCCGTCGCACGGACGGAGTATTCCGCGGCCTCACAGACGACCGGCTGTCGACGCCGTGGATAGAAGCGTGGCGGCTGCAGCAGCAAGGGAAAAGCGTCGCCTCCGACGAAGCCCGGTCTCGAGAGCGCGACCTGGCCCCCAAGAAGATGAGCGATAGCTACCACCGCGTCGTGCTCCCGCTCGGTCGTGACCCTTGGCTGAGCGATACATATATCAACTCTTCCGGTCAGATAAGGTCCTCGGCCCGCTTCTCCTAATTTGCTAAGCGCTTTGTCTAACCAGGTTGGCTGTATTCTAGGTTAGGCACGGTGATCATGGACCTCGATGCTCTGTCGGGTATCATCGTCTACAAACACACCGGGCCGGGTGTCACAACCGTGACTGCGGCGCTTGACCGGATCACCCTCGCCCACCCGCTAACCGAAATCTGTGACCTTGAATACAGCGGACAGGTGACATACGCGTCGGGGAGGAGCAGCGTGGAAATCACGTGCAATGTCGCCCGGGCCAGAGACGAAGGCGAGCCGAGCAAGCCCGAGGACGTGCTGCTCACCTGCACCTTCACGATGGTGGCTCTGGACCCGACGACCAAGAAGCCCGTCGGCATCCCGCGCCTCGTGTGCTCGACTCCGGAGGAAGAGCGGATCTTCAAAGCGGGCGAGGCCAAGGCGCTCGCCAAGAAGGCGAACCACAAGACGTCGCTGCTGGAGACGGAGCCCAACGACGCGGAGTCGGCGCTGATTCACCAGATCTGGCTGCGGCAGCTGGCCTACCACGACCCGGACCACAGCCTGCGGCAGCCGGCGAACGTGATCGCCATGTCGCGGACGCGGCTGTCCACCGCGTCCATCATGCAGCCGCAGTACCGCAACCGGCACCAGACCATGATCTTCGGGGGCTTCCACCTGAAGCAGACCTTCGAGCTGGCCTTCTGCTGCGCGGCGAGCTTCGCCCACGCGCGGCCCACCTTCGTCAGCGCCGACCCCTGCACCTTCCGCAACCCCGTCCCCGTCGGCAGCGTCCTGTACCTGACCGCCACCGTCGTGTACACCGACCCGCCCGTGCTGGACGAGGACGGCGGCGAGCCCGAGCAGGAGGACCCCGCGAACCCCGTCACGCGCCTGCACGTCCGCGTCGACAGCAAGGTCCGGGACGTCGAGCACGGAAACGCCAAGCCCACGGGCCAGTTCAACTACACCTTCCTAGTGCCCAAGGACGTCAAGGTTCTGCCGCGTATGTGTATTTCGAGATTGCTCTCTTGCTCCCACCTGCTTTTATTTTCCTAGTATCCACCAACCCCTTTCCTCATCGCCCGTCCAGTCTCCTGGGAAATTAGGAGCTCTTGAACTCACTTGAGCATATATAACATCCTGTGAGGCCCTTCTTAATGTGTACGTGGCTGACTTTCAACGGAGTAGACACGTACCAAGAGTACATGATGTACATCGACGCTCGGAGAAGAGTGCAGCTCGGAGACGTGCAAGATCGCCAGGACGACCGAGAGCCCTCAGACGCAGAAAGTTAGCGGCTGCGGTCGGTTTAACCCATTAAACCTGCAGAGTGCAGCTGGCATATGATCGAATCCTTCCTGTCTAGATGCTAGAACATAGGACCAAGGTCTTGGTTCATGCTGGCAAGACCCTCGGGGATGGGGACTGCATTATGCGATTGCTCTTATTTGAGTATTTACGTACATGCACATCCTGAAGAGCGAAGCTATGTAAAAGGAGAGCTTGAAGCCCACGTTAAGTTACATATTATAGAATATACTAAGCTATACTATGAGCTCAAGTGATGCTAAATTCTACCGCATAGTAGACGCTGTGCATAGCATCTCTGTAAGTATTGATTAATATCTGGATTTGGGCGGGCGCCGCCAACTTTAACATTTAGGGGCCCTGTCCATTTATATACACAACCAGAAACCATTGGGTATACTGGCCACTACCTGATCTATGTCACTTCCACTCTTTTCTCCTAATAAATCTAACAGATCGCTATTCTCTCGATCGGCCATGTAAGGCAGGCAATTAATTATCATGATTGTCGTTGTTTATCTCAAGTCCAGCTATGCTAAGAATACCTAGGTGTATATAAAGAAAACTTTACATACGTTAAAAATCAAAGCTTCGATTTTATTTTATTTTCTCCTTCAATAGCCCCGTTTTATACAAGGATAGGGACATCTTTTGACCCAAGGATGCTCCCACTGAAGCTATAAAAACCTCCGTCTGCCCTCGATTATTCGATTATTGTGTCTTTGGTTTTATGCGTCTTAGAAACCAATGTCCGGCGGTGGGAGTCATTAGTCGATCGAACATAGGCCTCCTAAGCCACGATCTTCGTTTCATGGTTCACTACTGTGTCCACCCATATTAATCTTAAGGTGGAGGCCGGTAGACCCTGCCTCGCAGAATCCCGGGCATACGACTGCCAAAGCAACTCTGATTTAAACATACGTTGCTCGTTTGACTTATAGTCTCCTTCTCGTGATATTGTGTCCACGATGAGCATTCCGCTTCGCGCGTCGTTTCGAGCGAGGGAGATGGTTTCTTCACTCCGCTTGGCGCGTACCTCGCACCTAGATATGCCTAGTTATTAACAATTTACTAGCAGTTCCAAACAACATTGTATACTTACTAAAAAAGACTTGAAATGTGAAGCGCCCATAAGTGATTTGACTGTTCTAATCATATATTTTCAAAGATTAAGAATTGATGTTTCTGGGGAAAGGAAAAGGGATTCTATGTTTAATATGTGTGGACTTAACATTCTGGAAGAGGTGTATATTTCTAAGGTTCTAACATGATCTGATTTATAGTTCAACTCGTGTCGTAAACCTCTATTATAAGACCACTTGAGGTTGTAACCGTAAACTATCGACTTTAGTGTGAATATTATACCAACTATATTTGAGTCACCTGGCCGTCTTTGGCCTGTTCGTTCCAATTGTCGAAATCGGCCGACTTCGTAGGTAAGTAGAGGATCATCAGAGCAGAGTATTAGGATTGAGATTGATCACTGGACGACTTGGAAGGGGCCAATGAGCTTGATACCTAGTAATTGGAAATTAGCTCTATATCATTAGGATACACATGATAGACACCTCAGAAAGGGGGTGATTATTACAAAATTCTACTCAAATAGGCCTATCTTCTCTGCTTCTCTAGGTCTTAATGAGTCGATCCCGATGGACGTAAGAGACGCCCGTAGAACCAGGCCATTCACGAACCTCCACTTAGAGGGGAGATCCGACTCTGACATTTCTCTACGCGTACCGGCCGACAGTTCCCATAGGGTCTGATGGTCAATAGTACCTACCATCTTCGTACCATTCTTCGTAGGTGGTGATCTACTGAGTAGGTACAGGATGTATGTAGTATGCGCATGCGGGTTCTGCTTCACCTCTAATTGTATTCTCAACTAGGAAGTACAGAGGGCTAGAGCCTCGAGAAAGTCAAGATAAATTCCACCTTCTGGCCAAATATCAGATCCGCTACTTGCATCTGCGGCCGTTATGAAGATAGTTCCGTGGTGACTCATTTATATGTATAAGGCGTGCAAGTTATGAAACTTGTAGACAGAAAAAATATTAAAAATATGAGAAACATCCAAATCTCGGATTGTCTTGCCAATATTCAGCTCTGTTTGGCCCCCAATATTTTCAGTTCTAGTAGGGCTCGAATCAAACACTTGCCATCACATTTTACCGACGTTGTAGTGTTTATCTTTTTTGCCCTCCTTAGTATACAGTGCATTCTTCTCATTGATCACTTTGATACCTAGTTGATTAATGAAGCTGGACTCCTTACTTTCCACATGTTTAAATCAGTGACAGCAAATTGAATTATGAGGATGTCTGGAATCTGAGCTAGCTACAAGAAATTGGGGAGATAAGGACGTGACTATTTCCCCGAAGTTTAGCCATAGATAGCCCTAGCTCATCCAGTGCAACTCTACTAGGTACACTGTACAATACAACGCCACGACCGACCGCTGATTCCTGATCCTAATCCGTCCTTGTTGGACCAGAGGTCCAGAAATCTCCAGTATCGGGGAGCGACTCGTGAACGAAGGAGCCCATCACATCGTTCAATGCCTCCTCTAATTTCTTAGGAGTCGAATTCCTAGGCTCGTACTTAACACCAGTGAAGACCGTCTGGGCTCGTTCCTTGGGCGGATCATCTACCAGTTCTTTGTGTATCTGCTTAAGTGCAAGGAAATTGTGGTACACAAGAAGAGCATCCTTTGATGTCAATCGGACATCATCAGGCGCCCCAACTAGTTCTGCTGTTACATGCAGGACAAGTATGGCGTATAACGTGTACGAAGTTATAGGAAAACATAATTCCATGAGTACTTTTAGAGCAAATCGCCGATCATTGATGTCGGTGCTCATAGCCCATGCAGAGCATTGTGCGGGACCGACTCCCAGGAGAGCAGGTATGCTTGCGTCGGAATACAATCCAGTCATGGCTATTTCGAGGTCATCCGCTTCCGAGATGTCTAAAGGCCGAGATTCTTCTGGCAAGAATCTATACCAATTGGCGAGGTCCTGGCTCGGCTGGGTTTACACAACGCCCCGAGAGAGTGAGGACTGGGGCGGTCACTCGAAACATCCGCGAAAGAAGCTTCGATACACAGAGATGGATCATTTTACAAGCTTGTATCCCGTCGGAAGGGGTATAGCCTTGTAAAGGAACCACTGGCTTGGGCAATGGGTTAAAGGTCCTAGCCACTGCCTGGAGGGCTTTTTCTGGCGAAAATCCGAACTCGGTTCTCAACTTCGGTTTTCCTCTTGACGCCTCTCGCATTTCTAGTATGCTGGTAAATACTAGACCCATCTGAGTAGGGGTTAGTGATTCAACCTCGGGGAATAGCTTCTCTGCAATCTGCTTGAGTATTTTTGGGATAAAATCTTCTAAAGGTGGTGACAGAGCCTTCCGCTTCAAGACTAATCCCGATCCAGGTTCGTCCTCCCTGAGCTTTCTCGGTGTCGGCAGTAAGCCTAGCGGAGGGATCAACTCCGGGTAATGCAGCACATATACGACTCTTTGGTTGTCTCGCATGGAGGTTGTTATATAGCCACGGAGGTTAGTACCAGCTGGTATACTTCCTTTCAGGATCATCCACTCCCGACAGCTGTAACTAGGAAGTAGCAAGTGGTGAGTGGACTCTTTTGCCGTGCTGTCATAGTTGTGCCACGTCCATTTATTGATCGGCCCAATTAATGCCAGTGTCGGTCCCAAGGTGTCCATACGACTGTCCGGCGTCTCGCCAATCTTTAGTCGAGTGCGTGGGTTTGTATGGAGGTCCTCAAAAGGTGGTATTGCTGACTTCTTTATATCGCAAGGAAGGAAATATCCTGTTCTGACCGGATTGATCTTCCTCATCTCCCTGTCCACTTCTGTCTCTGAGATCGATTCTCGTGAGACATAATATTCGCATGAGTCTGTACGGCGGTCATTTTCATATGCTCGCTCCACAAAGCGATATGGATGCGTGTAATATGCAAGTCTGCATGCCTCTGTGCGTTTCAAAAACTCAATGAAGTAGATGATGAATTGGGATAGAGGTGGTTGAATGATTGGATTAGCCATTGAAACTTTTGGGACTAGCTCCTTCAGAGGATAGCGCTTCAGGTAGTGCCAAACAAAAATAGCGAATATCACCTGTCCTCTAGCGAGAATGTCTCGAGGATACATCTCCAGGAAACTGTCAACCAAATTCCTGAGGTGATTAGTCACATCGTATTTTTCGAATGTCGGAAGTCGAAAAGAACAATCCACCAATTTCCCGGATAGATTGGGATAGCTCGCTCGTGGTTGTGCATCCGCCGGATGCAATTGTTCAAGAGGTTCCCAGGGGTTCCCTCGCCGACTATCCTCGAACACCTATCCCGCTTGGCTTTGATTATGCCGTCTGGGATCGTTGGATTATTGAGATGAGCCTTAATGATGTCTGACATTCCTTCAACACAGAGGGTCCAATGACATACACACCACGGTGTTGCATTCTCTCCCCCTCCATCACCTTGTTGGTAGAGGGCAAAGTGGTCCTTTTTCGATACTTTTCCCAAGGAGTCATTCACGAGAGTCTTGTCTCCATCATCACCATTTTCTTCTTCAAGCTTTATGATCTTGGGGAATTGGAGGTAGAGATCAAGTCCACAGTAGACATGATCTTGAGGGCTCAGTGAAGGCAAGGACTCCGGAATAGCTCCATATCCTATAGTCCTGGGTATCACCTCGATTTCGTTGTACTCGGAGTATGACTTGAAATCGCGGCCTAGGGCCTCCGATGCAGTGCTAGCGAATAACTCAATGACAGTGTCGTGGGGTGTAAACGAAGTATCCATCCGTGGAGGTATCGCAACTCTCGCCAAGTACTTGAGAATGACGTTAAGCTACAAAATAGCCAGTATTATCGACGGACGGGTACGAAAATTGAGACTTTCATCAAAACCATGGAAGAACGAGGTCGAAAAGTACAGAAAGAATGGAAAGTTTAGGGAAGAATGTGCTTTGGTGTAGAGGCGAAATAATTTTGACTTTAGGTAGAAAAGAGTGCGACCCACCTTAAGAGGTAGTTAATCAGCAATATCTTGGGAATCACTGATTATGAGGTAGCTACAGCTGAAATATAAAGGCAAAGACGAGTTGTGTTGCAAGTTCCTTCCCGTATTCGCAGTGTGTCCAAATTATCACCTGACGATATAATGGGAAGTATCGTCCACTGAATCACCTTCCCGCTCTATATAAGATGGTAGCTTCCCCCTTATATCAGACCTCAGAATGGAGGCTATTAAAATCACTTTGTCAAACCCACCTACCTCATACTTTAGGTACCTAAGTACCTAACCTAGGTAGGTACCGTCAAGCTCAATATGTAATTATACCTGTTATACCTTCATAACCCTTCCTAGGCACGATATATATAATCCAAGAACTACCTCATAAAATAACTACACATAATATCGAGTGGCACCAGGCTGAAGCACGCGGCAATGTGACTAAATATCGACCTCTATTGTCTAAAACCCAGAGTTGTTAGGTAATCCCTTTATATTCTTGTCAGCAGCCTACTGGACGGTATATGTTGCCTTGCCGACAGAGTCTAAGTGTAAGTCAACTACCTAATCTATGATTGGACACAACATATTGTTGTTGTAATAGTAATTCTCATATTATTCTCCAGCTTGCGGTGACACCTAGAGCTGTCGATATTTTACACCATAGTCGCATCATCCTGCCAAGCCAGGTGGATAGCAGGTTTAGGAAGGAGGCTGCTTTTATCACCTGCGCCTACGACGTTGCGTTGCAATGCATGAGTTTCCCCAACAAGCTGCTTTGGAATTCATAATGGCTTGCTATCAGAGTATATAATAAATCATATCCGTGTCTTCCACGACTAGAGAGTAGGTTCTGTGCTGTCTTGCCTTGAATTATACGTGGAAGCCATGAAGCTCATAAGTATTATTGTTTGGCTAGCCGGTGCTTCCGAAGCCTTTGCTCAAGTCAACAGGAACGGAAGTGCCACATTTGACGGCTTCAAGGTCTATAGGGTAAATACTAACAGTCTTATAACCGATCTCGAGTCAACGATCGAAGCTCTATCACTTATTGAGCTCAATCATAATCATGGCCACGGAAACGATACGACAGTCGACCTTGCAGTGCCCCCTGAGCACCTTGAGGTCTTCGACACACTCAACTTTACTGCTACGATGCTGAGTGAAGACCTAGGAGCTGACATTGCTACTGAGGGACCCTTGGGCGATTATCCAGGTTTGATTCAAAATTTACATGATGCCATTTGTCCATCTTACTAACCGTGTCCTAGAACTTGACGGAAATGGTATCCCAGGACTGTCTTGGTTTGATTCATACCACGCCTATGAAGACCATATCCGCTATTGGAGTGATCTCCAGGCAGCATTTCCGGACAACTCGGAGCTTATCCAAGCAGGAGCCTCATTCGAAGGGAGACCAATCCAGGGTATCCATCTTTGGGGCAGCGGCGGTAGGAATTCAAAGCCGGCAGTGTTCTTCAACGGAAATGTTCATGCTCGGGAATGGATTACTTCGATGGTGCGTTTGACTTGGCTCGGTTCGTTTGTTGTCTCTTCATTTATTAATGCGGATTTATACTAGGTCGTCGAATATCTCCTGTATCAGATAGTCACCGGGTACGGGAATGACACGACAGTCCAGACAGCTCTAGATAATTACGACTTTTACGTTCTGCCGGTTGTGAACCCTGACGGTGAGTCTTTATCTTATTTTTATTTATATAACCCCCAAAACAAGAATGTTTCCGATTCCTAACCTGGTTCTTGCCCGCAAAAGGCTTCGTATATTCGCAAACAAACAACCGCCTGTGGAGGAAGAACCGGCAGACACGAGCCAACACGACTGCAGTCGGCACGGACATAAACCGCAACTGGTCTGTAGGATTCGGGGGCGGCGGTTCTTCTTCGAACCCGGGATCTGAGACTTTCAGTGGCTACCAGCCAGGCGACGCGCCCGAAACAGCTGGTCTGATGGAGTTCGCCCAGGCTTTAGCTGCCGACAAGGGCATCAAGCTGTACGTCGACTGGCACAGCTACGCCCAGGTGATTTTGCTCTCGTACGGCTACACGTGTGACGACTTCCCGCAAAACATCGACAGGCAGATAAGCCTGGCAGCTGGAACGTCTGCTAGAATTGCTCAATCGTGTATGTGAATGTCTTAAAGGCCTATCCTCGCTACTAGTCTAGAGAACCCCGTATAGTAACACCGACTAACTTATACTTCCCAGACAACACGACATTTGACTACGGACCGGGCTGTGTCGTCCTATATCAGTCGAGTGGAAACGGTAGAGACTACATGACAGATGCTGCCGGAACCGAGTTCGGATGGGGAATTGAGCTTAGGTCTACTTCCTACGGCTTCGTCCTCCCCGCCGAACAAATCCTGCCCAGTGGCGTTGAGATTTGGGAAGGCATGAAATACTTATGGGTAAATATGTAAGCAACAGGAGAGGTTGCCTTGACTAGTGGCATTGCCATCACCTCCTTTCATCGTTTTCAAGGAGGATGTTAGTAGGCAGCTCCTAGCTATAATACACAATACTAACTTTCGAGTAAATTTATCTCATCGACCCTATATTGACTATCAATAAGGTTTAGATAGAGCTTGTAGCCGAATCAAGAACCTTGTCATAAGAGATATGTTTATGTAGTTCATTCCATTTTTATTAAGTAGTGTACCTAGGTAGAGTATGTTTGATGAAGTTCTGTAAACATGAATTGATATATTGGCAAATATACTACAAGAATCATATTAATTAGTATTAACTAACCCTCCTTTGATTTTCACCCTTGCCATGGCCGTTGCCGTTGCGCCGACCTCTTGGGCTCTTGACAACTTCGGTACCTTCTGTGGCGTAGTTTCTAGGGCGCGGCCGATATCTATTTTTCACAGCATCGGCTAATGGGTTCTCCTCGTAACCTCTTAGGCCTTCTAGAGACTTGATCTTATTTCGAACTTCCTCAAGTGAATATGGCCCCGCTACATCATCGTGGTCATTGAACCCCCTAGATGGGCTATTCGCACTGAGGGCCGTCCAGCTAAGCCGTGTTCGACGCGTTCTAAGTCGTTCATTGGTGACGCTTTGCGCGAGTGCAGCTAGCTCTCGCATCTCGCTCAACTCGCGATCAACCTTGCAAACTTGACCAAGTACGCCGACTCGGTAATCTCCACCGGGAAAGAGGGCATCGAGATAGTCGTCAAAGGTGTAGCGCAAATCCCGAGGAAATATACGAGATATTGCCGGGACTTGAGCAACATTATGGATGGTGTACAAACTACCTATGAAGCGGCCTTCCAACCGTTTGCGAATCCCAAAAAGTATCCCGACTTGCGCAAACGGGTCTTCGGCAAACGCGAAATGGGTAACCATGGGGTAAGGCGACCCGAGGTTATCTTCACCTTGTTGGTGGGGACGACCAAGAGGTAAGGTCATCTCGATTGATGCGGCGCCAAATATATACACCTGAAGTTTGCTTAGTCGATCTCCGCAAGGGAAGTCGGCGCAAAGACGAGCGAGTAGCCATGAAACATCTAGAGCTCCCGTATGATGCGCGAGGATGCGTACGCCGCTCGTTTCTGGTTTCAAAAGGCTAGTTCTCACAGATTGATACAGGGCCACTGATCTTGACGTGGGGATATAAAGATTTCGTTGAAGAAGTATGAGGATCGTATCAAACAAAAAGCCAAATCTATGAGGGAAGAAAACGTGCATATCATGACCGAAGATCCTCGCGAGTTTTGGTGGAAGCTCCCGGCGCATACGTTGATTATGTACTAAGCCGCCGACAACAAACCAATCCAAGCGTTGTTCCTCGCCATCAGAGATACCGTTGTCAAATTTCTCTGCGGCGAATGTAAAGGACTGTGGCTCGTTATTCATATAACGAAGTATGATCCAAATCGACACTGCTTGCAAGCCAAGCCAGGGCAAGAGAGCCAGGCCCGGAAGCACCAGCCAAAGTAGACAGACTGAGAGGAGCAATTGCAGCTGAAGTAGCGATAATAGCAAATACAATGCTATCTCTCGCAGCCCGGTCCAACTTGATCCTCGTCGGCGATTGATGATAGAGACCAGAACGGCGGAGATAATGCGCGGGGCGGCGGCGGCGATGTAGGGGATGTCTGCTTTAAGCAGAGACGCGGCGGTTTGCTGATGGCTCAATGGAGTAGTCCCTAATGCATCGTCTTTTAAGGCTAGAGTTAGGCTCAAGGAGAAGTCTTTCGTACGGACAGACCGTGGCCACTCCTGCTCGAGGAAATTGTATGAAGCAACTGGCGAGTTCGCCATGGCATTGTGTCGCGCAGAAAAAGCGGAAGACTTTCAGAATCTCAACACACCAGGCCCAGATCAGTGGACGCCAAAGAAGTAAAGGAAAAATCATCCTTGATGTTTTGTTTTTTTCGATGGAATTTGCTAAAAATCCAAACCGCATGAGCACGCATTCCAGAGCTGAGATTTGCGTCGCTGTGCTGTGCTTGGTGCTTCCAACAAATTTGCGTCAACGCCTCCGTAGCACAGCATCAGCCATCGCGAAGTTTACTATACCATGTTCCTAGTCGGCGTCTCATATTGGCGATTTATATAAGCCTATGAAGAGTAAAAGTCTCTGTAGTACGAACATTCAGCGATACTATTCCTTACCTGCCTAGCTAGAAAATAGGTAGCTGACAGCGCGCACACATAGGATTCAATGCTGAATGTCTCAAGAGACAATTGTTTCTTAGATTATTCGTGTGAATCAAGCAGGCGATAATGCAACCTGTCCAATTGCGATGACAGGGATTCGGTTATCATGGGTGGAAAACATATCGAGATGACGATTCTAGGCGGCGGCGATCAAATATTGAATATTGCTTCCTACGTCGGATTCTGCTCTCGGTGAAGAAGATGCAACCCAAGAGTAACCCAAGAGAATTTAAAGATAGAAACATCTTTAACTTTTTTCCATTTTCCTTTTCCCCATCTCTCTTCTTCTTACTAGGAGTATAGGACTATAGCCGGAGTTACGTTCCGCTTCCCTCGACGATTCTGGACTTGCTGGTCTTGTCTCCGAGTTGCAGGGCTTAGGTAGACATGACGTTCCAATCTTGACTCTCGAGATCTCAGAAATGTATCGAGGTCTATAGAATACGGATAACATCGGGCCTTTAAGTGTCAGGGTATACCATTCTGCATCCTGACAGCTTCTAGAATGATAAAAGCGGAAGAGCAGAAGAAGAAAAAAAAGGATACGTAAATTGAAAGTGGCTATTTTCAGCAACATTCAAGAGTTGTAAAGTTGAAAAGTTTATTCCGGACATTCTTGGCGTGAAACATTGAATTTAACCGTAGGCTGAAGTAATTCTGGGGTGACTTAGGGTGACTTAGGGTGGCCGAGGTGGCCGGGGGGAGGCTTTAGCGGTCTGATCATGCTACCTTATAGAAGGCTAAGAAAGCTTGGAAGCCTATTGGGTCTTTCGTAAGAGCTAAAATTAGCACAATCTCACGTACCTGGTACTCCCCCGCGGTGGTTCAATTTATTAGGGCGGTAGGCGGGAATGTGTACCTAGGGGAAGGTACCTAAGGTACTTCGTACTTGAATAACTTCAAAAGTTGCAACCTAGACCGATACATAACCGTACACTTAACATATCAGGAATAATCTTCAAGTACCTACCTAGGTAGTATCTACACTCTTAATCCACATCTATGTATATCTAGGTATGTATTTGTACATATTCATATATTCCATATTCTAACACGCGTGTGTCACTTCATTCGTACAGGTTTACATCAATCAATTGATATCAATTGATATCCCTATGTGGTGTGAGATGTGTCATGATTCTCCTTTTCTAATCGTGATACCATCGTGCGTGCCCTTTTTTCTCGACGTCGACCTATCCACCTACCTACCTCCTAGTTAGTAAGTATCGAAACGAACGTGGGGAGATCTACCTAGGTATTACCGCATACATACCTAAAATACAATATATACTCCTAGGTACCTTGTAGGTAATGCAATATCATACTATGCGTGGTTACCCGGTTTAGGAAACACGAGATGGACCAAGATCTTGAGATGTGACTGCATCTTTACACGTTGTAGATCAACCTCACCTGCCTCCTCTTATCCAGCTACAACACTAGACAGCTAGGACCATCTAATTACCCTTTTTCCCTTGGCTCCTTACAACCAACGGTCACCTCCATACTCCATCCTTCCAAGTAGCTCGATAGAACATAAATTCTCCCAACTCCTCTCATCAGGTCCTAACCTTCTCTTTCATCATCACCTCACACCTCACACTAAAGCAAAGTAACAACAACTTAACCTAATATTTCTCCTCATTCTATACCTATTTCTCGACTATCGTCAACATCACCTAACCCAAAGTCAACATGAAGTGGTCCATCAACCTTCTTCCCGTCGCTCTACTGGCCGCTTTCGCCTCAGCCTCCCCTGTTGTAGAGCGACAACTCGACCTCTACCAACTCCAAATCTCCTGGTAATTAAGCCCCACCTGACTACATGCTGTCTTCACTTACCATTACTAACAACATCAATAGCCCAGCCAACAAGAATGTTGATGGCCGATTCATTGCGGTGCAGAACAACACCTTAGGTGTCTTTGACGGAGACAGTACCGGCCCCGTCAAAGTATACGCTGTCAAAGGCGCAAAGGAAGGTCTCAATGAACTCCATACCTACCCCGTCGGCATCGTCGACCACTCCATCGGGCTTGTAGGTCCCACCGGCCTGTTGAATCTTGTCGACATGATCAACCCCAACACCGTCAGACCTGGAAAGGGCACTGTCGCCCTGTGGGATACTTTCCGCATGTCTGATGGGAAACTTACCAACGATGCCGGCGGTCAATGGCTGGCCTTCCCGGGTACCACCAACAGCTGGAACATAAAGTGGTCTGATGGTAAGTAGTTACAATATCAGAAGGTTCCCTTAAGCCCAACTAACAACTCGTCATTACAGGCTCGGCCGTTGTCACAGCCGACTTCATGGTTGTTGATGTCGTATACAAGAGTGCCGGCGAAGGCCGCTTCAATGGAGATTAAATTGATGGTTCATGGTGTTAGGGGGACGTAGAAAAGGGGTATTACACTTAATCATACTGGACGAGCCGTAGAAAATCGATTATGAATTTACTGCTATTGCATTCTGTCATTACTTTATAGCCTACCTAGCCATACGGGGGGAATTAATAAAATTTGATGCTCTCTCATGCTCTTGTTTTATTTTTTTAATATTTCTTTTTTAACTCACTCTTCTCAAAGGACCCCGTAACATGATGAGTCTCATGAGATCATGGATGGATTAAAATTATAATGCATAAAGCATATAGTTTCATTTAAAAGGTACCTAACGTACCTCGCTTTATTACATTCGCTTATCACCCCTTACCTTATTTGCTCTCGAAAAATTAACTAGATTTTTAAACCCGGTTGCGTTATGGTTGGGCATGATATATGAAGTTTGTCGTTTCAGAGAAACGAGAAACACTAAATGTTGATGAAGGGATTTTTATTCATTAATAGATCTATTATGAGGCCGTCAGAGTCATTGAAACATCACATGTCATAATAACTAGATTAAAATGCATGTTTACCTAGGTAACCTCTAAGCTCAGTAGGCAATCCGGGTAACGTTGAAAGTGTATGAAACCGTATCAGTATAACATAAGCTTACCTAAACTTCTCAGCTTACCTGGCAGAACTTGACCACCCTTACTACCCCTATTCGCTTTCTCTTCTTTTCCTGTTCCTTGTTTGGAAGTGATTTACCATCTAGGTGGTAGGTAAGTATCATAATAAGCAACATGAACCAACACGAACATATTCAGCTAGCTTTTCTGGAGCTAGGTTGGGCTTTTATTATAGATGATCGTCGCCAGGTTCACGGCATTCACCCCTGTACCTGCTGCCGTCAGCAGCTCAGCTGGTACCAATGAATACAGAAGTCTAACCCAGTAGGGCTGGATATTTATTGCCTTTGATTTGCCCATTCCGTCTTACTCCCCACATCTATAACCCCGGTGCCTGCGTTCCAGCCTGCGCCTCCTACTCCTACATAGTAGTTAGTCATACCACTCGTCGATTACTCATAACATCGTGCGACGGCGACGTCGAGCCCCGATTTCTCTCGAGCTCCGTTACACTAAGCGGAGACTCTCTAGTTCCTCACAGGCTCGATCGGACCTCGAGCTCCAACTCACCTCTCTTTAGCCCGAAACAGCGAGAGGTACCACCGCCGATGGCTCGGAAGGGTAGTTCCAAGGTTCGGACGGGCTGTATAACGTGCAAGTGCGTCGATCGCCGTCGCAGTGGTCTTTCGATCTCGCGTGAGAGGTACTGACGCTTATAGTGTAGGGTTCGCAAGGTGAAATGTGACGAAGGCAAGCCGCACTGCCGGCGCTGCGTGTCCACCGGCCGCAAGTGTGACGGATATGAATCACCACCGTCTTCCTCGAGCCTGTCGTGGCACCGCCCGCGTCAATTGTTCCCCAACGTTGACAACGTGGGTGAGAGGCGAGCCTTGCATTTCTTCTGCCAGGCCGCCGGGCCCTCTCTGTCTGGTCCGATGGATCCCTACTTCTGGTAAGAGGCGTCTTGGCCTGGAACCCCGAGGAGGAAATGGGTTCTTTTGTACGGAGAATTCCTTTTCTAATTATAGAAGGACTCATCTGGTCATGCAATTCAGCACCTTCGAACCGGCGGTCAGACACTCGGTCGTAGCCATCAGCTCGCTCTACGAACAGATGAATCCTAACCCGCGATCGGTGAAGCAGCTCGCCGACAACAGACTTGCACTAACCCACTATAACTCGGCCATCCGGGAACTCAAGTCTATGGACAACGAGCCTCTGGTGTTGCTGGTGTGCGTCCTGTTCGTATGCATCGAGTTTCTATTGGGCAACCGGGAGGCAGCTATCCAGCATTGCAAACATGGCGTCGTCATCCTGGAGAACGTCGAGGGATCCTATCCCTGGACGAAACAATACCTCTCCCCGATCTTCCGCCGGCTAACCCTCTTCCCGTTCTTCTTCTCGCCCGACGGGAAAAGCTTTCCCAAGCTTCTAGGCTTAGACGAGAAGCTGCCGGCATCGTTCAAGTCGTTCGACGAAGCGCAGTACTACGCCGACGGAATCATAACCCAAACTGTCAGCCTAGTTCGGCGCGGAGACGGCTATCGACTCGGGGCCATGCGGAATAGCCCCGCGCCGCCGGACCTCCTATCCGAGCAAGAGAAGGTTCGGACGTTACTAAACGAGTGGAATTCTCGTTTCTCGGATTTCCAGCGTAAATCCGAGACGCCTGCACAGCCGGACGAGACGCTTTGCAACCTCGTCCTGCGATACGAGATTTCTCGGATATGGGTAGAAACCGCCTTCGAGTACGACGAGACGGCATACGACAAATACCTGGACAGGTTCCGCTTCATAGTTTCCCAAGCGGCCGAGCTGCACGCGTCAAAGGCCTCCACACCAGACAGCCTGCAAAGCGCAACTCCGAAGTTCATCTTCGAAATGGGATTCGTGCCACTCCTGTTCTACGTCGTCATCAAATGCCGGTGCCTGGCGACTCGGCTCCAAGCGCTTTCGCTGATGAAGAAGCTCGGGGCGCCCCGCGAGAGCCTCTGGGAAGTCTCGACGACGTACGCGGCCGGCCGGCGCATCATCGAGATCGAGCACGGCTTCCGGTTCGGCGAGGCAGGCCAGCCTCCCCCGCCGCCTCGCTGGCCGGATCTGCCCCCCGACGAGGTGAGGGTGCGGGATTCCTCGACGAACCCTGCGCCGATTACGCAGGTCGATGCTCAAGGTCGAGAGGTCGCGGGCAGGATGACGGGATTCTTCAGGCGCAAGGAAGATGGCAGTATTTATATCCAAAGTGAGTTTATTGCTGTGATACCAGAGGATACATAGAGCGGTGTTGTGTAGATGTATATGTATATCTGAAATAACTGAAGTTAAATATCACATATCGTAGTCTTGTAAGCTACAGTTTTGAACTTGCCTGAAACACGTCGTACTCGATAGGGACCTAATATAGGTAACGTCTTTGCTTTGACAGAGTATATGCTAGGGTTTATCCATCAGTGGTTTTAGATTTCGCGTTCCGGCTTCTGCAAAAGTGGTGGGATAATTGGAATATATACATAGTATTTCTACTTACCAACGCATAGACCCCCCTGAGGCGGAGCTAGTCCAGACGTCGACCCCTAGGTGGGATTTCAGAAACGGTTATTGGCCAGTTCGGACTGCCCAACTTTCAGGAACCCGGCCCACGATTCTATTCATAGTTTATACTGCAGATACAGCAAGAGTATGAGAAGATAGAACCAGATGCCAACGACTACCTACCTCCAGGGACATGCCATGTTCTCTGGGACTACCACCCCAGCTTCTCAGTCGCGCTGGCCTTCACCGTCTTCGGGCTGCTAGCATTCACCTACCTATACCAGAACATAGCCTACAGAAAGGTGACCTCGTCCTGACCCGCCCACTCACCTCCTCCTCAACGGTGCTAATACCGCCGGAACAGAAATTCTACTGGGTCATCGTCATGGCCGAGTTGTGGGAAACAACGGCCTAGGTTACCTATTCCGCAATGTCAGCACTCGTCGCCAGCAAAACACGGCCGCGTATATGGCGTTCCAAATCTTCATTCTGCTCTCGCTGTGTAAGTACCCAGCAACCCACAAACACGTAGTGGCTGGATTCTTCTGCTAAGATGTCGACGCAGGGGTCGACGCCTTCGACAACGTGGTTCTCGGGCGGATGATTTACCTCTACGCCCCGTTCTTGGCTCTTCGGCATCCCGGCGCCGGCCGACGAGCAGCTGCGAGCCATCCACATATATACGGGCGGCATCGGGCTGCAGCAATTCATCACCGTCGCGCTCGTCGCAGCCGTGGGTAAGTTACATCTGGACATGCGCAGGGCGAATGTTTATAGGGGCGAACTAGTCGCGCCCGAGTCCGAGATGGCTGGGGCTTGTTTCGGAAGAGAAGAGAGTCCGGGAAACCCGACGAATCGGACCATGAAAAGAGGTCATCCTACGGGCGTAGCTGGTTATGAGGGTGCTTGGATTGTGCACAATAATAAATAAGCTCATTACAGGTTCTTAGACCTTAGAGTGCCATTCATGACTCGGGTAGGTATATCCGTATTAAGTTCGTGCAGCCAGAAGCGATCTCGGATTTACGTGGAGGTCTGCATCGGAGTACCCCAACTACAAAACCCCTTTTTGTATTTTTGCACCTACAAGGTCTCGGCTGTGTACGAAGCTATTCGCACCCGAGAGTCAAATGTTTCTCTGTTCTAGTATCTATACCCTCAGTGGGTAAACATCATATCTACCTAGGTATGTGTAAAGAACTTTTATTCCGAGGAAATGATTAACATACCTTTAAGGGAATTAGCTGTAAATATGCAGTATATCGTCAGTGGCGTCCCTATCTTTGCTATTAAACAAAAGGCATCCTCCGATAGTACATGGAGGATTCTAACCACATTAGTAGCTCAAGCTCATGCATCTATAAGACAGCCGCGACGATTGTTACTCCGATTTCCTCTTGGATATAATATACTTTCTTAACCCCTCATCTCTCGTACCTGAATCCGAATCCTATTACTATTCATCTCCGTATAACCCTACCCAGGTACATAAAGCTTTACTCCTCCCAAGTTCTCCTCGGAATCCTAGAACATTTAATATTTATTAGCATCAACTTATAAAGACATCAACCAACCCTGCATCGTTTTGAATGTAAACCACTTATTCTTGTGATATATACACTAGGTACACAAACCTAGGTCGCCGAGATGTCGACAAAGCAGCAGACCGAGCCAACTCCGCAGCTTGCAAATGCAAGTCTTCCTAGCACCACAACATACATAACAGGCCACGACGACAAGGGGAAAGCAGTGGTGCACTCCGAACGGCCGGCTGCCTGGAAAGTATATGAGGGCGGTGAGAGTACGTTTTTGCCGTAGATGCTATTCTCCCCTGCTCTAGACCGTGGATTGCCCAGGCAGATATACTCCACGCTCTAAACTCGCTAGAGGGGACATACGTATTGTACAAAAAGCGGCGAACTCTTTGAGCAGCTCATACTGACACCCGCTACTGCAGTGGGCTTCAACCAGATCTACACCAACACGTTCCCGGCGAACTTGAACGACGAGGCCGACGTGAAATATCACGACGAGCTGATCGCGGGCGGAAACCTGGGGCTGGCTTCGAAGAACGGGGTGGTCTGCCGCATGGTGGACTTCGCGCCGCAGTACCAGTGCATGATGCACCGGACCAAGTCTCTAGACTTCGGAATCCTGGTCGAGGGCGAAGTCGAGATGCTGCTGGACGACGGCACGACCACGCAGATGAAGCGTGGCGACGTGGCCGTCCAGAGGGCTACGATGCACGCCTGGCGCAACCCGAGCACCACTAACTGGGCTCGTATGATATTTGTTCTGCAGGACATGAAGCCCTTGGTGGTTAATGGGGAGAAGCTTGGGGAGGATTATGGGGAGGGAACCGAGGGCCTGCCGCGCAGTGGGAATGATGACTAGTAAGTTAGGGACTTTGGATATACCTAAATGAGTTTGATGGCTATAATAGTAAAAAGAATGTAGAGTCGGCCATTAATATTTACCTACCTTGGGTTTCAAGACTGACCTTCTAGTGATTGATATTAAGAAACGGAATATAACTGCTGTTGAAAGTTAGGATGAGATAGGGGAGAACATTGTCTTCTTGTAATATAAGCACCTAAGTACTTATGCCAACCAGCCAGGAATATATATATATATATATATACCTATATATACTAGGTAGTTTATGGAAGACTACATGTTAAGAGAGTACAACCTACTAGTATGAGATATGAGTTATAAGAGAGGAAAGCAATAGAGAGTATAAAAATTGGTGGGTGTATTATATGTTACGTAGGTACCGTATGATCAGTTATATATCCTTCCAGTTTCAAACACTTTAACATCATTGATTTATCACTTCACACTCGTTCGTAAAAGTAAAAAAATGAATTTGTATAGACAATAAAAAGACGATGATGTAATAATAAGGGAAGAGAAACCTACGACAAATGCCATTGACCAATCAAGACGGTAGCAACGGAACGGTCAAACTTCCTCTACCGCCCCACTCTTCCTAAATGGGTACATAATCGATTACCTACATGATGCCAATGGTATCGATATAATCGGGTACGTACCTACCCACCCACCCCCCACCGCACAACCAACGAAACGAATCCTCGTCCTGGGAAGCTACAGACGACCAAACGGTTATCGATCAGGCGATTCGCCGAGAGCCTCCAAAATTTTATTTACCTACCACACTAGCGACTTCCCGTTTCCACCTCGCCCGGCTGAAGGTTCACCAGTGGATATCAAAACGGCGTACGATCTCGAATACTTGGGTACAGAGGACTTGTATGTAACACATATACATGCACCTGCCTCGCTAACGCATACGTCAACGTCGACTCCAATACCAACGCCAACGCCAACGCCAACGCAAACGAATTCGATAAAAAAATAGAATAAAAGATATATATAAAAAAAAGAATATTCGAAAATCCATGGCGGTAGACTACAGCTCGCGGAGCGTCGCCGACGCCACGCGCTTCACCTCTTCGAACCCGCACGCGCACACGAAAGCCCCGCCGCCGCCGGGCATGCCTCGGCCGGCGGCCCCGGAGACCATGGACGAGCGGGTGCGGCGGCTGCGGGCCGCGCACCTGGCCGCCAGGAAGCACGAGACCTCGCGCTTCGACCGCGTCGTCGACGTCTCCAGGCGCTACTTCGACGCCGCGCACAAGTTTACGGTCTTGGGCCTGATCGGGTTCAGCGGTATGTCTATCTGTCTGTCTGATTTCTTGCGCTGCCCCCGCGCTGCCTTTCTCTTTTTCTCCGCTTGGGTTGGATGCTCGTTTCTGTTGTTGAGTACTGAGTCGTGGCGGAGAGCGGAGGAGGGAATATGAGAATTGCCTTCCCTCCAGTTTTCAAGCTTTGGGAGGGGCTTTTTTTTCTCTTTTTCTTTCATATACCCTCTCGCCACATACCCCCATACCCCTTTACACACACACACTAACACCACCCCCAGGCCTCGCGCTCTTCGTGACCGTCTACGCGACGGCCGACATGATGGTGTACAACCGCAAGCGGCGGCAGGAGTTCTTCGCGCTGCGGCGGGAGCTGAAGTCGGACAGCCTGGAGGCCGCGCGCCTGGCCTACATGACCGGCGCCGCCTCCGCCGAGCAGGTCGCCCTCGTCGAGGAGGCCGAGGCCCGCGCCCGCGAGTCCGGCGTCGCCATGCCGCCTCTGCTCTCGCCGCACGCCCCCGCCCCCGCGGCGGCGGCGGAAGAGCAGCGCCGCACGGCCGAGAGCGTGGGCCGCAGCGCCTGGCCCGGCGACGACTCGCGGCTGGCGCTCCAGGACAAGGCGAAGGCGGCGTTCGACCACGAGCGCGAGAGCCAAACGAACGCCGGGCCGCTGGACCAGCTCGGGAAGCCGGGCGCTGGCGAGGCTAAGAAGAGCGGGTGGTGGTAGGGGTAGGGGTAGTGGAAATGGGGTTGCGATAGCGGGAAACGAAATACTACTGCCTGCCCTATTGCAAACACGCAAACAAGCAACCAAGCAAGGAAGGAAGGAAGAAAGGAAGGAATCTTTACGACGTAGAGATTATCAAGATTACCAGAAAACGAAATGAGAGATGAACGACGGTATCCGCTCGACGACCCGGGCAGCCGCGCTTGCAGTCCAAGAGAGACATGCGGATGATAGGTACCTACCTCCCGGGTTAGTTACCTAGGTGCGGTATACAGGACAGAGTATACGGTATATAGGGGTCGCACTGATGTCTAGACCGTACGCGGGATGGGATGGGACGAGATGTAAGTGCTATAATGGCCATTATTGGTTTTAGCATATTCGCCGGTGGTGGTGGACAGACTGCTGTATCATACGTATATACCGTAGTAGAACCTTAGGGCGGAGCATTAAAACCTGGCGTTTTGGTTTTTTTGTGAATACATGGGCATTTACATATACACTTACTAGGTATTATACAAACTTACTGTACATGTCTAGCAATACTCTACTGTATGATCCTTAGTCTATAAGCTCTACCCCTAATCTCTCGCGTGTGAGCTATCATGTTGTAATATTCGTTGGGCAATTTCGCAACCCACTACCATTCAGCATTGGGGCTTTCAACTAGGTAGACTCTAGCAGCCATCTTACGTTTCATACCTAGTTCGAATTCGAACTCCATCACCTACTAACACTCTTACAACACCCTCCTTCCCCTTCCCCTTCCCCTTCCCTAACATTCAACTACTGAGCATACCGTAGATAGGGATTCACATCAAAGAGGCCAGTGTATTCTGCGTAACTAATATAATTGTATTTTTGTATTTATTTTTTCCGACTCCCGACCCTCAAGTAGTGAGTGGCCGTACAATTAGTAAGTACAAGGGAAGAAATATCGATACGCTGGACCGGCCCCGAACTCGGTTGACCCCGTTGCCTCTAAACGCCGCCGATAGTAGTAGCACTCCTCCCGGGCTATAATACTGGCCAGATAAATAGACGAATGAAGGAGAAAGAAAAAAAGAACGAAAGAAAAAAACTAAGGATAGAATGCTGATGTGAGTAAATTTCAGATCTTCCACCATCCCCTTGATTTTGGCTGCCCAGGTTGGTTCTTTTCCCCTCTCCAATGAATGCATGTATTTCCCTCCCAGAACCAGAAAAGCAAATGCAATAACGACCGTGCTATGGGTATAAACGTAATGAACGTGTTGGGTATGCGAGTGACCGATGAAGAAATAATGCTATCCGACAGACTGTAATAAAAATAAAACCCGCGCTGTTGTTGGTATGACGTAGTGTTTGCGTTCCGCGAAGAACGCCCTTTAGATGCAAGTAGAAAAAATTCCACATGCTGTGAAGCTCTTGGGCAAACTGAATGATCATCGGTTGCCCTGTGGTGGTGATAGAGTTGTATGTTTATGAGAATTTGACTCTTTCGCTTTAGAGTCTATCGAGGTAAAGTTGCGGATAGCAACGAATGTCACTCTCAGATACAGCCATTTTCCGACATGATCTTGGTATCTCGGATACATTCGCCGCATCTGGCATATTGTTTAGGCTGTATTCCCATCCATCTAGCTGCGACCGAGAAGGGCCAAACTCGGATGAGACGTTTGCTCAAGTTCTAGCTCTTACTCGTCCAATTTCAGAGCACGTGTCATCGACTGCTAGTCATGGGTATAACATCTCATTATGCCCTTAAACCAGATGTGTTTTCTTTCATCACTCCCATACTAGGAGATAATAATGTGGTTGAAATGGCCCGGAATCTTCATACGGCATTTCTCGCAGTCAGCTCGGTAACCTATACTGAATGACTTCTTCATGCCTGGCTGGAGCGTCCAGGAATTGAGCGTGTGCTTGCTTCGCGAGTGGCCAAACTTGCTTCTCGGCGATGGCGTAGCGGGCGCGGAGGACGGAGAGGGGGATGTGGAGGGATCGGTATCCATCATGCCGGCATCACTGTCCGAGGACGGAATGGTATGGATGTTGGGGTGGAGGGCCATGGCGTGAGGGTTTGTTGAATGGGGCATGTGAGGTAAGTAGGGTCTCTGAAGCTGAGACTCAGCAGGTAGACGGGAGTCTAGTACCATGCCCGGGCTCGTCGGAGCGTCTTCGCCACCACTCTCACTAATAGGAGACGGAAGACGCCGGTTCTGAACCATGGACCATTCAACGGTACCTTCCAGAGACCGAGGTATCGAGGATTCGTCGTGTCTCGTGGTGAATGGCTGAGCTTCTGTGGCCGTAGAACTGGCCGATCGATTCGCCGTGTGCATCGCTTGATTCATTGGACCCCAGATATTCCCCCGGACCTGGGCAGCAAAAGTACAATGCATAGGGGTGGGCATTCGTCCGGCAATGCTTGGATCGACGGAATCTGGTTGGGACGGACCCGACTGATAGTTTTGGGTCGAAGAATCGATCATCATATCCATATCCCTATCCATTTCCATCGACAGAGTTGACTGCTGCTGATATTGCGCATCCTCCGATTCGGAATCAGTCGGGGTGATGGTACTGGGAGGAATTGCTACTGATGTCGCAGTCGGGAACCCCGGAGGTCCTGAACATCGTTTCTGTGCCGGCGAAGTGCGTAACGGAAGAGACTGGAGACGTTTCTGTTTGTAGGGGTCGGGTTAGCGGCAAGTTGCGATAGCGTCAACGAGGGTCAACGAGAAAGGGAGAAGGGGGAGTGAGTGTTGTATGTATATATCCCGTATGTATATCCCATATGTATATATAATTTTTAAAAATACTAACATTGCGATGTTCAGTGAAGCTCAAAGTTCCATTTATAGATTCTCCCATATCACCCTGACCATCGCCATTGTCCTCTTCTTCCCTATAGCGCTTTCTTGAAAGCTCCGGCCAGTGAGGGTCGAACATGTTCATGATTAGAGTAAGTAGAGCGGAGAATGTAAAGTCGGGGGTAGAAAGTAGAGAATGGTAGCTAGTAGCGAAGACGAAGTAGATAGAAAGCGAAAGCGAAAGGGAAGACCAAGATATTCCGTCGAACTCGAACTCGAACTCGAACTAAGTAATAGTCGATGGTAATGGTGATGGTGATGATGATGATAGATGATAGATGGATAAGATGAACGATAAGGAGAATGATGAAGACGATTGATGACAAGAATTAAATTTTATAAGACGCCAGAACACAAACAACACGAGCTCGAAGGGGGAGGGATCCCAAGCGATGACCACCTTTATTATTTTATGTATTTTATGGTCGCGGAGTGTCCGAGTTCCCAGGTGGTTTGGCGGGGAATGACGAGGGTGGGAATGGAGAATTGAAAGGTCCCAACTGGAACTTGGCCTAGGACTGGGGCTGGGATACAGTGGGCACTGGGCAGGCACTGGGCAGGCAGGTGGGCTGGTAACTGGTACCTGCCGAAAGGAATCTTGGTTCGTGGCAGGGCTCCAGAGCTCCTTCGGTCGTCGATCAGCCGCTTACCTAGGTAGCCTACTGGATGCTGGATAAAATAATGAAGGCAGGCGCACCTTAGGGGACAAGTCTTTTCCTTATAAAACAACTAGGCCAGGTACGTATCTAGTAGTGCCTCGGTACCTTAAATACCTTAAACTAGGTAGGTACCTAGATACCAACCAGCTTAAAGCCACATTGACCTGCCTCCAATTATTCTCTCCTCGGACCCAAAATTCTTTGAATTTCGTATATAAGAAGTGCATGAATTATATGATTCTTAAATAACAAAGATGCGGGAAATATCTAGAAATATAAAGTTGACTATAGAAGAAAATGGCCAATTCGCCGACGGCGGTTCCAACCTAAATCCTAGTTCGAGTTTCCAACACCTTACAAAAGTGTGGGGAAACAAGAAGTCCAACACTCTTCGGTACAAGGGTTTTCTTTGCAATGGATCATCATCAGAACACCAGCCTTGCGGGATTGGGCGTACAACTGCGTGATTGTCTCCATGCTCCATAGTGTAGGTACGTAAGTCATCTAGCAGTCGTTATGCACGTATTTATCTACAGATTGGGTACATAGTGTACGTACATAGGCTAGGTATGCATGTTGAAGGCCCACTTCGTATCTCCTAGTGGGTCTCCAACATCAAGGTTGGTTCCTGGACGTTTGACAAGCTGACAACTTTAACCTTAAGAAGATCCTTCAAAATGACAGGAACGTCACATACCTACTTGTACCTACCTATAACTAAGCACTTAAGCTTAGGTAATTACCTAGGTATATTAAAGAGAGTTTGTAGTTTAATGACGATGAGTATTTTAACATTTGACCATGTGCATCCAAATGGTGAGCATTGCATACTTAAGATAACGATATCTGCTAACGTACCATTACACCTCGGTAGCGATCGTCACACACACGTACGTAGTCTGATGCCGAACAACATTTGGTGGCAGGTTTCAGATCTGCTTCATAACTTCTAGCACCACCACCAAGCATTCGACGAGCGAGTTAGCAGAGAGCAAAGATGTAAAGAGAAAAGTTTCACTCTTAATACTATGTAAATTACTTCATTATTAGAGAAAGACACCTAAGAAATTATGAAGTCGCTTGTAACCTTGTTGCTTTAGGTACCTAGGTAAGTAAGAATATATTCTCTCTATTCCCAAATTACCTCACTACCTACCCCGATCCATAATACATACCTACGTTAATCCTGCCCTCTTTAAGCAGACATTATCTTGTTTCTCGCAAACCCCTCCGTCTTGATCTTCTGTCATAACCCCTGATTCTGTTTCCCGGTGCCACCTACATAATCTACATACCTACCCCTCATTCTTCAAACAGTGATTATCAGACAGGTTGGTTGGTAATGGGGTTGCCAAAGAATCCTCTAGAAAAAATCATAAAACTATATACTGGAGGGGCAAAACTAGATACACAGCAAGGATCAAAGTCAATGCCAATCTAAGTCACAGCGGGGCCATAAGAAACTATTGAAACCATCATGGAAGTGATGTTTTAACATTCCGGTTGCCCTCGTGGATGAGGGAGCAGGCTCTAGAAACGGGTAAGGTAAGTGAAAATCACAGTTTACTGCTAGTTGCTAGATATAGGTAAAACACGAAAAGCAGCCAAGTATATGAAGTCATGGAAATTCACTAAATATCATTTCCATAGATTAAATGTAGCAAGCAAGATATTATCAGTGAGGAGACGAAAGTTTAGGTATACAATTAGTTTCAATACCTCCTTTTCGTAAAATGTGCTATTAAACATAATATGTTACTGACAATTTTATATACCTACCTATGGTTAAGTGAAACTATACCTTACGTCATGTATATGCCTAGAAAACCATACGTAATCGCCGTGAATGTGAATGTAATCATCGTGATACTATTTCCAATCGAACATTTAGCAATACCAAGGACCCGCGGCTAGAATTATTTCAAAATCTAATGTATTAGAATAACTCGTACTATTTAGGCTATGCGATTTCATTTTATTGGATGAAAATAATTTGATATATACAACATATGCTAATTCCACGTTCGAGTTATGCTTCGCCCTTATGTAATCGGAATGGCTAATCATTGTTTACAGTGCCCTCGAGAGCATTGTAAGATATAACCTCGACATTCTCATGTGTTACGTAGGACTTGTTCGTATTACTACCCTCCAAAGGAATCAACCCCCCACATAGTGGAAAATATTATTTCATTGGCCAATCATCGATAGTTTATCCCATAACTTCACTTGCGTACATCGTCTGTTCACTTGCCGATGAAAGATCCGAAACTAAGATGCTGTTATGGATTACTAGATGATCATACGGTTTATATAACATAGATATCACATATATAACAATCGCTAGTTGATTCAAGAGAGCCCCTTAAACTGTCGCATTCCCCTTAAAAATATCCAGGGGGAATTGGTCGGCAATTGCTTGGTATCCAGCAACGTTAGGGTGCAAATGATCACCGCCGTCGTACTGAGCAGCCAAGTTAGCCGCGTTCGAGGGGTTAGCCACGATCTTAGCGAAGTCGATCGTCGCGGCGAAGCTGCCGTCTCCGCCACCTAGAATCCACTTGTTCACGGTCTGCCTGGTTTGGTCCCTGGCCGGGTTGCTGTAGCTCTGTCCGCTTCCGCCGAACGGGGTGATCGTTGCTCCGAATACCGTCAAGCCGGCCGCCTTTGCGTCGGTAGCGATGGTCTTGAAGGATGACTGGAGGCTAGTTCCGATACGTGACTGGGATCCCGAGTCTGTAGATCCGCCTCCGATATCGTTTACGCCCTCGAAGATGAGGGCGTACTTGACACCTGCGGTGGTGAGAAGATCTCGCTTATAGCGCTGCATGAGCGGCGGGCCGAGACCTCCGGTAAGCACAGTGTTTCCACCTGCTGCTTGGTTGCAAACGGCAACATTGGTAATTCCTTCTTTCTGCATCCTAGCTAGAAGAAGATCGGGCCAGCTGGGGGCTTGTTAGTTAGATCTTCAGCTGTGATATAGAGCTAAGTCATACCGATTATTAGCATTGTCATCACTTCCACGTCCATCCGTAATGCTGTCACCGAGAATCACCAAAGCAGCAGTCGTCTTCGGGGCCCAGGCTTCTACGGCGGTAAGAAAGTACCAGTGTGCTGTGCTCGCTCCCGTGACGGCCGAGGCATTTAGATGATTGCCTTGTTGCATGAACGACGTAGTTCGACTTCCGGGATGTCCAGTGATGCTACTTCCAGACTGGCCAGGTTGCGAATACAGGCTGACTGTAATCATAGCCTGAGGGCCAATTTTAAAGTCAACTGGATCCGAGTAGGCAACTTGGCCTCTAGGAACTGTAACGGAACTAGAGCCATTGAAAGTGAGTGCCTTCAATGTTGTCGTATCGATGCCATTGACGCCAGCTTTGCCACCAGTTGGGAGGGCTACGGAGGCTTCCGTGATGGGAAGGTCGCTGCCGCCGAAGGTGTTGGAGATCTGGAAACGAAGCCTCTCGGCACCAATAGAGAGATGAAGCGTTTGGCGAAGAGTGGCATCCTTGAACGCGGCGGAACCCGACTAAATCTACGATTAGATATATTATCCACAAGCTGCCGAATAAGAGCACAGCATACAAATGGAGAGGGAGGCATGTTATTAGGTTCCACCAGCTGTGGCATTGAGGTCCATGTCGCTACCCAATGCGAATCCTCATCTTGACGCGCAGCATTGCAGGTTGGGCGTGCAGTAGCGGATAAGGTCCACCATAGTAGCCAGGTGGTTAGGATGGAGAACCTGAGGCCAAGGCTTCTCAGCGTGTTCGACGACATAGCTTCGATGATAACTGACAGAAAGAGAAGCGCCAAGGCATGGAAGAGAGATCCATGGTGGCAGCTTTGGTCTTTATTGCCATGAGATGGGGGACCGAGGTCTAAAGTGACGGACAATATACCTCCGCAGTTATATCGTCCTATTGGTGTTTTATAATTTAGCCGTAGGGCTGGTTCCTGAATACCTACTCAATCTGGGACAGCATCAAATAACAAGAAAGCGGGCTGAAGACAATAAAATGTCTAAGGTAGCATTCAATATAAATACCTAGGTAAGAATGAACTCGATTGATATTCCCAAAGTCAATCATACAATACCTAATATAAGATGGTGTAGGAAAATGATGTCTTGACGACTATCTGAATACCTACTAAGATAGAACTCCACTCTACTTACCTATTCCATGCCGCATATGTAGGTCGTTCGATTTGGATCCAAGTACAAAAGGGTGTCCCGTTCGAACTTCTTACAGCCCAATGATATTGACATGAAGATGAACAAGACCTAACGACATGCTGACATGGCGGGATATCTAAATGAGACGTTGTTACTTAGGTGAGTATATTTTTATTTTGTTCATTGTGGGAAAGACTTAAACCTTCATGGAAGAGACCGTGAGGCATAATCAGCTTTGGAGAATTTGGGACGACCAGTAACATAGCAGTAAAACTCCACGGGGTTAGACGAGGGCGGTGTGATAAAGTTTTATAACCATTGGTGCGCTCCCAATGCGTCCATCTTACGATGTGAATAGGATATTGGGTGGATGTGGTTGTAAGTGATGAAGGGTGAGTTAGAAAAGAAGACTGAGGGGGGGGGAAGGGATTTAGGTCTAGGATAAGGATTTAGGATAAGCTTTCGTCGTAAAAGATTGGTTGATTGACATTATCTAATACCTAATTGGGTCAAGTACTTAGGTACTATGTGCATAATTATGGTGGGGCAATACAGTTTACCTACCCCTCCATTTGTTCACACCCCGCCATCCTACACTCGCAGCTACCTCGATAAAGTGCATCATCAAACCTAGAACTACATCGTACACCCACCTACCTACCTAGTACCTATCAGAGTTATCCTTAGAGTTAGGTTCCAGCTAGTAGCCAGCTAGACTAACCTCTGACCTTAGAGGTAAACCTTTCGACCTTTAATTATTTATTCTTCACTTCACTTACAAAACCTCGTCAACAGGTATTCGCATAACTTCTCTTACATCACGCAATCTACCTAGAATACTTTGGTTTGCCTTGGTACTTGCTACATCCAAGTCCAAAGAGTTCAAGAAAGAAATAATAAGGGACCGGAGTAAGAAACCAAAGGATTTAAAGATCAGGGGTCAAGAAAAAGAATCGCGCATCGCAAACTCTTCTCCTTTCCAATTTTTTCCTCCGAGTAGTCTGACTCACCTCGAGATTACCTCGTTCATATAACAACGGCCCCTTCACCACGTTTCACGCACTTATCCGTTGCTCGGGTTGTCCGAAGCAAACAACAATCATCGTCGATTCTCTTGGTCCCCAGGCGTTCACTTATTCGCAAACCAATCACCTATCTACCTTTACGTCTTCTTGACTACCGTGCCCGTTCGTTCACCACGATGCCAGGAGTCGACATGGCGCCCCTCGTGGCCGCCGATATGAGAAGTAAGTAAGACAGCAAACACCAAACATCAAACATCATTTCATTCGATTCCCGTCAATATTGAGTTGCTCTTACATTTTAATGTTGAATGACTCGTCCCCTATGTTACTCGAGATTACTTGTCCTCCACTCCTCCTCTACTTAGTCCTACCTACTCGAGAACCAGTGTGTCACAAGAGTCAAGAGTCAAGAGACGAAAGACGAAAGATAAACAGTATGCTAATGTATCTGGAAACTGCAGTCCTGGGCCAGGACCCTCTAATCCCGCCAGCATTGCTCGTCTCGGAGATTCCAATGTCAGATGCTTCACTGCAGACTGTGGTCAAGGGCCGTAGAGACGCCGTTGCCATTATCATGGGCCGCAGCGATCGTCTCCTAGTTGTCGTTGGGCCCTGCTCTATCCATGACCCAGCCATGGCTCTCGAGTATGCCCAGCGCCTCAAGAAGCTCTCCGAGAAGCTGTCAGATGACTTGTGCATCATCATGCGCGCTTACCTTGAGAAGCCACGAACTACCGTGGGATGGAAGGGCCTAATTAATGATCCTGATATCGACAACAGCTTCCAGATCAACAAGGGCCTTCGAATATCGCGACAGATGTTCGGCAACCTCACCAACGCAGGCATGCCCATCGCCAGTGAGATGCTCGACACCATCTCGCCGCAGTTCCTAGCGGACTTTATCTCTGTCGGTGCCATTGGCGCCCGAACCACTGAGTCGCAGCTACATCGTGAATTAGCATCTGGTCTCTCCTTCCCGATCGGCTTCAAGAACGGGACTGATGGAAATCTAAATGTTGCCATCGATGCCATCGGCGCGGCAGCCTCTAGGCATCACTTCATGGGTGTGACGAAGCAAGGTCTGGCGGCCATCACAAGAACCAAGGGCAATGAGCACGGATTCGTTATCCTCAGGGGCGGCACTAAGGGTACCAATTATGACAAGGAGAGCATTCAGGCTGCCAAAGAAACCCTGACCAAGAAGGGCCAGAAGCTGGCCATCATGGTCGACTGCTCCCACGGTAGGCGGTGTTCCTGTTGCATGACACGCTCGAGACTAAACTAACAATGGGATAGGAAACTCGAACAAGGACCACCGAAATCAACCTAAGGTTGCTCAGGTCATCGGCGACCAACTCAAAGAAGGAGAGAAGGCTATCGTCGGTGTCATGATCGAGTCCAACATTAACGAGGGGAACCAGAAAGTGCCTGCCGAGGGGCCGTCTGGGCTGAAGAAGGGCGTGAGCATCACCGACGCCTGCATCGATTGGGCTTCGACGATCCAGGTCCTTGAGGACCTCGCGGCCGCGGTCCGAGTTCGCAGGGAGAAGAACGGCGCACCTGATACCAACGGCCACGGCCAAGAGCCTAAGGCTACTCTCCTTGAAGAGGAATAGGGTTCCTACGGGGGGAAGTGTGTTCGTTGGCGCATTCCTGATTATAAATTCGTGCCATTTCGCCCTAAGCGAATGTAGTCGGGGAGAAAGGTACCTGTAGAACCCGTGTACGAGGGTTGACTATTCTATGTGTATGGTATCTGAGATTCATCGGCTCAACGATCTTGGAGGTTTGATTGGGAGGAAAACCAAAAAAGTGCTCAAGGCGTTAGGCTAAAATCATAGGCTACTACAAAAGTCAGACAAATGCATACGGTTTCTTCTCCTTGCTCTCCTTAACCCAGCTTTGCTTTTAGTATAGCTGTGGCTTATAGATTGTGCGTGATACGTGATACCTTGGATGTCCTCAATGCTTCGGTAAACCTCGATGGTAATAAATATAATTCAGACAATATACCCGAGAAACTAGGTACTCTAATGGTTTCCCTTCGTTTCGCCTGTCCCCGTCCTAAACGCCATTCCCAGGGCAAAAGAAAAAAAAACCTCAACATCCAGACCAAGCCCATCCACAGATATCAAGCACATGCTCCTCATCTTCTCGGCCCCTACGTATTATCGCGGCCAACCGGCATATACGCGCGCCTATCCCGCGCGGCTCCCGCCCCGGAACCGCCGAGCCCCATCGCGGCGGCGGCGGCGGCAGCCTTCTTGCCCTCGCGGAACTCGAGGACGCGCTTGGCGGCGGCCCAGCCCAGGAGGCCGGCGGTGCCGAGGATGAAGCCCCACACGATGAGCTGGTCCTTGCGGCTGTCGCGCTGGAAGCACATCGCCACCACGTCGTTCTCCTCCGCCTCCTTGCAGATGGGCAGGTGCTGCGACAGGCAGAAGGCCCGCGTGCACTGCGTGCAGGAGGCGGAGGCGGCGCGGGGCGAGACGACGGGGAGCGAGCGCAGCGCTTCTTGGGAGTTGGAGTTGGAGTTGGAGTTGGAGTTGGCGGAGGTGGGTGGGCCGGCGTTCTCGAAGGATGATGACGAGTCGCCTGGCGGGCCCAGCTGGATCAGGGTGCTGTTCTTGAAGCAGGTGCATTTGCAGAATGTGGGCGCGGCTAAGGGGGGTGGGTTGTTAGTAGGTAGGTTTACGGGGTTACGGGTTTGCGGAAGGAAGTAGGTCGTGAGAACATGGTAGCGAGAGGGGTTGAAAGATTGTAGAAGGAAATAAATACGCGGGTTGTGGAGGTAGGTTGGCTTACAGGATGCGGCGACATAGGAGACGAGGACAGCTCCCATGAGGAGTAGAGACAGGTGAAGTCGCATCATGTCGCTAGGATTGATCGGCCATATATTATATGTCGCGACGGACGAGGGAGATTGGACATATCACGTAGGAAGATAGCGAGATTTGGTCACGAGAATTGAATGAATATGCGCGAGAGGGTGTTCTACTGGGTACTTTTGTAAGATATGAAGTATGAAGTTCAAGATTCGAGCTTCGATTCGAATGACGAGACACGCGCAATCCGATAAGGTACGTACCTCCTTAGCGTCAATCAGCCTTCCAGCCGTGGCTGAAGCCCCACAATATACGTACATAGATACCTAGATACTTATGGTGGGCATAGCTCGCGAACCCTGCAATTGAAAAAAGTTCAAGTCTTCAACATATCGAGCTACATACTACCCACCTACCTTATACCGGATTATCGCAACAACCACCGCTTAACCTAGGTAACCTTCACGTTCGAGAGATCAGCTTCAACCCCATCTAATCAATTGGCCACACCATGCGACGGATACCGCGCCTAAGACGGCCCTCCGGCCTGTCTGCGCCGCCCTCACGCTCGCCAACCGCCCCTCTCCCCTCCCAGAGCGCCGGCCGCAGGCCCATACCCACGACGTGTCTCCACCGCCCTGCGTTTCCGCGGCTGTACTCCACCGACCAGCAACGCCAGCCCGGCCGCGAGCTGGAGGTAGCGCGAGGCCGGCAGCCTGACGGGATATACCACGAGGACGCCTCCTCCAGCATCGAGGAGCTGGAAGACTACGACGGCGACGAGCTGCGCGAGTGGGAGGTGTACGTGCCGCCGCCGCCGCGCAGCCGCGCCGAGCGCGCCGACGAGGTGTCCGACGCGAGCTACCAGCCGGCGGCCACGGCCGAGGGCCTGGAGATGTCGCGCGGGCTGCGCGGGTGGTGGGACCAGGAGCGCAACTGGCCGCGGTCCGCCGACTTCGCCGGCTTCCGGCCGCGCGACAGGGCCGCGGATCCCGCCGTCATCGAGTCCGCCGTGCGCCGCGCCGTCGTCGAGGCTTTCGCGCTGAGGCACGCCGGCCGCGATGCCGAGCTCGTGGCTGCCTGGCCGGTGGCTGGCGAGGGCGTGCTGCGCAGGATTCTGGATGTGGATGTCAAGGTTGCGAAGGATGGCGCGGTGGCGCTGGATGGACATGTCGATTTGGTGTTGGAATCGCTGGCTTTGAAGGACGCTCCCGAGGTCGAGATAACGGAGCTGTCATCTGAGGAGGCTCAGAAGTACAGGGAGGCCTGGGGGGACGGCTGGAAATCCGCCTCGCTGTCGGATCCCCGCATCAAGTTTGCCGTACGTAATGCCATGCCATGACATGCTACGCCGCAGACATGCTACCCCTAACCTCCCAACCCTCCTAAACACTAGATATCATATCCAACTAACAAGACCCCCGCAGGTCACGAAGCGCCTGTTCCAGCTGACGGGGCACCTGGTGCACGACCACCAGCTCCAGGGGATCGCGGACGTGCGGTCGCTGCTGCACACGGTGCAGAAGAAGCCGAAGCCCAAGACGCTGACGGAGGAGATCCAGGAGCGCCGCCAGGACCTCGTGCAGCTGCCCAACGTGACCGTGGCCACGCGCCGCGTCACCCGCGGCGACAAGGAGATGGCCCTCGGCAGGTACAAGCTCATCGAGGAGGAGCTGAAGAAGAGGGAGCTGCCCCTCGACGGCCACGGCTTCGTCCGCAAGAACAGGGAGATGGCCCATCTGCGGGGGAGGGTGTAGGTCTATGGGTAGGTGTAAGGGTGGTCGACCTGCCTGCCTGCCTAGATGCTGGTTTATGTTACGTCGATACATATGTCCGGATGGGTGCGTAATGTACGTTGCCCTCTGGCCTTGGGGATATAGAACGGATGACTCCGTAAATCTATATTCAACTCAACTTATCACCACGTGTACATGAAAATAAAAACCATAGGCTTAGGCGCGGTCAATCAAAAGCAAGGTGATATGATCTTTGAGAATAATCGCCTACCAGGCTACGGTTTTATACGAGCACGATGATGTTCCCTTTGCGATAAGCAAGTTGAGTGTCAACATAGGTTATATGCCTTTCAATTTGTCGTCTACAGAACGAAATCATGTAACATGTTTCTGTTTGTTTACTACCTAAGTACCTGATATGTATCTCCCATCTGCTGGTCGACAATTCCTTTCAAAACAGCCTCTAACTTCTCGAGTCGGCATTAGGGGTATGTCGAAATGTTTCGATACCCGCCATTTCCGCCTTCTTTGACGCGCAACACCGTTCGTTCCCTCTCTGTGTTGCGCTTCAATCTCTGCTGGGAACTTGTGCGGAGTTACAACCGAAAAGTGCTCGAGAGCCGAGACCATCAAGTGGTTCCCATGATGATGGAACTCCATTGTGAAGCACCGCTTATATCTCGCATCCAACAATGGGATAAACATGAGTGCCGGAACATTGGCTATGTTCCAGGTTAGCGGCTTATTGTATTACTTCCAGTGTTCCGATTCGTTCGCCCACGTAGGTAATTTATTTATTAGACACTCTCATGGGTTGATAACAGCTTGAAAAAACTTCCAGTGATCAATAGCCCATTCGGGATTGTAGGCTGTTCTTTCAGTCTTGTTGGAATTCCGACTACTTCTCGTGGTCCCCTGCGTAGAAGTCGTAGTATCACTCGTCGACTCTGTTGCATCTAGAGTAGCTGCGAAATTCTTTACTCTCTCTACTTGTAATGTCGGGAGTTTCTGGATCCTCTTCAAATAGGAATGCCTGGATAAATATTCTGCAACTTGGACGCAGTTGTCTCTCTCGTCCATAGGTTAATGATAGGGGTATTGTATGGAACGGCGATGCCGTTCTGCTCTTTAGACGCAGAGCTACCATTTATTAGACACTCTCATGGGTTGGTATTAGCTGAAGCTCTGCCGTAGCAATAGAACTTAGACTTAGAATAATCAAGCTGTTATCAACCCATGAGAGTGTCTAATAAATAGGTCTTCTCGATTGGGCTAATTCAGTTTAATAGTCGCTAGCTTGCTCACTAGCAATAGCCTATACGGTGTCTTGTTCGACCGTACAATTCGTCCAAGGTTGGTATTGATCTGGGTCTGTTCTGTCCTCAGTATCCTCCGTGTAGAATTAGCTTTCGGATTCTCTTAAGATAATGGTGTCGGGATAAGTATTCTGCTACTTGTAAACAATTCTCTCTCTCGTCCATGAACTAATTAGGGTCGAAATCCGACCCAGGCGGCCTTCGCTACCGAGGTGCTCGGCATCGGCGGGTAGTATGTCCACCACCTCTATTATCGAAGTGGATGACAATGGGGATGTATCTTGTTCGATGGGATATGGCTCCTGAGGGATTATGGGGACATCAAGGCCCTCGGCATCCATGTAATCGATGTAGAGGTGCCTGAAATTTGCCCCTTCTTTGAAGAAACTGGCGACGACCTCGTCGTCTCGCAATATCATGAAATCCTAGCCAACATTACAAAATCCAAGCTGTTATATATACCCAGCCATCACGTGAAATCCCCCCATCCTATTCATACGTTCGCGGACGTATGATCATTGCATCATCCGGATCTGCCAGTGACGTTTCTTCCTGGGCCATCTGTGTCAATGATGTCTTTGCTGCTGGCTCTTGCATATTAGGACGGACATTCCCCTCCCGCTCCAGACAATCCCGAAGGTAATGATTGGGGTCTGGCTTCCCCTCGAGCACGCAGAAGGCGCAACCATTTTGCCTGCCCTCAGCAAGCATCTTAACCAGTGACTGCCATGGGAGAAACGGAAGCCGACACCTAGGCGGCCACGGTTTCCCGGTCCCCGCTCAGTATGTGACTGTTGCTGCTCGCAGGATCATCCACTCATCCATTTTAGTGATAGGTAATGATCATGGGTGTTAGTCGTCTGCATTGAGAAGAATCAATTTAAGTCACAACCTGCCTCGCGTGCTTGTTAGGAGGCTGGTTCCTTAATTCATCCCCAGTCCCTAGTGCGACGGAGATATAGGGACCACCATAAGCAGTAATTGGGTTTGGATATGTATATATCACTATGCTCAGTAGCGCCGTAGCATGTAGGTCGCACATTTCCCCGATAGGGGGGAGTATGGCCAGGCCTTCCGTCATTCTCTCAAGCGAACCTGGTGTTCTTTGATCCTCTCTCTAAGCGGCATGTCTCATGTTTCTTCTGGTGATAGTTTGACAGTTATGTTAACCCGAGGGTATTTGGAGGTTGCTTATTGAGACGTTTTAGTCTTCGTTTTGGTCCAGAATGCCAGGAAGTTTAAGGGGGTTTGATAATATAATCATTCAGGACGGACAATATATCATACAGATAAAGTTGCTTCGTGTTTCTTAATGAGCAGATATATAGAGAGGGTTTATGGGTCTGAAATACTCTTGTCGTCTTGTTCTGGGCCATCTGGGAGAAAGAAGGGACATTTGGGTCTTTGGTGATTCGTGAGTTCTGTTTGATTGCTGCTTCTTCGCCCCTTGCCCTATCGCGCCCTGTTTGTTATTTTTCTATATGGTATTTCTTGTATGTTCATCAGTGAGTCTCGTTCCCATTTCGAGAACTTCGACGGGGTCGGATGGTTCTCCTCAGAATTGAGTCTTGAGGTGATCCAATTTGCTTCGAGTGTCCCGAGGATGATTTATCCAGGGAAAAGAGGGAAAGGGGGAAAGGATGAAACCGGCGAGGGAGGGTGATAATAAGTAGCAGTATGCGCAAATTATGATTAGGACGGCCAAATTAGTCCTTCATTAGTCCATAGTTATGTGACAAGCTACCTAGGTATTAGTAACAGTCGTTATACCCAGGACCCAGAAGGCGGAAGGAGAGTTCGTACTTAAAGTCTTCTAGAGTAGGTAGTTTGGGTTGTTCTTGACATGCTACAGAACAGGGATCGTATGTTCTGAGGTAATTCCTTATTTTCATTCAGACGTAACTGTTCAAAACAGCAGGTCCGACAAACACCTAGCATTCAGCGGACGTTTAACGCATACTGTGGAAAGGATGACACAGAGTTTCCCCATCAGCACTTCATGGCTCCCGAGTCGTGAAAAGAACGAAGGTAGGGATGAGTGTAGGTTGATTGGCACACTTGTAAGTCGACCTGACTGGGCCCTATGCATTCCAATAACGCGTTGAAGGTTACTTATTGCGATTACTTTCTTCTCTTCCAGCGAGGGCATTCCCTTGCTCTGTCGACGCGACGCCGGGTGCTCTTAGTCTCTACTTCCGATTGTGGCTGAGTTGTGGAATCGCTATATCTACCTAGGTAGGGTTTGTGATGTTTCTGGTTTGATTCCAAGTGACGAAGAACGTATGAAATTGTCTTGTCTGTTCAAGGACCATCAAACTAGACCAGTTTTCCTGTCGATGTCTTTAGAGGATAAGGTGTTGCACCATGGCATCATCACTTATGGGGTTGGGTTACTGTGAATTCGCGTTTCTTCTGGTCCATTCCGTAGCTGGTAATGTAGGTTAGTTGATGGCTCAATATTTGCTCTTAATCATATTATTACCACAAGACTCTGAAAAGTGGTGTATACCACTGCAAAATTGAATATAGCAACAATACCGAATTCCCAGGAAATGAAAGGGTCATGTTGGACACCTCCTGCCATATCATCACGTCCATTCTAAATCTGTTTCGAAATCCTCGTGACGATGCTAGGGGATGAGAAAGGGGAAGAAAGGTCGTTGGCTTGTCGATGTTAAAAATATTTCTTGGTTGCGAGATAGGGGTTGTTGGAGGTGAGAGTATAAGAAACAAGGAATAATGGGGTATGAAGAGTATAAATAAAAGAATGAATATCACAAAAGGTGCGAGAGCTGATTTTGTGGTATGGAGGACTCAGTATATATTCTCTGATAATAAAGGGTGAAGCTTCTCTACCCCTATTAGATGATATTAGTGGTTACTGTTTAGGTTAATATCTTGAAGAGAGAGAAGAAAAATACCTTAGCTTCTTGTATAGTTTGAATAGAGGTAAAGAATGAGAGGTTGTTAAGAGAAAATAAGTAGTTTTCTTTTGTAGCTTCTTTGCATTTGTGCTTTTCAATTGCTGAAAATTCAAGAATATGGATCGTAAGAATATGATGGAGGAATGGATGTTTATATAGAAATATCTCACAGGGGAAAAATCGCTTAACGACTCATCAAAGCAATAGTCATACCTAGGATACTAATAAATGACCTATGTAAGGTTCGAAGTTCGAAGCTGATTTATTTGCTAGAGTGAGTCGCTTGTGAAATCTCTAACCTAGTTTAATGAGTCACGTATTTAACCTAGGTCGGCTTATGGCTAATATACCGTAATGGGAACATACTACTTTTAAGAATGATTCTAAATATTGAGGAATTATTACATGCATCGCAATGCTTTAAATAGGTAGAAAGATTCTTGACTTAATAATGATTCCCTGACTTAATAATGATTCCCTTTTTTTCGTCCCCGTCCCTGCTACAGGTCTACAGGTCCACGCGTCTACGCGTCTACAGGTCTACGCGTTTACAGGTCTACAGGTCTACAGGTCTACAGGTTTACAGGTCTACAGGTCTACAGGTTTACAGGTCTACAGGTTTACAGGTTTACAGGTCTACGCGTCTACAGGTTTACGCGTCTAGTTACAGGTTTACGCGTTTGCAAGTATGCAGGTGTGTAAGTCTACTAATGTTAATATATGTATGTGTATATGTATGTGTATGTGTGTAATAAGAAAGAGAAAATAATTTCCTAAGTTTTTTTGTAGAAGTATTGGTAAGTAAATTTTGTTGTTGATGTGTAGGTAGGTAGGTAGGTAGGTAGGTAAGTAAGTAGGTTGGAAGTAAGTAGGTTGGAAGTAAGTAGGTAAGTAAGTAAGTACGTAAGTACGTAAGTACGTAGAGTAGGTAAGTAAGTAGGCATCACAATGTATATAAAAAGGCATTCGGGAATGACAAAGTATCTCGGAAACCACCACAATCTACCCGTACTATTGGACGGTCCATACCGAGACAATGCGAGCAAGGAGATCTTGAAGTGCGACCGCGTGCTACTTATCGGCGGCGGCATCGGTATCACTGGTTTGCTTGCGTGGACGGACAAGCACTTCAACATCAAGCTCGCCTGGAGCGTGAAGCAGGCCGGCAAGCCTCTCGTACAAGACCTAGGTACGACCCTGAATGACATTGCCGATAAGGAGGTCCTAGTCGGTAAGAGATTGGACGTGAATGCGTTATTGGCGCAAGAGGTACAACCCGGATGGGAAAGAATCGGCGTTGTCGTTTGCGGCCCGGGGGGGCTTTGTGATGCTGTGCGAGAGGCGGTTGTGGCTTTTGGAAGAAAGGAAAAGACCATCTTTGAGCTCGAAGTCGATGGTTTCTCGTGGTGAGGTGTATGTTAATCATCGTGCTAGCACCGGGGAATTGGATCACCCTTTCATACCCGTAGTCGAGATCTACCTCGTGACAGATTATCAACATAGTCAACCACCTTACAACTGGGGGCACAATTTGAATGGCTGGGGCTAAGTTGATTAAATTATCTGAATTATCTAAATTATATGGCAATTATCTATATCTATCGAAGAGCGTTAGGTTGGGAAGTATGATAGACCTACTTGGGGCTGGTCTCTACCCATCCCGGCACCACGCGTTTTAGAAACCTCATGAACTTGATGAAACCCACAGCATATTCCACGTTTCCGAGCGGATCGACCACCCTTTCGGGAAACCCAATGCCAGCACCGTAAAGGCCCGGGACAGGTTGTTCTGTCTCCTTATCTATGAATCCGCCGGCCTGGTGGTCGAATGACACGTCTTGCTTCATGGGTAGGGGCTTTGTGTTGTATCCTATGGCCTGGACGACATACTCGCACCCAGGCATCTCCCGCAGATAAGCTTGGGTCTCCAGCTCCTTCCCGCCCGAGCAGTCGACGCGAGTTACGATCTTGCCCACGTCGCTGTGCGAAAGCCTGTCGCCGTCGAGGTTCTCCCGGGCGAACTGCGCCGCGACGCCCTTCAGCCCGGTGTTATCGTACAGTATCCAGTCCCCCTTGTCCTCGGCGTACTTCAGCCGTCTCGCGCGGGAGAACCAACGCACGCGAAGCAGCGGGTGTGAGTTTTGGCTCAGTTTGAATAAGTTCATGAGCACGAGGATCGCGCTGTGCGAGGCGCCGACGACGCCAACGCATAGGTCCCGATCTTGCGGGAGTGTCTCCGCGAGTAGAGAGGGCTTCAGGCAGATATCGAGATCTAGAAGTTCCGGGACACGTGAAAGACCCGCAGGCAAGGGGGCCACAGTGGGCGATGCACCGGTGCAGTAGACGACGAGTGGCGCCGCGAGCGTTTGAGTCACGTCAGAGGCCTCGTCTTGTACAGTCAATGACCATACCGAACTTGCGCTGATCCATTCAGCGTCGGTTACGGTGCCCTTCCGGCTTGCAACTCGTTCATGCTTGAGAAGGCCATCCGATAAGGTCTGTAGCATGTCACCAGCGTAACGTAGCGAGCAGGTGTCGCCATGGGGAAGATCTTGTAAGACAGTGATGGCGTTAGGTTTCGAAGTAGTTTCGGCGATCTTCCTAAAGGGCTCGACGCCGTTGCCGTAGGAGAGAAAGTGGCAAACTTTTGTGTTGCTGGGCACTTCTCTATATCGGGCGTTGATGCGACCGCCCTGGAAGTGAGGGTCTATCCATGATATAGTGGACTCGGTGGGTAGAACTTCAAGGAGGTTACCGACGACAGCGATACCAGATGCACCTCCTCCAACAACCACTGCGGCGGGCTGTTGTTTAATTCCGTTGGTGGTGTTAGTATGATGGTCCATGGCGTTTTAGATTTGATCAAGAATTACATATAAATACAATAAATTAGCGGCTCTAGATATCGTTTATATTTATTTACCGGATAGCGTCAACCAAAGAAAATTCATGGCTGTTAGTCACTTTACCTTGTTACTCACCTCCTACCGACTCCTACATAAGGAACCCTACTAAGGTACCTCAAGAGACGGGATCTAAATTCATCCAATGGGTAAAAGCGGTAGAGCGGCCCCTAATGATTCCCCCTATCGCTTAATCATATCTAGGTATTAATGGAGATCTCTTGTGGATTAGTACCCGTTCTCTCGGGTCCGAGCAATCGCCATCTTCCACGTACCACGAGGATACGATAATTGCAAAAAGAGAAACTCACCTGACGCAAGCCGTGGCGCCGTAGAGATATATCACGGACAAGCTCCAGAAATATTGATTTTCAACACCGCTTTATCGAACAAGTCTGCAAGTGAGTCAGCATAAGAAGTCTAGTGAGTATTGTACTGTAACCCCTGAGCTAAGGTACCTTGGCTGCTTGGTATCCGGATTTGTACAACGAATAAGTAGTATCCTAGTCCATCTATTCAGGTACCTAGACTAGGTATCTAGTGTAAATATAATCGGTACTTGATATCCACTAAGTGACGAACTAATTCCAATCTGTCGGGACCCGGCTCCCACCGGTAAAAGGTTTCGTGGAACTCCGATATAGGCTGTCCTACCTTCGGCCGAAAACGTTCGGCGTCCGCCTCTTACATCATTTTACTCTCACTGTACTACCTACTCTCATTCATATTAAAAGGGGCCAACTTCTCTTCACATGTTTCTTGCCACTACACAAACAAAACATCAACCAATCCTAAAAAATACAATCCGAATCTTCCAACGCCGACAAAATGTCTCAGATTATTGTAGAACCCCTCACCTTCCCGGACACATCGGGCGTAAACTTCGGTGCTATCGTTCGCAACGCAGATATCGAGCATCTCACTGGTAAGACCTGTGCAATGAATTTGGTGAATAGTAACATGTTCTACTAAGTAATGGGAGAATACCCGTACAATCGGTAACCTCCTTTGGTAAGCTACCCGACTAGCTCGAATCGACCGATAGTAGCTAACAACACGCCAGATGCCGACTTCAGGATCATTCACGATGCCCTTTTCACCCACCAAGTCCTCGTCTTTAAGGACCAGGCCGGCACATCGCCCAAGGCCCAGTTCGAGTTGACGCAACGGTTCGACCCGGCCGGAACCTCGTACGGCCATGGCAAGACAATCGACGCCAAGCGCAGCATCCTACACCCGGACCTGAAGACCATTCCGCATCAGCCGCAGGTGCAAGTTATCGGCAACGGATTGGTGCCAGAGTATGAAGGGTTGAGGGACGTCCAGCTCAGGCACCCCCATCACAAGACCTTCCACTCTACTGTTATTCCGATAGATGAAGACCTTGCCTTCACCCGCTTCTATCGCTGGCATATCGATGCTGCTCTGTACGGTCTTGCGCCTCCCGTGGCGACCACGCTGCTCGCGGTTAAGGTCCCAGACGGTCGCCGCCAGGTCTGCCGCTATGACGATGGAACCGGCGATGAGTTGGACGTTCCCCTAGGCACTACCGCGTTCGTGTCGGGATACTCGATGTACGATCTCCTCTCGGAGTCCGACAAGGAGTTCGCGCGCACGACCAAGGTTGAATATGCCCCTCACCCGTACATCTGGATCAGCAAAGCCAAGTCCCGCCCCACCGGACTAGGCATGGTGTCGCAAGGCCTCGAGGTTCCGCTCGACGAGCTCCCTCCCGTCGAAGACAACAAGATCCAGGTCCTCCCCCTATGCTGGCGCAACCCAGTCACCGGCAAGCTCGCCCTGCAAGTGCACCCATCCCCGGTCCGCAGGCTCCACCTGGCGGACGGCACCGTCGTCGACGACCTCGAAAAGGTCCGGGAGATCGTGTATGGCCTCCAGCGCCCGGGCATTGCGCCGAAGATGGTGTACGCCCACGACTGGAAGGAGGGCGACTTCGTGCTCTTCCATAACCGCGGGCTGCTGCATTCCGTCGTCGGCGCGTTCGCCGAGGACGAGGTTAGGCTGTTCAGGCAATGCAATATCGCGGCTAGCTATTTCCCGGAGGGGCCTGTGGTGGCGGCTTGATGTTTGGGTGTGTGCTAATTTGCTTAGCCTATCCTTAAGTGGATATCTCAGCTTTACGTTATGGTTAAGAGTAATTGATATAACCCCTTTAGTTACCGCAACCACTTTGTGTATTCTTCAGAGAATATAATCTCTCTTTTAGGCAAATCAATGACTGTACTTATTTCACTCCGGTTTTCGGTCCAGGAAATAAATACATTAGCTTACTTACATGCATCTATTTATATAGGTATATATAGTAGGTAGATATGTGATATGTGATATGTCATGCCATCTCATACTTATACCAAGATACACATACCTAATCTCTATCTCCGCGGCCAGTCTTACTACGCTAACTCGTCGGGATTGTGTAATAAGTTAAAGCTGATAGGAGCTCTTCGGGGAATGAACAAGCTACCCCTCAATATACTTTCCTTTATCGGTAATGCAGGAGTCCACGGAGCTCTACGGCGCCCAACGTGTCACGCCTTACGCCTACGCACTTACATAAGTAGACCTGGTGTCCACTCGTTATATCCCTACTTACCTACATACCTGGTGTGCCTAACTACCTAGGTAGCTACCTATTTAATAGCTCTATCTTCCATACATTAGGTACCTTTCATATTCCAGTACAGTCGTCTCTCGTCCTTTGCCATCCGACAAACCCAATGCACCTCGCCCCCGCATAGCTACCCACCTACAGGATGAACGCAACGGAGCAGGAGCGCGCGGCCTACCTCCTCGAGGCGCAAAGCAAGGCGGTGTCGCTCTTCGAGGAGATCGAGCAGAAGCTGATCCGGGCGGGCGTCAGCGAGAAGACGCTCAGCGACGAGATCCACCAGCTGGGGGCGGAGCGCCACGGCGTGCGCACGCACTGGCACAAGCGGGTCGTGCGCAGCGGGCCCAACACCCTGCTGCCCTTCGAGGAGAACCCGCCCGACCGCGTCCTCGAGCCCGACGACATCCTCTACGTCGACCTCGGCCCCGTCTTCGAGCAGTACGAGGCCGACTTCGCGCGCACCTTCGTCCTGGGCCCAGACCCCGCCAAGGCGCGCCTGCGCGACTCGCTCGCCCCCGTGTGGAAGGCCGTCAGCGCGAGGTATCACGAGGATCCCGACATGACGGGCGAGCGGCTGTACGCGATCGCGTGCGAGGAGGCGCGCGCGGCGGGTTGGGAGTTCGGCGCCGCGCTCGCCGGACACCTCGTCGGCCTGTTCCCGCACGAGCGCATCCCCCGCGACAAGACGTCGCTGTACATCACCCCCGGCAACGACCAGCCCATGAGCGTCCCGGGCAAGGACGGGAACAGGCGCCATTGGATCCTCGAGATCCACCTCCGCGACAACGAGAATAAGGTCGCTGCGTTCTACGAGCAGCTGTTGACGGTTGGGTAGACGGGTAGGTTCTTACTCCTAGGTTATGTAGTTGGGGAAACGGAATCGGTGCAGGGTATGATTCATGTGTGTACATTACATACTGGTTAAGGTTGGCTTTAGGATAATACAGTCTAGAAAAAACTACCCCTTTTTAATAAATATTTCTACGTTAAAAAGCCAGTACCTTTGTACTCCTTTTAAACTTGCTAGTTGAATGAAATATAAATAATACCTACCATTGAACCAACAATCTAAGCTCTAATTTTTAGTATAATCGAGAATAGGTTATGTGGTTTTCGTGGATTACTCCTGTTAACGTCAGGGGTTCATCAAATACCTACATGTATTACGTGAATTCGCAAGAACCGTTACTAGACCAGCAACTTACAAAGCGAGGATAAATAGAAACATCCAAGTCCGTCTATCGCGACTACCTAGTCTATGATAATACCTACTCTATATCTCGCTTATACCCCAAGCTCAGAATACCTTAAGCTTATACCTTACCGTCCATCTATATCCATCATACCTAGCGTATCGCGCAGCCATCACTCCGCCAGGAAGCCCGGGAACAGATACTGGACCCTCTTCAGCGCCTCGGGGCTCCGGCCCTCGGGTTTGGTGCAGAACATGACGGCGCCCTTGCTGGCGCCCTCCCAGTGCTTGGCGGTGACCAGGTCGCCGTTCTCGTGCTTGCACAGCTCGTCCAGGACGGCGCCGACCAGCCGCCGGGCGTTCTTGCTGTTGCTCTCCATGTAGTGCATGACCATGGACACGTCGACGTCCTCGGTCGTGTGCCAGCAGTCGTAGTCGGTGGCCATGCAGATCACCTGGAAGGCCATCTCCGCCTCCCTCGCTAGCTTGGCTTCCGGCAGCAGCGACATGCTGATGACGGAGCCGCCCCAGGAGCGGTAGAGGTTCGACTCGGCGCGCGTCGAGAACTGCGGTCCCTCTAGCGATCGAGCGCGGTTAGCAATCTACACACACCAAGAACTGCGCGACGAGACCTCGACACTCGAAAGTAAAGTGCGGTACTCGGCTGAACACCAAGACTTACCCATGCAGATAGCGGTCCCCTTCCCGTGCAGCACCACGCCGTCGCCCTGCATGGACTTGGCGCACTGGCGGACGACCTCGGCGATCTTGTCGTCGTAGGGGTCGCCGAAGGGGACGTGGCCGACGAGGCCGCCCTCGAAGAAGGTGAAGGGGCGGTTGCCCTTGGTGCGGTCGATGACCTGGTCAGGGACGACGAAGTCCATGGGCTTGATCTCCTCGCGCAGGGAGCCGACGGCGGAGAAGGCGACGACGCAGCGCACGCCGATATGGCGCAGGGCGGCGATGTTGGCGCGCGCGGGGATCTCGTGCGGCGCGTGCTGGTGGTGGGCGCCGTGGCGGGCCAGGAAGGCCACGGGCACGCCGCCGTGCTCGAGGATCAGGATCGGCGCCGACGCGTAGCCCCACGGCGTCAGCGGGTTCACGCGCGCGATCGCCGTGTACCCGTCGATCTTGTACAGCCCCGTCCCGCCGATCACGGCGATGTGCACGGGTCCTGCGCGGAGGCGTCAACCATGATGATACTATACTAGTCTGGCGGTAATAGCTTGATCTCAAAACGAGGCTATCGCGAGAAAAGGTGGACGGGTGAAGGTAGGTAGGTAGGTAATGCAATGTAATGGCGGGGCAGAACTCGGGAGGGAGAGCGGGAAACGCTTACGGTCGAAGGTTTCAGGAAGGTCAGACATTGTCACGGTATTGCTTGGATCAATGGAAATGAGGGTTTTCTGCTTCTTTTGTACTTTGGATGTACTTGTAATAAAATAAATCCTTCTTGGATCCGAGTCGATGCCGTGATATTGTTGTCTGTCTGGTCGACGTTTCCAGGTTGCACAATCGATAGAAAATTTACGATAAGCTGTAGGTTGCTGATATGCCCCTCCCCCTCCCACTCCCCCTCCCACTCTTTCCTGTTGGGCTGGATAGAGTACAGGAGGCACCTATCATTGCTACCACGTGCTTTCTTATTGGACGGATTACCCTTTGACTGTAAGTGGTTCATGTGCTAGCATTACTGTGTTACACTGTACAACTAAATACCTACCTAGGTACCTAATGGATCCCCTGCTCATCTAATCTCCAACCATAACACCACATTTTCTCATGGATTACCTAGATAGGTACCTCTAAGGGATAGTCAACTAAACAGTGCAAGATAGTAAAGCTAGCACATCCTGGATCTTACACCAAATTCTAACCTTGGAATAGCATCTTCTGTCATCCTAACCATATAAATAAATACATCCACATCATTACACCTATTTCTAATTCGTAGTCTAGCTTTGGTATATAACTCCTCAACATATCCCTCATATGGTTATCAGAAATGGATTAGTTACTTACAATTTATAATTATGTCAGCTATATGAAGTACCTAGGGGCCAATGAAGAAAACGCTTTACGCTTTTATCCAACTAAGAAGAACATATTTCGATCAACGAAGCTAAATGTCTATATCATGCTATTTGATCCATAAGACGTACTAGCTCGTCCTTCGCAGGAATTGGGCTAAGATGCCTCAGGGTCACCGCGAGATGATCATCGCCCACGAATTGCCGGTATAGAATAACCATCACTATGCCGGCTAATGAGGCTGACGAATAACATCTCACCTATGCCCGCTCCCAACTTGTATCGGTTCCCTTTAAGGAAATAAGCGGTTGAGTGACGATGTCTCCAAGCCAAACGCATCTCGTCGTCATAGTGCTATGCCTTATGGCCGGAAGAAGTGCTGGGGAGGGCGGGGGCTTGGGATAGACATCAACAGCTTCAACAGACCCTATGTCGTATCAACCGTTGCTCTCTTACATCTTCCGCTCTCCAAGCATCACTGCTCTCTTGAATTCAAGTACGTGCGAGCTTCCTTGGATTCACGTCTCTCACCATGCATTTCAATGCCCTGCTAAGGGTGAGCTTCGTACTGGCACTTTTGCGGCTTGGATGTGCTCAGACGATTATCGTGGATGGTCAAGTCATCAGTCAGTCAGATTGCAATTCTCTCAAAGCCGCCTAAGTGTGAAACCCATCTCCCGGAAGGCTAACCTGACACTTACCCCCTTTTTAAAGATGCCAATGAGTCTACCATCACTCCCGCCTTCGTCACGGTCAACGCCTCCTCATCCAATGCGACAGCTGACCTCTTTCTTGGGGAAACCCGTCAGCTCACTGATGCCGTCCTAGCAAATCTTACCGATCTTGGCTTGACTAACATCACTTTGTTTGGCTTTGCGGACCCTTCGACGGCCGCCAATCAATCCGTAATTGGGCCTTGCAAGGCTTTCCCTGGTGAATTCGTTGTCCCCCCAGGACAAATCACCGACCGCGTCTTCGATCTTCTTCTAGGAGGTAGTCTCATTCAGACCAAACCGTTTGCTTCGCCATGCTATAGCGACTACGGAAATCAAGATGCGGCTAGGTGTGCCGAGATCACATCACATTGGATGGATGACTCTTACATCCAGTAAGTGAATCTAGCCACTCTCTTCCACGCATTTACACTTAAGAACACTGACTAACATAACCAAGTACGAATGACCCGACATCTATTAATGCAATTCTATTCGAAGGGACTTCATGTGTGCCTCACACGGTGAACCCATATGCGCTCAACTGTACCATTGGCGCGTATCCGAAGATGTCCGTGAATGTAACCACCGTATCTCAGATCCAGCTGGCCATCAACATGGCGCGAAGCCTTAATCTGCGGCTCGTTATCAAGAACACCGGGCATGACTACAGCGCGAAGAGCACCGGAGCGGGAGCTGTTTCTCTATGGACTCACAATATGAAAGATATTAAATATTACGAGAATTACGAAGAAGGATCGTATAAAGGACCTGCCTTCAAGATGGGCGCTGGGGTTCAAGTTTTCGAGGCATACAAAGCTGCGCATGAACATAACCTTACGATCGTCGGCGCAGAGGGGAAAGTAAGTTATCTTTAGGTCGAATACTATGAGTCTCGTTAAATGGACTGAATGCTGATGATAGTGTAAAATCTACAGACGGTTGGACTTACAGGAGGGTATATTCTAGGTGGGGGCCACTCTCCTTTATCAAGTTTGTATGGGATGGCGGCAGATCAGGTTGGTCTATTCGCAAAAGAATCTTCCCCACGTAGACTAAATCCGTGATAGGTCCTTTCTATGGAACTTGTGACAGCCGACGGTCGCTTTGTCACGGCCAGCGAAACATCTAATCCTGACCTCTTCTGGGCTCTCCGAGGCGGAGGCGGATCAACTTTTGGAGTCGTCACGTCTATGGTCATCAAAGCGTTCCCCGAGATTCCGGTCACGACAATGAGCTTCAGTCTGTCCAGCGGTGAAGAGATATCCCCTGACCAATTTTGGGAGGCTGTACGCGCCTACTTCGAAGACTTCCCGAAATACACCGATGCTGGCAACTACGCGCATTTCAACCTGAATGCAACGAGCGGCAATTACGTTTGGGATATGGCACCGTGGTTCGCGCCAAACATGTCGAAATCGGAGCTACAAGCGCTCGCCGACCCTTTCTTCAAGGCAGTCAGGACCATCGGGCTCGATCTGAAGCCGGTTTATCAGGAATTCACCAATTTCTACGATGCGTGGGATAAGTCGTTCCCCCTGGAATTATGGGGGTCGAATCTTGCCCGGTACGGCAGCCGACTCTTCCCGCGGGGGAACTGGGAGAATTCAACAACTCTCTCGTCTACCTTCGATGCCATCCGCTATGTCGTAGACGGCGGCGGGGTGGTATCTGCTTACAACGTCGCCGGCGCCCCGAAATCCGGGCATCCCGACAACGCCGTCAACCCCGCCTGGCGCGAGACGGTGCTGCACGCCATCGACATCGTCGCGTGGACTCAGGACATGTACACGGAGATCATCACGATCTGGAGCAACGTGCTGACGTCCGACTGGGGCAACGTATGGCGCGCGGCGTCGCCCGGCTCGGGGGCCGTAAGTTTATTTACCCACCACCTCGCAATACCACGCGCAACGAGGAAAAGACGCTAACCCGGCCGCAGTACCTTTCCGAGTCGGACTACATCGAGCCCGACTTCCAGAAGTCGTTCTGGGGCGACAAGTACGACAGGCTGTACCGGCTCAAGGGGAAGGTCGACCCCTGGAACGTGTTCTACGCCCAGAACGCCGTCGGCTCCGAGGACTGGGAGATGTCGGATTACATCTTCGGCAACCTGCCGTCGCAGAACAGCCGCTTGTGCCTGAAGGGCACGAACGCCTCGCAGCGGGACGGGATCCGCGCCGCTCGTTGATGCTTGCTGGGTTGTTGGTACCTAGTTAGAGCTGATCGAAGATAAGCTGAGCTTGGTCGAGATAAGATTTGCTTATGCGTGACTGCTAGATATTGAGACGTGTCGTGATGTTTATGTGGCGGATATAGTTGTGTGCTCCTTGGCCCGTGAAGATGACTGCGTAAGCTGTGGTACTAACCTTAGGTAAGGGGGACTTTATAATGCGTATCGTTCTGGTTACTATTGAGCTAGGGAATATTTATTTTACCTACCTAAGTATGTATGGTGATGTTTTAGAAAAATATTTTAGGAAAATCTTACGTTAAGTAATACTTGGAAATGTATGTATGTGTGGCGAAGGAGTAAAATAAAATATTTGGTGATTACCTAATAAAAAGGGGATAGGAACCTTTGGATACCTATCCACATTCCATCTCCCACATTACTTATAAGCTTTAGAGGTGTTAAGGTTATAACGACTTAATTCAACTTCCTCTTGAATACTCAGAAGCATCCATAGCTGTGCATTGAGTGTCAGGATCAGATTCAGATTCAGGGTTAGGGTTAGGGTTGATAGACAGTCTAATTCATATTACTAATCAGTGAACAGCATTTCGTGAGCTATATCAAATGTGATAATTAGATCTAATAGGATTTATATTTTCTTTTCTATTTAGAAAGCCATAAAATTAGCAAGCACTTGCTATAGTGGACTATTATCGTCAATGTTCGAACAAGGGACGTAAAAGACCGCTAACCCTCGCTACAAATCAGCTCTCGCCTCTTCTCCAGCCCAAGCTCTCCGTAGCAGCTCCCTTATTGGCCCCCTTTCGATAGGCCGAGGATTCCAGTATGGATTGCTTACGGCTATGTCTGCCGCCTTGTCGATATCGCTTTCCTGCATCCCCAGAGCCTTGAGCCCCCGTTCGACCTTGAGCTTCTGGAGCAGAATATTCAAGCCCCTGGTGGCGTCTCCTTCGCTCCCGGGCAGCGCCGCGGGCACCTTCGGGGCGTTATATGACAGCGCGTGAGGGAGCAGTATGGTATGGGTCTCCGAGTGCGGCAGGTTGAAGCTGCCGCCCAGGGTATGGCAGAGCTTGTGGTGGATGGACATGCCTACGCTGCCTAGACACGTCCCACAGAGCCATGCGCCGTATAGTGCGGATGAGCGTGCCGCTTGGGAGGACGGCTCGGATATCAGGATAGGAAGAGAAGTTGCTAGCGCCTTGACCCCTTCCAGGGCAAGGAGGTTGATAATCGGGTTGGTGTTGCGAGCATACAAAGCCTCGACGGCATGCGCGATGGCATTGACACCGCTGGTAGCGGTAAGGCCGACCGGGAGGGTCATGGTGAAGTCGACATCGTACACGACAGTGCTTGGCAAGATTTTCGGATCAGACCTTGTCGTCTTCTTCCCGGCGTCTGTCTCGCCCAGGATCGGCGTGACCTCGCTGCCAGCATACGTTGTCGGGATCGTCAGGTGGAAGAGACCAGTACGGATACTAAGGGCTTTGCCTAAGCCGACGGTGCTGCCGCCTCCAATGGAGACAATGAAGTCAGCCCCTGAAGATTTGACCTGCTCGAGCGCCTTTTCGGTCACGTCCACCGGAGTGTGCATTGTGGCCTCGGTGAATACGCCGGAAACGACATCCCCGAGGACGGCCTTGAGCAACTCGATGTGGCTCACCTGCTGAGGCGTGCTGAGCAGAAAAGGCTTGGATACTTTGGCCCGCGCGAGCTCTTCTGGAACCCTTTTGATGGTACCGGTTCCGAAGACGATGCGGGCGGGACTAGAGTTGAATTCGAAATTGTCCATGATGGAGGCTGCTCTGCCCTACTGGGATGGGTAGATACCTAGGGAGGTAAATATCTATATTTCTATCGTGATGTTCCGGAACTAGATTTCGAGTGGTGACATATCTACAACTACCTCTCGGGATAGATGCCTACTTAATAGATCTGAATCGTATTAGATCTCTACTTACAGCACCGGGCTAATGAGTTCCCCACGGCGGCAGCTCGAACGGAGTAAATGGCCACCGGTATCAAATGCCGACGCTGTGATGCAATGGGGTCGGCATCGCTGAGCACGCTAGAAGGCGATTCCCCGCATCGGGAGCAGAGGATGGTCTTGTAAGATCAACCACTACATACCTGACTATTATTCTACGGCGGACTATAGAACCCAAGGAATGTAATTCGGGAGGATGTACGAAGTACGAAATAGAGTAGTTAAGAAAGCCGAAACAGTTTCAACATAGTGGCCATCTTAGGCCACGATAATGAGTATTGTTAATGAGTATTGTCGAGGTGATGGGAGCATAGATTCAGGTTGGTTAACACTATTTTCGAGTAACTGTGAATCTGGTGAACGACTCGGGATTCGATAAGGATATAAATATAATTATAAGCTGAAAGGAACGACCAATTCTTCAACAGTTACCGATCTCTTAAAGTTTGGTGATTATCTGCAGTCTTAATAATTTCTATTATTAGACTTTAGAAATAAAAGTCCAAAATAGGACAATTGAAGCTACAGTGGGTGTACCTAGGTACTTGGTATGTACTACGTAAAGAACACCTGCATTGAATTGAGGAATACAAACGGATGGATCCATCCTACCTACCTAGGTACCTAAGGTAATCGCTGATTGGACAATCCACCATGTTTAGCGCCGGGTAGAGCTGGCCAGCCACCCCACAATTGTCAGCTCGGGCCCGCAGCTCACCACCTGGGCAGCTGCTGGGCAGTTCCAAGCAGCCAAGGTTCCAAGGTTCCAAGGTTCCAAGTTTCGACCCATCCAATTCCCATCACTCCGGCAACAAGGTTACCCACTCGTAAACAAATCCTCTTAATTCTGAATCTTTCACCTTGGAACTTGGACCTTGGCCCGCCCCTTGGACCCCTGCTGTATGCAATTTACACCTTTTCAAAGTCCACACACATTCCTCGCATAAGGAATTGTTCAACAGTCATCACCATCGATCATCGATCTTCCGTCACCGAATTCCATCTCCAGTCCATTAACCATAATATTATTTCGAGACATCCTGAGGCGATCGGCCATCGAATTCTTCCAAGTGCGCCTACGCCAGGTTCACCGATATCGTTGACCGCTAATATTGTACACACAACGCCGGCGCCGTTTGCTAGATAACTGGGGAGGATGCCTACGGCCACGGATGGCCCGACGGTTTCGCTGTCGTGTATGTTTCCCTGACTATTAACACTATTTTATTATATCACTATCACTATCACTATATAAACACTTTAGATACTAATCCGAAACGAACAGTCGCCAATAACTTCTGGGGCAAAGATGACGCCGGTGTAGGGCCAATGCTCGATCGCATGGCCTCTGCGAAGCAGACCAGCGACGAGCTCAGATCCTTCTATAGCGGTAAGTCTCAGTCTCTTACAACCGACCCTACTGTTATCATTAAGCTAATTGATCTATTATTCCAGCTCGCGCCTCTATCGAAGATGAATACGCCCGAAAGCTTATGTCGCTATGTCGAAAACCGCTAGGCACACACGAGATGGGGAGTCTGAAAGCGTCCTTAGACACCGTACGAGGAGAGGTCGAATCTATGGCCAAACAACACGCCAGCATTGCATCTCAGATGAAGAGCGAATTAGAAGAGCCGTTGGCCGCCTTTGCCGGAGGCATGAAAGAGAGGCGCAAGATCATCCAAAACACGGTAGAGAAGCTTCTCAAGATCAAAATACAACAGACGAATATGGTCAACAAGGTTAGTTATACCGCCACAATGTTATAGTCGAAGGAGTTGAACAGCTAACACTATGCGTCTCGTAGACTCGTGATCGTTATGAGCAGGACTGTTTGAAGATCAAGGGCTACCTTGCCCAAGGACACATGGTCATGGGCCAGGAAGAACGAAAAAACAAGGCCAGATTAGAAAAGACGCAAATCAGCCTCGCCACATCTAATACAGAGTATGAGAGTGCCGTGAAAGTCCTCGAGGAGACGACCGCTAGGTGGAACAGGGAATGGAAAGCCGCTGCCGACAAATTCCAGGATCTCGAAGAGGAGAGACTGGACTTCACCAAGAGCAGCTTGTGGACCTTTGCGAACATCGCGTCAACTGTATGCGTTAGTGACGATGCCTCATGCGAGAAGGTCCGCTTATCTCTGGAGAAGATGGATGTCGAGAAGGACATAATCCACTTCATCACCGAGAGGGGCACTGGCCAGGAAATTCCCGATCCGCCCAAGTACATCAATTTCTGCCGTGGGGATGTGGAGGAATACCATTCCGAAGTTTCTGATGACGAAAACTACTCCGTGGCACAATTCCCACGAAGCATCAACCCGGCGTTTCGAACCTCTTCACCACAACCATCTACCTTTGAATCGCACCATGATCCCAACTCCGCTCTCGCTCGGGATTTAGCACATGAACCTGCCGTGCCACCCCCTACTAGGGAGCTAGCGTTGCCGCCGCCGCAAAAGGCTCCCGTGACTACGGTAGCCCAACAGGATCGACGGCAAGCAAACAGCTTGCAGCAATATCCGAGAACCATCAACCCCGGATTTCGTGCTCCCTCACCCCAGCCATCTACTTATGAATCTCATCACGATCCTAATTCCGCACTTGCTCGAGACTTGCAACGCCGCGATCCCAACCCCCCTGCTCCTCGCGATGTAGTCCCTCGCGATATAATTCCTCGGGATGTGGTCCCTCGGGATTTGGTTCCTCGAGATATACACCGCAATGAGCCCAGTCACTCATTCTCGCGAGAAATACAACGCCAGGAACCTGAGCTCTCCCTTACTAGAGACCTGCAACGCCAAGAGCTGCAACGGCAGGACTTACAACGGCAGGACTTACAACGGCAGGACTTACAACGGCAGGACTTACAACGGCAGGACTTGCAGCGACAAGTAGGACAGCGTCAAGAGCTACAGCGCCATGATCCCGTTACACCTGTGACTCGAGAATCTCGAGAACTGCCACGCAATGAACCTCCGCCGCTCTCCAGCAGAGAGCCAATCGCACAGCCTCAGAAAGTTTCAGGGTCTATCATGGCTCCTCAGGAACGGCGAAAAGACAGTGTCGGGATGCAGCAGTATGACGTATCCCATTTCGCACCTGTCCCTCACGATCCGTACCCCATGGATGGTATGACGATGCTTTGCCGCACAGATGGTATGAATTCGGCTACGAGCTCGAATTTGTCTGCCCGGCCATCAAGCCGTGACGACAATAGCGAATACTCGAACCCGACGTCTTTCTCTAGTCAGGAACCACCAAGTGGCAAGGTGTCGCCCGCGAAGCAGGAACCAGTGGTGGTGGCGCAGCCGGAGAAGCGAATGATGAAGAAGAAGAGCGGATTCTTCCAGAATCACAGCCCGTTCCGCAGAAAGAGCATCAAGGATGTGCCGCCAATACAGACGTCGAATAGAAACACCTGGGGACCTGTGGCTACTCAGACACGAACTCCGACCCAGACCCAGGCCCAACCTCAAAACACACCAACTTCTCGGCGGCCTCAGGTCTATCAGCCTGCACAACCCCCAGAGCCCCAGAGCTCGGTTCCAGAGAAATTAGAAAGAACAGCCAGCCCTGACCCCATTGATGCGAACGCAAGTCTGGCTTTGAATATCGGGCAGAATGTATTCCCTGTAGCAAATACGGATAAACGCAACAAGACTAGCGATAACACCAAGCCGCCCGCGCGAGAGGAAGACCCCATCGCCTTGGCCCTGGCGGAACTAAAGGGTGTTGCTGGCAATAAACAGGCTGCAGGACGGATATCGGCTGATCATTACCATGGTCTCGCTACGCCGGCGCCCGATCGAGTCCAACCTCTATCCCGCTCCATACCTACGCCGAGGGCGAACAGCGATGCGGCGGCCGCCGTGAGAGGTACGCCGCCGCCATCGTACGACCAGCAGGTACAGAGACTTGGAGTCCCGCCTCCGGCCGTTACATCCAAGGCGATGCAGGAGTCATCGCGAAAGTATGTAGAACAGACGAGGGACATGTTCAGTGCGAAGCGCCCCGGGTCAGGAGTGTACAGCAGCGGTACGCAATCCTCCAAGTATGCCCCTTCTCGGCCCGGAACTCGAGGTAGTGATATGCCTCGTGCGACATCGCCTGCAGCTCCGCGCAGTGTTTCTCCCCGACCTGTTGTGCGCCCGGATACGCGCCAAGGCCATAGTCATAGCCAAAGCCATAGCCATAGCCAAAGCCAAAGCCAAAGCCACCGCTCAGTATCGCCGAATCCGTATAGTAGCAGTCAGATGCGAAACTCCCCGGCAGCTTCGCCGAGTTCGTACGGCGGCACTCACCGACAAGCCTCGCCGCAACCAGTATCGCCAATATCGCCCATGTCGTACGGCGGTAGTCGGCAGCAAGCATCGCCACAGGCTAGCATGTCTGTGAAGCGTGGCTCCGACCAAGGATACAACAGACACAACTCGCCGAGCAATTCGATGAGAGCGACTTCCCCGTCTCCCGCAGCCTACAGGGGGGATTACAGCCGTCCTACCAGTAGAGCTGGGGAGATGGCCATGCAACTTGCTCCGGTTGGGGGAGACGGATCCGTCTACGGATCTATGCGCGGGAGAGGCAACGGCAGGCCCGAGACTAGTTCAAGCTCTAGGGCGATGACTTTTTACGACGGACGAGACCCCGTGGCAGAGTCTACGAGACAGCGAAGCAAGAGCGTGGCAGATCCAAGTCGACAGTACACGCCAGATGGCCGCGCTATCTTACATTACGGTTAGTGTTTTTTATATTTTCCTCCTAAACAATGCCAGTATACTTGGTACAGTCGCTAACAGTTTGATAGCTCGAGCGTTGTATATGTACCAACCGGCAATCCCCGAGGAGCTCGGATTCGCCAAAGGCGACGTCCTGGCTGTCATCCGACACCAGGACGACGGATGGTGGGAGGCGGAGATTCACTCGGGGCAGGGCGCCGGCAGAGGCGGGCTGGTGCCTAGCAATTACCTGCAACCTATCTAAAACGGCATGGCGGGAGAGGTCATCGGCATCGGTTGTGCTCTTGGTCGACGATGGTTAACGAGACAATGACTTGAACGGCTCGTGAAAGTTATCGCCAACCTAATTTTTTTTGTTTTTGTTTCTTGTTTTCTTGTTTTCTTGTGTGAGATATATGTGAATACGTACAGTATGGATGTGGACGCCAACAAGGGGAATGATAAGGGGAATGATGAGCAGGCAGGCAGGCAGGCAGGGGAAGTGGATGATGATCTTTTTCTTCCTTTTTCTTGCTTCTTTGAATCTTGGCCATCTCGTATGCTAAGGCAGAACAGGCTTGATTGTATGTTTTTTCGGTTTTTTCCAGGGAAAAGCATTCGATGCAAGTCATTATTCATTGCCGGTTAGGTAGGGTCATTAAAGGATTCGGAATTAATACGAAATTGCATTGTGATGACGATAACTATACCTATTTATATAACTCAACCTTTTTAAAAACTTGATCGTACATGTGATACTTTGATTATGTGGTGTTGTGGTTTTGAGGTATTGATTAAGACAGGTATCTACTAATAGAAGAAAGTGATACGGTGATACTTGACATAATGGATGAAACTTTCTATGGAAAGCATATGCTTGATGATATTTGGGCAACTACACTCGGCGAGCTTATTAGTCATCGTCAATATGACGTCGACGGCCGTTGCTCTTCGTGCTCGCGGGGGGGCAGCTGCAGCTGGGGCGGAAGCGGGAACGGCATGTCGGCCGCCAAGAGCTCCGTCGACTTAAACGTTCCAGAAGAGGAAGAAGAAGCCACTAATAACCAAAACCAAAACACCTTCACATGCCTCGACTCGCCCGACGTGGCCAGCTTTCGGCCTCTTGTCATCCCGGCCTATAATTTCCCTGCTGCTCAATCGTCTAAGGATATACATCCGGGAGCTGTTTTTGGAGCATCGCGAGGCCCTGCAACGAATGGCGCTTCTGCCTCACCTGCAAACATGGTTAGTCAATCTTGCCCAGAGTCGCATCGCAGCCTACCTCTCAATGCCTAGGACATTTCGAGTATCGTTTATCTAACAGCGTGATGCAGGACTACGTAACGGGCTCGTATAGAGCCGCGATGTCTCCGGCGGCCAAAAGGACTTATCTCAGCGCCGCGCTGTTCTTTGCCGCCTCCTTGGCGCTGCTGTGCATTGCTGCTCTGGCCTATCCCATCTTCTACTACAACTACGTGCCTAAGAAGGTCATCTCCATCCCGGTGCACCTGCAGTATGAGTAAGGATACCTCTTGCCTCTCGTTAGGTTTATTGTTGTTTTGGTGGTTTTACGAATTAATTAATGTGTGGGTGGCTGTATAGTTCTGGAGTTAATCCTTATGGCGTCACGTCGCTCTCCTCGAACCTTATGCTCGAGCAGGCCTACGACGTGTCCGTGGAGTTGACGGTGCCACGGTCGCCGGCGAACCTCCAGAAGGGCAATTTCATGGTCGCGCTGTTCGCGATGAAGTCGGTGCCAGACATCTCGGCCTTTTCGTTCTCTTTCGGCGGGGCGGCGGAAGACCCGTACGCGCACGTGAGGCAGGACAATGTAGTCTTCACGAGCCGCCGACCCACGCTGATTCCTTATGCGGACCCGGTCATGAGCATGGCGTCGCGCTTCCTTTTCTTTTACTACCATGTCTTGTACCCCGGCGCGGGAGAGACGGCAACGCTTACAGTCCCCATGGGCGAGCTAGTCGAGTTCAGAGACGTGCTCCCGCTGAGCATCTTGCTCGATGTGCAGGCCGGGCAGACGCTCCAGGTGTACTCGGCTACCGTCACGCTTGTGGCCCGCCTGACGGGGATCCGCTGGGCCATGTACAACCACCGCATCATATCGTTCGTGGTGTGCACGACCGTCTTCTGGATCGCCGAGATGCTGTCGGCGGGATTCGCGTGGATACTCCTGAACTACCTTATCTCCAGCCGGAAGCCTGCAGCCCCCGAGAAGAACCGGAACCCGGGATTCTTAGGTGACCGCCGGACGGGCTCTCCACGCAAACCTACGGCGTTGTTTCGCGAACTGGCCGGGGACTCCGGGGACGATGGAGACGAAGATGTCAAGAAAGAAGAGTCCGACGACGACGACGACGACGCGAGGATCAAGGATGAAAGTCCGGAGCGGGAGACCTTGCTGGACCAGCCTGCGGATGACGAGGAAGACGGCGATGATGTCTGGAGGGAGTCAGGTGGCGGGACGAGTTTTAGTCACGAGAAGGGGGGCAGTTTGCGCAGGCGGTCGTCACGAGGAGGCAAGTCTTAATTGGTGGTGATTAGGTTAATGGCTTAATAAACACGGATTGCTTAATCTACGTAATATTAATACCCATTATTTTATTTTTAATCTAATCAATATTTACATATTCAAGGTTTTCGTGGTTTCCAATATTTGATTTTAACTTTGAACTTTGATCATTATTAAGTGCAGGTAAGTACGTAGGCGTATCTAGGTAAGTACGATGTGGGAGTGGATATTATGTAACCTTCCTAGGTAGGTACCACAGTGGCAATTGGTGTTTTAACAAAACGGTTGATTTAAGGTCAAAAACTGCTCCACCAGGGTTAACAACCGTTCCTATCACTTAACAACCCTTTTCATCACCTCAAAACTAAGGTATTCTTATTATCTAAAAAGTGTTCCCTACCTTGCAACCATTCCTATTACCTTGCAAAATTCAAAAGATTATCTAGATCAACAAACAAACACTCTTACGTGTTAAAAGGTATATGACTTTAAGAATCCCACACATACAATTCCTATACTATTACACTCTTACACATATGACTCCTACACATACATACATATATACATACAATATCATCAAGTTAGGCAAGTTTGATACTATCTAAGTATCTCTTACCTACTTACTTACCTAAGCAAGTCAGTCAGTCAGTCAGTCAACAAGAACTTAATCGCGTCAAGTAATATAAAGTAATATAATCGTATCAAGTAAATATTTAAGTCAATAAACCTATAATAGTTAGCCACTTTTATATACTATTAAATAATATATATTCATTATTTACCTTTATGAAAAGTTATGAACTGTAACTTATCGTTCTTAAGTCAACTGTCGCTTTGAAGTCAACTGCCGTTATTGACTCAACTATGGTCAACATAAAACTGAACCGTTACAATAATAATGTCAATCGTTTTTGGAGTTCAACAACCGTTTTTGACAACCACCTACCCCCGCTGCGGTAGTTACGTAATCAGGACTACACTAGTAGGTAGACTAGTAAATACCTAGGTGCCTTCCATGTCCGACTTCAAGACAGCACAGAGTAGCAGCTTTGACGTGTTCAGGTGACGAGGGTGGTCCCAGAATCACGGTCAGCCAATCAATTTCTTTACTCCTCCCCCGCCAATGGGTTAACAACCGAGCCGGAGACTCGACCTGAACCTTTTTTCTCATTGCAACTTACACCACCTACAATCTTTCAAGGTTCCATGTACGATGTTCGACGCTCGTCTTTACCACCAGCAGATGTAAATGCAAATGCAAATGCAGCCATACATAGGCCACCGGCATTGTATTTATTAATTAGACGTCTATATTCTTTACTTTATTATTTGTTGTGGAAGCAATTCTACACATGTACACGAGTACATACTAACCAACTGAGTAAAAAACGAGAAGTTCCCAAGTCCCAAGTCCCAAGTCCCAAGTCACAAGTTCCAAGTTCCAAGACCCAAGACGAGACATCCACTACCGACATCTTTTTTAAACAATCCGGCACAGTACCTTTGGGGTCCGGTTTGCACGGCAGCATCTTCTTCTTCTCTCACTCGTCCGCCCTTGTTAACAGCCTACATCGTGAACTCGGGATCGAAACATACACCGAAAAGAAATTTATACATTCGAACACCGTCACGAACTCGGACAGCAATATTAGAAGAATAAAGAATAAATTACTGCGGGACATAGGGTATTTTTCTGTCACGCATGATCCATCACGCACTGCTCTTATAGCTAGTTCGTGAGGGAATCCAGCACACCGCCGAAGAGTGCAAATTACTTTCTTTTACTGCCCAAACCACCGACTCACTTTCCCACCGCTCATTTTTTTTCCCGCCTACGAATCCCCCCAACTGCGGATCTGTCCCGATTTTAAACCGGCAAGCAACCAACAAAACTTACATACCTAGGTACCCTACCTAGAGATCGATCGAGCTCGCATAATCGTCTAATCGGATCTGTCTCGCCCGCAACAAACAAGTCGTCAACTTTTTTTTCTTCTTGAATCAAGTTCGCATTGTTCCACCACCGATAATTATTTCGTCGGATACTACAAACCCGTCTCTGCTCCTACTTAAATAATCTCTTTTCTACACCGCTCTCAACACTCCGCCCCACTGCTCAGTCACGATGCCCTGCTTCAAGGGCATCGCCGTTAGCATACATGCGAACACTGCCCCGCTCCCGGAGTACGGTCTGCAGAAGCAGTCTCGTCTCTCTCGTATCAGCACGTACATACCCGTTCCGCAACCTCAGCTGAACCGGGAGACTTCTAAGCACGAGGCCGCCAAGTTCGCCATCTCCATAACCCTATTGACGCCCGGGCACCCGATCCCTTACACGGTCCCGAAGCCCACCGCCGCCAATCCCCACCCGAAACCTCTCTATGCGGGACCTCTGCCGTCCACAAGCTCTGACCCCTCCAAGCATGCCAACACGGTCACCCCGTACATTCCCATGACCAATTCCGAGAACGAGACTATCGCCGCATACATATACTTCGACGGGCGAGCTAAGGAGGAGGTTGCCACTCTACTGCGACCAGGAGAGGAAACATGGGTCAACAGTCGCTGGGTTCAAGTTCCCGAGAGCGAAGGGGGTGGCCTTGCCGAACGGGAATTTTTGTTCCGCGAGGTCGGCTTAGAAAGATGGCTCAACGGTTTGGATCTCCAAGGTCACGATGCTGCTGAGAAGGTGGAGAGACGAAGACAGAAGTTTGAGAGACGCCATCGTCGCCATAGGTCTACACCCAACCCTGGTGATGTGGATATAGGGAAATCCACCCGAACCCGAGATACTTTAGCCTATGGAACCGAGGACCAGTCGCCACTGGACAGCCCCGACGACTCTGATGGCGATTCGTTGTCCGATGATGACGAGCCTCCTGAAGCTACCGGACAAATCAAAGTGGCTATGTTCCGCGTGATTGCTTCTGGCGAGATTAAGAAGGGGGAGTATTCGCCGCAGTTCGACGCTCACGATGACGATGACGAGAGCGACGGCGGCACCAAAGGGGCCAGCAACGGAACCATCGATGCGGATGTTGAGCATACCACTAGTTTTGCCAAGCCTAAGACGCTCGATCCTAAGACGATCAGCACCCAGACGGTTACCGGTATAGACGGTCCTGATAAGCCCTATGCCGTATTCACCTTCTTCTACCGAGGTCAACGTAAGAAGCTGATCGTTTGCGCTTGGCTGCTAATAGACACTAACGTATTCTAGGTCAACTCGCCAAGATGGGATTGTTCCCCACAGCAAAAGCTGATCAGAAGGCTCCGGCCACCAAGCGACGATCGACTCAGCTCGATTTCTCGGGGCTCGGTCCGCTGAAGTCTACCGGCACTGTAGGATTCTCCGCCTTCAGGGATCAGGAAGCCGAGGCCGCTAAGAGGCGAAAGGCTCGTAGGAAGAGCAGCGGTACCAACGGCAACCTCATGGACGAAGACAGTGACGACGACGACGACGACGATGATACCAGTGTTGACCCTCTCACTAAGATGGTAGACAATGACGACCAGAACGTCAAGGCTCATCTGGCACCAGAGGATGCCAAGGTCACCGGGGAGTTACAAGCCGGTATTGATCGAATCCGCGTAAGTTATATATATCTTCCTACTCATGGGGGTTGTGTTACTAACAGTTTCGATATAGCTCAAGCGACAGCACTCTACAGAGCCCGACGCTTCTGGGGCATCAAGTACCCGAAAATCTCCCAGCGAGGGTCCTATGATTGGGGAGGCCACGCCTACAGACTCTTCGTCAAGCAATCAACCGATTCCAAACTCTGTGACGAACCTACTTTCTCAAGCTTTCAACGGTGACTCGACGATCGGAAGCCCTTTGAAGAAACAGCGGGCAGACGACGATGAGACGCTAGACCGTTCTGTCAATTTTCCATCGGCATTGGGTGATGTGTTAGGCAGGGCTATGGCGGATCAAAAGAGCAAGGATGTGCAGCTAAAAGTTGAGGACGAAGACGAGGAGCTTTAGGCTAGCACTCCTAACTCAAAAAAATCACTCCAGAGACTATCTCGAGTTATAACACCGACTTCATCACCCACGAGATCATCAGAGTCGCCTAATTACTTCAAACATTCACCATGCAAAAGGAGAGCGCAAGGAACACGACTCGTAAGACGAAGCACGAACTAGGGTTTACGGCAGAGGGAAAGGTATAAGAAGAAAAAACTATGGACAAGGGAACGAGATGGTACTGGTTCGTGCGGCGAGGCTTTTTATTCAGCGGATACGTCGGTGCTCTCTCCATCGCAGCACGAAAACCTTCGGTCCTCGACATCACACAACTGGGAACTACGGTCTAGAGCGAGGGAGCAAGGGGCTCGGATACCGCATCGCCGCCTCTGGGGAAGCTAGCTTGGACATACCGCGGTCGGACTCGGCAACGGCGTTGGCTACGTGTGCGCGTTGCAGAAGCTGCACTTGCTGGGATGGATAGGTCGGAGACGGATGAACAGGTTAGGTCACCTAGGTAAGAGGTAGCAGGAGTAGGCAGTAGCAGTAGCAGTAGCAGTAGCAGTAGCAGTAGGAATAGTGATGGACTGACTCGTCACGCACACTTCGTTTCTAGGTGTGGCCCTTTACCGGTTTTTGCTTTCTTTTTTTTTTTTTTCCCCTTTGCTTTCTATAGAGAAAATACCCCACCAACGGCAAACACAGAACAAAGAAAGAAAGAAAGAAAGAAAGAAACAAAAGATCGAAGCCTGCAACTGCGAGGTTGTAGCTGGCGCTTTAAGTCATTGTCTTGGCTCGTTGATGCTTGTGTGAGTGTCAGTGTGTGGGAGTTTGAGTATGAGGGAGTATGAGGGAGTGAGTATGTCTAAGTAGTATAGGTAAGTGAATGAGTGAGTATGTGACTGTGTATGTGAGAGAGTCGTAGGCTTAGTAGGTATAGAGAAGTGTAGAGACATCTTAGGGTGTCGTAGTATTGTAGTATAAAAGGTTGCCTTATACATAAGCCAGAGTTTAATAGATTGGTAAGCCTAGGTAAGTGAAGGTGTCTTGCTATTTATATAGATGTGAAGATGTATTGTTTATTAATTCTTGTTTGCCCCTTTTTCGTCATGTTGAGAGGTAAGAGGATAGCTTCCAACACTTCATTTCCGTATTATTACCTAGGTATAATCCTTACAATCTAGTATTGTATGTGATATATGCAGGTGTTGCATGCTTACCTTTAACCTACTTCTAACCTACCTACCTCTAGCCCTGGAGGTAAGTTGGTGAGTTGGTACCTAGACTATATATGTACCTAGAGTAAGTTGGTAGTTGGTAGATAAGAATTTCCAGGCAAAGAGGCGGGGTGCCATACGCTAAGATGTAACCTCATAACCAGGCTGTATCTCTCATCTATCTCGTCTTGAGTAACTCGTTGGTCTTATTTGTATAAACTCAAATATAACTTCTTTTTCTTTAACCAACTCATGAGATTTCATAAACTCGGAATCAGAGCTATCGTGTCGTACCACCGTCACCATTGCTATCAGCTCAGCCGGCTCACGATAACACCCACTCACCTACCTACCTCCCTACCTACCTGAGTCCCCGCCATGAACCCCGCGCAACGGCCCCCGGGACAGGGGCAGCAGGTCCTGTCCGGCGGCAGCACGGGTAAAGGCAGCGCAGGGGCAGGCAACGCGGGAACGTCGGGGTCGGACACAAAACCGAAGGCGAAAATGGCGGGCCCGCCGCAGAACCCGCTCGGCGACGGGTTCGCCGCGTTCATGCGGGAGGCGCTCGGGCGCTGGCGCGTCCCCGGCTTGGCGGTCGCCGTGGTGGATGGCGCGGAGACTTGGGCTGAGGTTTGTTGGACTTTTCTTTTTCTCATTTTATTTTTCTTCCTTTTTTTTTCGAGGGAGAGGGAGAGGGACAGGGGGCCGAAGAGAATCCAGGAGTTTTTGCGGCTTTTCGTCCTTACTCAGGGTCTTCGACCTGCTTGTGTCTGGTTGTTGTGGTAGGGGGGAAAGGGAGGAGTTTAATGGTTTGCTGTTCGTTGAAGAGAAAGAGCTGCAGGGGTAATAGGATGGAGATTTTTGCTGGGTTATTGGTTCAAAATAGTCATGGATATTTGTAGTATATGAAAGTCCTCATTGTGTATAGCGTAAGAAGGTTAGGAGATGGGCGAATTTCGTTGGGTTTATTATGGCATATTGGCTGTCGCTGATGCTAAGAGGACTGTCTTCTTCCAATCTACGGTCTCCCTTCCGGGTCATAAGGACCTTATAACACGGCCATTCTTCTAAGCTATGTCCAGAGTAAGTCCAAGCTAACAACGACACGCAGGGCTACGGCATATCCAGCTATCCTTCCACCCCCGTGACGCCCTCGACGCTGTTCTACACCGGCAGCACGACCAAGGCGTTCACGGCGGCAATCATATCCCAGCTCATCGCATCTGGCAACATTTCCCCTTCCTCCTCCTCCTCGCCACCCTCCCCGCTGAGCTGGCAGACCCCCCTCTCGCACCTCATCAGGGACGACTTCGTGCTGGCGCCCGAGTACGAGTGGCCGGCGCTGCACCTGACGCTGGAGGACGCGCTCTCGCACCGGACCGGGTTCCCGCGCCACGACAAGGCGCTCGCGAGGCGCTACGGGCCCGACCGCCACCCGGCCACCGTGCGCGACGTCGTCCGCGGCCTGCGCTTCCTCCCCATGGTCGCGGAGCCCCGCGTCGGCTGGCGCTACTGCAACCTCATGTTCATGGTGGCCACCCACGTCATACAGTCGCTCACGGGCGAGTGGCTGGGCGCGACGATGCGGAGGCGCATCTGGGAGCCCCTGGGGATGATGGATACGTTCTTGAGCGTGGAGGAGGCTGTGGGACTGGGCAGGGAGGTGGCTGGCGGGTATTATTGGGATTATCGGGGGGAGGGAGAAGATGGGGGAGATGGAGATGGGAATGGAAATGGAATGGGAGGGGGTGACGGGGGAAGCCGCTTCGTCGAGGTCCCGAAGGCGAGCCTGGATCTAGCAAGCGGCGCCGGCGGCATCGTAAGCAACGTGCTCGACTACAGCCGCTGGATCAGGTGCCTGATCCGCGGCGACAGTAGCGAGAACGAATGCCCCATCCTCCCGAAGGAGGCGCACCGCGAGCTCAAGGCGGCGCGCGTCGTCCTGCCGCCCTCGAGCCAGAAGGGGTTCGACGCGCCGCTGGCGTACGCGCTGGGCTGGAAGGTGGCCACGTACAGGGGCCACCGGCTGTTCACGCACAGCGGCGGCATGGAGGCCTACGGCGCCGAGGTGTTCTTCCTCCCGGACCTGGAGTACGGCGTCGTCGCGCTGGGCAACGCCGCCGTCACGAGCAATCATCTCGGCCGCGAGGTCGTGTGGAAGCTGATTAATGACAGGCTGGGCGTGCGGGAGCGGGAGCGGTTCGATTGGGTTGGTTTGTGAGTTTTTCCCCTATGTCTTGTTGAGTTTTCCTTGCCTTCTTGGTAGGTGATGTTAGGGGTAGGTAGGGCTCTTGCTTTGTCTGTGGTTCTGTGTTTCTGAGGTTTCTGGGGCGTGGGGGTAGACATGGTAATATGCGATTTGGGTTGTATGGACTAATGCCATGTAAACAGAGGAAAGGAATCGATAGACCGCCAGCTCAGGCTCCCGGAGACGGCGGTCAACGACCTATACCCCGAACGCGCGGACCCGCCTCTGCCTCGCACGCTCCCGCTCGTGGCCTACGCCGGGGTCTACTCCCACCCGGCGTACCAGGACATCAGGCTCAAGCTGGCCGGCGGGGACGAAGCAGCAACCCCTACTGCTACTACTGCTACTACTACTACTACTACTTCTAGCGGCGGGGCTAAGAAAACGGGGAAGGGGGCCGAGCTCAAAGCTCTCCGCGACGACATGGAGTGGCAGATGACGTTCGACTTCGTGCACGTGTCGGGCGAGCACTGGGCCGTGCTCATCGACATGCTGAACTCGCCGAACATGCTCAACGGGCAGCTGGCGCGCGCCGAGTTCGTGGTCGGCGTTACGGGAGCGGTGGATAAGCTGCGGATGGAGTTCTTGGAGGATGGGAGCGAGGGTGTGATTGTGTTTGATAGGGTTGCTTAGGGCTGCTTCGGATGTCGTGGGGTGGGTAGGGGGGTCTGATGGAGTTATAAGGGGTTTGGTTAAGTTGGAAGCTGTGTTAGGTAGGTGGTTTTGAGCCTGAGATAGTAAGTAGTAGCTATATATTACGAGATTTGACCCTTGAGGAGGATATATTGTAGGGCTAGTTTTGCGGGGATCTTTGACTGGTGTTGGTGATACTTATTGAAATTTTTGAAACCTAGTGACAGTGTATAAATCGCCTGAATAAGGTAGAGTATGTGTACTTAGTTTTATACGTTTCTCACACCTACCTTGAGGATTATTTCTGGTGTTGGTATTAGTACCTGAGAACTTGAGATGCTAATTGCTGGTGGTTATTTGAATCTATATATATATGTGATATTGAGCCAGGAGCCATTCTTAATCATCTGAAATACAGTAAGCAATAGCATGGTAGAAATCCTCTGGATAGTTATGTCAAAACTTATTTTGTCGTTGGCTGTGATGCATCTTCATTACGAACCGTTTGGAAAAGTTCATGAAAAAATGAAGCTCAACTGTTTTAGGAGACTTGACGAGTGAACCAAAATGATAAGATGCCAAAAGCAAAGGAAAAAAAGGCCAGAAAGACAAAAAAACGAATGGGCCACCGAAGGAATCGAACCTTCAGACGAGAAATATGCACTGGGAGGAGGACACATCGTGCCCGACCAAAGTATTCGTCCAAGGAAGAAGCCAGTAAGCACAAGCCACAAGAGAGAGGAAGTGTTAATTTCTCGCCGCACCAACCCGGCCTCTCGAGCAATACTGGTTGTGTCATTGCCGAGCTTTACTTTATTTTGTAATATATACCTAACGCGTTAGGGGGCAGGATTGTCAACGCGACAGTCCGTCCGGTGATTAAACGAAGCAGATGTTCCAACGTTTAACCGAAATACTCGAAGTCGTGATGACAGCACTGGGAGACTGAACTACGGTTTAGCTTATGCTTATTAAACGGTGTGCTTCTAATCTAGCTGTAATGTGAATTGTATATTTATTGGAATTATTTCATCTCAAGTTAGACTTGAGAGTGACTACCTACTTGTCATCTTGGAATTGCTTCGTCACCATCTCCATTTCCTAAGACATAAGAACCCACTAGACGATTCTCTGTCATAGTACTAATAACACGAGGCTTCTATACTTCACCAACCCTCACACATACATAAGAGTCGGCGATGCTCAAACAAAGAGAACCTTATGCATCAAGACCTGACCTATCAACTCTCGAGGACTGGCAACCTATATGTGCGAGTTAGCAATGCTGAACATGGCTATACGTGGCAAGAATGTATTTGAAATAGATTTCATGTCAAGTCAGACTGTTGAGCTTGATGATTGTTGAATCCACATGGATATTCAGTTGGCTGTTCTTAGAAGTGTTTGATCATCATTTGACATGGAGAGAAATTGGGAAGAAATATAATTAAACGTACATTTATTGATGATCTCTAGCTGTTTTTGATACCTACCTAGGTTAATAGCAGGAGCCATCATGATAAATGGTGTTGTGCGGAAACATGCATGATGTCTCGGAAAGGAGCATTAGGTATGCAATAGTTTGGGTGAAGGTTGAAATGAAAATTCTAGTGAGGACAATAAATAGGTCGGGATGCCAAGCCAAAGACGAGGTTTTCCCGATTGGAAGTCACGTGGGGGATCTAGTTGACCCACTTCGCCTTTGCTTAATGGCTGCTAAGTCGCTCAACTGAACCTTGAGACCTTGATTAAACCGCAAGTCCGCAACAGAAAGAACGACACCAATCTCCACTCTCCACTCTCCACTCTATCTACCTACCTACCTGAGGCAATCCTTAACCTACACCTTACACCTCACAACCTACATCATCCATCCGCATATATCCTCTCCACCCGACGAGTCGACCTACAATTACCTAGATCCTAGGAAAGAAAACACTCAACCCCCAGAAGAGAGAAAAGAGAAGTTGTGCAAAACTAAAGGGAACGATTCGGACGAAAGGGAAAAAGAAAGGAATCAACCAGTCGACCCGATCCAAAGTCATGCCCGCCGTCCGACCAAACACAGTCGTGCGGGCCACCCGCGCCCTGCAGCAGCAGCAATCGAAGCAATCGAAGCAATCAACCGCCACATCAGCCAGACCTTTCTCGGCCACATCCCGAGCGCCCTCCTCTCACGGCCCCCAGTACGACCCCCCGACCGGCTGGCTATTCGGCGTCAAGCCCGGCGAGAAGTACCAGAAGGAGGGCTGGGAGGGCCCCTTCTTCTACGGTTTCTGCGGTAGCATAGTAGTTGGTGCTATCGCATACGGCTTCAAGCCTGATACCTCGTGAGTCTTTTTTTTTATTCGATCATTACGAGTGCGGGATGAGTTATTCATATAATATCCTCTATGAATATGAGCAATAGCGCTCTACCATCTTCAACCCCACCAGCTAACACTCCCTCCTAGGATACAAACATGGGCCCTAGAAGAGGCGCGACGAAGATTAGAAGCCGAGGGCATCCTCGAGGACCCCGAGAAGAAGTGATGGATCTCCACTACCAAGGAGTTATGATATGAACAACAGGGATGGAAGCTGGCTCACGCAGACACTGAAATCGAGACTCGACTTGTACATGAAACCCCGGCTTTCCTTTTTGAAATCTCCTGTGGCCCCCCGTCTAAATCTTTAGGCGGCGGCGGATCGCCTTCGATTAGAGAAAACCATCATAGACGGATCGCCGCCAAGCTGGTGAGGCGGCTGCTTAAGTACATGCAGAACTGCAATTAAACTTTCTTCTATACTACGCAACGTGACTGCGCTCGCGCGGTCTAGGAATTGGAATTGACTCGCTTTTGCACTTGGAGACGTTGGACCCAGCTATCGTGCTCGAATTAGATCTTGAATTCAATAATATCTTACTAGTCCTGGTAAGTATACGCCAACGCGCCGGGGTCTACGCCGTCTATGTGAATGCTGCCGAACCCGCTCTCTCTTTTCTTTCTTTTTCGTTCTTCCTTATCTTTCCTGTCTTGTCTTGTCTTTTCTTTTCTCTTCGCCTCTTCTCATTCTATTCTCCTCTCCTCTCTTCGCTAGCACACGTGGCTCCACTCGTGCTCCTCGTCCCCGTACTGCCTGGCCTCCATCCAGTTCTTCATCCTCAGCGCGACCTCGCCCGACTCCTCGGCCTCGCTCAGCCCGCAGTCCACCAGGTTGCCCTTCCAGCTGATCTTGCGGACCGGGCTCACGATGGCGGCCGTGCCCGCGCCGAACACCTCGATCAGCCGGCCGTCCAGGGACGCCGCGTGCAGCTGCGGCATGGTGATCTTGCGCTCGGAGATGAGCCAGCCCTCGGGCGCCAGCTTCTCGCGCGCCAGGCTCAGGATGGAGTCGCGCGTCACGCCCTCCAGGATGGTGCCGTCGAGGGGCGCGGTGATCAGCTCCTTGCGGCCCGTCTCCTTGTCCCTGACGGCGACGAACAGGTTCATGGTGCCGACCTCGGTGACGTACTCCTCGGGCCCGAAGAGCCAGAGGTTCTGCTGGAAGCCGCGCGCGGCAGCCTCCATCTGCGGCACGATGCACGGCGCGTAGTTGGCGCCCAGCTTCTTGTCGCCCACGCCGCCGGGCCACGCCCGCACCGCGTAGTCCGTGGCCTCGAGCGACACGGCCTTGAAACCCGTCGGGTAGTACGGCCCCACGGGCGAGGCGATGACGAAGAGCAGGGCGGACCCCGGCGCGCTGACCCCCAGCGTCTTCTGCGTGCCGATCAGCGTCGGCCGCAGGTACAGCGAGTAGCCGCGCTCGCGGGGGATGAAGCGCTCCTCGAGCTTGGCGAACTTGGCTATCAGCTCGATCGCGGAGGCGGGCGAGAAGGTGGGCAGGGCGATGCGCGCGGCGGACTTGTTGAATCGCGCCATGTTCTTGTCGGGGCGGAAGAGCCGGATGGCCCCGCGCGCGTCCCGGTACGCCTTCATCCCCTCGAAGCACTCGAAGGCGTAGTGGAAGACGCACGTGGCCGGGTCCAGCGACAGGTTCTGGTACGGCTGGATCGACGGCGCGAGCCACCCCGCGGTCTTGGTCCACTCGATCGTCAGCATGTGATCTGCGGTTGTCGGCCACCTTGTTAGCGCACGGCCTGCCCGCCCATCTGTCTGTCCGACCTCGTAGCAATTCAATGCTGTCTGGGGGTCAGGTCAGGTCAGGACTTGGGACGACGAACCTGTGAACTCGCGCCCGAAGACGAGCTCCGAGGGGTCCTTGGGCGTCTTGGGCGACTGCGTCTTGGTGACGGACAGCTTCGCGGGGTCGATGTCGAGGGGCTTCGCGGTGGAGGCCGCCGTGGGCTTGATGCTGTACCGCCGCGTTGCCTGCTGCAGCGCGGCGGGCGCTCTGAGAGCTCGCCCGCAGCGCGGGAGAAGCGGTCGGAGCATGGCGGAGGTGTTAGGTGAATTGGAATTGCAATTGCAATTGGCCTCTAGTCAAGTGTCTATACTGGGTGGGAACGGAGGTAGATGTGCAGGTAGGTCGGTAGTAGGTAGGCAATATAATAAAACCAACCAATGCACAGCAGAACAAGAGAAAACGAGACAGAGAGAGAAACGCCTTCGCCCTCAATCGAACCGAATGGGAACGTCCCTTTGACTCAACGCTCCTCCCGAAATGAAGGGACGGGGCCGAACAATGATAATGACTAATAAACGGCCCCAATTTGGCTTTGTATGCCCAGCTTGCTTGACTCGATTGGAAGAAAAGATGAAGGAAAAAAAGGTGCGGCTGCGCTCATGCAATTGGAGATGCGAGCGATCTCGGAGGGCGCTAATGTGCATATGCTAGGTACCTAGATACCTAGGTACCTAAGATTGATACCTAGGTAGTGTACCTAGGTAGGAAGTACAAGGAAGCTTAGTATCCCCACCAAGCAAGGGGTTGTGTCGGGAACCAATCGTAATCAAGCTTTTACTGTTGGTGCTGAGGTAATTGAAGGTACAAGATTTGCCAGCTAAATTTGTAGGCGGGGCATGTACTTGAATGATTTATGTTCTTATTAGGTATGTTATCTTCATTACCTTGATGCTTGGGCCCCAAAATCCCCATTTAATTCTCCACGGGTGAAGCTTGACGCAGAAACGGCAGAAGTAGAGTCCGGGAATACCTTCAAGAATAGAAGTTCTTAAGAGGCATGTTGGCCTCTGATAGGTGATCGATATTTGGATAAAGACCCACCTGGGCAGTCGATTTAAATAGGTACTAGGTACGTATTAAGGTACGCCACTCAAAGTGGAGATTCAAATCCACCATAGATACCTAGATAAGATGATTGTGGCTTTAAAACGGCATGGAAGCTTAGGATCCACTCTACATAGGTACCCTTGAATGTCAGACAACCTTAAAGAAGCTCAAGCTTAGCGTTGATTTTCCACATGCAAGAATTAAGAACCAAGAATCAAGATACACAAGCAACTTCTCATAACGATCTGTGCGTCATCTACGAGGCGCGTCGATTACGACTCACGACTCTTCTATCACTAGAATCCGAAACCGAAGGGTCCATACTTCAGTCGAGCCCGAATGCTGCCTGGTAGCCCGGCTGCGCCATCATCCGGGAGGATTATCTAGGATTATTTAGGAGAGAGCACCAGAGCACCAGAGCATCAGAGCACTAGAGAACTAGAGCACGAGAGCACGGAATCGCACACGCATGTTGCTCTATTCGCACCACGCTACGCTACGATATGAGGGTCGCTAGTCGCCGCATAATACACCATCGTCAATCATGTTCTCCTCGTTAAAGGGTTTCTCCTCTAACATCAACTCCAATTACTCCGTCTCGCAAACCGTAACCTCTACAGCTGGCCCGTGGAAGATATACGATGCGAAGAAGAAATCTACAGGCAAGACGTACTCCGTCTTCGTTTTCGAGAGGAAGTCGCTAGAGTCGCACGGTAAGGACTCCTTGAAAGGTAGAGAACAGTATATCGGTTACTTGTAGGTTGTTATGGTATATTGTAACCGGCGCTGATTGTGTTTTATAGGGGGCTCTCTTGGTCGATCGGGCGCATCAGCCTTCAAGCGTTCTATAGACGAGGTAGTCGAGCGCTTGAAGAAAGAGGCATCATCTCTCGCGCGACTACGGCACCCAAGCATCCTAGAATTAGTCGAACCCGTCGAGGATACTAGAGGAGGCCTTCAGTTCGTTACAGAAGCAGTAACTACGTCGCTAGCGAGCCTCCTGCAGGAAAAAGATGATCAGGAGAGATCAGGTGGAGTCGGAGGGAGGTCCAGCCGGTATGTCACCGAAGACTCTGACGGCACGAGACGTAGGCGGGAGATAGAGATCGACGAGCTCGAGATACAGAAAGGTTTGCTCCAGATTAGCAAAGCCCTGGAGTTCCTCCACGAGAACGCCGGCCTCGTCCACGCAAATCTTACGCCAGATGCTATATTAATAAACTCGAAGGTGAGTTTCGGTACTTTCGATGCGTCTTTTTAGACATACCTTGGCCCTACACTGCAGAAGAATCCTAGATAATAGTTTGGTACAGGGCCATCTTGAGACATCTCTTATTAACATGTTGATAGTCCGATTGGAAAGTTAGTGGACTCGCTTTTTGTAGCCCACCGGAGAACTCGACAAAAGCATCTTCAGTCCAACCAATCAGTCTCTCAGAAGCTCTCAATTTAGATCCTCGATTGCCTCGATATGTTCAGATCAATCTTGATTATACTTCACCTGACTTTGTCCTCGATAACAATCTCACCTGTTCTGCCGACATGTTTTCATTAGGACTTCTGTGTGTTGCGTTATACAACTCGCCTCACCGATCCCCAATAGAAAGCAGTGGGAGCATATCCGCCTACAAGAGAATATTCACATCATCCTCGACGATACCGTCTTCCGGAAATGGATTTCTATCGAAGAGGCCGCTGCCGAGGGACCTGTCAACGAGTGTCCTACTCCGGTTAATTACGAGACGTCCAGCACAGCGCATGACAGCCCGGGAGTTTCAGGAGAGCGAGTATTTTGACAACATCTTGGTGTCGACAATTCGTTTCTTGGATGATTTCCCAGCTAAGACGCCAAACGAGAAGGCTCAGTTCATGAGAGGCCTCAATAAAGTTCTTCCGTCTTTTCCAAAGTCGGTTATGGAAAAGAAGGTACTCCCAGCCCTGTTAGAAGAGCTCAAGGATAGAGATCTCCTATCTCTCATTCTCCAGAATGTATTCAAGATTATGGATCTGTTGCCGTCGTCGAGACGAGCATTTTCTGAGAAGATACGACCGAGACTAAAAGAGATTTTCGTTGCCAATGCTAAGCAGGCACAAGAGAAGGATCCAGCCAGAGATGCCGGCTTGATGGTCGTTTTAGAAAGCGCCAACCTGATAGCTGAAAACTCTTCTGGCAAAGAATTCAAAGATGGTGAGTTCATATTCTCTTTATATCACTTTGTCATGCGAGGTCATGATTTGCTGTGGCGTCAGCGTTTCAATATTCACGAGGCTGGTCGGCACTAGCAACATGCTTTCAATATCTGCGAGCCTCTTTCATGTTGTAGATCATCCATCGCATCTTATCGTGTATTGATCCCTAAGCTAATAAAAACATCCTCGTCTAGATGTGTTACCAATCATTCTAACGACTATTGAGTCACCAACACCTTCACTCGTCGATGCTGCCCTACGTAGCTTACCAGTCGTCTTGCCGGTTCTAGATTTTAGCACTATCAAGAATGAGCTGTTCCCTGTTATCGCCGCTGTCTTCAGCAAGACTGCCAGTTTAGCTATTAAGGTTCGCGGGTGTAGAGCGTTCGTTATCCTCTGCGGCGGCTCAAATGAATCGTCATCAGCTAACGATGGGCTTGACGGTCTTGGGCCTGACAAGAAGAAGAAGACTTCTTCTTCAACCGCTCTAGACAAGTATACGATGCAAGAGAAGATTGTCCCACTCATCAAATCTATCAAAACCAAGGAGCCTGCCGTCATGATGGCTGCTCTAGATGTTTTACGAGTGGTGGGGAATAACGCAGATGCCGACTTCGTAGCCATGGACATCTTGCCCATCCTATGGAATATGAGTTTGGGACCTTTGCTAGACCTCAAACAATTCCAGTCGTTCATGGAGTTGATCAAATCTCTTTCGAGTAGGGTCGAGGATGAGCAAATGAAGAAGTTGCAAGAGCTTTCCACCATAAATGGAGGAAGGTCGGTGACGCCCAGTGATGATTTCATAGGGTTTGGAGGCGTTACCGGAACGGTATTCGATGCAGCAAACGGAGCCACAGAAGATGATTTTGAGCGGCTGGTCAAGGGGAAAGCTGTAGCGCACTCGAACGATGCGATGGACGCGGGATGGGATGCTGCTCCGGCGACATCGGTAGTCACCTCGCAGCCCATGAAGTCACCTCAATTTTCCTGGTCAACACCAAGCCCTACTACAAGTGCTCCTTTCGGCCCTCCCAAGACTCAACCGTCTTTCCGCACAGTCACGCCAGATCTCGCCCAAATTGGAACTTTGGCCCCTTCATCTACCCAGTACTCGCAACCCCTACAACCTACCACCAACAGCACGGCGAAGACCGTGCCAACCGTGCCACAGAGTTCTTCGGCTGTCAATTGGTCTACTTCATCTGCAGCAACAGCCAACCCATGGGCTCCGAGCTCGTCCACCCCGATGTCGCCGCAAGCCTCAACTTTCAGCAATGTAAGCTCGGGGATGTCAAACCTGAACCTCGGTCAATCGAGACCGTCTCTAGCCCAGTCCTCTTCATTTTCTCTTCCTCCGCCGCCGGCGAGAGGAAGCAATACGTCAACGGGTTTCAGCTTGGCCCCGCCTCCCGGAGGGGCTCAGAGACAGAACTCGACACCGTCATTCAGCCAACCGACTAGTAGTCTCAGTGGGACGTCTCATCAGCCACCCGGAAGCATGGGCAGCATGATGAACTCGGGAATGGGAAGCATGAACAAGGGTATGAACACCATGATGGGCAGCATGAACACCATAGTGCCTATAGCGCCAAGCCAACCCGTGCCACAACCGCCGCAGCAGCAACCTCAGAGGTCAGGCTTGGACAAGTACGAGAGTCTATTGTAAGCGGATCGGATAAGATAGAAATGGCGGGCCATCCATCGGTGCTATCTATACGACCTAATTATCGCGTCTAATGTCGAGTTGGCCATCATCTACGCGTCCGTGGCATCCGGGCTTTGAATGTAAATTCTTTCTTAGAACATCCCGAGGCGCGAATACCCGGATAGTTGTTGGTCTCTAATGGGGATACTCGCACCGACGGCCTTGCATCGGCAAGGGGCGGGGAGAGCAGGTGTTGGAAAGCTTAATATATGATGTGATACGATATGATTGATATAAGAGTCCAGAGTAACGTCGTGGTTTATGTCTAGCTGTGCTGTCTTGTCCGTAGTCGGCTCTTGGATAGCTCGCTTCGCACTTTTTGTTTGGGTGCGTACTGGTGATGTAGAATTATGAAGGTCTGGAGGTCGGGTTGCGTAGACTGAGTTTCGCGCTGGAACTAGAGAGCGAGTCTGGTGTAGCAGCCTCCGTCACGACGACGCTTCCTTGTGGTTTGTGATTACATGGCTGCTCCGGAGATGCTAAGGTGGTCGGTCCTAGGCGGCAATGTATGGCACGATATGATCTGGTGTCGTTTACGGATGCATGTGTGCCGCTAAGATGAGTCATACGATATACCAAGGCATGTTAACTTCGCTCTCGTTGTCACTCGCCCGTTACGCCCTTCCTTGATAGGTACTACGTGGGCAACAAACGACGTACGACTAAGGCTACTGCCTACATATGTACCTCCTAAGTGGATATCTACGCTATCGAGTGCCACAACGATACGCAGCTTGCTGTTCGTCGTCGAGACGTAACTTAGAGATGGAGAGGGGCGTGGAAGGACCACGTCGATGAAGGCTACAGGAGAGCTAGGCTTCGGGATGTTTTCTCCGTTGCGTGTTAGGTGTTGTGGGATGTGTGCGGTACCTGGCTAGCCGGATATTGAAGCAGATCGACTAAGCGCGCGCTTGGAGGAGGTATGTGGACTTGGTCTGCTGTAGTTACCTAGGTCTAGGTAGGTAGGTAGGTAAGGAAGTGGATGGGAATTTGTGCGATGGACCTCGCTTTCTATACCCCGTACCTCTGTGAGCTATATAGGAGGAGTGTTTTGCGGTCTTCCCGCTTGGTGCGCTTCCTTTTCTCCAAGGTATTCATCATATATGTCGGTGTGTAGGTTAGGTATGTATTTGGTATTCAGTTATCCCCCCTCCCCCCTTCATCTTCTTCTTGCTAGAATATGTCAAGGACAGGACTTGCAGGGCTGGGCTGGGCGCATATACACACGCGGCAGACTGCAAGCAATACTATAATATAACCTACAGTAATTAACCTGGTGATTAATTCGTCTCCCTCCAGCTACGAGTCCAAAGGAAGTAAGTAAATAGGTACTTATCCCACAGAAAGAGTAGGAGTTAAATATTAAATATTAGATATCAGCCCAAGATTCGATTACCTACCTACCTTAGGTACCTATCAAATAACAGCATCTACCTTAGGTACCTAAGTACCTGTTATACGGATGTAACGGACGTGGTGTAATGGGCCGATGTCGCAGACTTGCGAAGCCACGGCATGTTCCAACAATCTTACCCGTCGAAATTGGTAGTGCGGAAATACATATATGATTCACTCGGCGGCTTTGCCTTAGAACTGATAGATCTATAGATCACGCATATCCCATATTCTACAGCCTTTATACCTACCTAGTACTAGTAGGTAAGTATAGGTATATATCCAACTAATACAGCACCGCAGGCCGGGTAGGGAGGTTATAATAAGGGCTAGGTCACACCGTGGCCATGGCAAGTTGCTGGATGAATCGTGTGCTATAACAAGACGCAATAAATCCATCCGTACCACAATGTGCTATATTGTGCGTGTGGTCGCGATCCCATGTCGTTGGAGGCTATCACAACTGCTAGAGAGTACGACTAGCTGGTAGATTATTTGACTTGGTCAAATCGAACTTGGTCGAATATACTAGGATATATCGCGTGTTGTCGCCGAACGAGAACACGGTTCTTGCTGACTGTTCCATATTCTTAGCTGGTAGCATAGCCAGCATAACACGCCGGTAGGTAATGTGGGAGAATAACATCAGTAGAGAACACCACACATTATTTGCCCTCACATCAAGACCGTGTTTAGCAAACGAGTTTTTTATTAAGCGATTATCTGCGTAGCGTAGTAGAACTCGCAGCAAGGACCATTGGCGTAATACAATACGATATTATACGCCTTCTTCCCTCGTCGCCAAGCTGTCCATTTCTTTTCCATGTCTCCTGCTTTTCAAGAGGAACCAACGAGCCTATCAAACAGAATATAAAGGTTGTGAAACACCTGGATTGGGCGAGGACTATACACTATCTCAAGCCGAATCACAGCTAATCCATCTGCAAAATACCTCTCTCCAGCCAAGAACAAAGACCCCAAACGCCCTGCTGCAAAGAAAAGAAAAGAAATCACACCTGAAAACGCCATCTTGTAGCAGTGAAAGACAATGCTAGTGTATAGCCAACCAACGGGAAGTGGGTGGCGATAATCGTGGTTATGTGGCTGATGGATGAGTCATCCCATGCCAGTAAAGGTCTCTCATATCTCTTGCTTCGGTGGTTCGATTGCGGTGATGACGTGTCGGCTCTTGTAGCCCTCCTCCAGTTTGATGTCGACGATTTGGTTCGGCAACACCTTCTCGTGTTCCAGATCCCACCCGGCGCGACGGCACAGCTCGGCGACGATCACATCGCAGTCACCGAGTAGGTCGATGTCAAAGTTGATGTGACTCACTGGGGTTCGTGAGATGTAGATCTGAGGGATGTGCGGAGGGAGGTATGGGACGACTTCGGATACAGGTGCAACTTTAAGTGAGGTACCAATGACAATAACTAGGTCGACGACATCACGATCGTGCTTAACTAATCGCTGGCTGAACTCGTCGGGAAGCTCCTCGCCGAAGAAGGTGATGTCCGGCTTCATGACGCCGGCAGCGGGGATGTCGTACTGGCCGTCATCGTCATCGTCGTCATCCGAGCTTCGACGCCTGGTCTTCTTGCCGGTAGACTTGTTATAGGACCTCTTACGCTTCATAGAGCCGTTGCCGCGGAGGGCGGCAATGCACTTGGTACATCGCGGTATGTTGCCGGCCTTGATGTCAGCGAATATGGTGTCGCCTTGGACTTTGTGACCGCACTTTTGACAGGTGGCGGTGGCGAAGGAGCCATGACATTGGACAAGTTTTTCGGGGCTGATACCCGCATTCGCCTCGATGTTGTCAATGTTCTGTGAGTAATTGGTTAAGAGCTTGCCCATGTTCTGAAGCTTGGCGATGAAAGCATGGGTCGGAGAGAAGAGACCCTTGGTATCGGGAAGAATGTCTTTTGCGACGGAGTAGAAGATTGTAGGGTCATCCCGGAAGATGTCGATGTTAAAGACCTCTTGGGGATCACTGATGCCTAGTCCGAGCTTCTCAAGTTGCGAATATAGACCGGTTTCCTTGGAGCGGAAGTCGGGAATGCCGAGCGAGGTTGAGATGCCAGCTCCGGTAAGCACGACGATGTTCTTAGATCTCTTGAGTAAAGAAACAGCATCGTCGATGGTGTTATACTTTAAGAGCTTAGCGCGCTTCGCTAACTCGCGTGTCATGGCTAAGGTGAGCAGGCCAAAATAAGCATCATCCGGAAGGCCCTCAAGGAATGCCGGGGGTCTTATCCCAAAGGCAGTGAGCAACTTCTTGGCGGAGATGGCTCCAGAGTCCACTGTCAATCGGCAGAATTCCTGAGGTCCGACGGATCGCAGCTGTTGGCGATAACGAACAGCCTGTTCAGGTAAGACAGCATCGACTGTAAACTCGGGTTAGAATGAGGTTGAAAGGTGAAGTTGGAAAGTGAGGTTTAAAAATATTAGGAGACAAAAGTGAAAAGGTAGGTAATTACCATCATTGAAGAATCTGTCTTCGGTGATGTCCTCGATGACATCTTCAAATAACGACTCGGTCTCCCACGAATCGCCCAGATCGTTGATCCGCTCCTCGAGCTCGTTGTGGGCATGGTTGTGGGCGTGACTGTGCGGTTTCACGTTAAGGTGACCAACTTGTTGATCATCCGTGACTTCAATTCGGACTTTGGAGGGCTTGGGGTCCTTCTCGACTTCCTTCATCGTAGGTAGGGTCTTACGAGGTCTACCCACAGGTCGTTTACCCTTCATCGTGTGGTTGATGTTGTGATAAGTGACTGACTATACGGGAATATATGTAGAAGGGGAGTTTAGGATAGAAACAGAGTGTGAATGAATGATGAATTGACGAGCTTGATGGATCGACTATGTTTACCTAGTGCCTACCTAGGTAGGTATGTATGTTACCTAGATAGGTACAGGTAGGCAATTAATTAATCAACTAGAATTGTGGCGCGGTTGAATGAAACGTTGTTTGATGAATACCTAGCCCTGGAGGTAGTCTAAGGGAAAGTGTATAATAGAAAGTGTCTAAGGGAAAGTTGTTAGCGGAAGAAAAAAAGGAGTAGAAGAGACTTTTTCAAAAACTGCGGGAAATATGAATCGAGTAACAGCAGGTCTAAGTAGGTAGTTAGAGTTGTGCTGGGATGGTCAACGCGTTTTTTTTTTTAATGTGTGGTATGAGACAGGATGAGATGGGATGGGATATGTTGCGTAGTGTTATTTTTTGTTGAGCCGGGGAGGGATGAATTGGAATTGAAAGCGGAATTATTTAGTATTAGTATTATAATTGGAATTGGAATCGGTATGTGTTGGTGATTTAGTAGAAACTAACCTACCAAGAAGTAGTACCTTAGGTAGGTAAATAGCAGCAGTTACATGCATATGGGAACGCACGTAATAATTGTAAATCTTCGTAATGATGGTAATGGTGATAATGATGATAGTGAAGTGGATGATGGTGTGGACACTTTTGGGTTTAATCGGAATTATCAGCAATTTAAGAATTATCAGGAATCAGGAATCAGAAATTACTTTAGGAGGTAGATACCTAAATATGTAAATACGTAACTTACTAAAAGAATATCCGCACTGGTAGGAGCAATTATATACCTTGGTACTTTGGATATATCCTTAGGTAAGGTATTAGGTTGAGTATTTGGTATTTATTAACCTACCTACATAAGGTAAGTACCTAGGGTAAGGTATGTTAGGTGGGTAAAAAAGAAAGAAGGTAAGAAAGACAAGAATAATAATTATAATCGACTCGCACCTAGGGAGAGGGAAGGAAGAGAGAGGAAATAGACCAATTTGAAACTTCAACGTTGATAAGTCCCAAGACTAAGCGGACAGGCGACATCCTGATAGGCTACAGCCCATGCCACCCATATTTTCATATTCCTTCTTTCCTCTTTCCAATGCCCTCTCCTATCATATTACCATTGCCATTGCCATTGCCATTGTCATTACCAGGTAGATACCTACCTACCTAGAAAGTACGCTTTTACATTTATCTTATCTTTTTTCAGTCTAAAGCATTTCAACTTTGATCATCTCCCTTTTCCCCCTCGACATGTTAATATTAATTTTGTATTACCCTTTACCATCTCTAGTTTGCAAGTAATCCGATATATCCCGTGTTTTCCATCGTATCCATCGTCATGTCTAAGTAACTACCTACCAATGTTTGCCTGTCTTGGTCACTCAGGTGTTTGAGCACATAAACCATTCCCTTCATATCGACCACTAGTCATTTTCAATTAATTTCTAATAGGACTCCATATCACCTGGATGGGTCTTAGCCAGTTACCCAGCTAGCTCCCTTAGATCCCTCTTCCGAGAGACACTCGCGAGTGGCCATATCTCGTCCTAGTTATTCGAAATGCATGCGACAGATTCATCCGAATTTTCCCTGCGTGAGTGAAATAGGAACCATTTAACAAGAAGAAATAAAAAGATTCCAAGTCCTTCGACGAACCCGAGGCGTGCCAAGACTTTTCTAGTCTCCGCAACTCCGAATAATCCTCACCATATTAATATCGAGTCCCGCCTATTATACGATTCAGATTACCTACCTAGGAGGTATGCTTTAAGTATGTTCTTGCTATACGACACGGAGCTAATCTTCCCTAGGGACTGGTACGGAGAAAAGTCCCTGAGACTCGGTTTTTAGTCACGGGCATCACCATCATGAGCATGATATTCGGGGAACCCCACTACGAAGCTTGACAGTAATAAATCTAGTTTCTCCTAGCATACCTATACCTAGGCCTAGCATAGGTACCTTTTATTATCAGTGCTTTCTTTTCTTTTCTCCCACACATTCTTTTTTTACTTCCCGTCTCGACACAGGGGGTTTTCCTCTTAAAGTCCGACTATGTGCGGAAAGTAAGAAAAATGAGTAATCGCTTCCCGAGGCATCATTTTACTATCGCTTACGGAAAACTCGAAGTTTCTACGAGTTGCCTATTCGGGAAATTATTCAATTACCAGAGCAGCACGGCACAGTACTAGCAGCACTCGACGGATAAAAAAAACCCTCAGGTAATATTAAAGCATAAAAGTAATGATAAAATAACAGAGAATCGAACTGGAGCCACGTGGTAAAATGGTAGAATAGGTAATCAACGGTTATATGTTACTCTGTTACCCCACAATCTTGGATTAGGTACCTCATGAAGCTAGTCGTGCATATCGACACCTGTCGACGATTAGTTTCACATACGACTCATAACTTCCTTGGCACTAATATCAAACCAACTTACTGATGGATCTTATGAGAACTCGTTGCCCAGAGATATACCCAAGTATTCTTGTAATGTGGGATTAACAGAAGGTAAACATTTACTATTAGCATCAGAGAAGCATATCCTTCCTCCTCAACAAAGGGGAGGCATAATAGAGTTCGAGGATAGAGTCTTTAACTGAAGGACACCACCATGATCTTGACATCCAAGACCTGACTCAGTCCGACTTTTAAAAAAGTCAAACAGCATATAGTGCTTAATAACGGTTATGTTCTAGTCACATACGCCGAGTTGTAGGAATTAAGCAGGCATTCATCATCCGCAACCACGCCTCCCTAGATAACCAGAACACCCTTTTCCCACTCAAGATACATAATATAAATTGCGCTACCTTCGTCTGAAGCCGGTAGCCTGTTTTTCCCAGCCAGGGAATTTAGGAATTAATTTTCATCTTAATAAAATTGTTCCACGTACCTGTCTTCGATAAAGCAACAACAAACCTTCATATCTGTAATATCTACCTATCAGATATCACACCCGCTTAAGAGATTTTATGCACATACAAGTGTCTCGACTGCCCCTTTTCTTCCCAGTGGTTCAGCTACAACTCTTCGATCCTATCGCAATCCAACAGGCACAACGTCGAAAAGCGGATAGACAGAGCTATGGGAGATGTTATATATGAATTAGTTTAGTAAATAGTATACATCCAGACAACCAACCGCCCTACACAACCCAGGAACAGCTACCTATCCAAACAAGTACCTAGCCTTAGCCTAGATGGCAGTTCCACGACATACCTACCTACACACATACACAGTAGCATCCATCCGTACATCCCCAACACGCACAGAAAGGACCCTGCCTAATCCACCTTCCTCACCTCACCACCTCGCCGACATCGCGTCCCACGTCTCTACGTACCTCTAATAATAGCAACCACAGCCTTACCCAGGAGCCCATTCTCGCACCACCAGCCTACCTACCTCACTCCCTCCATACCTAGTACATTTCTTCAAATCTAACAAGATCAGCCCGCCCACTAGCAATTCCCTAACCAGCCCGGATCACGGTGGCGGCGCGTCGTGATTCATGCCGTGCGACGGCTCCTACATGCGCCAGTCTGTCAGTCAGTCCTGAGCAAGACAGACCTACCCATCCGGAGATATGCCGCGCCGTCGATTGTTCGGTAGCCCTAGCCCTAGCCCTCTGTTCTCCAACGGACAGTGTTATGTGGTGCATTCTACATTCTTATAGGTATTGCGTTGGGGAGCTCTATTTACATCAAGTACAGTACCTACCTACCTAAGTACCTAGACATGTATACCCTACACATTCTCTACATATTCCTAGGTGATGTACATACGCACCCGCATATGCCGTGTAACCTGTGCGGTATACAGATAACCTACCTAAGGAACCAACTCCCTAAAGACTTGGAAATTTCCATGTATACGCGCGTATTGATACAGTACCTACGTACCTACATACCAGACATGTACGGATTATGTAGCATCTACCAAGACCTCAAGTCTAACATGAGCAACCAGTCACTTCGACATCACCAACACGTATCATCACGAACTACGCATAATCAGCGCCTGTCACCAACAACTGCATCATATGAGTTTCTTTCTGGGGGGTACTTTTCTCTCTTTTCTCAGCTTCACTACACGTTTGTCTTGCCTATCTATGGCCATGATCCAGTTCCGTAACCAACACAACACAGCGCAACGCGCCGCGCCGCACCGCAACACCCCCTCCCGTACCCTACACACACGCACATAAAGAAGAAAGGCTCACGCTGCTGCTGTACTCTGCTCGCGCGCCGACGATCGTTTATAGTATTTGGCCTAATTTTTTGTTATAATCCCTCGGACCTGGAAGTCCGTATGAGCGAAGTGTCGAAGAAACAAGAAAGGAGCCAAGAAACCCCGTTTCCTAAAAAGAATCCGTTTGCCCTGGCACGAACCGCTATTCTAACCATCCCCTTAGTAACTGACCCACACCCTTGGGTCCTGGCGACGTGCGAAACCGTAGTTGCGAAGTGCGCATTGCTCATCCCCACGAGGTTCATGAGGAAGGGATGCGGTTCGTCATGGCTGTGCTTCGCATCGAGGTTCCGGGGACGTAGTAGTTTCGGTAGGGCATGTTGGGATTAGTGAACGTAATAGAAGTAGTAAGCCAAACCAACAAATATGATCGTTTGGTTTTTAGGCGACAAGACGTAGATTAAAATTATAATACAGGTTGTCTTCGGATACTTCACTCGCTCTCCGTATCCATATTCTCGCTGCCCCGGGGTATCTTAGTAAAGGGGGCAGTCGAGCTCGGTTGATCCAGACAAAAACACTGTTCAAACCGCCTAAGAAATAGATTTTTGCTTTTGAGGAGGTTGCGGCACGCTAAGCCGAGGTACGGCGGACGGGCTAGGGTCTGTGATCGATAATGGTTCCTCTGTCAAGACTGATGCCGGTTCTAGTTCACTATTTTCGCGGGTCGAGAGCGGCGACGGTGTCGGGCGAGGAGGTTGCGTGAAGTCGCGGTCTCCAGTCCTCTCGATTGGAGACCATCCAGCTGCCACGCTGCCAGCGATAATACCAGCCATAACCGTAGGGGCCCCGAGCGCCGAATTTGACCGCGATCTCATAGATCGGGATCGTTTTCTGGAATCGGGCGTCGGTGCTGGCGAGGGAGAACTAAAACTATCTTCACGCGTTGGGGTTTGCGGTATTTTTATCGAATTTGATCGAGAGTGCGATGGGCTCCTCGTCTTCGAGATAAAAGTCTCGCGAGGATGCTTAACAGCAAACTTCAAGTTGTTTAGACGACCACCCTTAAGCTTCTTGAGGAATGCAAGCTCGTCTCTAACATCGGCAAGAACCTCTGGGTAATCGTTGAATCGTTCTTCGTCCGAGATGGTCAATCCAGGGACCATGCCGTGCTTCTTCTTCAGGGATTCAGGAATACATTTCCTGATCAGCTCATCTGGGATAAGACGGATGGCCATACCAACCGGTATGGAAATGACACCGAGGACGATTGCACACGCCCACTGGGCAGACGTCTGTCTGTCCCTGGCGATGCTGAAGGGAGTTGAACCGACAAAGATGATAAGGACTTGGGCACCAGACACGGCAAGATTGATAGCGATAAAGTACCAATTCTGCATCAGGCCCTCGAAAATGTTGAACTTGTTGTCTAAGCGACGATTGCTACCACACTGTTAGAATAAACTACTCGGGGAAAACTGGATATGCATGTACTTACTTCCACTGGTTGAAGATCTGCATCCATACGAAGGTGTTGAAAACTAAGGTGGCGCGTGTGTCATTGGTTTTATCGTCGCTGGCAATGCCGATGGAGACAGCCGCATAATAGAGAACGAAGGTGATTGCCAGTTGATAAATTGCCTGGCCGAATATCATCTTCCACATCGTTATGGAGATGATGCTGGCCCCTCTGCGTTCTGGCTTTCGGTCTAGACAACTATCCTGAGGGGGGTCGGTAGCAAGGGCAAGCGCTGCGAGGGTATCCATGATCAGGTTAACCCATAGAAGTTGAACTGCTGTCAGCACGGAACCCTCGTCACTACTAGAGACGGCGGTGACAAAAGTCAATACGACGGCGGTGATGTTGACGGTAAGCTGAAACTGTAGGAAACGCTTGACGGCGTCGTTGACAGCACGACCCCATTTCAAAGCCTTCACGATGCTAGTAAAGTTGTCATCCATTAGAATAATAGCCGAAGCCTCTTTGGCGACCTCTGTGCCGGCAATACCCATGGAGAATCCGACATCTGCTAGCTTCAAAGCGGGGGCGTCATTCGTACCATCGCCCGTGACAGCAACCGTCTCTCCTAAGTCCTTGAGACGACGCACGAGAATGCGTTTGTCCTCGGGGCTGGAGCGTGCGAGTACACGAAGTTGCGGGATAATTTCGTTCTGCCTGTGCTTGCTAAGATTTCGGAACTCTGGACCTTCCATGACTAGACCTCCCGGTTGTAGTATGCCGCATTCCTTCGCGATAGCCTCAGCGGTGAGTTTGTTGTCGCCGGTAACCATTCGGACGATCACACCAGCCCTCTGACATTGTTTAACAGCCTCGGGTACTCCATCACGGAGGGGATCCTGAATACCAACCATACCAACGAATGTCAACTGCTTGAAGATGTCTTCGAAAACGACTTCATTCGGGTCGCCTTCGGCGCGTTTGGCGTTGCGTGGAGGCCATTTCTCAAAATCGCGATATGCAATTCCAATTGTTCTCAAAGACCTAGATGCGTAATTTTCAATGAGACCTTTGATAATTTCGCTGTCGTCTTCAGTAAGAGGGGCATTCGATGTGTCTTGGGTAGGGTCTCGGAGCATCGCTGAGCATTGCTTAAGGACGATTTCCGACGCTCCCTTGATGAATAAACGAGCCACACCGTTGTCGAGCTGCGCGACTATACCCATGCATTTTCGGCCAGAATCGAAGGGAATAAGCTGTAGCGTTTTCATGTTTGATCGTTCCTCGCTCACAGGCCCCATGCTGAGATAGGCCTTGGCGTATTCGAGTAATGCGGTTTCGGTCTTGGATCCAATAAATGTCTTGACACCGTCAACATCGCCTTCAAAGGCCGTCGAGTTGATAGAAATAGACTTCAGCAGGATTTCTTGGGCTCCCTTGCTAAGGGCGCTAGCAAATTCCTTCTCCGTTGGCTCATTAGAAACCTGTTCGTCTCCTTCCTTGGGGATTCCGCTTCCGAATCGGTGTGAGGTGCCAATGGTACCCGCCACAACTGTCATCTTGTTTTGAGTCAAGGTACCAGTCTTGTCGGAGCAGATCGTTGACGCATTTCCCATGACCTCGCAGGCTTTCAGGTGGCGCACCAAGTTGTTGTCCTTAAGCATACGGTTGGTAGCGAAAGCCAGCGCCAGCGTGACGGCAAGAGGCAAGCCTTCGGGTACTGCGACAACGATGATGGTAACCACGACGATGAAAATATTGATGAACTGCTGTCCTTTCTGGGACGGCGATAGCTCCCAGTTACCAGGGAGGCGGACCAGAAACATGATGAAGAGCACGATGAATAAGAGTAAGCCAGCAGCGCCTCCAAGTTTGGCGATGTATTCGGCGATGACGTTAAGCTTAGACTGAAGGGGTGTTATCTCCGGGTCGTCGTTCAGGGACATCATCGTCTTGCCGTAACTCGAGTTGACCCCTGTCGAAGTAGCTAGGAAGGTTCCTACGCCCTCCATCACTCTGCCTCCAGATTGAATGAAAGGATCCAGCTTCTTCGTATCTTCACCGTTCTCGATTGCGGAATATACCTCGTCGCCTGATCTCTTGCGAATGATATCGGATTCGCCAGTTGCCTGGGATTCGTCGCACTTCACATTAAACCCTTGGATGAGAATGCCGTCGACGGGAATAAGGTCACCAGGTTCCAGGTGGACGACGTCGCCGGCCAAAAGATCGTAAATCGATATCTCGACAGTTTTGCCCGAACGGACCACTTTGACGGCCCTGTCCTGCTTCTTCTTGTTGAGCCTGGCGAACTGTCTTTCCTTTTGCCAATCATTCAGAGATCCAACCAATACCACAATAACGATAGCCGCAATGATAGCCACACCTTCGATCCACTCTACGGATGATTCCCCTTCCTCATGTTGTCCACCGAACGTTTGGTACAACCCGACGGCGAGTGATACTATGGCGGCGACGGAAAGCAGGATCAGGACCTTGTCGTTGTAAGTGATCCAGACCAGTTGCAAAAAGCTCTTGCCTTTCTTCTCGGGAATTCGGTTGTCTCCGTAAACTCGTTTCCTATCGAAGAATTGCTCATCAGACCCGTGCTTATGACCCGTGTCTGAGCGGGTGACCGGCGTCTGGGGGCTCTCGAGTCCTTCGTTGGCTAGCTTAGACAGTGAAGGGTTTGTTGCTTGCTCGAATGAGACCTTTCCGTCTAGATGCTTTTCGTCCGGGCTCAATCCCGCGTCGCGGTTAGTTCGAAGCCCCTTTTCCATTCCAGTAAGACCTCCTAGCTGGTAGAACGCAGACAGACTCTTCGGGTTGAACATCTTGGTAAGCTGGCCAGGGCTATACGCGAAGGGATTGTCCTCCACTTCGAAATCGGCCTCCCTGCCTTGGTCCGGTTTTAGCGCAGTCTCGTCTTTCATTATCTTGTCATTGTCGAAGAACTGCTTCATCCCGACGCCCTTCTCGCCTTGGTACGACGTTGTTCCTGTCACAGTATCACCTTGAGAGGAACTAATTGACCGTGATCCATCCTCACTGTCCACTGAGTTTTGTCGCGAACGGTGGTGGTCTGGAACGGCAAGATAAGCCTGGCCCCTTTCAGTCCCCCTCGACGTCACTGGACTAGAGACGTTGTGAGGACTAGTCGGCCGGCTATCCCGAGTACTATCAAAAGAATGAGTAAGCCGACCCTCTCCCTTGGAACTTAAGTTAGACGGCTGAGATGTTAAGGGAGCAGTCGTCTTCTCAGATGATGCCCAACTTGATGTGAGTGCTGTGGGGCTTATCGAGTCATCGTGAGGGGATACAGGCGAATGCTGAGGAGCACCGGCTGCAGGCTCAGTATCATTGGTTGTATCAATTGTAATGGTTGGGCTAGATATCAAGTCAGCATCGTAAGAAAACATAAACAAACATTTAGGTGATTCATTCGGCAAAGTTGACTTACGCTCTCGCTCTCCGTGGTGTCCCTTCGGAACCATCTTTGCTTGGGTCCGACATTTTGTGTATGTCGGCGGAAGAAATGAGTTGGGGGATGCTAGAAACGGATCCCTACACTCAGGGCGCGGAGAAGAAGTAATTAAGCCTTAAGCACAGCACAGCCTCGTGTTGAGAGGCTCGCGTGTAGGTATAGGCAGAATAGTGCGCGTGCGAATTTCGGCCATCAACGTGAGGCAATATCGGGCGAGGCAGAAAAAATAATACCAAATAATTGCTAAGACAATTGACTTCGCAGATTATAGGGGATAAACCCGGAAATTTGGAAATCGAATGGTAGACGGAATCTCGCCAAATGTCTCCGCTCTGACTGAGGCGCAGCAGAGGTCTGGCGTGCAAATGTACTCTTTTTTTTCTGTCTATGCTCGTTCCTACGACGCGTCCGAAGGCCAGTGCTCAACCAAAAGACAGCAATTCCTGGGATGGTAAACTCGATAGGTGTGGTAAAAAGGCACGTATCTTCAGACCAAGTCGTGTTTTCAGGAACGCTCTCGGGATCTGATCGGTAGCGGGTTATCGATCGGCGGCCGTGAGGTCAACAAGGTTAATAAGGCCTAGAGGGTCGAGACCTAAATTCGGGGATATTGATGTCTCGCGAAGAATGATAGGAAAGTTGTAAATAATACGACGATAGTATTATGAGTAAAATCTATGTCATGTTTCGGGAAGGTGTCTGTAACGATCTAATGGAGGCAGATATGCCTAGGTAGGTATATCTTGATCGGTAGGCACCTTAGGATAAATACTGGATGTTATGAAGGTTTCGGAGGTAGGTAAGTAGGTACCTGTTAAAGGTTCCAAGTTTCCAATGCTGAGATCGGGGCTGTGCAGCGCAAACTAGCACTTATTAAAGTTGTATTTTAATCGAATAGCAAAAGGTAATATGCCACACGAAAGCTACCTGGGGCTGCTAGGTAAGTTGCTAAGTTGCTAGGTCTCGAGTCACGGCCTGTCAATTCAATTCTGAGCGGGATGGCGGGATTAGACAAAGCCAGATCCAGAATAGGTTGACGGGAAGAGGCGAGAGGCGAGAGGATATTGAATATTGGATATTGTTTTTGTTTGTGACAAGTGACGACGGCAACAACAACAACAATTCCTAAGCCACCTTCAGTAGATCCACGATCCAGTTCTGGAGACAAGAGAAAAACAAACACGCAAAAAAGACTACCCAGGAGGCAAAAAGGGGGAAATCAATTAGGATTTCAAAAATCCGACTTGACGGTTCTAAGGAGTGTATGAAAGTTGGATAAAGGAAGGTGAAGAGAGAGATGGCAAGTAACAAGTGCGAATTGAACCAATGGGAATATTTCGACATTTGCATTTGAACGTTACTCACTAGGGGGAAGCTAAGATACCACCTAGGCAGGTAATGCCAGGTGCTAAAAATGCTAAGATACTTGGCCAGGGGTATTGCATGGCACGTAAGGTACATGAGAGAGACTTCCATCACACGGCCCAAACGCGCGTTAGCAGAAGTCACCTAAAGTTATTTGGCCGTACTTGGGTATATTCATGCAGGTTGAAGCAAGGTACCTAGTGCTTAGTTTGTGCTACTCGCGCAAGTTCCCGTAATTGTGACTAGTGTGTAAGTAGTAGAAGTATGAATCGCGCTTCTCAAAGGTTAAGAAACTCTATTGGAGTCTTGGCCAATTACAGTATTTACTAGGTAGGTAATTGTACAACATTGAACAATCGACAATTGACGATTGAAGACATTCCTCAAGTGCTCGTCCTACACGACTTAATTTAGCTACCTGCATAATACCTACCTAGGTAACTAGGTAACTAGGTACTTTAGGTACTCACCTACCTACCTAGGTATAAGTAGGGATGTATCGCCAAAGTCTTCATCCTACCGTCTAAAATCTAAAAGTACTTAGCATTGAAAAAACCCATCTTAGCATCGTCAATCGTCAACTTGGCGCAACATGGCACTACAGAACTTGGACCGCGTGGTCGGCCTTGGTAAATTACAAAAAGACGAGATATACTATGCAGATATGGGCCTCCCTAAACAGATACCTGATCGTCGTGTCACTCTCCCACTTCGCATCTCGTTGTCTTGCTGTCTCGCTGTCATCAACCCCGTCCTTCGGTACGAATTGAACGGACTGTATGGATCGTATGGATTATATTATGTACACTGGATGCCCAGGACCCAGGTGTACAACACGTACTTTAGTGTAATAATACACACCTAGTATGATAGTGACATACGTATCCGGTAGGTATGCTGGTATGTACCGTGGCTGTCGGTTATTACTCGTCAGGGAAAGCCTGAGCTGCACTCGGCGAATTGAGAGCAAGGTTCGTAAAGTGCCAAGAGAGGCTGTGCAAAAATGGTCTCCTCATAATCGAAAACAAACTTCGCAGCTTAGAAGGCAAGAAAGGCCATCGCATCGGTCCAGCGGCGGTATTATCGAGATCGTCACTATTATCCATCTTCTCAACTGAATAGTGTACATACATACTATGTAGGTACATATCGCACTCGCAATTTTTGCCTCACTCAGGAGAGGCCTAGGTCATTTATAAAGTTACCTAGGCTGCTAGGTAAGAAGAGTAAAGTTGAATAATCAGCAACTAAGCTCAAGCAGGCTTGAGTCATCTACGTAACGATATCCATAATATCGAATAATATATTTACCTACATAGTAGGCAGCTAGGTAGAGAGGCGTCATATATTGTCGACGTATGTCGAAACTGGAAAGTCTTCAACACGACCTTCTAAGAAGAGCATTGATGCCAAACGTCACCCTTAACTAGCACGGGGAAACATTACTTGTTTTTTCGACCATTCATCCTTAACAGGTAACCAACCACCTGAGTTAAACTTCTATTCTTTCTTTTCCTTGGTCAGAGACATATTTACATATTTACATACCTAGGTATGCACCTAGTTAGTTAGGTACCTTAGGTAGGTAGCAAGTTGCGGTCTGTATTTTGACAATATCTTGGCTGGTCGTGTTAGGCTTCATACGATACCCAACTTATACATATCTAGCGCAACCTTGAACCCACAGTCGGCAATATGCCTCGTCTATTTGAGCCAAGATTCTCCAGAAGGCTCTAGCCAGGAACCGCTTATGCACTCTTTACTGATGCTATCTCATAAGCCTACATAATCCTCATCGTCGTCATTCATGGTCAAGCAGCCCGTTCTGAATCAAGAAACGATGACACCCTTAGCCTCTGCATCCTGACCTTGAAGCCAGCGTCAGAGTCAAGTCAGCCTCGCTGTCCCAGATAAGAACTAAGGCCCAACCACTTAGAAGGCTACTGTGTGATGAGCAGCATATATCAAATGCACGAGTCTCACGTCCCGTCCACGTGGGACACTAGGAACCATTCTCATTGGGAACTGTGTTTCACTGGGCTTCAGACCGTGTGGTGGGCTGCTTAGATGCTACGCTATAACAATGCCTTATTTGTTGATAGGTGAGCAGGAAGACCAACCCGCAGCCATGGTGCAGGCTCTTAGTAACTCCTTTCCTTTTTCTTATCGCATCTTATTACTCACAGTTTAACGCTCTTACTATGTAAGTCGACGTACATGATTTGTAGTCTTCGTCGTGGAAGGAAAAATTCACTCACGAAAATGATATTAATAGCTGAATTGTCAGCATATACTCGTATGCTTCCGGACATATTAGCCAAATCAATCAGCGCTTACACTAGAGATAACATGTGAAAATATACCTAGATGGAGACCGGCGGGCACGTCCCGCAAATCCACGCCTTGATCCCTTTTGAATAATTACGTTTTATCATAACCATCAATGCTAATATCAAGACGCTCTACATAGTACTACGTTAAGATTGTCAAAGCTCCTCTGGAGCCATGCTCCCGAAACTTACCAGAAACAGAGTAATATCTCCGATATCAATCTCATCGCGTGTTCAACCCCATGTCAAGGCAGATTTCCTACCGTCGATTCTGACAGGAAATACCTACACTACAGCTACAGTGTACACATGTCTTCGGATGAAATCGTCTCAAAGCTAAAGCCCGGCATCCTACCTATCATCCTCTCACTAGGTACCTCTATATGGTGTAGTCAAGGAACATTGTCGGATGCGTAGTAGAGTAGTAAGCATTTATGTACATACATCAGATCAACAACGGATAACGAGTTACCGGTACCAACCGTGAGAATCCTCTACCGAATATTCGTCCGACCCATCGATCTTCTTCGATGAGAGGTTTAAGGATTCCCGGACGCGTGGTTGCGGCTCAGCTGCAATTCGATTATCAGGCTTACATATATTCCCCCTTGGTTTCGGGTTTATAAGATCTTGCAGTAAAGAACCATCGAATAATTGGCAAGCTAACAAGAAGTTTTAGTTCACACATATCTATGATGTTTACGAGCCTGCCACTTATCGTTATAATACATCACTGTACACGTAGATACTCCTTCGCTAAGTTGACGAACTGGTAAATCTACCTAATAATAAGGGATGACAATACACTACTTCTCATCGTCTAGCCGAGGCATAATAGACATCCCACAGTTTTCCAGGCTTGCCACACCACACACCTGCAATCCAGAGGCACAGTAATTAACCTATGTACAGTGTTCCAGCGATATATGCAAGTATCAAAGCATGCCAAGACTGGGGTTCTTCCATATCCATCATCGTCACATCGTGTATCTACCGCATGTGTAGTGTGCATACATACTTGAGCGTAATCGCCCCCATCTATATCAACATCACGACCCCAAAGGAAAACGAGCAGAACTCGGGGAGGACATGTTTTGAAATCGCCATAAAGCCAGTGTCTAATATATTAGGTATGTAGAGAGAAACTAAACCAAAACACATCCGTGTGGCTGTGCATATGCTGTACGCCGTCCACATTCGTGCAAAACATCCATAGCACCACCTCACCACCATCCGATTTCATCGTCCCCTTAACTTTTCACCATAGTATCGGGATCTGAGCATACATCCGGCCACACAATTGGGACCGGCCGAGAGCTACATAGCTACACTAGCTCCAGTAACATCCGCGTGGCAGTGCTCGATAGTGTAGTGTACCTATCTCTCGTAAGCTCATTTAACTAGTTTTCTTGTCCGCCGTCTATCGTCATATATCGCGCCTGGACGGCTGGAGACAGTGGACACGGACCTATTACTAATATAGTATATTGACAGGCTAGTTGTGCTTCAGGGTAAGACCCAGCCAAGGAAACATATTAAAACATTCCGGCTTCTACCCCAGACGCTCGGTACTTAAATCAGCATCAGTTTACGCTCACGCTCATGCGAACCAAGATAGCCAAGTACGTCAGAAAACACACCAACGTGGTTTTGATACGGCTTGGGCCCTTGGCTTCGTAGCCTCACAATTGTGTTTCGACCGCACCCATAGTGTAGTGTACATAATTTTACCCTTTGCTCCTCCGTGTAGGGAGGGTAAGGTTGAAAGAGCATCCGGCCTTGATTTTTCATGCATCGCCATGCTCTCGATGCGAAATCCGCAACCTGATTCCGATTCTCCAGCTCCCGCAATTAGCCAGTTGTTACGAGCCGGAGCAATAGGGCGATCGGAGCTCAGTATGTACAGATCAGCAATGTTCTTATTATTAAATTTATAAAGCACTATAATCACAGTTCGTAGGTTAATAACTATCTCATAATAGTTCATATGGGATAATACTTTCTATCCTATCATCAAGATCCCATAAATTTAACAACGAGAGGTCTACCGACCTGTATGTATGTACGGTTGTCGATACGTGTGTAGCTATCAGGTAAGAAGAACTCACGATACGACAACTCCACACCTAGCAGTCATAAGATTCCCATAAATTATCATACCATCATCATCGTGCCATTATATATCATGTATCTCAACAACATAGCCACGCAATATAATATTGATAAATCAAAATCATTTATCTCTCAGCCTAGGTCTAGGTAGCAGAATAACACCAGAAAAGGCACCCTTTTGAAAGCCGACATACATGATTCTACCTACATACTTAAGTACCTAGGTACGCGGAGATATAACCACCCAGCCAAGTACCTAAGTTCGTAAAGTGATATTCGCCGCTCCCTAAACTGTCTCGATCGCGTTCAACAGCGTGAACCATGCGATCCGCTCATACCCACTTACTTACCTACGTTCCACCGCATGTCCAAACTGCCGTAGCACTTGCATAACCGCTATCCGTAGGCTATCTAGTTATGTAGCACGACGATGCTATTTCTGTAAATCTGTAAATCGCACGTACACACATACAGTACCTACCTCATAGGAACGAACATATACCTAACCTAGATAGTAGCCTCCACGCCGTAGTGTTGTGCTGTGCTATGCTGTATTATACTACACCCTTCTCGTGACACCATGCTACGGCTTCCCCCTTTCGAATACCTGGTAGGTATGAGGCAAGCACTTTGAGATCGGTACAAGGCGCCCTCGCTGTTATTTTCAAGACCAACACCACAGTATCCTGTGTATAGTGATCCCATGATAGTCTGATAGTCTACGATGCCGTGAAAGTCTAGACTCTCTACATTCCCATCCCCGGGCCGAAATCCACATGTCTGACAAGCACCAACTGCTCCTCGCCTTTTACCCCTTTTCCATTCCATTCCCTTTTCCTTTCCCACTCCCACTCTTATTCCCTCTCCTCCTCCTCCCTATCCTCTCCTCCCCATTCCCATTCCTCTCCCCCACCCCAAAACCCCCCCACCGCCACGCCCAGCACCTCCTCCCACAGCCCCGCACCAAGCCCCTCAAGTCGTCGCCCGTCTGCGCGAAGTCGGGAAACGCGTTGACCTCGAGCAGCCAAGCGGCGCCGCTTGCGTCGACCAGGAAGTCGAGGCCGAAGACCTCGAACGCGTTGGGCAGCGGGCGGAAGTGGGCGCGCATGGCGCGGGCCGCCGCCTCGAACGCGTCGCCCGTGACCTCGCGTACCTGGGCGAAGATGGCGTCCTTGGCCGCCGCCGCCAGCGGCAGGTCCCAGAACCGGCGCACCGTGCCGGGCGGCCGGGGCCCCGCGCCCTGCAGGCAGGTGTTGGTTAGGTGCGCTTCGAGGTCGATTTCGCTCCTTGCGGCGGTATTTGTGGGGCTGGACGTATTTGTATCTATATCTGTATCTATATCCGTAGCTGTAGATGTAGTAGTAGTCGTAGACGTACCCGTACCAGAACCAGGCATCGCGTACTCCCTCCCCGCGAACAGCGCCAGCATGTGCCTGTAGACGTAGACGTCCAAGGCGCCCACGCACGCGACGTAGGTGCGGATGTGGAACTTGCGGCCGTCGCCGGGCAGCAGGAGCGGCGGGTGGATGTACGGCTGAGCCACGAAGTGGCGAAGGTGCGAGATCGTGATGTCGTTCGCTCTCGTGCTGCGGCTCGAGTCCGCGTCAGCGTCGGCTTTATCCCCCTTATCTCCACCATCGCTCTCGCTCTCGTCCTCGCTATCCGTCATCTCCCCCTCCCACCCGTCGAAAATCCCTTGCAGCTCCTCCATCGAGCTAAAGATGCGTATGCCCTGGCCGCGGTCGCTCATGCTGGGCTTCAGGATCCACCACTCCTTCTCCTGCCCCTCGCCCGCCTTTTCGTTCCTCTCCAGGCTCGCGCGCAAGTCGAACGCCTCGACCAGCGCGTCGTCCAGGAACTCGGCGTAGTCCAGCTCGAAGGCCTCGCTCCTCTTGACGTGTGTCTTGAGGGCCGACTGCGGCCTCTTGGCGACCCAGTGCTCGACGGTGGCCGAGAGGTAGTGCTTGCGGATGAGGGCCTTGCGCAGCATGTAGCTGTTGGCCAGGCACGTGTTCGGGTGCGAGTCTACGTAGTCCCAGTCGATGGCCTCGTAGGGCGTGATCTGGAGGATCCGGCTGCTACTGGTATCTGGCAGCAGCGTGCTTAGCGACACCGGCTCGCCCTGGGCCGCAGACGCGGGCATTGGGAGCAGGGTGTACGCTTCGGGCGGGAATAGCTTCTGTAGGGCGGACAGTATCAGGGGTTGGACGTAAGGGTCCTCGTAGGCGATTAAGGCATAGAAATGCTGCTTAGGTCGGTATATCAAGGTCGACATAGATGTTGTCATGCCGTGGGAACTTGAGACGTCCCTGGAGAGAATAAAAATGAGAAACCGCGAGTGTGGGAAAGTACAAATCGCAGGTATTCGACGTACACAGATCACATAACAGCCTCTTCACCGTAGCACACCTCTCACTTGGTCTAGAAAATGACGATGTCTTCTCTATCTGACGGTCCGTTTATGCGGCCATGAATGCTCCAGCTGTCTATGATGCTGCCATCCCCGTCTAAAACCAAATACAATGCAATAGGCTCAACTCACAATTTCAACTCGTCTCCATGCAAATGTGTTGCCGCATGCCAGAAATTCGCCTTCAATGGTGTTACACTACATGATGAGTTAGTCTGGAGATATAGGCACGGTAATTGCGTGCTCAAGGGATTAAAGCTAGACTTACCTGGAAAAGCCTTCCTTAACGGCCCATCCATCGTTACCTGGTGGCGAGTCCTCGACACTCTTGTAAACATCGGCAAACTTCGGGGCCCACTTGAAATGCCTGTGTGTATATCGGGCCTGGCCTGCCTCACTAGTATCACCGTTTGCTGTTGGGTCAAGGTTACCACCGGATGCCTTCGCTTCCTCGCCCTCCCGTATTCTCTCTTCTTCCTCGTCCTCGTCACCAACGCTTCCCTCGACTTCCTCGAAGCAAGCCCCGTCATTACCCCAGTAATTTTGTAACATCTCCGTCCACAGCGTTTTTTGTCCCTCGACATTTTCAATGAGCGGTACGTTGACAGAGTACACGTCGATACTCTTGTCCTCGGGCCACTGAGCATACAGCTTCTCGATGATACGCACACTGTGCCGACTAGCGGCATCGATTATGGCAGGGTCGTGATTCCGGTTGAAGAAGGCATAGCTTAACGCAATTGCCTTTTTTCTGCACACGGCGGCCTCGATGGCACCGCCCAATGTACCGGAGCTCAGTGCGAACACGGCCGTTGTGTTTCGGCCGTAATTGGGGCCCGACACTACGAGGTCGACCGGACCCTTCTCATGGAAGAAATTGTGCAGGCCGATCTGGGCACAGCTTGCCGGTGTTCCGTCCACGAGAATCCATTCCTCCTCTTTCTCATTCTTGTTCGGTCGTGTATATGTGGCACCCTGAACTTGAGAGGCGGCACTGGGCGATGGGTCGAAGGTCGTAGATGGTTTATAGTAGAGGGGCTTCACGGTCTGGCCAATTATATGGGCCTTCCCAATCCAGGATCGCTGAGTATGAGGTAGGCAGACCGAAACGGTATGTCCCTTCTTCTGAAGCTCGCGGACTAGACTATGAACGTAGGGGGAAGAGGTGGGAGACGGTGGGCCATCATCGTTCGTTACAAGTATGTGCATGATAAGATGGTAGGATAGTCCTATACCTGATCTAGAGAGAATTCCGAGGTCAATTGCGGTTCATATTACTATAAACGATTACAATAACAAACAAGACCTTTCAAGACTGAAGAATGGATTATATGATGTACAGGTTAAGGAGTGGAAAGAGGTTGAAGTTAGTCGTATGTGGGCTCCGAATTGCGGATATCGAATTGTATTTAGTATAAAAAATTAGGCGGGGGCGGGGCAAGTAATTGCAATTGGATTTGGATTGCACCTTCGTGTGTTTGGTATATAGTACTGGGTATGACGTGATATGTTTGATCCTCTGCCACTATCTGCCAGATTGCCATGACTTCCACGAATACTAGGTACCTTACCCCTTAGAGGAGGTAGGTACTAATATATCATAGAAACTACGATGACCACCTACCTAGAAAGGTAGGTACCTTAGAGGAATTGGGTTCCAAGGGCCTGCAACGTGGTTATAATAAATTTATAAAGTAAAATGCATCATATCAAGTACCTAAGCCTTCAACACTATATTTCATCGAAATGTGATAGTGACTAGAGCTAACAATGCTAAAGAATCCTAGCTAATTATATTACTTTAAGAAAACAGGACAATGATTTGGACGGTCATATATCTTCGTATGTGTATGTAGAGGCTTCAAGAAAAAGGTAGGTCAACCATTGTGACGGATCTATCACCTCTATCCTCTGTTTTACGTAGAACTCTCAGGTTGTTGGCATATAATTTCCCTATAATATATCTACCTAGGTAGGTAGGCATTCAAGAGCTAATAGTGGCTTACTGGTCATCACACATCATATCACACCAGGTAGGATACAGAGAAGACACGGATATCCGATAAAAATCAATTCATTCTGAGGCAAGCTATACTATCAAGGAGCGCATTCCCCGCAACTATTAACCTGGGGAGTACTGCCAACCAGTCCGAACCGGATGGCTCCCGACCCTGTCTTAGGCTCATGTCGACGAAGGGACATTACCGTTCGGTAACAACGCCTAACACCTCTTGGTATGGTACGACCAAGTTTTCCGTTCCGAGGGCCTGCTGCATTCCTGCCTCAATAAAATCACAAAGGGAAACATGAAGAAACTGAGGGCGGAATAGATAGAATCCGATCCTCACTCCATTACAATTTCCTAGATGCTAGAATCGGATCGTCGAAAAAGCGCCTTAGCTGCCGACTAGACACGCTGGCGCTTCGAGGTCTCGTTCTGGCCAGTCAGTGCTTCGCCCTCTCGCTTCTGACCGTGCGGGGCAGCTCGACTCTTAGAGCGACGCCAGCCGTCAAAAGGACTCTGCGGCTTGGTTTGCTTCGCGGATGCTGCAGTTGCCTGTATCTTGGCGCTGGCGCGTGTAGCTCGGACTGTGGTAGGAGGAGAAGCTGGTGCGAATCTAGGTGCTATTGGAGTCTCCGGCTTCTTCGCCACCATAGCCACGGGCGTCACGGGAACTTCGGCAGGCTCGTCTTCAGCATCAGCGAACACGTGATCTTCAATGTCGGTGACAGCTTCTTCGTCTTCAGTCGAGGCCTTAGCAGCCGCCTTATCCTTCGAGATAGTTGGGAAGAGTAGGCGAGGCTTGATGGACGAGCGGGTGAACGGACGTAGTCGTTCAGGTGTGTTGACACTGCTCAACTGTATGCCCATGCTCTCCTCCTCTGACTGATCAGCTGAATCTTCATCCTCGATTGACGAGAACTTGCGGAAGATCTTCTTTCCTCGGCTGCGGATGATAATTAGTACATGTTTGGTTATAGATGACGTTTAAGTGGAGCGGAGTTGAGATGAATGGGATGATAACTCACAATACGTATACGATTCCATCCTTACGTTCAAGTGCCTCTTCAATAGACATCTTGCCTTCACCGGGGACAGATACTTGCTTGCTTCGGGTTCGTCGCGTAGAATGCTCGCGATTAGAAGCAGAGGGCTGGCCATTGTAGAAGGGGTTTTGCGCATCGTGGTCTGCCTCGGGAACGCGGTCTCGTGAATCGGTGAAGATCTCAATAGGGTCTTCAATCTCCTCAGCGGTAAAGCTGTCCAGGGTAAGGCCGGTGTACTTCTTAGCCTTTCTCTTCTTGGGGCTCGGAACAGCGTCAGGCTCGGCGAATAGGTTGCGCGCGATCGCGCGGACATTAGCTCTTGCCTTCTCATCCGGCTGCTTGTTTGGGGTCTTGGCGGGAGTAGGAAGCATAGTAGCACTTCTAGTGGTAGTAGTAGTTGGGACACTGGCCTTGGGTTTCTGGTGCGAGGAGGCAATTCCAAGCGAGTCAGCGGCGTTAGCAGCGCCCTCGGCAGTCAAGGCGCCAGATGCGCGTCGAACGGAATCCATAGCAGGCTGGCGTTTCTTCTGAGGAGACATTGCAGGAGTAGTGAATACGTCCGAGGAAGAAATTCTAGTTGATGCGCGACTGCGAGATTGAGAAGGTGCACGTGGAGATGGTGTTCGTTGAGATGATTGCTGTGCGGAGATGCGGGCAGATTTTCTAGGAGAGAAAGGTTCCCAAGAATCGCTGTAACCGAACTTTGGAGTGCCTGGAGTATGTACTCGACCTGGAGGTGAGGGTGTTGAAATGGCGAAGGAAGCCATGGTTTGCTCAGGCAGGAATTCGATCAAGGTATAGGGTAAAACTTCCTCGAAAAAACCCTTATCAATTATTCGATCTTCGATCTGACGAAAAAGGGTTGTTGCGATCCAATATCAATTGACTGACAGGTACCTAGATAGGTGTCTGGCTTTTGAGATAAACAAAAAGTGGAATGTTAATAACGCGTTGAGAAGTAGATGGGGCTGTCGACGAGAATTGCCAGGCCGAAATGTTAGACGGTCGGTTTTGTCGGTGTTGGCGATTCAGTTAAGGGTGTTTGTTGGTGTTCGGTCGCAGGTCTCTTTCTCCTTTATTTGTCTTATTTGTTGTACTTTTCCTTTCGTCTCGACTCTTAATCTACTCCAATACCAAATTGAAAATTGAAATACTCGTAGAATGCAAAACAAAATATCGAATACCGTTTCGCACTGCGACAAGCCAAATAATCGAACAAAGTCTGAGAGCAAGGAGCGTAGAGAACAAAGTGCGATGGCTGAAGCTGGCGGCGGAAACGAAGTTGTAGTGTGTAGGTATGTAGGTGCGTAGGTGCGTAGGTAATGTGAAGTGGTAGTGTGAAAATTGATCAGGTTCGGTTAGGGGGACGGATAAGAAAGAGTGGCAGGAATCGCTAGAACGTGGGAAAGTCAAAAGTCGAAAAGTGGCTGGGCCGATTAAGGTTGCTGCTACTGAGGTATGAACTTTTGGGGGCTTCGGAAACTATCCCAACTGAATGTGGAACGTGCAGAAAGCGCTAGGTAAATTATGACATTCCTGCCAATTAACCCCCTGCAATCCTGTTTTTTTATTACTACGGAGTACTAACAGAGTGAGCTAATTTTGTGCGAGAGCCAATGTACCCCGCACAGTAGCGCACAGTATAGCGGACACTAGGCGTATTTATGTAAATTAATGATAACCTATGTACCTAGGTATGCACTACTATGCACTACAATGCATGCATATTAAAACGCGTATGATCCGTAGTGAGCCCCCTTGTACGCGTCGAAAGTCCGTGGCCCACCACGAATCGAATGGAAGGAGCCCTATCGATAACATGAACAGCTAGGCCAATTGGCCAATTTTCACAGCCAGCACATATCTTCATCCACACACACGAAAACACATTGTTGTATGACAAAACATGTCAACAAAGAACAAATAATAGACCTAATTCTATAGGAAGGACCATCTTTTTTACGTAACTAATTGGAAACTGCCATTGAAGTTGAACTTTTAATTCATTGGTACCTTAACCGTAGGTAGCACCATACCTACCTAAGGTACCTAAGGTAACTAGCACCATAACTAGCACCCCTGAAACCTGCTCTAGCCTTTTAGGTACTCACTCGCCCTTGCCTAAGTGATAGCTACCCCGCCAATCAATTATTTGCGATAGTGCAACCTTCACTATTTCCTTCTTCTTGCATGGCACCTACACGAGAAACAATATAAACACCCGGGCACTATTTCCCCTTCCCTTCCCCTCCCACGCAGTCATGTCCGACCACGAAGACCTCTTCGCCTCTCCATCGTCGAAGAAGCCCACACCTAAAGAACAACCACAGCGGTCCACAACCCCGTTAGCCCCTCCCCCAAATACCCGCTACGATGAGTCGGAAGACGCCCGCGAGGCCAACCTGCGGCGAGAGTTGGAAGGCGTCCGAAATATCAACGAATTAATCGAAGGCGTGGTGGGGACCCTGGAACGAGCGAAGGGGAACATGCAGGTATACCACACCCATTCTTCCCTTCGTCCACCCAATAACTCCACCCCCTAGGCTAGGTAGCTAACCTAGCAAACCCCCTTAGACCGTCTCCAACACCGTCAACACCGCGTCCACGCTCCTGAACACCTGGACGCGCATCCTCTCCCAGACCGAGCACAACCAGCGCCTGATCCTCAACCCCTCGTGGAAGGGCGCCAGCCAGGACCTCGCGGACCTGGAGGAGGAGGCCTCGCAGAAGCAGCGCGAGGCCCAGCGCCGCGCCGCGGACGAGGAGCGTCGCCGCGCCGAGGCCCGGCGCCGCCACGAGGAGGAGCAGCGCCAGCGCGACGCCGCCGTTGCCACGCGCAGCAGCACCCCGGGCGCCGGCTCCAGGCGCGGCGCCAGGGTCGGCAGGAGCGGCAGCGTGAGGGGCCGCACCGCGTCGACGGGGCGCGGCGCGTACTCCGGGGGGACCACGAGCAGGCCCGCGTCCGCGGCAGATACCAGCTCCACGAGCAATGTGAGCGGGAGAGGCGCGTCGGGGATCGGGCGAGGCGGGTTCCTGAGGGGGAAGTCGAGAGGGCCGCGGGGGTATTAAGGAAAGAAAGAAATGAAAAGAAGAAGAAAAGAGAAGAAAAGAAGGGGGGAATGACGATTTGAGGAAGTAGATAAGCTCTGCTGAATTAGCGCAGGCTTGGTTTGGTCCATGGCTTTGTCTACCTATCTCTACACGAATGACGAACTGCACGGCGCGGGCATACAGTGCGAAGCCTAGCCGCGAGCTACGTAGCCTGAATACATACATACTATACACACCTGACAAGTCTCAGGAGCATACCGCGTGCCGCCGGTTTCTTCTTCCTATTTTTCTTCTCTTCTCTTTCACGCATACTCCTATTCCTACTCCTACCCATATATTTACAATTACACCTATATCCGCATCTATCAACCCATCTACTTCTTCCCGAAGAAATCGCTCATCTTGCGCATGCCGGTGGTGCTGGCCTTCTTCAAGTTCTTGACGCCGCGGCTCTCGCCCGCCTTCTTCTTCTTCTCGTCGTCGTCCTTCCGGCGCTTGCGCTCGCTGCGGTCCGCCAGCTCCTCCTCGTCTAGCACGCGCTTGCGCGAGTAGTCCGCCGTGCCCCGCGCCGCCGCCGCCTCCTCCTTCAGCTGCCGCACTTGCGAGAGGTACGAGTCTAGCGGCGCGAAGTCGACTGCTGCTGGGGTGGTGGTGGAGGAGGCGAGCTTGGTCTGTAGGAATGTCGCTTGCGCCGGTGGGATGTAGCTCGAGCACAGGAAGGTGAAGGCCGTGCGTAGCCGCTGCAGTTGGATGACTTGGGCGGAGGCGTGGAGCGTGGGGATTTCTTCGGTGGTGGTGGGTTCTGAGGCGGCGACTGAGGTGGCGGCCGTGGACGCTTCTGATGCGGAGGTCGCGGTGGTTTCTGTTGATGATGTTGATGACTGACTATCGGCAGATTCGATCTTAGGGGTCGACTCCTTCGAGTCTGGCGCCTCGGCCTCGGCGGGCGTTTGCTGCGAGATCGATGACGCAGCGGTGTTCTCCCTCTTGACGCCCACGACTGGCGCTTCCAGGGTTTTGGTAACGAACTTGTCCTCCATGCTCTTCGGCAGGGGCTTCTCGCTCATCTTCCGTGCCTTGCCCAGGACCTCGGATAGGAGCTTGTCCTCGCTGAAGCGGAACATGAGCTCGTCGCCTGCCTCGCTCGTGTCGCATATCGCGGCCATGCGCGACTCCAGCAGCGCCCGTATCTTACCCCATCGTAGTATCTCGGATAGATGCGGCGAATCGCCGTGTATGGAGTCGAAGTGGTCGTCGCTGGTCACGAACATCCGCTTCCCGCTCTTGGTACTGGCGGACTGGTCGGCGAAGGCGGGCAGCAGGAGAAACATAGGGTCGACAGGCGTCGCGACGTACAGGTCGGCGCCCTTAGTGACATAAGCACCGAGCTCGGCGCCGTCTTCGCTCGTCTTCTCCTCGACCTTTCCCGTCCTGCCGCATTCTATCAGCCAGCTCCTGGTGGTGGACTTCGGCGCGGCGATCCTAGTGAACTCGTAGATGCCGGTCTCGGGACAGACGAGGTACCTCGTCGGCTTTCCGTATCTCGGGTTAAGAAGGGAGACGATTCTTGCGTCTTTGGTGGCTTTCGTGGGGAGGATGAATAGCTTTGGCGGGTTTGAGGACTCGGTGGGTAATGTGTATTTGGAGCTGGTATTGGATGTAGCTGTTGGTTTATAATCTGATTTCGTAGCGGCCGATGCGCTCGTCTTTGATCTGGTCGTCCTCGCCATTGGTATATAATTATTGTGTTTTTACTGGAACATAGGGTAATTAGATCGCGATTGCCTCAATTGGTTTATTAGGTACAGCAACAGCAATGTCCAATGTCTACTTTGTAAATTATGCCAACTCTCAAGGTTATAGTCAATTATCTTATCAGTGTGACTTAAGGGAGGTTTGTTCATAATTGAAGGTACCAATATACCAAGACCCCTGTCGACACGACGCGTCTGTACACTAGTGCATGTTAAGTGTTAAGTCGCGTCCTGCTAAAGAGGAGACGCGTCTCCACTACGCCAATCAAACACCGGCATTTGCCCTGTCTCTCTCTGACCAATCAGGTACAAAGCATTCGCCGGTTTTGTTCAGGGTCGGCTCAATTGTTTGGTTCAGATGCTGCAGGTCCCACAGGTTTATGCGATTTAGGTAGGTAGGACTTATCGATATGATACATTCTTACAAGTACCTAAGTAGCATATCTTATGTAAGTCTTGTGACACTTGATGGATGGATGTTGTTTCCTTTTCAAACGCTCTTGATTATTACCCAGGTATCTACAGGTAGTACTACGCTTCTTCAAATTCAATTCTTTACAACTTTATTGATTCTGTGGCGTTTTTGGAAATGAATAGACAGTGTTTACAACAAATTTTTATGTTATTGGTGCCTCAAGCTCGAATTGATTTCCTACTACTACTAACTATCAACCACCGACCAACTTGATTTCACCCTGGACGATTTCCATTTCCGGCACACAGGTTGTTTCCATATTTGCTGCATGATATATTAATATTGCAGTGTATCTACTATCTACATACCAAGGCGCCGGACCCCTGCATCTTTCTAGTGGAGGGGACGAAAAACACTGCCGAATAAACGTGGCCGATGGGAAACGGCAACAACAGTTATGATGCCTGCTAGTATGTTATTTGTTCTTTCTAATATCTATTACCTGTCTTCTACCTATCTACCTACATAGCCCATCATATTTCTTTTATATTTAGTCCGCTTCCGATAACTTCTTACAAATGATAGGGTCGGGCGCCGACTCTGAGGCCCAATGGCCGCCACGATCTCCCCACGACGTCCTCCTCAGCACTCCTAAAGGACGCGAACGACTGCGACGCATGGCCGAGCAGGCATCACCGTCACCATCCCCATCTATGCGAGCTCGTTTTACACCAACTCTAGCTGTTCGATCTGGTAACTCTTGGCGCAACGCGGGGGACATTGAAATGGATCTTGACGAGGATGACGATGACGAGGATGAGGAAGACGAGGAGATATTGCAACTGAAGCTACAAGCGATCCAGGCGAAACTTAAGCTAAAGAAATTAAAAAGCGCCAAGGCGAAGAAGGCGCTCGGAGGAGATGCGACCACAACACGATCTGAATCTATACCTATACCAGATATCCCAGTCGCTAGCCGAGCCCAGTCGCGAGCAGACCCATTCCGTTCGGGCCCGGTGCCACGGCCACAATCGCAAACCGAAGTACAGGTCCCGGTGTCCCCAGTAAGAAGAGCGAAGGTACCGGAAGGTGATAACTCTCCCAGCAGAGTACGTCTAGGCATCGACAAGGGGATCAAGGCGAAGGACATATCGCTGAAACGAGCACCAACCTTTAAGAAGACTACGGAGAGCCAGAACGGATCGCAGGGAGGAGGTTATCTTCGAAGAGCGCACACACCCTCTCTCAGCAACCCCGAGCAGTCAGCCAAGCAGGAACGGCCAATGACTTTTAGTGAGAGATTGGCCGCGGCTAGATCGGAGGAGGCGAGTCGGCAGGAGAGGCGAGAGAGAGTAAAACAATCAAGAAGCAATGCTTTCGAGCTTAGCAGGCAGGAGATGGAGCATCTCAAAATTAATGCGAAGGAGATACCAGACGTGCCCTTACAACCGGCACAGTACAGCCATGAACAAGTCATGGCTGGCAGTCGGCTCAAACGCAGTAATACAATGCCGAGCTTAAGACGACCTACGCAGGATGAGAACCGTTCAGGGAGTAGCTTTGAGGGGGCTACAGAATCACAAGCAGAGACAGCCTCGCAACAAGACCAGGATATGCCTCCCTCCGAAGTACCAGAAGAGGATGCCGCCGGATTCGAACCGTACTCGGCTATCCACCTCTCGAAGCGCGTAATACCGCACTCGTTGCTGACCCGGAATTTATCAAGCAAGAAGACGTACGTGATCAAAGACCTATTAAAACACGTCAAGGCTCCCGATTTCCAGCTCCCCGAGATCGAACAAGACATAGTCGTTTTCGGCATCTTAGCTTCCAAGTCCGACCCCCGTTCGCACAAAACGTCAAACAACAACCTAAAAGAAAAAGTGCAAACAGACCCAGAAAAGGGGAAGTACATGGTCTTACAGCTCGTGGATCTGCAGTGGGAGCTCGAGCTCTTCCTTTTTAACACTGGCTTCGACCGGTACTGGAAGCTGACGCCCGGCACCCTCCTCGCCATCCTCAACCCGACCATCATGCCGCCGCCGCCAGGCCGCACCGACACGGGGCGCTTCAGCCTGGTTATCAACAGCGGGCAGGACACCATCCTAGAGATCGGCACGGCGCGGGACTTAGGGTTCTGCAAGTCCGTCAAGAAGGATGGCGTGTGCTGCAACAGCTGGGTCAACCGCAAGCGTACCGAGTTCTGCGAGTTCCACATGAACATGGGCCTAGCCAAGCACCGGCAGGCGCGCCAGGACGTCAACGCGTTCAACACGGCGCCGGGGCCCCGAAAGGACAACGACGGCAACGGAAACAGCAGGAAATTCAAGAACTCGTACCGCTGGGACGGCCAGGCCAACGACTCCAAGAAGAAGGGCCGCGGCAACTACGACCGCGACACTAGAGGCCAGTGGTTCATAAACAAGCCGAGCGCCGCCAGCATGCTCGACAACGAGGTGCTGGGCGGTCAGGTCGCGGGCCGGGTCGAGCGCAGCGAGGCGCTGCGGCGGCGCCTCGCGACCGAGGAGAAGGAGCGCGAGCTCATGAAGACCCTGGGCAAGATCGGGTCCGGCGCCGGCAAGGAGTACATGTTGAAGGGCGTCGCCGCGGACGGGAAGAACGGCGGCTCGACGCAAGACCCCGCCGACCCGCAGCAACGGCCCGACGCCGACGCGCGCGCCCTCGGCCTCACCCGGCCCAAGGGCTACGAGCCCAAGATGCACCTCAGCCCCGTTAAGCGCAAGCGTAGCGAGACCGCGCTCTCCTTCACCACGTCCACGTCCTCGAGCGTAGCCGCTAGAAGTAGTAGCGCCACCGGCAAGCTGCCGCTCGGCTGGGGCGGCAACCTCAAGGACAAGCTCGCGCGCATGAAGGACGGCGAGAAGCTGCGGCCCGCGGGGCTGCTCTCAAGCCAGACAAGCGCAGCGGGAGAAGATGCGAGGGATTCGGGCGGTGGTGGCGGGGGTGCTGGTACCGGCGACGACGGCAGTAGTTGCATCAGTGGTGCCGGCAGCAGGACACGGTCCCCGGCCCGCAAGAAGACGCGCTTCGTGACCGAGAAGGGCATCCGCGAGGCGGGCCGCGAGAGCCTGGGCGCCGAGCTGGTCTCGGCGACAGCCCGCGGCGACGGCGGCGATAAGAGCAGTAGTGGCGGTTCTGTTCGTCCTAGGTCTGCTATGGATGGGGATAGGGATAGGTACACAAGGGATAGGAGAGGCAGGATGGTCGTCTTGGATGAAGACGACGACGACGACGAGTTGGAGATCCTCCAGTTTTGAGAGATGGGAGCGTGAAAGAAGAGGAAGAGCAGCAAGCAGTAAGAGCAAGAGCAAGGAAGGAATAAGTGAGATACGAGATGGGAGATGATAGCCAGGAGGGAGGAAGGCAAAGGTACCTGCCTAAGGTAAGGTAAGGTGCAAACCGGGTATTCACCTAGTTCCCCCTACTTCCTTTTGTATCATGCTTGCTTAGGTATGGAATACGGTATGCATATACCCATACACATAGCATAGCACATCCATCCCATACCTCGATATGAACAGAGCAAATTAAAGAACAAACCAACTAAATCCAAAGAGAGTAAACTGATTTCTATCGAGGCGGCGTGCGTGGCGTGTATGGTGTATGGTGTATGAACAACGGATGGGACGGGACAGTACAGGACGGGAGAGGACAAGGCAGAATAGGATCGAATAACCTAGCTAGCTAGGTAGCTACCTAACCATAGCTTGCCTTAGGTACCTAGGCAGTTAGGATGGATATGGCTAGATGGGCTTATAGGTTAGGTTGAGTTGCGTCAAATCACATCACATCACATCACATCGCAGCAAAGCAAAGCACTGAAGATGATTGAATTGAATTATCGAAACCTTGCCTACCTTAGGTAGGTAGCTAAAAGTACCTACCTACTCAGACTTGACATTACCTAACTTGGTCTGACTTGGCTTGACTTGATTTGACTCAACTCAGCCAGATAGGTAGGCAGATTCGAAGTCAAGTACCTAGGTAAAGTGAAGTAAAGTGAAACCAAACCGATGATAAGCTGTCCATTACTTGTTCCTAGATTCTCAGATATAGTATCACGACTTCGACCTTTTCTCGAGCCTGTCCCGTTGCAATCATCTTTTATATTCCATATTTGACTCGCTCGAGACCAGAGGGCCTCAGGGGAAGAAAGGGGGAGTGAGAAAAGGGGGTGGTAAGCAGGCAACCAGTACATACAGCCCGAGTTATTTACCTCGTTTGATGGGATGAGATAAGATGTTATACCGTGCGCACCACGTAGGACCCGTGATCAGAGGTATAACGCAAATAAATAAAACATTGTAGCCTTTCCCTGCTGATGTCATATGTATCAGCGACTCCGATCACCTAGTCAAACACTATCGTCTAAACTATATCACCACAAGCCAACATCTACCTAGTCTCCTAGATACCTACCTGGACACCTACTTAGATACCTACTTAGATATCAGACCTCACATCATCTAACCAGCACCAACCACCATCCCAGTCCGGTCCGGTCCGAAATTAAAATCAAAACTCTCGTTCCAAATGTTTATTTACTATCTACATACCCTATGCCTAGTTAAAATACGTATACTTTCGAAGCAGCCTAGGCGATGTCTAGAAAGCCGGACAAACCCCAAAGTCTTAATGTAACAATTCTATACCGAATCGAACCTACAGGATTCGGAATTGTAGACACGAGGTCTTTCGAGAATCGGAAAATGAGCGGAATGGGAAAAGAGGGAGGGAAGGAAGGACAAGATGACTATCTAGGCTACATCGGAGATGTGCTGTGATCTACGGTTTGTTGTTTTGCTTCTTCTTTTTTCTTCTCTTCTTTTGATCGCTATTTTTACGACTCGTTTTGCAGATTTGCAGTATCCCTCGTCCCTAATCCCACTTCGAACCACCATCCTCAGCCCTAAAGGAAATGTGGAATGAACTGGAAGCGAAACGATGGACTTGCGCATTCCCTCAAAGCTGAAAGAAGTAGTCGTACGATCATTCTGTCACCTCGTCTTTTGTCTCTTTTACCCCCTGTACTTGATCTCCCGACAGCTTCTTCTCGACGGTCTCTTCCAGTATGGATTCGCCAGCCGTATTGGTAGCGAGTGTTTTAATCTCTTCAACCGTTTCAGATTCGCTTGCTCTTTCACTCGGCTTAGAATCGGCTAGGCTGCTTTCTGACTTATCCTCTGATGTATGCTCTGGGTTGTCTTCTGGTTTAGTTTCCGGACTGTCTTGTTCTGACGACGTTTGTAACTGGGCCTCTTTGGGCTCCCCGCTTGATACTTCATCGGATTTGATTTCTGCTTCTGACGGCGCCCCTGGCCCTAACCCGTCTACTACCATAGTACCCTCTTCATCGATACTCCACAACGTACGAGTCATGGAGAAGCTTAGGATGGGTTTGCCGTTAGCCGCAGGCGCAGGTCCTGATTCCGCTTCGCTCGAGGCCGCAGTCTTAGTGGGAGCCCGTCGCTGGGGACCTCGTGCGCGGCCTTTCCTCGCGTCAGATAACGGGGCCTTCTCCTTTTCCTCGGCAGGTTCTTGTGTGTCAGAATCTTCCTTCTTAGGGGCTTGAGGGCCTAATCGTAGACGGTTATTGAGATCTGACATGAAGCCTGCTTGTAATGCAGCGATCTTCCCTCCAGCCGGCCTCGCAGGTACTGCAGGCTTCGTCTTCACTACCGGTTCGGGCGCCTTAGACTCTGCAACCGGTTTGGAAGGGCGGATGGGAATCTGAGGTTTCGGACGATCAGGAATGCTGGGCTTCGAATCATCGCCTGATCCTTGCTTCTTCGGCCGCACGGGCACGGGTTTCTGAGAAGTTTGTTCGGTGGTTGGCTTTGCTACCTCATCTGCCTGTGGATCCTCGGAATTTTCTGGAGTGGAAACTGTTGCGGTAAACTGCAGAGAATCAGGGGTGTCCTCCCAAACGTCTCGGCTTGGGAATCTATGGTTCGAATTAGGCCGTCCCTGTATCTCCTTAGCTAGATGCGGCTGGTTCCCATCCCACGATGGGGGCTTCTGCTGGCGGTACAGGAAGCTGTCGGGGTTGGTGGCCTCCTTTTCGGCAAGTTCTTCTTGCCTCCGTGCGAAAGCTTGAGCGGGGGTTTCACCGTCTCGAAGAGGTACGTCCAAGATGGGAGCTTGCCCTTTCTGACGACCTTCCAATATCTCCGGAGTCGAGACTTCCGCGGTAGAATGTACGCTATTAGGAGCGTCCTCCCAGATGTCCTGACTAGGGAATCTCTGGCGGCGTTCCTTCAGCTTCTCAGCCTGGGTCGTAGGCTTCTTACCGCTCTTCTCGTCTTCCGGAAACAGGGGTTCGTACTCTTCGACGTCATCTAGCGGAGTGGATAGCATCTCAGCCGGCGGAGGACTATATATGCTTGCAGGTCTACTTGTGGGGCGACTCTTGGGCTCACCCGAGGGAGGCTCCACGGCAGGCTGCAGTTTACAAGGGGATGGATCTTTAGCCACCTCATCGGGCGCTAGGATTGGATACTCATGACCATCTTCGGCGCCTTCACCCTCGGGATATTTCTCGTCACCGTATTTGGCAAACCCCTTACGCCGCTCTGGCTCGTCTACGTGGATTACCTCGTCATCGTTGGCAGTTTCCGCGTGGTTAGCGGTGGCTTCGGGGCCATTGAAGCTCGACTTCAGGGGCGATGTGAGATTCGCATCGTGATTAGGGGTGGTAGACGGCGGCCGAGACGAGATACGCGACGTATATTCATCGGCAGCTCGGTAGCCGACTTGCTCGCTAGGAGTTCCAACATATTCGGCGGAAGTACCTATAATGATTGATTAGAAACACTCCAAAGCTTGCTGGCAGCTTGCGTTACCAAAACCAGCGCCACGGCTGGCCGTATCCCGGACGATCTTGTTCAGATTCTCGCTACTCATAGAGTAGTCGTGGACACGATCATGAAGGTGATTATAGCGCTCCTTATGCAGGGCATCGGGGTGTTTCTCGTAGTAGGCCTTGTCAAGCTTGTCGGTGGATGCGACGCCATGCCCACGAAGACCGTAGACGTCAGATGGGAGGTCACCAAAGCCGCCTCGAGAGCTAGTCTTTCTCGTATGATGCCGAATGGGCCTCGTTCCGTCGACGCTCGCAGCTCTCGGAACGGGGGCAGGCGAGGGTGCCTGGACATCGCCGGCATTGGCCAGCATAGGAACACGTCGTCCGATCTCGGGGATGCCATGCTCATCCTCAACGTAGGGCTCGCTCTGGTGGGAAAGCTGGCTCGTGGTGCTTGCCTTCTTTTTTAGACTACGACCCGAGTAGGCCTGGTCTTCGAAAGAAGGACGCCCAATACCGAAAGCAGCGGCTCTATCAGAGTCGGTACGGGTGACTTGAGCAACTCGCTGCTTAGCGCTTTGTGCAGGCACCGTCGGCTTCGGTGCGTACAGCTTGATGTCCTCGCCGATGGTACGAGTCTGCTCAGGCGAGGTAGACGAGCGACGACTTGTCTCTTCTGGAGAGGTGCTCAACCCCTCGATAGCCGCAGCATATTCCCGACCTTCTTCGCCCACGTTGGGCATTTCAACGCTCATAGGACGCTCCAACTCCTCGCCAAGATGGGTTTGACTGTGTCGAGCGGTACGAGCACCTTTGGGGCCGAAGGGACTCTCGTTTAGGGGTGATGGAGCAAAGCGGTCCGGATTGGGAGAGAGGGAGCGGTTTAAACGGCGGTTGACGGGACGCGGAGGGATCGCAGGCACAGACGAGCCATTTTCTTTCTCTTGACTCCTCGTAGGACGAGGAGGAATAGCTGGCATAGTGGCGGTAGACATGTTCGAACAAAGCAAGTAGGAATAAAAATTGCAATTACTGTTAGCTTAAATGATTAAAACGGTTACAATCGGTATGCGATCGGTAACAATGTGACCTAGGAGATCCAATTAAGAATGTTAGCAAAAGAAGCGAAAGCTAAGTAATTAAGATTCGACAATAATAATTAGAAAATAAATTTAGGAGAGGGGATATGAGTTAAGCAATGACTCTGTTCTCTAATATATCTAGAGGATAGTTGGCATTGCTCGGATGGTAATTCGACAATGATAGATGATAGGCTTGAGCGCCCAGCTAAACAACGTCTTGTGGGATCAAGGATGTGCTGTAAAATTACAGTTATACGTACCGCATAAATGTCAATGAGGTTCAAAAATAATGATTGTATAGGTCCAACGAATAAATAACACAAAAAGTTATGGATTCGATATAAGGTAGTGAGGTTGGTTGGTCTGAGGACTCTCGCAGTGGATCGTGATCGTGGGTTTATCAGATATACTAAGTCATGCCCACCCGTTAGATCCAGTCCCCTGTCAGATCATGCGGTGAAGAGATAAAAAAAGATATCATGGAAATAAAAAAAATGCGGTTAGAGTGATAAGCTAGGTTAGGTAGAGAATAGCGGGATCGTATAGGATAGGCGGGATAGAATGGATAGTCTAGAACGGATAGAATGCGAATGTCTCTGCTAAGAAGTGTGATGTGGTGGTTGTTAGGCTAGGCAATGGATACGGACCCGGCGATATAGCCACGTTCTTCCTGTCAAAATGCCATTGAAATAATGTACGTCTGATGTTTCTCGTCTCCTCTGACGAGAAAACTTGGGTGATGGATGGGTGATAGGTGAAGGTAGGATGTTATTTCTAGCCACTGCCCTAGTCATAGAAGAACAAGTTGACAAATTCCTTAGATAGGTAGGTAGGTACACTTAGGTACCTAGGTAGGTAAGCAAGTTGGAAAGATGAATGTCCACTTGGTCCCAAGGCAGAAGAGGCAAGAGGAAGGAGGCGAGGCGAAGCGAAAGCTAAACTAACAAGCCCCGAAGTCTTAACGAAGTAGGGAAGCTGGGAAGCTGGGAAGCTGGGAAGGTTTAACGATGGAGGGGTTCCTCCTAACGGAAGCTGTGCTCGGCCACTTACACGTTCGACGGTTGATTGGTGCTGATTGGTCGGTGGGCAATGTATGTAAGACTCGACCAGGTCAGCAATGTTAGCCGGATCTCGATTGGTGATTTGTCTCCCTAGCAGTCGATCTTTTAATTCGAGTTTAGACAAGAATAAGATGTTTAAAGGAAAGAGTGTAAGAAAAATCACAAAATTAGCTTTTCGACGATTAATTAAACCGTTTTGTCTATAGGTAACCGATGATGTAAACGTCGATCCGGCTTAGCCCTAATGAGTATTGTAATAAATACCTACCTACCTACCCACCTGAGGTACCTTACCTAGTTACGATTGCGCAAGCAGTACAGTTACCAGGTAGTTCCTCGTAAACAAAGGGGCGTATATCTCCTTTTTCGAACACTTCTGGGTATCGTCTTGTATTATATTGGGGTTCTTATTGTTGGATATTGGAACTTGATTGGATCTCGACTCTGTAACTAAAGTCATGACGATGAAACTGAGTGGGAGTCGGATGGCTTAAATACCTACCCACCCACCCTCTCAAGCCCTTCAATGCAGTTAGTAACATACATTCTGCATCACAGTACCTGAGGCCATTGGAGATGTCATGGAATAGTCCAGATTTCTACTAGCTAGGTAGCTACCAATAAGTCTTCGAGAACAAGGATGTCGGTGAGAAGTCCGCAGGCTGGTAAGTAAAAAAATAAAAAAATAAAAACGAAAAGTACCCCGCTTGTACTACATTCTCGTTCGGGTCACAAGCTCTTCGCCGCCGGCAACTGTGAACTTTTAGTGAGGGGTACGTATGAAGTACAATACACACCTCGCGAGTTCCATCCGTCTCTTCGACTTTATGCAGGCGGTCTGGAGACCACGTTGGCCAATCACAATAGCCCAATACCTAATATCAATAGCATCTAACCCTAGAGCTTCAACAGAGGAAGTACACTATATAGGTACCTAGGTACCCTGCCCCTCCGCAACGCGTACCTTGTACCCAGGTAGCCCTTTAACGCCTCCATCGACGCAAGCATCCACACTAATCGGGGTTCGATGCAAGTGATGCCAATAAAAGATAATGGAAATGCACGGTACATAACGATGGCATAGTTCCAAGTGCTTGGTAGACGAGTCTCATAAATCATAGCTAGAATGAGAATCTAAGAAAATTGTAAAATATGATCATATAACGCTCTAAACGCTTTGGTACCAAATTTAACAAGACAAGTTGGTCTTGGGGGAAGAATATGGCTTAATCTACCTAGGTATACCTACCAGGTAAGGTAATAGTATAGAAGATATAGTATGAATATAAGTAGTAGCTTACCGAATAGCAAGATAAAAATGCCGGCAAGCCATCATCAGCCTCAACATCGAGCGAGAACCTACATCTATACCCACTCCAGGTCTCGGCTATTCCATATTCCGCATAAGCATTCAAACCCGGGCAATCAGATGATGGTATGCGGTAGGGTTCAGAGTTTTTACGGTGAATCAAAGAAGTAAAACTATCGCCCTATGCGGAATAGTCAGTCGAGAAGACTTCGAACCAACCTATGTCGAGTTATACACGAGTTTATTGAGTCCCCTATCTGTTTGGATTTTGCAATTGTATTCTTCTTTATAGTCTTTGGTATCCAATTAGATACCTACCTAGGAGGTAAGTATGTCCCCCCTTCCGACAACAGCTCGGTCTGGTAAGAAGCTCATATGATATATGGAGCACCGCGTCAGGTAATGAATAACAAAATGTGATGTGTATCATGACACTGGGGGCCGCTTTAATGGGATGACGATGGTGAAAACGCAATACATAGCATGCAACTCGCCGTTCTCCAAGCGTGGTACGCCAAACGTCTACATCATCGTGGTCACGCCTCCATCCCCCCGCTTCGTTGGCCTCGACTGCATGCATTATGTAAAACTCCATGGCATGGCAGTCTTCTTATGCATGTCTAGGCATGCACTTTACATTGTGGTAAGTGATAAATGACTAACAGCTATCTACCCACTGCCTAGTGTAGTGTAGGTAGGTCGGCAGCTAGGTAGGTAAATACCAATAGCAACAGATCTCCAGGAATTTCACCCGTTCCATTACGAAGAACAAAGCGGCCCCGAATACTAAATGAAAAGTGACTAAAATGCAGACCTCATAGGTAATTAGGAGAAGACATCGTGAAAACCCATGATCTGATCCCCTAGTCTTGCATGTACATATCTAGGTATACCTATAGGTATATTGATGTACCTACCTAAGGTAGCATGCAGTAGCATACCTATTTCCCCACGGCATTGGTCACCACTTCCACTTTTATACCTACAGTACATGTACCTTCCTAACGTAGCATCCATCGAGAAACTAAAAGACTTCGAAAAAGTTTTACTCGTTTTCGATCTAAGCTCGAAACGAATCGATGAAACTTTGTCCCTTCCAGACTTCCCGAAATGGACCCAAAACCTAAACGAGAGGACGGAACTTCTCGATTGAGTTTTTAGCCTTTCGTAGTTAATAGGAAGAGAGAATCTCACCTTTAGGTAAGCTATTAGGTACGTGCATATGCCTAGGTGTGTATATGTACGTAAGCTAGTCATGAAGTTATCGGTTAAGAAGCTTCTGTTCTCTCCGTCATAAACTAAGCACGATAGTAAGAAAAGGCACTTTATAGATCGCCTTACATAGTATGGAAAATCGAAACAGTGGAGTCATGGAGACTCAGCTAGGTAAAGACCATGACGCTAAGGTTTAGATATAGTCTAGATCTCTTCGCAATCGTTAATCATCCGCACCCAGGATGACGAAATATCAACGGCGCCTTACTACTACATTACCGCTAAAGCCACTTGGATCTCTAATAGCTACCGTCCCGCCGGCGTAGCGGCACCATGGGGTGGTAGCGAAGTGCTTGTCATCGACTGGGCTACGGATGATTCACAAAGTCAAGCCCAGTACAACTACGAACTCTAGCACCGGATGCTTGACTATTATGTGTATGGTAGGAACCTTGAAAGATGTCCGATTCAAAAGACCAGCTCCAGACTTGGGGTATCTCTTCCATTCTGGATGTGGTAACGAGTCAGGGAAACAAGAACTTCCGCAGCCGTCGTGCTTCTGTCATATTCCGTTACGCCATTCCTAACGATCAAAAAAACAATGCAAATCCTCCCTTGTTTCCTTCTAAGCAGGAGAACGAGACCAGAAACCGCGCGCATCCCTTCCACACATACAAGGTACAACTCCATTTTAGCCACTAGTACTCGTCAATCATGCTGACCAAGATATTTCCTCGTCAACTATTCCTACACAGTCCAGAGGCTCGTGTACCGTCCTCTAGCCTTCGAGGTCGTCGACTCGTTTTGCATCGTGACTTGATCATACGATCATCTGCGCCACACCCGCACCGCCTAGCGTCTTGCTTCCGACGAAGGCCTGGCCCTTGATACCGGCAAGAGCGTAGCAGAGGGCCGTGAAAGTCAGGACAACAGCGGCGGCGATCAAACTACTGGTAGCGACGGTGAGGCTGAGCCATTGGATAAGTGCCATCACACCGTAGGCAGCTGCACGCATGTAGTTGGTAGAGACTTTGCGGATTGCAGCATCGAACGCGGCCGAAGTAGGGCAGATTCGGAGTAGGAGGGGCACTTCAACGAAGAGGATGAGGAAGCAGGAGATACTATCGGCAGCATACATTAGCCTCCTAATGGATCTTTCCCCGTAGCTTTCAGCGAGACAGGAACTTACAGAGCTATGATGGCGAAGATGATGAGGAGGAAATGGCCAATGAGGTTAAAGAGGTTCGCAATACCCAGCGCAAAGCATAGGATCATGGACAGAATTCCGAGCCTATTCAGGGATATATGTTAGCTATTGCAATCGTGGAAACCCGATGCTTCATAGCTCGACCCGAAAACCTAGATCTGCACAACTTGAAGATCTATAATATCGACTACCAGAAACGAAGACGGATGTGGATAAGATGATGTAACCAGCATGATTGCGACATGCTGCATGGGCTGAAGAAGCTGCTATTGTCGCAGAGGGTATCAAGCAGATATTATCTAGTGGCTTACCATTGTCCGTAGATGCCTTGTTACACGATGGTCAGCCTCTCCTTGATCTATCAAATACGGCCAATACGGCTATGCTAGCCTGACATATGGTTGGGCGGATAGATATATGACTTACTGAAGTTTCTCGTCGCAAACTCGTCCTTGAGCGACATCTTGAAGGTATCTGACGATGAACGACGGACGATGAGTAGTCTTGTTGGTATCGAGAGAAGAAACAGACTGCTGCCTTAGCAGAAGATGAGGTGCTGACGACGACTAAATAAATCGGGACGGACGGCACGATATGCGATTCGATTCGATGGCGAAGGCCTAGCAGAATAAGGGTAAATGTGATATTTTTATCGTTCGTTCACTCGTAATAGTATTCTGTACCGACGTTGGGTCGTTAGCGATGGCAAGAAATATTGTGTTGTATAACGCAGAGTAAGGAGCAAGGTCGTCGTAAACAAAGGTGCTGATGTGTTGTGTGTCGATGTGAAATGTTTTTGAGAGGTTGAACTTCTTGCCAGGCGATGGCTGACTAGTGTATGTGTGACGAATTTCGTATTGTACAGATGTACATGACTACACCTTTAGGCCAATTAGGAGCTCGAGTGGATCTGCCAGTTCCCCAACCAATAAAAGACCCTGACCACCATGGTGTGTTATTCGCGTGGTAGGGCAGTTCGTACCTAGGTACCTACCTCTTAGGAAACCTAGCGGGTAGCGGTTGCTGAGGCGCAACCAACCTGGGCACTGGGCAGTTCTTCCAAGTTACAACACTAGGCTAGGTAGGTAGGTACCTAAGAGCTGTGGGTCTATGAACAAGCCACAACGGCAACGTCACCCGTGTGAGCCAATAAGGGGCTTAATCGAGTAGGCATTTTCCTTTCTTATTCCCTTTTCTAAACGATACTATAAAATATTTGACAAACAATCTATAATTAAAATCTGTACAGATATGATCCTCCTATAATAACATTATGTTGATTCTGATTATGTCCTAGCTATAAAGCGAGCATAGGAAACTCGGCCGATCCGAAAGTCCCAAAGTACAAAGTAAGACACTCATTATTAAAATGTGACCTTCATAAGATTGCATATCAAGACGAGACCTCGGAGCTAACAAAGTAAAGTTAACTTAAATATCGAGGTCGATTTCAGTATAGCCTTCGCTACATTTCATAATATCTCAAAGTCATTTATTCTCATAATTACAATTAAGAGAAGAGGACTCAAGGTTTATCGTGAATACCTATCACGAATAAAACAGCCCCCTTTCCTGCATATAATCAAGGAACTAAGTAATATCCGTTAGGGACACAGCTATTTTACAAGAATACATGCTCCAATAAGGGCATTCATTCCCAGAAGAATTGTCGGCTCGAGTGACAATCCCTTAATAAAGCTTCACCAATCCTAATTGCGGGGGATCCTTGTCGATGTCACGTTATGATGGAAAGACCTTTTTATTTATTTCTGGTATTTATTAAAATTGATGTTGGATGATGTGCTTTCTAATATTATAGTTTTTTATATATACTCATAGCAAGAAGTGAGAGACTAAGTGGAAGTACAAAGGTCATATTTCTTTCAGACAAATTGCTGGTAGGTAATAGCGGAGCATCGAATTTGTAAGTCGTTCTTATCCTTTTCGACTACAAGTCTAGAGTTATGGCAAGTGGCGGACATAAACTTCGGACCTCATGTGACGTACTTTACCCAAAAAACAATATGAGAAGGCAACTTCATTTCTGATCAACAGTGTCTCCGGGAAGGGACACTACGAGTCCTTCCCCTGGCCCAATTCTCCTTGCCCCTTTTCCGCCAAACTTTCTCCAACACCATAAAACACCACAAACAACAGACTAGCTAATAGAAAGTCCACAGGAGACTAAACTTCCAAAAAAGGATCGCAATGAGCTTACAGAAATAGACAAACTCATTAGAGTTAACCAGTCTTTAATCCCAAGACCACACTCGACCAAAATAACTTCATAATCCCCCTTTTATTTTGTCATATAAAAAAATGGCTCTCAACGACCTCGCACTCTCACAATGGCCCCTCTCATCCAGCGCCACCCTCCTCATCACCCTCCTCACGCTCTACCTGGTCCTGCACCACCTCTCCTCGCGCAAGCTCGACGCGCGCGAGCCGCCCGTCCTGGCCCCCGGCATCCCGGTGGTGGGCCACGTGCTCGGCATGGCGCTGCAGGGAGGGCGGTACGTCAAGGGCCTCGGGGCGCGGCACCGCGACCTGCCGATCTTCACGCTGCCCGTGCCGTTCGGGTCGCGCGTCTACGTCGTGGCCGACCCGGCGCTGGCCGCCGCCGTCCAGCGCGCCTCTCGAGTCCTGTCGTTCACACCCCTCGTCCCCGACATCACCCGCCGCGTGCTCGGCCTCGACCCCGCTAGCGTCGCCATCACCCGCCGCAACCTGGACCCCGCGCCCGGCGGCGAGCGCGGCTTCCTCGCCGACATCCAGGACATGGTGTACGCCTGGCTGGGGCCCGGCGAGTACCTCGGGGAACTAAGCCTCGCCGCCGCCGCCGAGATGCGCGACGAGATCGCCGCGTACGCCCGCTCCCTCTCCCTCGCCGCCTCGCCGCAATCCGCAGACCTGCTCTCCTGGGTGCGCCACCTCGTCACCGTCTCCACCGCGCGGTACCTGTACGGGCCCGACAACCCCATCGCGCTGGACCCGTCCCTCGAATCCGCGTTCTGGGACTTCGACCACGGCCTGGGCTCGCTGCTGCTGAACGTAGCGCCGCGCGTCACGGCGCGCAGGGCGCACGCGGGCCGCGAGAGGCTGGCCGCGGCGCTGCGCGCGTACCTCGCGGCGGGCCGACACAGCGCCGCGTCGAGGATCGTGCAAGAGCGCGTCGCTATCGCCCTGCGGCACGGGTGGGCGCTGCCGGCCGTGGCGCGCGAGGAGCTGTCCTTCCTGTTCGCCGGCGTCGTCAACGCCACCACCTCCGCCTTCTGGATCCTGCTGCACCTGTACGCCGACCCCGCGTTGCTCGGCTCCGTGCGCGGGGAAGTCGAAGCCATTCTCCAAATCCCAGACCTGGAAGATACAGGCCCAGATGCGGACCCGGAAGCGGCCAGGCCGAAGCTACGCCTCGCCGACCTCCGCGGCTCGTGCCCCCTCCTCGCCGCCGTGTACCGCGAGTGCCTGCGCCTCGGCTCCGACACGTACTCCACGCGCCTCGTCAAGGAGGACCACCTGCTGGCGGACCGGTACTTCCTGCGGAAAAACGCCATCGTGCAGATCGCCGGCGGCGTCATCCACGCCGACAGCCGGATCTGGGGCGACGACGCGGCGGAGTTCAACCCTCGGCGCTTCTTGTCCGCGCGAGACGGCGCTGCAGCACCGAAAGCACAAACAGGAGCAGCAGGAGCAGAAGGAGGAGGAGTTTCAGGAGCAAAACCCAAGCAGCTCTCTTCCTCCACCTCCTTCCACCCAGCCGCCTTCCGGGCCTTCGGCGGGGGCAAGACGCTCTGCCCCGGGCGGCACTTCGCCATGAACGAGATCCTGGCCTTCGTGGCCCTGGCCGTCCTGCAGCTGGACATGCGGCCCGCGCGCGGGGCCGCCATCGACGTGCCCCGGAAGAACGACGGCGTGCTGCCCGTGCACATCCTGGAGCCGGCGAGCCCCGTCGAGGTGCTGATCTCGAGGCGCGACGGCGGCGTTGTGGGGGGTGTGGGGAATGTGCAGTTTGTTATGTAGGGATAGGTAGTAGCTAGGTAGGTAATGGGTAGGTACTTGTAGGAATAGGGGTGGGAATAGGAAATAGGGACCTAGGTATCTTACTCTTTATAGGACGGACGAGAGGAATGTTTACATGATGACAACGAAGGGTACATATGGATTATGGGTTATGTAGGACGGGAAAACATATGACTATCAGCCAGCTCCAGGGGGCCACATTGGCAGGGCACTTAACGGGGAAATATGTTTATAGGTAACCCCTTTCTTTTTATAGGACTAGGTTATATACATATACATGTCTTGTTATATTATTATATTCTCCATGTAAAAAGAAATTGCAATCCTTCTTTTACGAACCTCGTAAGTTCAAGGTCCCCAAACCAGCCTAACAAAAACGGCAATATTCCAGCTTTCTAAAGCTCTTATTCTATATAGTTTTGACTAATTAATGCGTACCGCCCCTTCCCTTAGCAGCTCATACGATTTAGCTCTCATCTCTATCAATTAACCCAGTCAATCGACCAACCGTAGTCATCTAGTCTAAACCTGTTCCCCCTCCTCGAGCCCCTGCAACCACTCATCCAGCCGATGCCTCCTCCGCCAGACGGCCTTCTCGGGATACGTGCGGTCGAGCTCCCCCGTGTTTCTGAAGTCCTGCCGGTGCACCACCGGTATGCGTTGCAGCTCCGCCACGTCCTCCACCGCGTATCCGGACCCCGTCTCTATCAGGCCCATGCGCTGGTGACGCCGTTCGTACGCGAGGTCCTTGACGGGCCACGTGTAGGGCCGCGCCAGGGGCCAGGGGCTGTTCCTGGGCGTGACCTCGACGAGGATTCCCGAGAGCCCCGCGAGTATCGTTGGCGAGTCGTCGGACGGCGACGCGAGCGAGTACACCGGCGAGTTGTCGCCGCCCCTAAACTTAGGAAGCCACATGTCGAAGTTGGGTCGGTAGAAGTCGTGTCGCGATAACGCGTGCCAGCGGCATCGCCGGCCAGCCACGTGATCGCACGTAGGAATGTTGTCTGGATAAGACGGCTCTACTACGATGGTCGGGGGCCGAGGCATGGGGTAGGGCTCGTCTGTGCCGCAGGGGAGAGCCTCGGTGTGATAGTATCCCTTTGGCCAGCGATAGTCGAAAACCTTCAGCATGGAGGTATGGGCACTGCCGGCAATGAACCTCTCGAGGCCGCGGGAGAGTAGGCTGTTGACCGGGGCCATGACATCGAAATTGTCCTGAAATACCTTGTCTGTCGGATGAGGGGTACGAAGGTCCTGGAGGCGAATCGTGCCATCGTCCCACGAGCTGAGCATGGCATTTCCTCCCCCGCTGGTGAGCGAACTTGTGCTGATGGGTAATATCGCCCTGACTGTTCCGAACTTATAGTCGTCAGTAGCATGGTTGCTACTTGTAGTCTTAGACGTGTGGGATATCTCGACCCCAGATGGTGTGTATTTTAGGTACTGAAGTGGATTGTGTCCTTTATTCAAACCTACAGCCAAGGTATCTTCAGCTACGAACTTAACAGATCGGATGAAGTCGAAGGTACCCGAACCCCCTTCGTCGTCCTTCAACCCCAAAACTTGGTCAGCCCAGATAGTAGGCGATTCCTCTGCTCTAGGACCGTCCTCGTTTACTCCATCATCGATAGTTTGCCGGTCTTCGGTGAAAGAATAGGTCAATATGCTCTGTTTAGTTGCTGCTGCGATAAATCCCCGTTTATAATTTACGTCAAGAGACTGGATTTCCGTCTGGTCGATAGACTCGTTATCTGGTCCAGCTGAGCCTCGAAGATTCGCAAGGATACTTCCGAAATTCTCAGTGCCCATGGACAAGAGGTGGAGATGACCACTAGCCCTGCCTACTAGGACTTGGGGTTCGTCTCCTTGGCCGTAGTTATATTTGCTATCCTTAAGTATGGATACACAGGTGACGTCGTCTTTTCCGGAACTGTACCCGGAAAATTCACCTTTACTGCCGAGGTATTCATCAGTAGGAGCTTTTGGGCCCTTTTGATGCCGCAGCAAACCGCAGATGTCTTCCCCAGCTCCCCAAAATATGAGGTCCTGGGCGTCGTTGCCTTGGTGTCGATGGTGAGCGTCGACTATGATATTGCTAGGGATGGACTGAAAATGAGAATTGTTATCATTCCGCCTTCGATGCTTCACTAGAGGCGTGAGAGAGTCGACGACGAAGGCGCGTCTATCCCAATCCCGCGATTGCGAGGTTAGAGATTGAGCACGCGCCCTCCACTCATCAGCGGAGGAGACATCGGATAACTTAAAGGTGTTGAAGCGTGATGTAACAAATATTCGCCATCCTCTCTCAGAAACAAGGTGATATAAGCCTTTACAGGTTGCTGCCAGATGGGCAACACTTCTTGCCGTGTCTAGATATGTAAGCACGACGTAAAGAATATCGGCAGGCAAGTTTGTGAGGTTCGGAGTCTCATCAAAGATTCTGAGGGACTCTATGGATTCCATGATTGATATAGGTACAATTTCTATATGTGAGAAAGTATCATGATGTTACTAGGTGTTGGGTGTTGTAACCAGGTGAATGTTGTCAAGATATAATATGATATTGTATGGAGGACTATGTTACATAAAGTTGAAGTCGGTGACTATGACGTATATCCGTGGCGATTCTCGGACCATTCGAATTGGTATAAATGACAAATGACATAATAGTAAAATAAATGGAATGTCTATCGAAGAGGAATGCTATTACATGGAGTAATAATGTTTATGTCGAGATCTAATCAAGCTCAACTTAGGAAGTTGAAGAAATTAAAGTCGATACAAAGAGTGAGTCAAAGTTAAAAAGGTTGCCTATCTATTAATCTTGTTACTGAGGCGCTAGCTAATCCGACTTTGCATTAGGCCTAATATATATTTATTAAACCGAGTTGATTATGCCAGTATGCCTCTTATGTCTTATTAATATGACTAATAGGTACAGTTCGTACCTATGGCCTTCCAGGCTTAGCTCATTATAAATCCTTATATTTGTGACAACTAATTTATACTTACCTACTTAGTAGAGCTACCTAGTACATGATAAAAGTATATTTATGAAAAGGAAATCTAAGAAAAGAAGCACATGACTAGGTGCCTAACTGCCTATGTAAATAAAGCGATATATAAAGGGGAAACTTCATATATTGCATTAAGCATTACCGACCCAATTACGGAGGGGCAACATTGATAACATCGTCGCTCCTCTTCAACTCGAGCGCCGAAATACGACGTACTTCTAAATAACAATGAGACCAAGTTTAATGATGTGATATATCTCTGATATTCCTAAAGTATATACTTGAAAGTATTTAACTTTAGAGATTTCATATCTCGATTGGATACCCCTTTTCTTAGGACCACTGGAAGCACCTCTACTGCTCCCACTCTCGCTCTTACCCTAACCCCTATCCATCATGGCCACGTTCAACATCCCCGATATCAACATCTCCGACCTCTACCTCCCCACCCTCCTCACCCTGATCACAGCCCTAATCTACCAGTACATCCTGTACCCAGCACTCCTCTCACCCCTCTCCAAAATCCCCAGCGCCCACTGGACCTGCGCTATCACACCGGCCTGGATCCTGCTAGCGCGCTTCCAAAGCCGCGAGAACCGCACCCTGCACTCCGCACACGTACAACACGGCCCCATCGTGCGCGTCGGGCCCAGCGAGCTCAGCGTCGCCAGCCTCGACGCCGTCAAGGCCGTGTACCAGGGCGGCTTCGCCAAGCACGCGTGGTACGCCGTCTTCGACAACTACGGCGTGCCGTGCGTCTTCTCCTCGCTCGCCGCCGCGCCCCACTCCCGGCGCAAGCGTCTGGTCTCGCACGTCTACTCCAAGACCTCCGTGCACGGTTCGTCCGCGCTCGCCGCCCAGGCGCGAGTCATCCTGTCCTCGCGCCTGCTCCCGGCCTTGCGCGCTTCTCGGCACGACGGGGGCGTGGACGTGTACTCGCTGTTCTGTGCTGCCGCTATGGACGTGGTGTCGGCGTACGTGTTCGGGCTGAGCCGCGGCGCGGACTTCGTGCGGCGCCGCGCCGACCGCAAGCACTGGCTGGCGCTGTACGCCGCGCGCGCCGGCCACGGGTTCTTCGCGCAGGAGCTGCCGGGGGCGACGCGGGCGCTCCGGGCCCTCGGGATCGAGCTGACGCCGCGCTGGGTGCGCGCCGCGACCCGCGAGCTGGAGGCGTGGTGCAAGCGGCGCAGCGACGCCGCCATCCGCGCGCTAGAGGCCGAGAAGGCGGGCGAGCTGGTAGGCACCGCCGACGACCCGGTCGTCGTGCGCGCGCTCCTCGCCGGCATCGACAGGGAGGCCGCGACCCATGGCGCCGCGTCGCCGCTATACTCCACGCTGGTGGCGCGGCGCGAGCTCAGCGTCGCGTCGGAGGTCTTCGACCACGTGCTCGCGGGGCAGGAGACGACGGGCGTGGCGCTGACGTACCTGTCGTACCACCTCTCGCGGTCCCTCGACCTGCAGCGGGAGCTGCGCGGCGAGCTGCTGAGTCTGGGTCCCGGCTTGCGGTTTGGTGACGGGGGCGGGGACGTGCAGCTCCCTGACCCGAGGCAGCTGGATAGCCTGCCGGTGCTGCACGCCGTGGTCATGGAGACGGTGCGGCGGTACGCGCCTGCGGGCGGGCCGGAGCCGCGCGTGACACCGTCGTCGTGCCGCATCGGGCTCTACGAGGTGCCCGGCGGCGTGCGCGTGTCCGCCTCGGCGTACAACTTGCACCGCGACGAGTCTGCGTTCCCCGACCCCGAAACATGGGACCACGCGCGCTGGCTGCGGCGCCAAGATGCTGCTAAGAACGTAGACGCAAACGCTTCCGGCGGCGGCGAGGGAAAGACCGACCTCAACCGATACTTCTGGGGGTTCTCGAGCGGCGGGCGGATGTGTCTCGGGTCGAACTTTGCAATGCACGGTTTGTAGTCTCTTTCTTTACTTTTTCCCCTTTCTCTCTCTGTATCCCCTCCCCACCCCCCCTTCCAAATTTATGGACTAACTACCCAACTACTCTCTCACAGACATGAAACTCATAACCGCAGCCATCTACACCAACTTCATAAGCCACGTGGTGTCCGACGAGGGCATCGAGCCGACCGACGCGTACACGGGGCACCCGAAGAGTAACTCGCTATACCTGCGCTTCGAGCCGGTCGAGGAAGACTAGTCGCGGAGGAGAGAGTGCCAAATTTGCTTTTCAGTTATTCTGACATTTCTTTTGCGTACGTTGTGATGTAGTATATGTGACACTGTGATTGAGTCTGGAATCAGAGCGAAGTGAAGTGTTGTAGATAGGGAGATAGCCATGCAGGATTGTACATAGAGATTGGAAATTGTCCTAACTACTATATTGGATACCCTATGAGAGAAACATATAAACCTATATAGTCAGTGAAACCTGCTAGTCCCTTCCATTCAAACAACTAATATAGGTAGGTAGGTACCTAGGTATGAATTAAACACGGAACAGAGAAATAGCTAGCACGCCATCGTAATTCTTAGAGCTATATACATTAAAGCTACAATAAATAATCATTTAGAGTGAGATACCATATGGGAAAGTCCACGATGTTCATAAATTAGAGGCTACTCTGGCTTAGAGTGTTATTCCTAGTGGAAGTGTACGTGTCGATGGATGTAAGACCGGTAGACATTACGTAGTCTTTAGTCGACTAAAAAGAATGGACTAGATAGATACTAACCAGCAAGGATAGAAATGGGTTGGTTATAAGAGGAGGCGGATATCTAAATCTTTACTCGACAGTACGTCAAGCAACCTGATTCAAATACATATATCACGATCAATAAACGCAATTCAACTCGGGTATTAGCAATTTATGCTAGCTACTGGTACTATGCTACATGAATGCAATGATTTTTGCGCGCCGTCCCTACAACATGAAGCGTCTTAAAACATCACTCACTTCAACATGGGCTGATTCCTTTTGCTTCCTAACCTCCATCTTATAATAAGCCTGGCGCGCAGCCAGCCTTAATAGGAGAACTATCTACTATAAGTGCTATGTTTCGCCGAAACAGGTGCAACGAAGTCCTATGCAATATCCTCAAATCATCTCAAACTTCATGTAGAACCTGGATCGAAGAGGTTTAAAAGCCTGCCATCACAGTTGAATAGTGCGACCAGGCGAAATCTCGGGAGTGTTTTAGCAGGACATCTTCCGTCAATGGAAGATGCAAAATGCGCTCATGTTCCATCTGATTTAGAGTATCAGTACCGTGTTTAATGACGTCGAGAATAGATAAATAACTCACCTCTCCTGCTTTTGCCATACCGGCTACCACCTTCGCTACTTCTGCTGCCATGTCTGTCAAGGCAGCGTACTCCGTGATACCGGCTTCGGGTGTATTGCTACACATAGCTGGCAATCCCTCGAGGAGAGTATTCACCAAGATAGGGGGTGGAAGTTCCGCCCGCCGTTGGCCACCCATTAGTTGGAGGAACGCCTTATAAATTTCACCACCGACATTCCAATCAGGGACTTGTGAGTGATGACCCTCGAAGTGTTGAAGCAGGTCGGCTAGGGCGTTGTAGTCACGCTCAATTACGGTGACCGGGGCGACCTCCTTGACAAAGGTGCGATGGGCATCCGCCCATGACTCTGCACGGAGCAGGCATTGGACTTCAGCGGCAGAGTCCTTTTTGACGCTACGCATAAACAATGCCTTCGAATGCCAGATCCAACGTCGTGGAACCTTGAAGTCCGTCGCGAGCTTCTTGAAACTGCTCGAGTCCTCGCTCCCGATCAAGCCGGCATGTCTGCACAGGTGATCTTGGATGGCTTTCGATCGTGCGTCGTGATCTGTGAGGTGAAGTAGGACAAAAGTCGCCTCCAACCAGCTGCCTTCGTTCGTCAACTGTGCTGCGAACGAGACGGTAGCAGCATCGGCCTTCTCGGTGGCGTTCTTCCCAAACGAGGCGCGCCCGGTAGAAGTTAAAGCTTGTCCTAACTGCCAGGAGAGTCGGAAATCGAGAGGGGAGAGTTGCGAATTTTCTGGTCGCAATATCGCTTCGAGGTCCACCTGATTATCAGAGTATAGTCGTAGTAACCCCCAAAGCAAATCTTCTCGCTGATCCTGGTCTGGGTCGTTCCAGATGCCCTTGATACCGTGTTCCATGAACCAGGTCATAGGTGGTAGCTCCCGATCCTGTTCCACATCCTCCCTATACCTCTCTACCGCATCCGCAATGTTGTCTTCGGTAGATATCGCGTACCAGAGTCGCAGCCCGAAGGCTTGTTGCCAGTTAAGGCCGAATCTCTTGGAAATGAGGAACGACTCGGTGCGATTCTCTAATGCCCCTTTAGTACCCTCGCAGGCACAGACGTTGCCGCTGAGCATTTCGTAAAGTGCGAGGATCGGCTGCGAGAATTCGGAGAGCACGTGTGCCTCGTGCCACTCCTTCATCTGCTCTCGCATGTCTTTCTTGACCGCATCGTTAGTACCGATGAGAGCAATCAAAGTAGCTAGGCGGAAATTTTTGCCATCAAGGAGATGCTTGCAAGCCTCAGCTATTCGATGGCCGGACAAGGAGGCCAATGCTTTCTCTTCACTTGAGCCTGCCATTGCGGCCGTCTTGCTAGTTTGATCTTCTACCATGCGTTCCCAGAATCGAGATAGGCTCTCTCGACGCAATTTCTCCGAGGCGTAAGGATCGTTCTGGAGTTCCGCCGGGATTTTAATGCTGTCAAATAGCACACTAGCAAGCTCCCAAACTAGCCTCTCATGTTCTTCGGCCGAGTTCTTGGTATTGCTTCCGATAGAAAAGTCCTTCAGGGTTGTCTTCGGGTTCAATCTAACACTCGGCACACCACCGACAAGCTGGACCTGTGCTAGCTTCGTATGAGCATCGATGGCTCTGGCTGACATCTACATATTGCGTTAGCATCTACCCATCGTATTTGGACATATGAACATACCTCGTTGGTGAACTTAGCAATCCGGATATCCTGAGACTCTGACACGATACCGCCCTTCAACACGGTCATAAGAGCATTTCTCTTAGATATATGTTCCGACCTTCCGAACGCCGAGTTGGTTGGATTTGAGCAGAAGACGAGGGTGCCACTTGGGCCCCAGGTAGGTCGCATAGTATCATGCCAAATTCGGTCGCTTTCGTCCATCTCACTTTCATCAAGGTGCTTAGTGAGTCGTTTGTACGGCCACTTGACACCCTTTGGCCGCACCGAAGCTTGCAAGTTCTCGGCCGGGGTTTTGGCCTTCTCGAATAGCGAGTTCATCAGATCGATGCTTGTCGCAAACCCCCGACTGTCCGACACAATGCGCTTCTTCGTGGGAGACGCTTCCCGAGATTGTCCATCTGCCGCACGGTGGTGATCGGCTTCATTGATGGTCCTCAAAAGCGCTCGATCCCGCTTCTGCGGGCTAATTGTCTTGCTCAGCATGTCCATCCAGTCGTCTCCGGACGAGACTTGAACTTTCACCGGTGTCGCTGAGCCCTTGATCGCGCGCATTCGAGCTCTCATGATACCAGCAGGCGTCTCTGGCACGGTGTCAAATTGGGAGCCGTCGAACGAGTTATCCTCCTGCTCCGCGGCGAGATGCTGTTCGAGGGAAGTACTCGTACCTTCGTGTACCTCGGACATCGCATATTCATCGTCCGTCTCGTCTCGGTCTAATGGGACGAGAGCGTTGGACGCAGAATCCGCGGAGCGATTAGCTAAAAAAGACGGTCGAGAGCCGGCAACCTCGGTCATCTGCGCCACCGTGTTGACATAAGAGTCATCCTCAGGATCAAAAGCACCTGGGAGTATTGGGTGGCTTCGCTTACCATCGAAGGCATCGCTAGTAACAGAAGCGGCGACTTCCGAGCCAGCAGATGGAGATGAAGGAACGTCCTTGTTTAGTGTATAACCTGATAGAACCTCGGCCGGTCTAGTCTCGGTATCGTCATCATCATCCGACTCGTCGAGGCCGTAAGTTGTGAAATGCTCAACGGAGAAAGTCCACTCGCCGGTTTCCACATTGTAATGCTCAAGCGTAGTATCCGGAATTCTCCTTAGTCGTTCGACGTGCTTGGGGATAGAGATTGGTCTGCCCTTTCTGGAGGCGCGAGGCCAGGAGTGCTCAAGGTTGATCATTGCGGGCACGTTCAAGCCCTTGCCAACAGGTGGTTTCTTAGCAGCATTGGGATAAACAGTTGCGCTGCGAGGCTCCAGTATAACGATGCTGTGGAAGATACTATCGATATCAACTGTAGTCAAGTCAACGGGCACCTTGAACTTAACCCATCCGACGTGTCCACGTCCAACTGTGAAGTCGGATACTTTCTGGCGCTGGACTCTATTCAGTCCTTGGAGCTCTTCCTTCGTTGGGGACATCCAATATTCGCCGGGCTCTTCGTCAGAGGTAGCGACTGCTGAGCTGCGGCCCTGGGGTGAGGGAGCCTCCTCTTCATGTACGACCGCTAGCTCGTTGCCCTTCACCTGCTCCATCTCGGGACCGGCACTCAACCTAGAACCATTCATTCCATTGGTGGTCTTCGGTCGAACGTAACCTAGTTGCTCCGCGCTTGGGGTAGAGTTAGCTGAGCCGTTTGCAGTCTCGCCATCTTGAATAGTCTCTACGTTGCTTGTATCAAAACTAACTCGCTTCGTTAGCTTTCGAGAGCTGTTCGGCGTCTCGGGCGAAGGCTTGTCCTTTGTAGGAGTCGAGAACAAATCGCTGCGCAAGTCCTTGTTAATAACAAGTTTCTTGACGCTGCCGTTGCCATATAATCTCGAACTAGAACCAGCAGAAAATGCGCCGGGAGCTAAGAGACTATCCTCGATATTAAAGCTGCGTCTAAGATTGCTCGTCGAGACACTCTTGGCAAGAGAATTGCCGACACTTCGAGACAGACTGCCGCCGCCTAGTAAACTCTGGGACATCGTGCCAGGGGTACTAGCCACGCTCGAGGGACTATTCGGAGTACCGTAGGTGCTATAGGAGAAGCCATATCCGCGCTTCTGGGGCGTTACAAACCGGGAGGCAGAAGCGGGGTTTAGCTTGTAGTAAGGTAAAATGGAAGGCCGTCTGGACTGCCTCCTGTTCGCCGGCGTTGCAAGCGGGCCGGGGTCAGAAACCTCGTTGCTGCCGAGGTTAGCAAACAGAGACCCATACGCTGACGGATCGTTGATGCTTGCTGTCAGCGATGGTGCGGACTGGTTAGCTTGTGAGTTTCCAAACAGAGAACTTCCCATCGCACTGTTCTGGGGCTGCTGCTGTGCGGTCGACGATCCGAACATGGAACCTTGCTGTTGATTGCTCTGGCCTCCGAACATACCACCGCCAGTCGACTGCGTAGTGCTACCGAACAAAGAAGGCTTCTGCTGGGTTTGGCCAAGAGAACCGAACATACCAGAGCCTTGCTGGGGCTGCTGCTGATTCTGGTTATTTTGGCCTAAGCTGCCAAACAAGCCACCTCCAGTATTGGTATTTTGGGTTGGCCCGGTGTTGCCAAATAATCCACCGCCAGTGCCGGTAGCGGGTTTATTGCCGAAGAGGCCACCTCCAGCCTGGTTGTTGGCAGGCTGACCGAAGCCATTGGAGGTGTTGGCTGAACCTCCAAATAGGCCGCCGCCAGTTCCGCTGGTATTAGTGGTGCTTCCGAACATGCCTGTACCCGCCGGCTTCGGTTGGTTATTATTAAATAGGGATGATCCGGTCTGTTGCTGGGGCTGATTCCCGAAGCCACCGCCACCTCCACCGAACGCACCGCCGGTATTTTGCTGGGGGGTACTGCCGAATAGACCACCACCAGCATTCTGATTGGTATTGGTATTGCTACCAAAAAGGCCACCACCGCCCGTGTTACTACTAGCACCACCGCCAAAACCCCCGGTGTTGCTACCAAAACCAGTACCGCTGCTGGCAGCGTTGGTCGTGTTGCCGAAGCTGAAGCCCGACTTCTGCTGCTGCTGGTTATTGGCGGCATTCCCAAACATAGAACCTCCAGTGTTGGTAGGTGTGGAACCGAATCCGGTACCAGTGGTGTTTCCAGTGTTGCCAAAACCAGCACCTCCGGAACCAAACAAACCGCCGGGCTGGGCTGGCTGAGCTGGTGCAGAACTGCCAAACAGACCACCGGTCGCCGCTGGCTTGCTTCCAAATAGGCCACCGCCGCCAGAAGTATTAGAGCCGAATCCAGTCGAGGTAGTGTTGTTCTGCCCAAAAGCGCCAGATGTTGGTGCATTATTATTGAATAGACCACCGGTATTTGCAGTCGTGTTCGCGCCGCCGCCGCCGAAGGAACTGGACGCCTGATTATTCGAGCCGAAGCCGCCGAAGCCAGAACCGACACCAAAGGTCCCAGTGCCCGCGGCCCCCCCCAAACGGCGACCAGCTCCGTAGTCGGCAAGTCTTAGCTCTTCGGCCGACCATTTCTTGTACGGATCCTGAAATAGGATGTTCTGGTACGAGTTCTGCGCGGCGCTGGTGGCATTCTCTTTCTCCACCATGGGCTGGAAGTTGGTGACGTTAGCCGTGCCAGGAGGGTCACCTACCGGTCCCAACGCTGTGCTAGCGGGAGCGTTGGAGGCGTTACCAAATGCTCCGAAGCCGGTCGAGGTGCCGGTATTGCTGGTCGTGTTTCCGCTTCCGAAAAGACCGCCACCAGTCGAACCCGTATTCGCCGCTCCGAAGGATGGCTTATTGGCAGTGCTTCCGAAGATCGACCCAGTACCGCCGCCGCCACCACCGAAGGGGCTCGACGTTGACGCGTTATTATTGGTTCCGAAGCCACCAAATCCACCACCACCACCACCACCACCGGCAGATGTTGAAGTAGTAGAGCCACCAAACAATCCACCACTCGTAGAAGTACCACCGAACGCTGGCTTCTGACCAAACGCGCCGCCGGTATTGCTCGCTGCTCCGAATCCACCTGTAGAGATAACACGTTAGCATACAGGTTGAATGTAATATAGCAACAGTCATGACATGGGCTCGAAAGTCGAGTGACGATGGCACATACCGGCGTTTCCACCGAAGCCAGATGATGTGGTGCCGGAACCGAACAGGCCACCCCCTGTGTTGTTGGAGGCACCAAAGTTGCCGGTATTGTTGTTGCTTGCGCCGAAGCCTTTTGTTGCCGTACCGGGTTAGTTGCGAGTCAAGCAGGAGCATGGGGTATGAGAGGCAAGGGGAGTAGGACGAAACGAAAGAAAAGGGAAACTGTACCTGTGTTGCTCGTGTTGTTGGTGCCGAATCCACCAAAGGCAGAGGGAGTATTGTTGGTATTGGTGCCGAAACCGCTACCACCACTGCCGAACCCACCGAAGGCCGACATGATAGCGGCTCTGTTTATGGGGTGAAAGTGATAAGGTCAAGTCGATGTTCGCGGCCGGTAAGATGAAGACGATGGTAATGACGATGACGAAAGAGCGCGTCTGACGCGTACGTTCAAGTTTTGAAAGGAGTGCGACGATATTAAGTAGAGTGAGACATGGAAAGTGGACGGTCGGTCGCCGTGGTAATCGCCAGTAGAGATGACAAGGAGTAATAGTCGGTTATATTAGGGCGATGATGCGCAGTAAGAAGTATCGCGAACTAGGGTTCAACTTTTTTTTCTCGTCTCTGCGATCCGCGCTGCTGGGGCCAAGAGGCGAACTGACGGAGGTTTTTGTGATATGTGGATGCCTCAATTCTTGTGGAAAATCGAGGAATATGGATGCAGAAAAGAGTGGGAAAGATTGTGATAGAATGAGAAATGGATCAATGGCAGAGATACCTACACGCGCAGGCACAATACCTAATTATTAAGGAAAGAAAACAAAAAAAGTGTCGTTGTAGAAGATGCGGATGCAGATGCGTAGTTGTGACGGGTTTAGCTTGGGTTGGGGGATAAAATGGTAAAATGTAATAAGGTAGAGAGGGAATTGACACGGTTGGGTTGAACCAGGTCAAGGTAGGGAAGACCGGGCCACCTTCTCTTTCCTCCCACTAAAGAATTTCAACTGGTGGCAGTGGTAATGGTAAGAATAAAAGAGTGGAGACTAGAAAGTTTGCTGCACAGGGCACGGGACGTGGGACCTGGTACCTAGGTAGCTCCCTCAAGGCCAATCACCGTAGCTTCCTAGGTATATGTACTTACGATGGAGCCTAAATTATTAGTTACTGCCTGGTATTTGTACTTCGTATCGGTCACCAAGCATCTAGAAGCAGAAAATGAGTTCTATTTTATTTTTATTTTATTTTATTTCATCGTACAAAGACATACCTAGGTAGAATATGACACATACTTCGGCCACGTGCATACAGCAATGACTACAATAATTATATTGTACCGGTAAGTAGTAGTTGCCTATTTTCCTTTCTAGTCCCATCCTCGATGAAGTTGTGACAGTCTTGAATGTACCTAGGTACTTAAAATGGATCAAGGTCAACCTAATTAACGGGAGCTTGGACCATACCCTAATAGAGCTATTGTGGCTACCTAGGTACCTACATTACACTGCTACATGCATGTAGGTACCTACATCGCTTTACTGCCACTCGATGGAATATGCAATTGCCCATACCAATCAAAACGTACAATTCAGAAATCATAAGAGCCACTCCACTCATGTTGACCATAGGTATTATGAAGCTGCCTAAGTGATAAATATCTCATAATGACGGAAGTATATAAATAAAATAAAAACATGTATATTTATATAGTTAACTAGGTACCTAGGTACATAGATAATTATCTTAATTTTATTAAGGGAGAAGATCAAATAATGAAATATTACATCTATACATACCTACCTAGAGGTACCTGGGACCTAGTAAAGTTGAAGCTTAATAATAAATGATGATGAATATCGCAGCTGCGAAGGGACGCGCCTCACGTTTATTGTTGGTAGAACAAGGCTCCAGCTACCCTAGCTCCGAATATACAACAGGGTATTTAGGTACTTACCTCGTACCTACGCGGGTTAACGCAGCTAGGGCCTAGTAGCCTGTAGGGTAGCCCCGGTACCTATCATGTACCTATCAAGCGCGTCTACGTGTACTGATTTTCTCGCGAACCGCGCCCAACCCCCTGACTTCCAATGCAAGAAGGAGAGACGAGAAGAGAAGAAGAGGAGAGGAAAGAACGAAGAAGAAAAAAACCATCGCGAGGTGAGCTGCTGTAGTTTTGTATATTGTATATTGTATATTGTATACCTATCAGTACCTACACAATACACAATACACAATACACAGAAGAAAGTGATAATAGCACTTGGAATAATAAATAATACCATCCACCCATCGCCCTAATAATACAGTCGAGTATAATCCATTGGCCCGGCAAATTTTTATTCTCTCTTTTTTTTTTCCTTCTCCAACCGTCAATCGCCAACGGTCAACCGTCAACCGTGCGCGATCCCCATTCCGCTTCTTCGTCGCCCGGCCTACCTATACCTATAACTTTTGAGGTCAAGCTTGGAAGCCTTCGCGATTGTTTGGATTCGTCCCGTTCCGCCAATTAACGCTTCCTGTATCCTGCATCTTGTATACGGCCAACGAATCGCGAGTCCGCGTCGACAAGGTATATCGGTATTTCTAATTCTAATTCTAACTGCTCGCTTGGATATCATCGTTTTTCTTGTCGACGCAACCAACGAATCGCATGCAATTGGTACACCGACCACCGAGCAGAGTACGCTTACCGCTCTCTCCGAACCATCGTCGTCTCCGTCTCCCGTCTCTCATACCGATATACCTCGAAGCGCCACCCCTACCATAATCATAATAGCTATACCAACCACCAAACCGGCCTTTACATACTCCATACACACACGCACATCCTCCCAGAGCCTCGCACACACGGCCCGGAACGCTAGCGCGTGCAAGAGGGATCGGCTCCCGGGGCTGCGCGCTCCGAACATCACACACGCGAGAGCATGAACAACTACGCGAGCAGCACCATGAACGAGTACAACGCGTCGGCGCGTCCGGGGTCCTCGAGGCCGGGCACGCGATGGGCGCCGCCGATACGGAATCCAGAGCACGCCGAGCCCTGGGATCAAATAAGCGACGAGCACCGGAACGAGATTAACGATTGCGTGAGTGCTTCTTCTTTTCTCCCCAGTCTACACGTATATGCGTACATATTTCCTCTATACGCGTAGATATAGATGTACTCCTATATACACGCGAATCCCAGGCAGCCAACCAACTAACCACCAACCCCCCTAGTTCCACCTTTTCGACATGAACAAAGACGAGCAGCTCGACTTCAGCGAATTCCGGTACGCGCTGCAGGCGCTCGGGTTCTCGAACCTCTCGCGGCCGGACCTAATCGCATCCTTCAAATCGCTGGCGCGGCCGCGGCCGGGGTGGACGCCCCTGCCGTCGCTGCCGAACCAGCCGCCGCCGCAGCCGACGCCGGGGGTGGTGGACCTGCGTCTGTCGCGCGAGGCCTTCCAGGCGATCGCGGCGCGGTACGTGGCGGCGCGCGACCCGCGCGAGGAGCTGCTGAAGACGTTCGCGCTGTTCGACCGCGGCGGCAAGGGCGTCATCACCGTCGACGACCTGCGCGGCGTCGTCAAGGAGCTCGGCGAGGACGTCCCCGACGGCGAGCTCCACGGCATGGTCGAGCAGTTCGACGTCGAGGGCAAGGGCGGCGTCAGCCGCGAGGAGTTCCTCGGCATCTTCCTCGATAGGTGACCTGGCACGCCCGAGGGACAGACACGCGCCAAGCAGCTAGCTACCACGCGGTTGGGTTGAGTTGAGGCGGGTGCCAGAGCGAGAGACCGCGACAATAAAAAAAGGGAGACGGAAAGAAAGGGGCGAGGGAGGAAGGAAGCGATCCGTCAGCTCCGCCGGTCTCAAGAGGAAAAAGGCCATGAGTTCGGAGACTGAGACCGAGCCAAGTGCGGAAGAGTTTAGAGCAGAATAGAAAAGGGCAGATGGAAGTTTACCTACCCTACCCTACCTTACCCTTCCAATCCTGGCATCACCTCGCTCTCGCGCCGTCTACCCACCTCCACCCTAACCCGATCCTAACCACCAACCGCCAACCAACAAAGGGGTAAACTTACAAACATAACAACAACCACAATAATAACAACAATAATACCAACAAGCAAGCGGCAAGCCAAGACAGAAGGGCGCCGAGAAAGCAAGAGCAAACCACAAGACCTCCAAGATAGGACGCAAAAAGGGGACAAGCTCAAAATACGAGAACCCGCTCGGACGATAAAGGGGGTACGTGCCGCCGCGTCAGACCGAAGCAAACACCAAACCCAGACCAAGATCCAGACGCGAGAGGAGTAGTGGTGGTAGAAGCAAAGCGAATCGAATGTAAAGCCTACAAGATGCCTACAAGATACCCATCATACCCACCATACACACAGACTTATATATATTACGATTCTGTTCGATCCCGCCTATGACTGCCCTTTTACTTCGCGCTGCCTTACTACCTAATACCTACCTCTTCTACAACTTCTACTACCACCACCACCATCACCACTACTCCAACACCCACTCGGCGTATCACAGCGTACGAACCACAAATCACAGACCACACCAGCAATCTCCTTCCTCGCGTCTGGGGGCATACGAAAAAGCAACAGCGACGGCGGCGATGGCGATGGCGATGACAGGCAGGCAATAAGCATTAGGTGCTAACGGTAGTCAGGGGCTGGAGTTTGCATAGACCGCCCCTCTCGCTCTCAGATACCTCTACACGACGGAGGGCGTGCGTGCGTGCGTGCATCACTACACCGTTGTTATGATACGACCTTTGCGTATTATGAACTGGATTGGATTCGATTCTATTGGTCCCGGCCGCGCGCGCGCAGAGCCCAGCATTTGTTTAGTCTAGTCTAGTATCCAGTCCTAGTGTCTACCTAATCTACATTGCATGAACGGACGGATGGATAGGCGGAGGGATAGGCGGATAGGATCCTAGGAGTAAGGCGTTCAGGCACGAGAAGAGTATTCAAAAAGGGGAAGGGATGCATGCGGCGTGCGCGTGGGCAGGTAGTTATGCATGAGATATGTAGGTATGCATATATATGTATATACGCCGAGGCTTTGTTTATTCTTTTTCTTTTTTAGGCGCAGCAAGCAGCAGCAGCAGGGTCGACATTCAAAGACAAAAAGAACATTCCGAAATATTTCCAAGGGCCCCAAAATAATTCAAAGCATTCATGATAATTATTATATTCTCGACGAAAAAGGTGTTATGTTATGGCTACGGCACGGCACTGGGAGGAAGGAAGCGCCCCCCCATTCATCGTCTTCTAGTATTGATCGTTTCCGCACTATGGACTATTGCCATCAAATGAAGAAATTCCCTTTCCTAACCTGGAACCGCCCTTCCCCCCCACAAGAACACTACGCGAGTCGGCGGAGAGGACTAGAACTTCGCCGTACAGAATTAGAACTCTCTTAAGTTTTTTTTAGCTTCCTTGCTGGTCAACTACGGACCGCCTAGCAGCCGACTCTGGCCACCGTCGTAGCGTAAGGGCGGAGAAGAACCTGGAGAGCGCTACGGAGAAAAAACAGGGACCAGGATGGGTATCACCCAACTCTGACGAGAATGCAGACGAAGAAGAGCACGCGATCTGGATCGCATGCGTCTCCACAAAAGAAAAGTCTAGAATTGAATGAGGTCTTGCCCCTGGTTGTTGTTCTGCTGTTGCGGTCGTGCTGCGAACGGGTTGCTCACTCCGCCATATCCGTTCATGCTGACTGGCCCGGTGGCCGCGGGCATCTGCTGCTGACCGTACGATACTGTTGGCATGCCGGTAAACTGCTGGCGCAAGAACGGGTTGTTCCCTGTAGCCTCAGCAGTAAGCATGTTCGCGCCCGCACCCGCCGAGTTGACAAAAGTGCCCGGGGCGGTATGTTGAGCTGGGATACGCATCTCGCCTGTGTTTCCGAACGTATCCATGCCATCGCCGCTAGCGAGAAGGGCATTGAGTCTCTGTTCGTGCTCGCTAAGTTGCTTCTGGGGCTGCTGAGGTTGGCTGAAGGAAGGTTGAGGCTGGAGTTGGGGCTGAGGTGGAGGAGTGAATGTCTGAAGCGACTTCTGCTCCGGAAGGCTCTGCAGGCTACTAAGCGTAGGCATCGTCGGGGTCTTGGCTGTTTGCGGTCGCCCGAAGCCGGTGGCGAAGGGGTTGTTTGAGCCGGTCGGCATCGGCTTCAGCGCCGACTGAGATTGGTTGGATGCCCAGGGGTTATTGCTACCAGGCTGGGCGGTTGGCTCCGGCGAAGCAGTAGGCTGAGGTTGGAATTGCGGTTGCTGGCCATAGGGGTTATATCCGGTAGGCTGCATCTGCATTTGGTATTGCTGCGCTGGAGGCTGGAGGCTATTTTGTTGGCCATATGGATCATACATGCCCGTCTGCTGCTGAGGGTTGTAACCATTGTTAAAGCCGTTGTTGAGGCCGTTCGAGTAGCCATTCGCCGGGAATCCAGTATACGCGTTATTCATATACCCAGTCGGCTGTGACTGCATGATCTGGCTCTGGTCGATCGGGTTTCCAAGCCAGTCAACATTGCTACCCTGCTGATATCCCATATTCATACCAGTTGCCTGGGGTGCAGTGTTCGGCACAGGGTCGTCATCGAAGAGCGAACTAGCATTGGTCTCCTCCAACTCTCGTCTCCTTCGTTCCTCCTCTTCTTTGCTGAGCTTGATAGCTTTTGCCAGATCGTCGTCGTCGTCGTCTCCGTTGCGGCTTTCGCGTTTCCTCCGATCCTCCTCTTCCTGCTGTCTGCTAGCCTCTAGAGCCAGCCTGTACTCGGCATCATCCTCTTCGTTGCTTGGCCGTCTAGGATGCTGACGTCGTTGTGCCGGGGCCGTCGCACCATCTGATGCAAATTCCTCGATACCGGTAACCCTAGACTTCCACGTTTTCCGATCGCTACGCTCGGCGCGCAGCCTCTCTTCGTCTAGGATCAGAGATGTCAACTCTTTCGCGGCAACTCGGACTATAGGTTTGTAAGTAATAGCACAGCCCCAATCTTGTGATGATCACCTACCATTTTGTCCCACATCCCGACCTTCCTCATCAATGTAGACAAACTCGCGCAGGGTCTTGATGATGTAAACATTCTTGCGTGCCCAGGTGACGACTAGTTCGGAGCCTTCGTGAAGACAATAATCAAGCACTTTGAGAGCTTTCAAGACGTGTCTCCAATTCTTGCCTTTGTCGTTTAAACGCTTGTCGAGCATATCGACAATGTCATAGAATTCGGTCGACCTAGGACATCAAGTTAGATGGCCAGCTGTATTTCGTAGAGCAAAGGATTTGACAAGAGCATACGAGTTGTAAGTTAATTGAGCGATCTCGCTCATCTGAGTTCCGGTCGGGCCCCATGGGTCATTACTCGTCGCTGTGAAAAAAGGGAGTCAGTATTCGGGTTGAACCGAGCGCAAGATGATTCGGCGTAAATCGACAGTAGATAAATGGATAGGGATTGCGGTAATGAGGTACTGACCTTCGCGCACTTTGACCTGGACGCTCGAATAGCCCTTGGTGACATTTTTCACGCTTCTCATTACCTTGGACATCTTGTCGGTATTTTCGGGATGAAAGAGAATAGATTATTAGGAAGGCGATAGTTAGTCGAGTAAGGAGAGACGAGCTAGACGAGACAAGTCGTTGTAGGTTGTAGACCGTAGACTGTAGTAATGAGATGGTATGATCGCAGGGTGGTCAATGGTCGGCGCAATGAAAGCGCAATCCAGCCGGTGGATTATCTCTCGGTAAGGTATTTTGGTATTTGCAAGGCCAGGATGGCGCGCAAACTCATGAACAACGAAAGGACTATCAAAATGAGGATTTCGACGTGGACGACAAATTTCTACCTTCGACCTGAAAAAAGGAAAAAGAATTTGAGGCAGTGGCGAGCACAAGGCCTCCGACACTCGACTGCAATTAGGGAGACTATGGCTGTCTGGTGGAGGAAGGTAGCTGGTAGGAAGAAAAAGAGATTGGTTGATTTTGGTTGATTTTGGTAGATTAAGGATATGGTTATGGTAATGATAATGGTAACTTTGTAACTTTAATTGATGGACCGATAAAGTTGGGAGGGGAGCCGAAGCTGCCCTGGTGCAAGGAGCTAAGGTGCCTTGTACACGTTATAGTGGGCGTTAATGGGGACCTAAAGGACCCAAAAGAGTCGAGACAGGCGTAATGGCGAGCCTTGGCAACCAAGACGAAGCAGGAGCAAATGCCCAGAATCCCAGAATCTTGAATGCGAAGTACTCAGCTGGGCAAATTATTATTATACAATGTACCCTTTTTTTTTTTCTAGGGAGGTACCTACATATGTACCTAGGTACCTAGGTAAGTAAACTAGAAGGTGACAGACAGCCACAATCCTCTAAAGCTTTATTCTTTGTTGATTTGATGAACGTTATTAATAAAGGTAAGCACAGAACGGAACTAGTAAATACGTAGAAATAATAATAATGAAAATAATAATAAAAACTCAATTGCAAGGAATTATTATTATATTTTATCTCTCTGCCTCCGTATTGAATTGGTTTGTTTGGATTGTAATTATTAATAACGAAAAGGGGAAAGAATTAAGAATTGATATGATTGATGAGAGTGTCCCTGAGGAAAGACTTCCAAGGTTCAATGCAGGTGCAGGTGCAGGTGCCCAGGTGGTCTTTGCTAGACAAGATACCTAGGTACCTAGGTACCTACCTAATATACCTAGATACATCCATCATCCCATGGGATTAAGTGCCTAGCCTAGCCCGTTCACCTGCTCCCTTCCATTTTCCCATTCGGGTGGCCATTGTGACGCGGCAGAAAATGTAGCAGGAGCTCCATCGACGTGTTCGGCCTTGTTGTTTGGTCAGTGCTAACGAGCTGCGGTTTCCCCATTCCTACTACACGCAGTACTATAGTACAACTCACAAAGTATATGTTCTACATTGCTACTATATGTAGGTACATGGTGTCATGGATGGGCTGTAACTGTACGAGAGTACCGAGCTACTTCATATGCAGGTATGTACCTAGGTATGTACATATGTAGGCACCTACCCCGTTCATTTAGTTGAGGATGACGTAACGTGTGGAGTCATCAAATCTCAATTGAACGCTCTGAATGTTCATCTCATGCACAAAATCTTCATCCATACTACCTGCTTACTGGTTTCTGCTTTCTACTGGTGAAAATGATATTAATGCGTCGGTTGGCCACAGTCAGGAGATAGTGTCTGAGGTATGAGGTCTGTGTGCGACAAGGTACCTGAATGCATTGTTAAATATGGATCGGGCAGTTAGGATTGGGCTCGCTGGCTTGTGAAGTCCAATGATGAGATTTTGCGCGCAGAAGGGATTCAAAATATGACACCGAGATAAGGTATATTTATATATTCGTTTTGATTTTAAACAAACTTGTGTGCTCGAAGCCTCTAGTTCCCAATTTTAGACCAATATTGAATTCAGATATGGTCCAGAAAGCACAAGTCATAGCCAGGACATTGCGAGTTCAATAGCCTGCATAGTAAGAATGCCTCGATACTCCTTGAGCAGAGCATGATGTAGACTCAATATATAACCATTCCATCTATCGAATAGGAAGATAAACCAAGCGTGTCGGGACCATAACTCCGAGCTAAACCGCATGTATATATGTAATACTGCTCCCATAACAAGATGCACAAATTACTAGCCGAACCATACAGGAAGCCATCAGCTTACCACCGGCGCTTCGACACTTTCCTTTGGTTCGACTTCCATCATATCCAACCACTCGAGCGCAAAAGCCGTAACGATTTTAGACCAGTCGCGCACGGTCGGCATATCCAGATGTGCGCCGTCGTCATCCATCGTATGCCACACCTGAGGGAAGGGGGACGCGATCACATGCAGTATCGGGACCCCGCGAGCCATGAAAGGCTTATGGTCGTCCTCGATAAAACCACGATTGAAGGTATTCGCCTTCTTCTCGCCGTCCGGCAGGAAGTGGCGTTGCGGAGTTGACTCTAGGAGCCCCAGCTTGCGCATTCTATCTTCGACGGTGGCCATGGCTTTGTACGCCCAATGCGTAGTTTGGAAGAAGGACGGCACCGTGGGGTTGGCAGAGCCGAGAAGGTCCAACAGCACAAACATGCTTATCTGGTCCAGCGGGTTGCGATAATATGACATTGCTGGATGAACCGAGGTCTCCCACTGGTTTGCTAGCGCCCTAGACAACTGTTAGTTGGATAATTCATGAAATAAAATGAGATGGGATGGGATGGGATGAGACGAGACGAAACGGTGTATTTACCTCGCTCCGTAGAGTGAATCAGTATCTGTCCACTGCTGAAACGCTTCCTCGCCATCGAGCAGGAGAATCTGTATGCCCATATCCATCGGGACTGTTCCACCCTCGCCAAGCGCAGCCATCTCATCGTGCATCTGCGAGACGAACTTGTCAAGGGTCCTCGCAACGTGCATCAAGATGGCACAAGGTGCGGCGCTGTCGGTGGCGCCAATGAACCCCTCGGGAGAGATCTTGCTATCGTAATGAGCCACCAGCGTCAGGTAATTCGCCTGTCCCTCTTCAACCCATGGCGGCTCCCTCTTAAACAACAGATTCGCGAAGGGGACCTGCTTATCGCCGGTGACAGGCGTTGTGGACGTCGAGTTAAACCACTCCATACTCCATTTCGGCAGTTCGTTCGCAAAGAAGTTCACGAAATGCTGCTGGGCGGCGGTCTGACCCGGGGTGCCGGCGACGCGCGGGATCAGGATGGGCGCCAAGAGCTTTCCATTCTCGATGTCGAAGTCAGCATCTCCCGACGGCACTAGTTTAAGGAAATTGTCCGATAGCGCCGTGTACGCGACGACAGGTAAGACGAGAAGCTGGTGCAGGGCCAAGACGAGTAGCATTGGGATTACGCGGCCCGGCATTACTAAGTTTAAGTGATGACGCTTCATATCTGCCCAATCCGCTGGCTACCTCGGACCAGCGAGGCCATTATACAACTGTAGTGTTGGCGAGAGAGAGAAAGACAGACGTCAGGTGAAGCGTTAAGATTGTTGAAACTGAAGAAACTTGACAGCTTTGGAAGTTGATAAGTTTAACTTTTAGCCGTCTAAGGTTCATAATAATTAACCCCTGTATCCTTGTCTGCAAGGCTGAAACAATGAATGCCAAGACGTTTCCTTAGCCGTTTTATACCTACCTAGGTATATATGCGTTTATACGTCGATATGTACCTAGGTATGGCTTGATGAACCTCGGTAATGAAATACATTTGCTCTAAAGTGTGGTATGTCATTTATATAGCTTAAATACCTAAGTACTGATGCTAGTTGCTATTATTAGGTATTTGACAGACAGTAATCAAGCAGGAAGGCTTCATTTTATCTAATATAAATATACAGATTTATTTATTTAAATCATCATTATTAACAACGTGAATAAGTTTATCTAACGGCTTAAATAATTACTATTTTACTAAACACAATCAGTGATATTTAACATGGTAGTAAAAGTACCTGTAAGCAATAATACCTACCTAGTAGGTATCTTTTAGATGATAATTAGTCGTTTAGGTACTTATCACGATTCTCTGTGTAGCTTCTCTAGCTTGTTCCTAATACATTACATGATTTCTAACATGAACGAGAAGATCATATTACCCTTCTATACATCTCCTAACTAAGGAGGCAAAAGCCTTCTAGTTTATCATGAACAATACAGCCAAACCATAAACACAGCTATGATTTATTAACCATTTACACTTACCCTTACATTCACACCTACACATTCAACCTTAGACTTCATAGCAAGAAACCTCAGCATCCATATAAATCAAGCGTTCCATTAGGTATCTATCAGAACTCCGTAACTAGCAGCTGGCGAATCGGTCGCTGGCCTAGACACCGCCGTCGCCGTCGCCGCCCCTCTGAAATCTGCGCTCCTCCGAAGCTTGCAGTGGCCCGCACTGGCTGCCTGCCAATGCCCCTCGGGGAAGCTCCGCGAATATACATACATTAATGCTACAGTGAGTTGCAGACGCCGGTCTAAGACGGTGCTTTATGTTTATGCCTCTTGGGCTCCGCCGCCTGCGCCCTCCTGGTTATTAATCCCGCCCATGGGGATATCGGCGTCCCCGTCGCTGGGCAATGTGGTTCCGTCGCTGGCACCGGCGCCGGCTGTGAATTCGAATCTGGCGGAGGCGCCGGCCGTTTGCTTGCCTTTTTGACTCTTGCTAGCCTCCGTGACCTGCACCTGGACTGTATCTTGGGTGTTGTCGTCGCCTAGTTTAGGTCCTTGTCGTTGTCGCTCGATCCATGCTGGCGGTAATCCCGGTCCGCTATCTGCATTGCCGTAGTCGCTCTTCTTAGTGCCTTTCGGCCAACGGCCAGGGCCTCGGCCGGTGCCGCCGGGTTTGCGTTTACCAGAGCTTGCCTTCGGAGCCGATTTTCGAGCGCTGGTGCCACCGGTTGAGCGACGAACCTTGGGCCGCGAGACTCGCCGTGCGCTAGGAGGTGGAATGCGCGGCAGCGCTGGTCTGGAGATAGTCGAAGTGAGGCGCGACATAGCTGTGCGTCTATTATTTATAGGAGGGAAAACTTGGAATCTGTTGACTGGGATCGTGCCGTATGCCTTGAGCCAGTCGGTCTCATCGTCAGGAGCGCTGGCAGCAGCACTAGCTGATATTCTAGGGCCTCCTAACTGGCCTCTAGAAGCGTCTGCGTTCTCCTTTCCAATACCATTAAGCTTCACATCTTTGGTCTCGAGAATGGCGTTCTCGTTTGGTTCAGTGGATTCGAGAACTGACGAGTCGGCTCCCGGGGGTGGTTTGATAGGTTGAGTAATAGCGAAATCTCCAGTCGCAATGCCGCTCGCCGCAAGGGTTTGCACGGCTTTAATATCTTCATCCTCCTCGCGAGGCGCTATTGTGTTCAGTGCTGGTCCTAATTCAAAGTTTGTGGCGTTGCTTCGACCCATAACATAAGGCATCCAGGTGAGGTTCTTGGGGTTCAGCTTGACATATTTCTTTGCCTCCCATTTCGTAACCTCTTTATGGCAATATGATAGATCAACTCGGAACGCGTATACTTGAGTGACAGGATCGCGAACAAGAAAACGTAATGCTTCAAGGGCCGAGATAACATCGTCGGGAGTCATTCCTGTATCGTCGGATATCTGCCTGATGCTCAGGCCCTTCTTCTGCAATTTCTCCTCGGGCATGCGATCGATCAGGTACTTGCACATGATCAATCTCCAGTAGTTCCTATAGGATACGAGACCCATATCAGACAACGGTTTCTCTGGAGAGCCGGTCTTCTCTTCGACCTTTGTTAGAAGATACGAGAAATCAATCAGGAGATGGCCGTATCCTTTTCGCTGGTGGATAGGCAGTGTCAGGATGCAGCTCACGTTGTTCTGACTGCTGGCACGTTTCTCTTTGGAGAAGTAGCCGACAAAGTGGTAGCCTAAGTCGTCGTACTCGCAAAGAACATAGAACAGGAACGGCTCAACATCGTAGTAGAGCGTCTTAGAACCCAGGAAGAGCTTAGCCAAAAGGCAGAGATTTTGGCAATAGACTGGGTTTTTTCGACCGTCAACCTCAAAAAATGAAATGGAGCCGTGCCGGTATATCTCGTCGCCGGGAGGGTGCTTTGCCGGACACTTAAGCTTGTGCCGCCACGCGACATAGTCCGAGTTCATGTACTTCAAGCAGAACTCACAGATGTACAGCACTCGGTTACGACTGTACTCCTCAGGGTACGGAGCCGCATACCACGTGTCTATTTCCCAGCCCCCAAATTCGATGCACTCAATCTGGCTCGCAGGGCCGGAAGCTTTCCTCGACTTCTTCACTGGTACTTCTGCTTCTGCTTGCATAGCAAGCAATCGGCTTCTCCATTCTTCTTCGGCCTTCTGTTTAGCTTCGTCGAAGCGGCGACGGTCATCCTTCGTCGGTAATGTCTTCGTCGTATCCGCCTGCTCCTCGGTCAAGATGCCGCCATATGGTTTACCCTTAAGCTCGTCTGGCTCCTTATCATAGAACGAGTAGAAAGGCTGTGAATAACTTGAAGGGAAAAACGGAGCCATAGGGAGTTGGTCTACAGCGGCCGCAGCCCGTGACGACGTGATGTTCCTGGAAGATCGAGAAGAGCGGGAGGCAGCTGCCCGACCCGTTCGTTTTCTCTGCAGTCTTGGGTTGTGCGATATTTTATGTAATTCCGTAGCACCTACTCGCATCTTTACCACCAAGCTAGAACGCGACTTCTTGACGATGATGCATAGTGCCTCAGAGTTCGATGCTTTATGTCGCAGGGAGCGCCCTGACCGTGGTCTAACTGGAGTTTCCGCCGCATTAGGTTTATCCTGGCTGGCTTCGTCTTGGATCGACCCATCAGATGTGTTCTTCCTCCGTTTACGCAACGACATTACTACTTCCTCATCCGCCTCAGCTGACGACGTCTTTCTTTTTCGCAAGACTCGCGAGCCATCCATAGGGTCCTCGTCGAGAACTAATTGATTGAAGACGGAGTGTGAATCTGGCTTGTTCATGCCGCGCTGAGAAGGGAGGAGATCTCGAGCAAGCTTAGAGGCGGTTGATCGACTAGCAGACGTGGGGGATAAATCACCATCATCTAGACCGCCATCCAACTCCATGTCGTGATCAACATCTGCGTTCTCACGATTAAACTCGACTTCCGACTCAGATCCCGCATCTTCGGCGGCGCAATCTGGGCACTTCCAACTGGATACATCTATGTGAACAGGTAAGTGACGTGACGCCAGAATAATAATTTAACACGTCAAACTTACTGGTGTTTGCTTCAAGAGCCCCTTCGTCGCGAGCGCATTGTTGGTGAGCTAGGGGGTACGAGTTAGACGATTCATCCTTCTTTTGGATACTTCTTTTGTGGAAATAGACAACGTACCGTGTTCACCACAACCTTTGCAGGTGAGGTAGGTTTCGAATTCTTCTGCCGGATCGTGTTCCTCATCCTTCTTACAGAATATGCAGGTGTTCGGGTCAGCGGCCTCGGACTCTTCTTCTTCTTCCTCCTCTTCGTCGTCATTCTCGACGGCGTCTTCCCATTCTGCCGCGGATTCCCGGTCACTAGAGCCTGTCACTAAGCTGACATCATCATCGCTGTCGCTTTCTTCGGTGTCACCAGGCTTGATTTTAACCGCACCGACACCCTCGTTTTCGTCATCTTCTTCTTGTTCGGCATCGTCCTCGTCGCTAGAAGCCACATTTGGGTCAATCTGACGTGGGCCAACTTCTTCGTCTTCCTCGCCTTCCGCGTCAACATCGAAACCGTCATCCTCGTCATCATGGACGTCATCGTCGGCGCTGGAGTCGTCATCTTGATCGGGGTCATCCTCATCAGCTGGTTCCTCTTCCAGCTCGCCGTCTTCGTCTTCTTGCAGAACCATATCATCTATGGGTACTGTATCGATCTCGTCGTCGCGCTGAATATCTTGGTTTTCTTGGTCGTGGAGATTATATTCATCCTGTAGGTAAGGAGGCTCGCCTGACTTGCCAGGAGGCAGGGGGACGCCACTGTCAACCATCATTGCGTCATTCAGCAGATCTTCCTCAAATTCAGCATCCTCCTCGGATAGCACCACACTTTGTTGTAGTTCTTCCTGCATAAGCTGTGCGTTGGCCATTGCCTTTTATCGAAACAACGGGCGGGGCTAGGTCAACAATTATCGACGGAAATCGGTGGGCTGAACGTGGATCTCGGGTGTAGGATAGTTGCGTATGGACAAAGGTATGTCGCGCTTAGAATAGGTACGTATGGTGGCGAGAGTGTGTTCCGAAGCCTCCAAGTCGCACCTCTTCGCGTCATGAAGAGTCTTGTCGCATACCTATCGCGAAAGATTGAGGAGAGCTAGGAGTATCGAGAGTGGGAGATAGACATAAATAAGATGGCTTTTGGCTTGAGTATTGGCGATGCGCAAGACATTTGAGTCTATGGGTTGGAAGTTTACTAGGCAAACTTCGAAGCTTGTAGACGCGCCGAATTCTAGTTCTAAGTAGATTATTATTGTATTATGGTGGAGAAATGCAAATTGGCGGAGTGATCGACGCGTATATCGGGGAAAATAGAGACTTGAAAGATGTATAAAGAAAATAATAAAGAAAGAGGCTTCTGAAGATGAGTACTTCGTAGCTCCCCTCGCGACATCTTTCGGATGGGCAAAGTTAACAATGTTGGTGGTGCAACAGCTACCGAGCCCCACAAATTAGTCAGCTCATAGTTGAACCATCAAGGTTAGCGGATTTTCAAGGTTCATTTTGTTTATGTAATCTCCACAATGTAAGCCTCCTTCTGCAGTCAATGGTCATACCATAAAGCTTGGACCACTTCGATAAGATTCATAGATCATATGTAAACTTTAGAGATACCTAGCTTAGAGATAGCTTACCTAAGCTAAGCCATGATTGTTCTCAATCTCAACCTCAGGCCACAATATTGAGTGTACCTACTACATCATTGGTCACCGAACTCGACCTCATCAATTAATATCGCGAACTGACCCTCTCAAGGACCAATTGCGATCAAAACTAGACGGTCTGGTAACACACATTCGTGGGTCTCTCCATCTTTAACATCCATTTGCGATATTTACAGTAACATCGTACTTATTCTTATTCGATTAATAGGCCTATAGCTTCGCAATGGGCGTTCCCTTCGAAGCACTGATTCCATATGGAATCATCCTTGCCGTAAGAACTCCGAACTCATAATCGACGACAAACTCATCTCAGACAACTTGGATACTAAGACCTACTAGATGTTTAGTGCCACCGGCGCAGGGCTTTCGAAACTCAAGCACTGGAACAACGGCGGCAAGAGAGAGAGGCGATCGATAGATCAATGGGATAGACAAAGTACGGCAAATCCACGATGCGATACACCTAGGCGTCGGAAAATGCTAATTTAGGATTCTATTAGTGATGAACCGAGATCGCCGATTAACCGGATTCCTACGTGGACAAAGCGACGCCCCCATAGCCCCAGCAGGCTTCGAGCTAAACAACCCTTGGAGGGTATGTTTTTCTCTGGCTACTGATGGCACGTTCATAATACTTACATTGTGTCTAGGTTGAGAAGCGCATTACGTAGACGGAGGAACGAGGAATCGGGGGAACGAAGAAACAACATCTTACGAGGGGGTCATAACCACTTGTACAAAAGCTACAAAATATAGGACCTGATATTGAATCTTTTTTGTTACCATCATGTGTATTGACCATCACTCTATGCGGGGTATCTTCCAAGGTTCTCAATCCTATTCTAGCATGCCCAAGTATGCCCTACCCAGACCAAAACGCCTGACCCAATCCACGTTTATATCGTAATCTCCGGTCGATTCTTATTTAGGCTCTGGAGTAGCATGCAAGCCTGACATAGCTTCTGGCTCGACATATAACCGCATTTCTCGCATGTGCCTAGCTTTTGCTTCATTCTTATAGGGACGGTAGTGCCCGCTGTCTTAAGCTGGCTATTAGTCGAGTAACGACGCTGACTCTCAACCTTTGCAGCTGTGATCTCCGTTTCGAGCCCTGCGGCCTCGGCGGCCTCGTTTTCTCTGAGTCGTTTTTCCATAGCTGCCATTTCGCCACCATTGGTACGACCGTTTGCTGAACCACAGCCCCCAATGTTGTCCTCGTCGGCAGGAGCTTGTTGGGGCGCAGCCTTCCCATCACAACGACAAGAACTTTGCGTAGCTCCAGGAACCAGTCTCGCCATATCTTCACCACTTCGAACAACGTCTAATATGGCACTAGGACGGACCTTCTCTAAATTCTTGATCAAACTTCTAGCGCTCCCCCTAAAGGCCTCGGGGCTATAGATGCATTCGGTACTGAAATAGTCGAGCTTCTTGTGATGCGCGTACAGCACGATCTCCTTCTCGTATGAGTATTTGAGTGGCTTGCTTCTCTTGACTTCACTCGCATCGCTTCCGGTGACTATGCTCGTACTTCTCGACAAGCGAGGTAGGTCTCCCCGAAGAAGATTCATCAAAACAGTTTCTGCGACATCATCGGCGTTGTGACCGGTGACAACATGTTTAATCCCTAACATCTTCGCTCCCCGGTCCAAGGCCTGCCGCCGGAAGACACCACAATAGGTACAGTTACCTTTCTTACCAATAGCCTCGACGACTTGGTCCATCGTCCAGCCATAGAGTTCATCGTACCCTACGATTTTCAGTGGCATATCGTACTGAGTCGCATTGCGCTTGACTGTCTCGAGCGAGTCATCTCTGTAGCCCCTGATGCCCTCATCGATACTAAGGAGCACTAAATCGACCCCGTAGTTATGTCTATCGTTTAAGGTCTTGAGCACCGAAGCTAGGACGGTTGAATCCTTGCCGCCAGATGCACCGATGGCCACTTTTTCCCCTGGGAAGAATAGTCTTGACGATGTTATAGTGTGATGTATCTCATCTTCGAATATTCCGATGAAGCAACCCTTGCACAGTTTTTGGTGGTTTTTGGGCCTCTTAATCAACGCTCTCTCTGTCTTACAGAGGGCGCATAGAGCTGGTGGCATTGTTCGACGTTCTCGTCTCTCTAGCTACCTAGGTAGGTATGACGAGTGATGGAATAATAGAAAGAAGAAAAAATAAAGGAATGTATACGATATGCTATCTAGACACCCTAGTAGGTACCTAGGTAGCAAATAAAAATTGAGAACTCAAGGTTTGTTAGTGTCGACTCAATTCTTTGCTTAACTTTACTTAAACCTAGAAGTCTTCCACGAAGAATCTGTAGTGGGGCAAATAACAGAAAGATACAGCAGTACATCGGGTGGAGGGGTAACCCGAGCTAGTCTTATTCCAGTCTAGCTTATACTTACCATTTACCGATCTTTTACCTGTTAGTGCCAAACCCTACGCACAACTTATTTTCTCTTCCAAGTTCGCAACTTTTCATGATATTTCTTTCTTTCCTCTTCACACCTTTAAACTTGGTCGACTTTCTTTCACTCAACAACGACCACACGACCAACTGATAAACATGGTAAGTTTTTGATACTCGGGATTGCTTGTGTGCTTGCACACTCAATCAAATGATGATTTATTGGCGCTCGCTTGCCGAGCTGCTTTGTTTCCGCCTGTCGTCTTCGGACGCAGGTGAAGAACTGGCTTGAGATGCTCGCGTGGTGTGCAGAAATGCCACTCGCGATCATCTCTCTAGAGTTCAAGGAAGACTACAGTCAATGGAATACATTTGCTGATGTCTTTCTTCTCAATGATAGCCTCCCAAGTCCGGTAAGAAGGCCGCTCCGGCCCCCTTCGCTTCCAAGGCGGGTTCGAAGAAGGCTCCCAAGGTGAGTAATATCGTTTAATTATCCCCTTCCCTTCTCAATCAAACTCGATGACATGCTGAACATGTTGATTAGAACCCTCTCATCGAGAAGCGACCCCGCAACTATGGTGTCGGTCAAGACATCCAGCCGAAGCGTAACTTGTCACGCATGGTGAAGTGGCCCGAGTATGTCCGTCTTCAGCGCCAGCGCAAGATCATCAACATGCGCCTAAAGGTGCCGCCTGCGATCTCCCAGTTCCAGCACGTTCTTGATCGCAACACTGCCGCCCAGGCATTCAAGCTCCTCAACAAGTACCGACCCGAGTCCAAGGCCGACAAGAAGGAGCGACTAGTCAAGGAGGCTACCGCCATCAAGGAGGGCAAGAAGAAGGAGGATGTTAGCAAGAAGCCTTACGCTGTCAAGTTCGGCTTGAACCACGTTGTCGGCCTGATCGAGAACAAGAAGGCTTCGCTCGTCCTGATCCCCAACGATGTCGACCCCATTGAGCTCGTCATCTTTCTCCCCGCCCTCTGCCGAAAGATGGGTGTCCCCTATGCCATCATCAAGGGCAAGGCCCGTCTCGGAACTGTTATCCACAAGAAGGTATGCATCGGCCAAATCATATAATTCATACGACGTAGCTAATCAAATATAGACCTCCGCCGTTCTGGCCATCACGGAAGTCCGATCCGAGGACAAGAGCGAGCTGTCCAAGCTTGTCAGCGCCATCAAGGACGGTTATCTTGCCAACTCTGAGAACGCCCGACGACAGTGGGGCGGCGGTATCATGGGCGCCAAGGCCAACAAGCGTACCGAGAAGAAGAAGAAGGCTCTCGAGCAGGCCATCAAGGTCTAAACATTACGCGTACGGTCATGGGTCACGATTTCTCTAGATTCTCACGGTTAAGGCGTTGGAGGTGGTAAAAGGGAATACCAAGCAAATGGATTTGCATACAGCCTACTTCTATCCCCAGAATTTGACCGACGACCAATGTGACAATGATTGACAGACGATCCTGCGAGATGCGGCCCCGTGAAGTGTCCTTTTATGCCGTACGCCAACGCTAATTAATAGGGCCAAGGCTTACAGCTTACAAACATGTCTTGGTATTTATTTAAAGTAGATGAATTTCTCGGTTTCAAAGTAAGCTGTACTATGTAGTTGATTTATACCGTCCGCACCTGGTATAATTAGAAATTGCCGCATGAGGATGGTCAAGCCGAGCCGAGCCAAGCAAGAGAGCCAAGCAGAGCCAAGCGGCCAAGCATCGCCTCGTTATTGCATTCCCATCTAGAAGGACAAAACGGGCATTCAAACAGAAAACGTTCCTGAGCGCTGGGTCTGCACCCTCGCATTGCCCATCTCCTCCTCCCCGGCCGCACGGTTCGAAATGCTGATAAGAGGTAGGTATAGTGATGTACACATATAGCGAGTTTCGCGAGGGTATGAAATGGAAAATCACCCGGGCGGTATATTAGGTAGGTTAGGTAGACTGAACTACACTACATAGTAGGTAGTGTATCTATTTCAGTAGTGTAGGTAGATGGTTTGGTAATATATGCATGCAATTAGTAGTATAGATTCAGTGAAGTCGATCAGGAGGCATCTCAATGCCCAGGTTATCTCGTTTGAGATTCCAAGATTCCAAGATTCTAATGTAACCTACCTATCTATCTTAGATGCCTGGCTGCCTGGTAAAGAGGCAGGCATATGTACAGGCATAGTTATTACCTAGGTATATTAGGGGTACCTGGTATGTGCACGTGGTGTAGTTATGTTATTTTATTTTATTTTATGTCATGTTATCTGGTTATGTAGGCCAGTTATGTAGTGTATAGACGGACAAGGATTCGCCCGTTTGATAATACTATGTGCTATTAAAATACTAGGTAGGGCTCTCACCGCTTTGGCAAGCAAATGCCGCAGAGCCCTGTCCGGTTCCTGGGAAGGAGGGGGCAGGGATGGATTTCCTTCGCTGAGCGAGAGCACGTTGGGAGCGGATTGGCTGCTGGACTTGTTGATTGCGTCGCTACCGGGGCTGGGGATTGGCTGCTCGGACATGCTTGCGTGGGTGCGCCTAGGCTAGCTTACCAATGTTGCCGTACATTCACTACACTACACTACACCACCACCACCGCCGCGCTACCATAGGCTAGGTACGCATGTCGAGTAGATAGCACCTAGCAGCTGTCTGTTCTTGTGCTGTTCTGTTCTGTCTTACCTTAACCCACCTATGCCTATGCCTATGCCTATCAATCTCTCTAGCCTCTGTGCGGCGGGTTGGCCTGTGACAGGCAAGTTTCATATCCCCACGCCTTTCCCACGCGGAGGCAAAGGACGAGGGAACCACGGGTGTGGCGCCGAGAGGGACTCAGCTCGGCGCTATCGAATCTAGGCAAATCTTGGGCAAATTTGGAACCAGATACGGATATCTGGGCATCTGTATCTAACACTGCCTAGTTGCGTACGTACGCTAAGTATGTAGGTATTGCCCAGGCGAGGAATAAATAAGGTATTAAGGTTAAAGGAGATTTGATATGGCTTGGCCATGGTTTGAGGCGGGCCCCCCCTCTCTCTCTCCCTTCGAGATTACATAGTAATAGGTCGGGTATGTTATGTTGCTTTACCCCGGACTCCGGATAGACCGATCCTATCTCTCAAGAGATAGGATACCTGCCCTGATACCCTGACATAACCTGGGCAGGATGGGATGGATAGGTTTCGAGCCCAGCGTGTAGTGCGTAATATTAAAGCCTCAGGAGCTGGCTGATGCTGTTACTGCTACTGCGTCAGTTGCTTACGCCAAGTTCGTCGGATTTTATCATAGTACCCTAAGGAGCCGAGCCTCTTCCTACTCATCTCTTGTGCTACCTATGTGTCTAATTCCTGGTTCATTCCCTCCTACATAGTAGATCTGTATAAGTTACTCCGTTGATCCGCCTGGGGGGACGATACCTACCTACCTAAACTATCTAAAAGACGTGGTTTGTGATTCGGTATATCTATCTTACCTTGGTCATCCTCACGCACTCCGTCGTGCTACCAACCATCTCCGTTCGATCACGGCCCCCTCCGAGGGATCAACCGACCCAGCAGCAGCAGCAGCAGCAGCAGCATCATCAACAACAACGCAACTTCCAACCGAGGGCTAGGAAAAAACGGTCAGAGTTGTTTATTATTCAGCAAACGCACAAAGCAAAGATCCTAGTAGTTGTGGACAAGAGAGAGTGGGCGAGCAACCAGGTCTGATTGGGCTTGGGACTTCCTAATTCGCTCATTGTCCTAATCCCGCATCCGGTCACGTTTGGGTGGGATCTTGCGTTGCCACCCGTGGTCATTATACATAACATCCCAAGCGATATTCCGCCAGTCGCATATAAAAGAGCGCAGCCGGGCCTCGCTCGCAGCTTCGAGATGCCTGCTTCTCCGCGTACGTTTGTTCGTTCTTATCCCCCCCTTTAATCAAGTTACCCCGCCAAGAAGGAGGAAGCAACTCCTAGATCTAGATCCACAGGGGGTGGAAACCGGCATAATATACAAGAATAATACGCTTAATTTATTTTTATTCTTTGTTTTCGAGATCCCCGAGATTCGCGAGGGTAACTCTTCGAAAGGTCGCTCGCTTACAATGGCCGCAGAAGATGCCTTTGCCTATGCGCTGACCTCGAACCAAGCCTGGGCTGGTTATAAGAGCCACCAGAACCCCGACTATTTCCCCAAGTTGGCTTCGGGACAATCACCAGCAATCCGTATGTTTCACCCGTTTCCTTGGTATAATATCGATATATGAGTTACCACGTCCTTTGTTGAGATGCGAGGCGAGCGGGGACCCACCCAACAGAACACTAGCACGGTCTCGGAAGTGTGTATTCTTAGACCTTGCTAAGTGCGACTTTGTGAGGTGGAGATCCTCGTCCCTGCGAATCACATTATGAGGTGGAGATGACGAGATTAAATAAGGATAAGGCGGCTAATGTAACCAAACAGTATGGATAGGGTGCTCCGACTCACGGTGCCCCGAGACGACCATCCTAGGCCTGCAGCCGGGTGACGTGTTTGTGCATCGCAACATCGCCAACATCATCTCACCGACTGACATCAACACGGCGTCGGTGATCGAGTACGCGGTAGCACACCTGAAGGTCCAGCACGTCGTGCTATGCGGACACTCGTCGTGCGGGGGCGCAGCCGTAGCAGCGGGCGACATCCGCGTCGGCGGCGTCCTGGACACGTGGTTGGTGCCACTGAGAGCCATACGCAACGCCCACAGAGAGGAACTGGCAGCCATGGACGACGATAAGGCGCGCACCGTGCGCATCGCGGAACTCAACGTGGAGGCCGGCGTCAACGTCCTGATGAGCAACGCAGCGGTCCAGGACGCCATCGCCGAGAGGGGACTGCAGGTCCACGGCACAATGTTCGACCTCGGCCTGGGCCGCGTCCGGGACTTGGGCCTCGGCACGGCAAAGGGCGGACCTTACGGCCTGCCGGGAGCTAACAGCGACGATGTCGAAGTGGTCCGCGGAAAGCATGCCATGCTGGTGTTCGAGACGGAAGGCGAGGGAACCATGCAAGCTCGCTAAAGGAAACGAGCGACGGTAGTGCTTGGCAAATAGGGGCGTTTGAAACTTGCGTGACTATTACAAAAGTTGGTGTCTCGGTTTTCGAATTGGTCATATCGGCATGACACGGCACGCCACGGCGGCGGCCACGGCGGCAGAAGAGCATATCGGCAGGCGGGCGAGTGATATTTGGTGTGAGTTCGGACCAGTTGGCCCTTACGATACGATACCTCCAGGTCAAAGGTCCCTTGAATGGGCGGCGTTTTCGAGAAAGTCTACTACATGGCGATGGTATGATGGATAACTAGGTACGGATACCTTGGAATGGAATGGAATGATGATGCATTGCGTTTGCGTTTGCGTTCGCAATAGCACTGGCACTGGCACTTAACACTGGACGTGTTCTGGCATTTGGCAATTGGTGATGGTGTTGTTTATTGGTCTGGTCAAATATCTCAAAGTACGGCTAAGGCTAAGGCTAAAGCTAAACCTAAGGCTATGGAGATTCATATATCCTGCATAACTTCCCTTTTCATTCCGTGCCTACCCTATTCGTTCCGCAATTAGGAATTGAGTTTCCTGGTTGGCCCGTTCAGTTATCGTCGTGGCCGCTTTCTGTCAGTTTAGATTCATTTTCTCGTAAGTTGCCAAGCTTACCCCTCCTGTATTCATACGTCACTCTTGGTTAAAGTTGACCTTAAGGGTCGTGGTCACGCAAGCCTACAAGAGAGCTACCTACCTACCTACCTAGGTAGGTAGGAGGTAGGTAGGTAGGTAGTACAGGTGGGGTAGGTGCAGCTACCTAGGTCTATACGGTTAAGACATTGAGGAGGTACACACGGGTGTTTTACTTTTACTTTTACTTCTTTCAATTCGTACAACTTAGGTACCTACCATATGAGGTAGGTACTAATTATAACCATCTTTGTGACACCATCTCATCTCCATACCTACCTAGGTAGTGTCGAATTTCTTAGGGTGATAAAAGTAAAGAAATATATACCTCCTATCTCCCAAGTAGGCAGTATGTGTCAACGCCAAGATCCATAGCATTTTGAAAGACTCTTTGCGTATGCCCTTTTTTTAGTATCTACGTAATGATACCTATCTAGTCAACTAGTATAGGTAGGCGGTGATTATGTGTCCGTTTGTATGTACAGTATGTGTTCGGCCAAGCCTTGCCTTCATCTCGCCTTACCGAGGGTCCGATCTTCGATACAAACAACTAGGTAATCTCGAGATTGTCCTCAAGGATTTCTCTAATAATCTAGAACCTACCTAGGCGCCTAGGTATACACTCTGACACCTAACCTTACATGGTACATAGTATACGCAAGTCAAAGCCAATATTGTCAGTGGCTACCTAATCCTGGCACCTTTGTTTGTCAAAACCTACTCGTGCAGCTTGCCTAGACTCAGTTACCAGTTACCTACCACTCAAGGTATCAAGCCAGGATCAAATCGACTTCTTAACCCGACAGGTATAAGATCTTGTCTGCCTTAAGTGCTAATTCCGAAACCGGACTCACCGGAATCAAATGTCTTTGACCGTACTCTCAGACGAGCAAATCCGAAGTTTGTTGGGGAGTTTAAGTCTTGAAGAGGCTGAAGGCTTCATTGAGACGCTCAGAAATGCTCTGAACGAATACTCAACCGGTACACAGTCTATAGCAGATGGTGTGGTCCACCAACCCGAACGGACGTCTGTACATTCTAGTATTACTGGTGCGACCACATTGTTTATGCCATCGTATAGTGCGCTTGGCCATGCAGTAAAAGGTATGTTTTAGGTATCCAATATTATATTATCTAATATGAAATATAAAATATCGAAACTGACTAATGAACTCATAGTTGTGACTGTATCATCACCATCGTCTGACCCCACGTTACCTGCCATCAGACCTACCGGATCGGTGACCCTTTACTCACCCCAAGGATCGCCTATAGGTTTCCTACATGCCCAGACTTTAACTGCTTTCCGCACAGCGCTCGCCTCGTCATGTCTCCTCACCAAGCGGGCTACGGTTCGTACCTTGGCCGTGTTTGGCTCGGGCCTGCAAGCATACTGGCACATCCGCCTCGCCCTGATGCTGCGGGGCGATACCATCCGTGAAATCTTCATCATCAACCGACGATTCAGTGAAAGTGCAAGAGATACCTTCAAGAAGATATACGGCATCCCTCAAGAGGTCAAGCAGCGCGAGGGATGGGACCAAGCACAGTTCAGTCTCCTCACCCCCGGGTACGGGGAGTACGATAGGCTGCAGAAAGAGCACCTCAGGGCAGCGGACGTCATCTACTGCTGTACTCCCAGCACGGAGGATCTGTTCGACGCGAGCATACTGACGAATCATGAGGGCCGTAGGAAAGGTAGACTAATTGTGGCGGTCGGGAGTTACAAGCCGGATATGCGTGAACTGCCTCATGAGTTGCTACTCCAGGCCACCAAGATTCACGCACCGGGCCATCTCCACTACCACAAGCACGCCACGGAAGGAGGCGTCATCGTCGTGGATACACTGGATGGCGCATTGAAAGAGGCAGGCGAGATCATCGACGCCGGTTTAGAGCCTAAGAAGCTCGTCGAGTAAGTCCCTTCTTTCGTGCACTTTCGATAAGTATTATCATAAACACGAATCAAAGCTAACAGTCACAAAATAGACTAGGTGAACTAGTCATGATCGACAGACTTGCCCAAGAAGAACTAGAATCCCTCACAGAGCAGAGCAGCTCGACGGAAACGTCCTCCATGGGCGACTCCCTCGAGAAGCTGGACCTCGCCTCATCTAGCTCCGCTATGTCTACCGTATACGGCTCCGAGTCCGGCAGCGGCAGCAAGCGGTCGTCCTCGCGCAGCCCCAGCCGGCGAGGCAGCGGTCTATCCCTGCCCTTCCACCACCGCCGGAGCTCGAGCCAGCTGGTATCTTCAGACGATCAGCAGCAACACCAGCAGCAGCAACAACAGCCACAACACCAGCAGAAACAGTCGCAGCAGCAGTCCGCCCACGACAACCACCTGGCACGCTGGCTCACGGCCGGCAACGTCATATACAAGAGCGTGGGGCTGGGGCTCATGGACCTGGTGGTCGGGTTCGAGGTGGTGCGGCTGGCGACGGAGAGGGGGCTCGGCAGCCGCATCGAGGGGTTCTCTTCGTAGAACGGAGGGGACACTGCCGCCGGCCTTCTGGCACCTATCTTGACGGATCTGGAGCTGCCTACCGTGTGCGGTTGCTGCAGGGGCCACAGGCGGCGACGGATGACGCGGTAGACCGGGGGGTTGAGGTTGTAGCTGGGGAATTGATAATCCCGTCATTAGAATGGAATGCATAAGTGAGTACCGGGACGCATATCTAGATTCCTGCTGTGAGGTCTACGGCCTGGGCCTATATACAAAAAGCAGAAAGTAGAAAACAGAAGGCAGAAAGCAGAAAACGATAGATTACACGTAATATCGCGTGTTTGCTTGCTTGCTAGTATGGCATATTTTGGTCTTTGAGATACTAAACGCCCGCAGATATAATGTACACAATCGATGCTATTGTCTGACCGCCTTGAACTAACTACCCTTCCCGGCCGTGACCAAGGCCACACATGCATGCCTAGGTAGCTAGATAGGTTAATGTATGATGTATGATATATGGTACACGTATGTGACGGTATATCAAAAACCCTTAGATAGCGTTCCCATCTCGATCCATTTCATTTCGTTTCCGTTTCGGCTTCTGAAAATGCAGTACGTGATGGTACAGTAAGTACTCCTTTACTTTGAACTTCTGCTCGATAATTCTTCATCCCAATCCATCCATCGATCTGGAGCAAGTCGCTCACCCCGCCGTGCTCTACTCGGCAACCCAGACGGCGGCCATGCCCATGCCGGTGCCGATGCACATGCTGGTGACGCCGACCTTCTCGCGGCGGCGGCGGAGCTCGTACAGCAGGGTGCTGACCTGGCGGGCGCCGGTGCAGCCGAGGGGGTGGCCGAAGGCGATGGCGCCGCCCTTGGGGTTGATCTTCTCCTGGGGGATGCGCAGCTCGTTGGCGCACCACAGGCACTGGCTGGCGAAGGCCTCGTTGATCTCGAAGATGTCCACGTCGTCGTTGGTGAGCCCGCCCGCCAGCTCGTACGCCTTGGGGATCGCCTTCCACGGGCCCAGCCCCATCAGCAGCGGCTTCACGCCCACCACGCTGGCCGCCACGAACTTGCCCAGGATGGTCTGGCCGAGGCGCTCCGCGGTCGAGCGCCGCATCAGGAGCACCGCGGCGGCGCCGTCGGAGATCTGCGACGCGTTGCCCGCGTGGATGGACCCATTCTCGGCGAAGGCCGGGCGGATCTTGCCGAGGGACTCGGCGGTGATGCCGGGGCGGACGCCGTCGTCCTTGCTGACGGTGATGGTCTTGGTCTCGCCGCTCTTGGGGTCGGTGAACTGCACGGTGAGCGGGTGGATCTCCTCGTCGAAGAGACCCGCCTGCTGGGCCTTCAAGGCCTTCTGGTAGGAGGAGGCGGCGAAAGCGTCCTGGTCGGCGCGCGAGACGCCGCGGTCGCGGGCCATGTCCTCGGAGAGGACGCCCATGGGCACCTTGCAGTTGGCGGCTTCGGGGTGCGACTCAAGGAGCTCGGAGAACTCGGATACGGCATTGGGGCTTTCGGGGACTGTCAGCTAGAGAAGTCGAGGGTGGAAGGTAGGGGTAGGATAGGAAGAAAGCTAGCTCACCCGTATTGCGTGCTCATGCTCTCGACGCCGGCGCCGATGCCGACCTCGATCATGCCGGCGCGGATCTGGTTGGCGACGTCGACGCAGGCCTGCAGACCCGAGGAGCATTGGCGGTTGAGGGTTCGGACGGCGGCCGTCTCGGGGAGACCCGCGACGAGGGCCGCGGCGCGCATCTCGGTGGCGCCGCCGCCGGGAGCGAGCACCTCGCCGACGCACACGTCCTCGACGAGGGCCGGGTCGATCTTAGACCGCTCCAGGAGCCCCTTCAGCGCGCCCGCCATCAGGTCAGACGCCTGTGTGTCCTTGAACCCACCCTTGCCGCCTTTTGTGAACGCCGTCCGCAGACATGCTGTTACCACGACCTATATCCGCCCGGGATTATTAGCTTCGCTGGAGTGTAAATGTTGGGTTGTGTCGGAGGGACTCACGTCGTCTGGGTTCTTCTGGAGGATCTTCTCGCGTGCGGATTTGGAGCCGGAGATCTGGCCGGAGATTTGTGATAATCGCTCGAGTGCTGTTGGTGTTTCGTTCTGTCAGCTACGATTCCCGCCATCGGAGCTGAGGTAGGTTATGTACTTACCACCCATTGTTGCTTTTTGTGTGATTCTCGTCTGAATAGTAGGGATGAAGTATGAGTGGTGGTAATATGGTGGGCTGATATATAGTGCGACAAAGTTTTCTTAATTATACAGTTGTAAAGGAGAAGATTGAAGAAACGGTTCTAGAGTTCCAGAGTTTATGATTGTAGTGGATGGAATATGTAAATGGATCTGACATGTTAAAGTTACCTCGGATGCAAGGGTATGCCTAGGCGGTTGTAGGTTGCGCTTGCAAAGTTCCGGGCACAAATTAGGAGCTCTAATGCGCTAACCGTTAACGCTGATGTCAGAAGGACCCATTAGAAACCGGCCGAGGCACACATGTCGAAGCCCGTCTTTCCTTCTTCCTTCACCACTCTTTTTTAGCGTCGGAATTTAGACTGTTTTCACATGCCAACCGTCTGTACTAGCTAGCCAGCCAGCTAACTTGCCCCAGACTTTCTCCGACTTCCCCAAAGCAATAGCTAATGGCTAATACTTAGCCACTAAATATTGAGGGGATCTTGTGACTTTACATGCCTTCCCCGAGCTGAACCCCAAGTACCTAGCCGGAATTGTTGAAATGTCTCGGTGGCTTACTGATCGGTCGGATTATTAGATTTCACGAAGGTACCTAGGTCTCACATTTGTTTTCACAAGACCCGGATCCATATCAAATATGAATATTTATAAATATAAACGGCTCTGTGGTTTCTGAGCTCATCTTTCTGATGCTAGATTTTCCAGCTAGTTAAATATCTTGGGCTTCAAGTTGTACTGATGTAGACCGCCTACCTGTCTAAGTAAGCTGGCTGGTATGTAGTGTAGGTACTCTTCTGGTAGACTAGGTATGTAAGACCTCAGTACCTGTACTTTGATGATTGGGTCAGTTGTCTCAGTTTCCAATATGTTAGACGTATGACGCATTTTCTACCCCAACCAAAAATTATCAAGTGATAAACTCTTGAATTTATGTTAGGTACGAGACTCGCCGGTCACTACATAACTACCTGCATATCCCTTGCATAATCACTGACCTATCAGGTAGGATGGGCGTTAATAAGCAACGCTGTCTAGATTATATTAAAATAAATAACACGGGGAAATCCTAGAATCTAGTTCTTAGAGAAACAATATGTAGCGACTTCGAGATATAATACTATGTCATGTCCATAAAGCTCGTATATACGCGAGATTAACCAAGAACCCATAATCATCACTTTTCCCTAAGCCGGTATTTAAAAAATTTAACCCCAGTCTATAAATATCAATTCAGTGTCGTGAGATCCCAATCTTACAGTCGTTCCCGTTGATGGCAGCCATAAACATACAACATTCTATCCTCGAGATGCAATTCGAGCGAAAGATTCCCTCGTGTTTACTCGGTCGACATCGTACGGGTTACCTTCGTACGTCCTGCTAACAGTACGCGCGAGACTATGGCCGGAATTGGTGGCAAAAGAATCAGTACGCCTGTGAGCTCTTAGAGAGCCCGTATGTCCGGCTGGGGCACTGCCAACGCTCGCGCGCTTCTCGCTCTCTACTTCGTCGTCTATTTGCTGTTCTTCTTCGGATTCTTCGCGTTCGGAACCGGCCTGGTCGTCTTGCAGCTTCGCTATGAAGGCGGCGGACTCGGCTGCGAACTTGCACTTTTCCCGGATAGCCGCTCCGTACTTGTAGAAGAGGAAAGGAAACGGGACACACGCGAGCGCCAGGAAGGCGGGAATGGAGGACGCCCAGTGGATTCCGAGGTCGGCGTACATGTAGGTGGTGAATAGGGGGAAAGCCGCACCGAATAATGAACGGAGAACGGAATTGGCAGCCAGGACCGAGGCGGCGAAGATGGTGTAAGAGTCAATAAGGTAGTTCAAGATGCTCAAGAAGACCAAGACCATTCCGAAGCCAAATGGAACGCCAGCCGAAATGCTCGCTATCCAGTGTATTTCGGGAGAATTAGTCCAAGCGAACCAGAAGAGACCAATAGGCAGGAATACACTCCCAACCATGGTCGATGTTAGGCGAGCCTCTGGAGGGGCGAAACCGCCGTGCATCTGCTGGATCCGGATATACCTTTTGTTGTCGGGGAAGGAATACGCAATCGCGAAGAGCATGCCGACCAAAATGCCCAGGAAGGAAAGGCCCCCTATTCCCGCGCTCCATCCTCGCTTCTGTTGGTAAACGATAGGAAACGCCGCAAAGAGCATATAGAGGGTCCCGTATATTATGGCGAGATAGAGGGACAAGAGAAAGACGATGGGCTCCCTGAAGAGCAGAATCCAGGGCCGGGAGAGAGCGATTTTGAACGACTCGCCCAAGGCGACGCGCCCTTGGTCACGGTCGATAACGCTGAGGTAATGTTTCCCGTTCATTTGCGCTAACTTGGCCGCGCGTTTACGCAGCAGGACCGGCGCGTATGTCTCGGGCACAAGCAATGTTCCTATGATCCACAAAACGCCGGAAAACGCGGCCAGAAAGCCCATAACCCAGCGCCACCCGCCGCCTACGCCTAAGAAACCGCCGATAATTGGCCCAAGCACGGGACCTAGGAAAGGCGCAGCCGCGAAGATGGCCATGGCCTGTCCCCGTTCCGAAGCCGGGAACATATCCGCAATGACGCCACCCGCGTTGGTCAGCGGGGACGAGCCAAACGCGCCGGCGAAGAATCGGAGGATCATCAGGGTCTTGGCGTCCTGGGCACCGGCGCACCCGGCGTTGAATGCGGTCAACGCGCCGTATGTGAAGAAGAAGAGGACTTGTCGGCCGAAGAGCTCGCTAAGGGGGGCCCATAGCAGGGGGCCGACAGCGAAGCCGACGACGAAGAGCGACACGCCCAGGATGGCGATCTCCTGGCTGATTTGGAATGCGGCCATGATCTCGGCCACGCCACCGGAATAGGCGGAGGACACGAGCGCGACGGCGAGGGTGGCGACGGCGACCACGCCGGTGATAGACCACCGGGTGAAGGGGCTGAAGTTCATCGGGTTCCGCGGGTCGTTCGAGATCCATTTCACCAGATACGGATCTTCTTCTGTGCCGGAACCTTCATATTGGTGATTCGCGACCTCGGGGGTTATACCGGCTTGGTCGACAACCAGTCGCCAACGGGATAGCTCCATGCTTACTTATCCTCCTTGGTCAGTCCGTTATTGCCGGGGGGTGCGTTTACACCGCGGCGCAAAAAGAAGGAAAGAAGGAAAGAAAGGAAGGAATAAAAAAAGGGCCTTCTCTGGTAAGAAAGCTTACCGAGGTAGGTATGAAGAAAATGCAGGAAATGCAGAAAATGATGCGAGGGCTTCAGGGATAGGATTCACATATGGCGCAGGAAAACGAGGAGCCGAACTAATTATATTATTTAGGGCAAGACATCCTGCGGCTCAACCATGAGTAATTATGATGAAATGGTGGGCGCGGGACGATGCGAGTCGGGTGAAGCGCAACTGATTTAACCGTTAGCTCCATCATGGATCATGGGAAAGGGGATTACTAGGGTAAGCGATTGCCTCGGATGGTCGGTTTGTAAAGCAAGCCCGCGTTGAAGTTATTTGTAATCGCCTGATACCTCATGAAATAGGAGCGGTCTTGATAGCACCTACCGCATTCGGAACGATCCGCTACGAGCTGTGAAAGAAAGAACCTTATGCAGTGTAATTATTAGTGGAAACAAATAAAATCAGGAGCGGACCGCGGTACATACGGACATAAAATTTATATCTCCTGTTAGTTATACAAACTTATACACACGCTAAGACCTTAGCTTACATCCATTATAATTACCTAGTGTAGTACCTACCTACCTAGGGTATCCTACGTGCTAGGTACTACTAGTGTAGGTAGGTAGGTACAGGTAGGTACCTAGATAATTATATCCGCAAAGTACCTATCCGCTAAGCTAAACTCGGTGGACATAGGAGCCGGATATATCTTGACAATGACAATGAAGGAAGGACTCGTCATGCTTATACCCATGGTCACACACCTAAATCATAAATCTAGTGTAATATAAGCCTAGTACGGTAAGTGGTTCAATGGATGTTCTTGGTAATCCTGAATAGCACAAACCCCTAATCTAATCTCCATTATCTCCGATCACCTTTCTCGTCAACGGGTTAATGCTTACATATTAAATGTAGGCAAACTCTTAGCCCGACTTGAGATTCTTCCCTACCTACCTAGGTACCTAGGTACCTACCCTGCTACCTAGGCTGGTACCTCGGTAAGTTGGGCATCAACAAACATTGAGACGCCATTTTCTAGTTCCTCATTAGACGGGTCAGGGGCATTGAATTTGACACCATGCCATTCAAGCCGCATTTTCCATATAATATTCAGAGCCTGCGGGTCGTTTTGATCGAGGAGTTTGATTTCTTCTTCTGTCAGCCAGACAGGTAGTCTGAGATGGTCTTTTCTGACTGTCCCAGTGTAATTCTCACCTCGAAATCCGCGTTTAGATACAAGAAGCCAACCTGAGTCATCGGTACCTCGTCACGGACCACATCAACACATATCCTGCGTACACGAGCTAGAAGTGGATTTATAATCCGGCAATATGTCGAGAGGTTTGTGATCGCTAAGAATCTCAGGATGTCCTCTGGTGGAAACCCTTTTTGCCGATGGTACTCCTGGGCTTCATTCATCAATCTTTCGAGTAATTTGCCGTGAAACCTTACAGTTGCTACTGACGGGTCGTTTAAACGTTGGCCTAAGAGGCTGTCTGGCCTGGCAAAAACCTGACTGGGTTATAGAGACAATTCTCTAGACTCGTAATATCTCGTGATGCTCTAGGTAGAGCACCACACCTTCAGACCATCCGAACCGCAAAGATACCAGATCAACGGCAAATTTTTCTCCGGAAGGAAGTGTAATTCGAAACACAGTATGTGGGCGTAGGATTGTTGTTGTCTTTTTGCAATCTGCAAAGACACGAATTAGCGAACGACCAACGTTCTTCACGAGCAAGGTCACCTCCTCGACATCACTGCACAGATCTAGACAGCATTAGTATCCATGATAAGCTGTGAACAATACTAGGGGAATAATGATTGGCCAACTTACTACTCCAGAGCCACGTTTTCAGCGGTCGAGCCAGGGGGAATATCTCTGGGCATATTGATTCATCATAGCCATTGACCTATGCCTTGCCGTGGGAAAGATGTGACGAGGCCAATGTTGTGCCTGACATGTCCGGCTACAATAGCCCGTGGATATCGTATATCTTAGAGGGTTAACACACCGGATTGAACAGTGACCACAGACGAGGATTGTTGGAGCCTTACAATTAGCGCACTGTAGAGGAATGGTGAGACGATTCGGGAGATAGTCATGGTCGGTGATTTGCCTTCGCCCATAATTGATTTTGGGTCTCATAGACATTGGCAGTGCCTCCTCCACTCGACCCTGGAATATCCGTTTGCTAAAAGAGAGATATCGCAGCTGTGTCTCTCCCCAGTGGTTAGCCGGGGGGCTCAGAAAAAGAGGAGCCAACACGTAAGCCATTCCGACATGCTAGAACTTCGTTGGCGAGACTTCTCAGGCAGGGTATATCCGGATTTTCTCCTTGGTGGTTGTCTGTTCGATGTAAGAAGCTTCTGATGGCTTGCCGATATTTGAAGTCCTGATCTATATCGGGCCTGATCTTCACGGAATGGACCACCGAGGTCCTTGAAGAATGCTCCGACAGCATTCGTTTCGGCCATGATGCAAATTCGTGCGAATAATTAAGATATATGGTTATTAAAGGAGAGGGAATGTAGTTAACTGGTGGAGTGAAGGCGAGCTCACTATTCTGAAAACCCCTGATCTGAAATGATGGCATATTATAAGCAGGTTTGAAGGAGAGTCTGTCTCGTTGAAATAATAAAAGGAAGAAGGTTTTCTAAGCATTGGTATTAGAAAACTACTGTGCTTAGGTAAGGATGACACTGAGATGTATTGTTCACCTTCCATACTTGCTATATAATAGGGTGATCAATTACTTTATAGTTTCCAAGGTTTTCAATTAATATTTTGACCATGAATTAGGAATGATAACTCTTCTGGTAAGCATATATCACCGCCCTTATACCTTACGGGGACTTGTGTGACCTATTACAGATGATTACCTAGGTAATCTATATACACGGAGATACCTGACCATTAATAGTTACATTTTGACAACCATAGAAAAGTGTGTAGCAGTCGTAGCCCTAGGTGAAGGTAGGTCCTCTAATAGACGGTGATTACTTACCTGGATTATGATTTACAGATTTCACCCCTATAATTTCCAAGGGAAAGAACTAAAGAGCGTTCCAGCCTTTGAGTCACAGCAGACCCCCTTAGTATTCGAGTGACTAATGACCTATGGATCTACCTAAGTATCTATTTGAAGCTATTCAAACCCACATAGTTAATAAATCTCCAAGCGGGCCGCATGTTTTCCACCTACGCCCCCCTTTCTATTTGCCCACATAAAACCGGATCTTATATTCCTTCTATGCTTAAGCCCATTACATTTAGGTTGATTTATTGAGACGCGGGTGACTACAAAAATATGGTAGTTTCAAATCTGTGTCTTTCTAGCTAAGTAATATGAAGCTAGTATTGCTTCTCCGTTCGCTTGAAGCCTTGTTAGGGAAAAGGGGCATCTTTAACGTGGAAACCGGTATGGAAAAGGGGGCCGGTATAATATAGGGACGGGTGTAGTAACGGGGGTAATAATGGGATAGGTGTAAGCACAGGTGTAAGTAAGGACGGCGTTATATAATGATGGATATCATGACGTGGCAACGGATATAATAACGGAGCAGGTGTGGTAGCAAAGACAATATAGTTACGAAACGGGTGTAATCATAAAGAGACTACGTTATGCTGCAGGACGGCTAGCCACATGGTGATTCCTCATTATGATCGTTGTGCAGGATATTGTACTCTGTAGGGTGGTAAAGCCGGCATTGTAATGGTTATTGATTACCGCATGCATAATGGTCTTACTATTGTACTCTGCTTGAGCCAATACTCACCTCCGAGGTCCTCTATGCATTGATGTTGTGTAGCCTAGGGAATATCAACAGTGCCGATCCCACCACACCGAGCTTGAAGGATCTTATAATTGGATATATACCTCTAGGTAGGTAGTTATAAATGGTGCTGCCCTGCCTGGGGGAGATGAGTTGATACAGTGTCCGTTCGTAGTCTCTTGATGTCTGTTATAATACCACAGTTCAAATTGAATTATATTGACCCATCCCTTTATCTGGCGCTATGTCACTTCTAACGGGCCTCCTGGACTTGATTGGATACCCCACTACCTTTTTCCTCCTCGTCCTCATCTGGTATACACTCTCGGCTGTCCATTCGTGGTATCGCCTCCGTCATATCCCTGGTCCATTTATAGCATCGTTCTCGTACTTGTGGCTAGCTCGTTGTGGTTTAAACGGGAAGCAGCTTGAGGCCCTCGAGGATGTCAGTAAGAAGTATGGCTCGCTCATTCGAGTCGGCCCTAGTGACCTCATGACCGATGATCCAGAGGTCCTGAAACGTTTATCAAGCGCGAAGAGCAAATACTGGAAGTCAGATTGGTACAGTGGCAACCGTTTCAACCCGTATCATCCAACTATGTTTATAACGTTGGACCCAATAGCCCATGATAAAATGAAGGCTCAGATGTGGCCCGGGTATAATGGCCGTGATAACCCTAATGTTGAGGCTAATGTCGACTCCCAAGTTAACATCTTGATTGATATAATTCGAAGGAAATACATCGCTACGTCCGGCGCAGGGGGATTTCGCCCCCTCGACCTATCGCAAACTGCTTTCTATTTCACATTGGATGTCATTTCAAAGTTGTCACTGGGGCAAGAATTTGGATGCCTTGAAACTGAGTCGGATCCATACGGATTTCATGACAGTATAGCTAAGGGACTGCCTATAATAGCCGTATCCCAGGATGTGCCATGGGTTCGGAAAATCGTATACTCTACTCTTGGCCTGAAGCTCTGGGGTCCCAAGGAAACAGATGCTACGGGGTTTGGGAGGACTATGAAGTGAGTAACCTTAACAGATCACTCTTTTTGATATACGTTCTCCTATGATTGATTACTGAACTATATTTGCAGACTTGCGAATGAGGCCGTGGGAAAGCTATTCCGGCCGAATGCTAATAAGGAGGAAAAAACTATTCTGGTAAGATCACTTGCATACTCTATCCTTTAAAATCTAATACGTAAAGCATGCAAGGCGTCGTTCGTCCGCCACGGTCTCACGAAAGTTCAATGCGAAGTCGAGTTGCTTTTCATATTTGTAGCTGGCTCCGACACGACCGCTTCCGCCATCCGGATCACCCTGCTATATATATTGTCGACACCGCGGGTATATCAGCGGCTGAAGGATGAAATCACGGCAGCTGTCAAAGAGGAACGGGTATCGTGCCCTATCACGCAAGCGGAGGCCAAAGACCTACGTTATCTTCAGGTAAGTACGAAGTCCATTCCCAAAATTTAAAGGACTGGGGCTACGATTTGCAACATTTTCAGCCCCTTAAATAGGTAAATACAGCATCAAACAAGCTCGCGGGTTTAACAATGTGAGAACTAGGCCGTAATTTACGAAGGCTTGCGAATACGTCCCGTTACAACTAGTATGCTCGCCAAAGAAGTGCCCCGCGGGGGCGACACAATTAATGGCAAGTTTATTCCAGGGGGGACGACGATAGGCACAAATTTCTTGTCTCTCCAGCGCTCAAAAGCCATGTTCGGCGAAGATGCTCATATCTTCCGACCCGAACGGTTCCTGGAAGTCGACGAGAGAGCTTGTGTTGAGTTGCAGCGACACGTCGAGCTCACTTTTGGCTATGGCCGATGGATGTGCGCTGGCAAACCCATCGCGATGATGGAGCTGAACAAGATATTCTTCGAGGTATGCTTTCCATTCTCAACCAGTCACGCCCATATACCATTATAATATTCCAGTGACTTATATGGCTCACTTATGATGTAGTTACTGCGATATTTCGACTTCCAGCTTGTGAACCCCCAGAACCCGATGACCACTGCCAGTCATGGACTCTACATTGATAAAGGGCTGTTCGTGAGGGTCACGGAAACTAGGTTACTATAGTTACCTGACTTGAGTTGGAGTAGTATTATAACTTATATATAATACGTACCTAGAATTGGTACTTTGTATTCTCGAGTCAATGCATAATTACATCAATATTGGAACCATTTCTTGGTGGCTGGTGCCATCAATATTAATCATCTACCAACCAACAATCATCGAGATATCGGCCACCCTACTGCAGCCAGCTTTACCTTTAATGGTAGGATTTAGCTACCTACCCCAATTTCAGACCATTTACACCCTTCGTGTAACCCCCAATGCCTCCTTGACTGCTTGCAGATGGATCATGATCGACGTAATGGTATAGCTACAATGGGCCATCATGGGGTTCCCCGGCTTCCCCTCAATCCACGATCCCCATACTTTACTAGCCTAGTTTGCCTCTTAAAATATAATAGAACAGCTCTTCCAGATATAACATAACATGAATGCCTAGGTACCTAGTTGTACCCGGTGATTTAGATTAATCTGCTTCAAACATGGCACTCTTTCTATATGTTACCACCATCCTAATCGGTATCCTTTCCGCGCTTCTATACGGCCCTCTCAAGCGCGAAGCTACAATTATAGGATTGACCCGACCGCTTGGCTCGTGGCAGATCGTCCATGGGATTGAGAACCGCGTGATCCTTAACACTGTTGCTTGCGAGGACCTGCACTACCACGAACCATCTGGTATGCTGTATTCAGCATGTACGGGCGATATGGAAAAAGCAGCCGGTTGGTTTCCGGGGTATGTAAACTCCGTTCGTTATGAGATGCGTGAGAGTTGAGATTTGAGCTACCTACGAAGCTAACGCATTCTAAATTTAGGGCCAGCTCGTTAGATCATCCCGAAAACCCGGGCTACGGGACATTGGTAGTGATTGATTCAAAGGTATTAACTTCCAAGGTTGTGATAGTCATTAATCCTCTTTGAGTAACTGATTCTCATATTGTCTGGCATACTTATGCTATATAGACTATGAATGCGAAGAAGCTCTCGCTTGAAAATTTCCCACCCACGCCATTCGTGACCCATGGGATTAGCCTCTATCATCACCCCTCGGATCCCAACACCGTTTACATATTTGCCGTGAACCACCGCCCAAACACGCTCTGGACGGCGTCCTCGTCGAGTGAACATAAAGCGGCGTCACGCATCGAGCTATTTGTACATACGGTCGGAAGTGATACAGCGAAGCATATAAGGTCTATCTCACATCCGCTAATTAGAACTCCCAACGACATCCTTGCCCTATCGGAAAAGGAATTCCTCGTCACCAATTGCCACTACTACCGTGATGGTGTCATGCGTCTTGTAGAGGATATCAGCCATAGACCATGGACCGATCTGGTGCATGTGTCTATCGACCATGAAACCAACGTCACCGCAACAGTTAGCCTCGATTCGATCGGAGGCAACAATGGCTTGGGCTGGGGCCCGAACCGGCAGGTTCTGATCTCGGATGCTACAGGTGGCACTCTCTACTTCGCCGAACTCGAAGGGGGCAACAAAACTCTCTCGGTCTCCCACTCGGTCCTCGCAGACGGCGTCGTCGACAACCCAAGCTTTTTCTCGGACCCATATGCCGGAGTCGATGGCAAAGACTACAGCGGGTACATCCTGCCCGGCCTCGGGCGCCCGATTGACTTCCAGTTGAACTACAAGGATCCTACGGGGAAAGCCCCTATTCCGAGCATTGTCTGGTATGCCCCAGCAAGTGCAGGCAAGAAGAAGGTGAAGGGCCGCGCGGAGCAGCCACGACTCTTGTTCTCGGACGACGGAAGCTCCTTGAGGTGCGCGACGACGGCAGTGATCGTTGCTATCGATCCTGCAACCAACGATGGCAAAAGAGAAGGATGGCTATTCGTGACGGGGGTTATAGCACCAAATATGCTGGCTACGAGGATAGACTTCGCTACTACTCTGTCGTGAGGTATCCGTCATTGGAAGATGACGGAATAAAATATTTAAAATTTCGACGAAGGTAAGGTTATTTCTGGCGGTGTATGGTTTTCATTACTGATTCTCGATGGGATGAGGTAGATTGATTGAGGATATTTGGCTTGATTATTCATTAATCAAGATTTACCCCTGTTTAGGGGGGTTATTGGTCACTGGTGTATTACGAACTGAATGAATCTATCCGCCTAAATTTACTTACACGAGCGCATGTAGACCGAACCTTGGTCTCTCATCGCGTGCATGAAAGATCTTAGTTCAAGCCCAAAGGATATACGCAATAGTACAATGACCTTCAAGACCCGGTTTCTTTGTTCCTTTGAATATTCTACGCCACAGAGGTATTACTGGTACATTCCAGGTTGTTATGTTTAAATATAAAGTAGAGCTAAGTTTCGAGGAACAATCCTTATGTTCAACTTGACCAAACTACCTAATCAAGAGATACCGACTATTCCACTTATTCGTCGAATATCATGGAAACTACAGGCCACACAGCGAGGAAGGAGACTCCTCTTGAGAAGGCTACTCGTGTGTTCGAGACCTTTCTAGCAGTCTTAGTAGCGTTTTTCTTATGCGAGAACATCTGGTTCATCGACGAAATATTTTTCCGTTCGGGGATAGCTATAATTTGCCAAGGCGTAGTTGACCTCTAATATGACGGAGAGTGGGACCTAAGAATCATCTGGTATATCATCACCTATGCTGTGGTCATCTTTTCATGCTTCCTAGGTTTTCTCTGGATACCCAAGATTGCCCAGTTCCGAGATCGTCTAATCTCGAGGAGAGTTAGAAACATAAAACTATATTTATGGCGGCTTCCTTTCTATACAACACTGATTGGATGGTACCTCTGGACATATGGGATTTGGCTAGCTGGACGTATGTATGTGTCATCGGTTTTAATCTCATTCAGGCTCGCGTACTACTAGGATAACAGGTGATTAATTTGGCCAATCCTAAAACCGAGACCAACACTAGACCTATATCGATGGTAAGAGAGAAAGACGGAGGGAATAGTTAGTATGTCTTTATTTTATAAGAAAAGGTATCTAAGTTAGGTAAGTTAATAGGTCTTCTAAATAAAGAGATAATGTCATTATACTACCTAGGTACCGATAAGAGTATTTTGTTATTAGTCAGAATGATGCTTGAATCGAAACATAGCCCCTATTAATAGCAACTTAATAACCATAAGATTAAGTGTATAAATATAATGTCTTATATGTGTACCTACCTAGTAAAACAATTGTTTTGGTTATTCTCCTTAAAACTACCTACCTACGACGATTTAGGTTAAAACGGTCTGTATCGTACTTCACATGTTACGTCGACAGATATTTGCTTTTTAGGATAGGGGTAGGTATCTAAGGTATTATGCTTTGAGTACCAATGAGGTTGTCGGCTAAGATCAACCGATGAAGAGTCATGATTAGCCCCATACTTCCCGCGCTACGTCTCGCACAAGTTGTAATTTCTCCCACATCGTCTCCATCGTCATCCCTTTACCTCCAGCTAAGCTACTGCTACTAAACCCACATTGCGGACTAATGGCAAGGCATTCCATTGATTCCTCCCGGCTTATACCCTGAGCACTGGCAATGACCGCAGCGGCGGCAGAGATATTTTCTTTGATCGTGCCCGGGTCTTCCAGCTCCGGTATCTTGGTCGAGACAAGGCCCAGAACCACATTTTTGCCTTTAGGGAGGAACCTCAACGGCTCGAAGCCGCCTGCGCGCTCGAGATCGTCAAATTCAAGATAGTACGTCTGATAGTTCGTTTCGTTGAAGAGCTTATGGGCGATTCTCTCATACGATCCTGAGACCCAATGTGTGGACCCAGACATGTTACCGCGACAAAGATGCATCCCCGCGTGCAGATCTGCTGGCTTGTTTGCCAAAAGCTGGTTATGAGTTCTTGTATACAGATCTAGAAGTTCGTCGGTGTCTGTGCCGTCCTTTTTGCACCCTTCAAGAAATTGAGAGGAACAAAAGTAGGTCAGGTGTGGGTCGTCCACCTGGATATTGCGGAGACCGGCGTCGTAAAGTGTTTGGAACTCAGCAGCATAACATTTCGCGAGGTCGTTAAAGTACTCTTGGTCTGAAGTATAACCTGACTCTTTATTCCATGCAGTTCCGGGCTTAAGTTGGATGTGCTGATAGTTTGGCGCAGGAATGGTGAATTTGGCCTTGGGCCATAAATCCTGGGGTAAGTTGCTGCGAAGCACAAGCCATTCCGAAAGGTAAGGAGACTCTTTATACTCAATCTTCCCAGTGCACATCACCGCTGCTCGAGTCTTCGCTCCTAGCTTTGCAAGACCCGTGGTCGTTGGAAAATCGGTTCGGAACGCATCCGGGATAGGGAGATCTGGTCTAGCTTCGAAGCCGGAGAGCTTTTCGAAGAAACCACCGTAATAGATGTGACGGGCGTATTCACCATCTGTGATAGGTAGTATATCTTTCTGCAACTGTGCCTGGATTACCTCGCGAATCGCCTGGGCCTCTGCATCCTTGACTGACTGTGGGATGTCTAACGAATACATCTGAGAGGGAGAAGAGAGGGACGAGCGAGCCTCTAGAAGCGATTGAGGTCTCAGCAACGATCCAATGTGATCGGCCCTAAAGGGGGGGGCCATCTTCAATTACGTTTAATGGTGACGAGTTACCAAATTTCCTTGAGATTGACCACGAAATAACACAAAGAAAGTAGTTGAAGCTACGATGCTCCTTTGAATACCCCTCGTCCCATAATAAATAATAAACTATATATAGGTAGGTAAATAAGCAGCAGTATAGGTATCTGTGGACCCAAATTGCCGATACCCTACCTACTATGCTACTACCTACTCCGCATCTAATCCTATCGTGTCCGCCATTCATCATTGTGGAACCTATAGTACCTCCTTTTGCATTACGATGTTTATTGGCTTCTATATTATAGAACTCGTATGTTATTAGCAAGGAGCTTCAAAATAATGAATTTATGTTGTTTGAAGTAAGTCTAATGGTAGAATAGCGGAACACCTTCAGCCCCCTAATGCTAAGTTTTTTTTAAAAACAAATCCAACTGCAACTTACGTAAAGTAGGAATTAAGACCAAAAATACGGTAGTATCAACATTTAAGAAGTTTTTCGAGACCCATACTTCTCTCTTTGGACACTGTTGCATTTACTCTTATGGATGCGCTGTCCGAAAATGGCGGCATCCTAGAATAGGGGGCTAAGATACCTAAGACAGGGGCTGAAGCAAGTATAGAAATGCCGGCTGAAATGACAGTTCGATTTTCTGCATCATTTCTATTAGCTATTATATAATATAATAAAGCGTGTAAGTTCAAAATAAGACGAATACATATCTCGCTATTAGGGGTGTTGGCTGGGCTATGTGTCGATCATCTTAATAGTTGCAGACTATCGTCGCTCCTAAATACTAAACAATGAGTTTCTTCTTGTGATCCTTTTTTATCTCGCCGATCCAAGAAGTCCAAGACTTGAATCTTCTTAAGCTATAGGTGACTTCTTAAAAAATTATAAAAAAAGGGGGGGAACACAAGAGAAAAAGAACATACCCACGTCATGCGGATTATATAGCATCTTCATGTTATGGGAGGCTTATTCTCATTAGGGTCGACATTTTAATACCGACTGACCTCGAAGACATTATTACGTCGTCATAACAGTTATATATACCGGCTTCGAAGTAACTTCTGTCTATGGGTTGATATTTATATTCAGAGAATGGGATCTGACGCTTTGGAGGCTGCGAGAAGGTTTCGGGTTGATAGGGGGTATAATGAACCAACTTCTTCGTAACAACTAAGCATGAGTGTGAATTGGGTTGGATATAACTTATCGGGATTCATGAAGGGCAACGGAGGTAACGTCACATCGGGTAGGCTATCTAGCTAACCCCGAACTCAAAGACTGTATTACTTCATTCTGGCCCTTGATTCGGCCAATACTTGAAGTACAGAGAAGATTTACAAGATTCCATACTGTTTAGTAATGTTCATTCCCGATCATACAGCGGTATTGGTCAGGTTCCAAAGTCCGATATTCGCTTAAGATTCGACGCAGCGGAGGACCTTTGGGACTACAAGGGCATACTGTAATAGTGTAGAATGCATTCCGGGGTGTAATAACAAGAACCTAGCATCATTTTTAACCGGTGCTGACTCAGTACCGAAGTTTGGTCACATTCATTCACCGGGAGAGACGTAGGGACACTCGTCGAACAAAATTGATAATTTCTATTCGTAGACCACGAATAACTTCCGCGGAAAATCCCGAAGTATTTTTATCTGCGTAATAAAGAGAAAGAAGTCTTAGGGATAAGGAAATAGGCTTTAGATATTCATCTACCTACCTAGGTACCTAGGTAATCATACAGCTCTGAGCTCTCGTATTTCTCACCAATAAGTGACAAGTACCTAAGTAAGTAGGTAAGTTCGTAGATAAACAAAGTAATCAGCTTTATATTATGAAGAACTTGCGATAAGATACCTGTACGGACGACTCTCATAACCCGTATTTTAACCCGTATTTTTTGGCACGGGGACCGGGATAACTACATTGTGTCTATCGTATTAACAACGAATAAAAGATACTTGGATAGTTTCTGAAGCCTATTCTTATCAGCCGAAAGGCGCAACGTTGGAATCGTTTTATGAGAACCCAGGTGGTTCAAAGGAACTCATGACTTGTAAGGGTTTAACCGATAGCTTTAATAGTTGTTTTACAAGATAAAGTACCTACTTACCTACTACCGATATATACAGGGTTCTAGCTACGCCACATAGCTACCTAGGTACATAAGAAGCTTCATGGCTTCTACACCGGATTTATATTGGTAATAAAAGTCAGACAGTGGGGTAATGGGAGGCGAAGTCTTGTCTTTCACAGTAAATGACTATATATTTACTCAATTCCTTTATAAATGCTACCTAGATCTTAGCTTTTCTAGAGACAAAGAATCACATATCGGAGCCATGGCATCTAAATCTTATGACTTTGTTATCGTAGGTGGTGGAACAGCCGGACTTACTCTTGCAGCTCGGCTTTCCGAGGATCCTCGTCAGAGCATTCTTATGTTAGAGGCTGGTTCAGATCACAGCGACGACCCGCGAGTCAAGATTCCAGCACTTTACTCAGGTTTGAAGGATACCGAAGTTGACTGGGGGTTTAAAACCGAAGCCCAGGTACATAATTAATTGTCCTTTTTGGACGACATTTAGGTATAACTGACGTATTTTATAGCCAAATCTCAATCTCAGAAGAGTCAACTTAAATCAGGCGAGTCTGAAGTTTTTCACCTTCATTTCTAAGCAAGTCTTAGCACCAGCGTATCTTGTTTCCTTTGAAAGCTATGGATAAGTTGCTACGATATCTTCAACTCCTTCACACCCTAATATGAGCAATTGCTGATCTTAAGCTATGATGTAGGGCAAGGCTCTTGGTGGTTCGAGTGTGTTGAGTTGCCTAATCTTTGCTCCACCTACCAAGAAGGCGATCGATTCTTGGGCCTCACTCGGAAATGTGGGTTGGGATTGGGATGGACTTGGTGAATACTATGCCAAGGCTTATACTCCTCCACAAGTACCGGTGGCCTTAGAACGGAGTTTGGGCATTGACGGCTGGAAGGGAAAGAATAAAATCGGCAATGGGCCCGTTGAACTCTCCTTTCCTGGCAATCCTCTTCACCCAGTTCGTGAGGCTTGGGCAAGGACTTTCGAGAACTTGGGATATACTATGACCAATGACCCCTGGGAAGATCCATCAATAAGAGTTGGGGCCTTCAGCAACCTTACGAGCATAGACTCCGTGCGAAGAGAAAGAAGCCATGCCGCCAATGCATATTACAGTCCTATTAAGGATCGGAACAACCTTCATGTTCTAACCAATGCCATGGTGGAAAAGGTTATTTTCCAAGAACATTCAACAGTGGCGATGGGAGTTCAGTACCGCTATGCGACTGAAACGAAGACTGTTACGGCTCACAAGGAAGTCATTCTTGCCGCTGGTGCTTTTCAAACACCTAAACTACTAGAATTATCTAGCATCGGTAATGCAGATTTTCTTGGCCAGCATGATATCAAGGCCATTAAACACTTGGAGGGTATTGGAGAAAACCTCCAAGATCACTTGATTTGTGACGTCTGTTTTGAGGCAGAGGACAACATAGAGACGCTTGATTGTCTGTATGAACAAGGGGGGTTAGAGCAGGCGATGCATGATTTTGCGACAAACCACACTGGCTTGCTTACGACTAACGGGATGGAGACGTTTGCCTTCATGCCCGTAACCAAACACCATTCAGGACAAGGCCGAGATAAATTGAAAGAGCTTCTTCAGCAGAACCGCCCCCCCGCGGCAAATCCTTCGGATAGTACTCAAGCTCGAGATATCGCTTATTATGGAATAGCCGAGGAGACTCTGCTCGACCCAAACGCACCATCAGGTGCTTTCCTCAGTCTTATCGCATATAATACTATAATGCCTGACCCTGTCACCGGCAAGCCTTCGCCGCCTAAACCAGGAAGATACATCGATATCTGTGCCGTGCCTGCCCAGCCCCTTTCCAGGGGAAGTACTCACATCGCGTCCAAAGACGTGTCGGAGGATCCTGTCATCGACCCAAAGTACTTAACGAACCCCATAGATTTCGAGATCTACGCAGAGCACATGCTTTATATCCATACTCTCGCCGCATCACCTCCTCTAACCAGCTTACTCAAACAGCCGCTCAAGGCGTCTCCACCGACAGCCAACTTTACCGATTTGGATGGTGCGAAAAACTACATCAAGTCCCGCGCTATCTCAATGTGGCACCCCGCGGGGACGTGTGCGATGCTGCCGGAGAGTAAAGGAGGTGTCGTTGATACTGCACTGAAGCCTTACGGAGTCGAGAAGCTCCGTATTGTCGATGCGAGCGTCATCCCGTTGCTTCCCCCTGGTCACTTGCTATCAACGGTGTACGCAGTTGCAGAGAAGGCGGCGGATCTGATTAAGAAGGAATATGGATTGAAATAGGCTGAATTCCTGGTAGAAAGGTAGCGAAATTCTAAAGTACATTGGTTGCTGAATATTGTTAGGAAAGCTTTATAGGTAGGTCGTGAAGATGACTCGAGCCCCTGAATCCCTCGTGTGGACCAAATGTTTAGCGCTACTACAGATGATATAAATGGTAATAATCAATTGAACTTTCACATACGACCATAGGATTTAGAATACTCGGGATCCCGTCCGCTCTCCCAGAGATAAACTGGATACCGCCAGATTAGTAGTTGGGTCGGTGACGACCAGCGAATCCCTGGTGTTGTATGTTTTTTTGCCCTATTTTTTAGCTTGGCCCACCGCATTTTCCCCTATCTATTTTTGATACGTCTGCCTAGTACCACATCCATTGCGAGAAAGTAACGTCTTTCTTTTCACACTATCAATTGCGAATCTATACGGAAATGATATAGTGCGCATTTACTAGAAGCCCTGCCTGCTCTCTCGAAGCTGCTTCAATTTCGACAACTGTTGGAGGACTGTAGTGGCTAGTTCTAAGGATATGCTTTCAAGCTTCATGTTTACCTATGTACCTAGGTACATACCTACCTAGGTAGGTATGTAAGCATATAAAAGGAACTTCACCTCATTATTTAGATCTTCAGAGAGGCTAGAGTTTGATAGTCGCGCGATACACATATATTCTACTACTTCCGTATTCTCTCACTCTGTCGCATAGCCAAAATCCAAGGGTCTTCTATATTCCCTGAAACCTAAGATTCGCAATGGCTGATGATGTGTGTTATTTTGAACTATGAAACCCAACACCGACTTTTCGTACCTAAAATACAAATCCATTTTTGGCGGAATTACCTACTTAATCATACACATGCACCTACGCGATGATCTTTTCCCATGTTCCATGCCTAAAGATCCTCAAGGCGTAGCATGTTGCCTAGGAAATTTCTTCATTTCTTCGTCGCAGCCTTAGCCAAGTCAGCTAGGGCATCGGCACGCTTGAACTTAGCATCCTGAATGACAGCTGTGATCGGGCAATTAGCAAACTTACAGCACTCTCGTGATTGTTAGGTAGATAATGATACATACTAGCATCAGCATCACTAGAGAAGTTGCCGGTCCACTCAACAAAGGTGCTATTCTCATGCTCACCCGAAGTGACAGCATAGCAGCGGATGGTGGAGAGAACCGAGGAGTAGCTAAGTTCAGGCTTGGCGGTGATGACGCTGTAAGTGATGTAGTGATTGATAGTCTTACAATACTGTTAGCACCAATATCTCTAGATTCGGGCTCTTGTGAACTAGACAGAGCGATTCAATCAACATACACTGTGCTCCTCCTGCTTCACCTCAAGCTGGGCACCATCTTCGAAAATCCACTTGACGACTTGAGTCTCATCACTAGTGCCCTTGGAGAACTGGCTGGACTTCAGGGCGGTCCAGAATTTGCTGAAGTCCTGGACTAGAAATTGTTAATAAATATAATGTCGTGGTTGGTTTACATAGGTCGTCTGAACTCACGCTTGATGAGATGCCAGACGTGGCTAAGGGGGGCCTTGATGACGGCGGACTCGACGACAGAGGTGGAGGTTGGGATCGACATGATGGTTATTGAATTGTGGTTGTAGTTCTGACTTTTTTGAAACTCGAAGAAGATGGAGTGAATTGAGATTTAGTAGAAGTTGGTGGGAGGAGAAGAATCAAGGTAATATAATAGATTAGGAAGCTGTCTTCGTTTTGAAGAGCTAGAGCTGAATCTTGAGGTGGTTTGTACCTGCAGCAAACGAAGTCATAACGTCACCGTGAGGGGCACTTACAAGGGGGGTTTGGAAGGTGCAGATGTTTGTGGGCCCATTGGATCATGGCACTTTCTAACATTTGAGCTGAGTTGAAATGTTTTTAGACATTAGTAAGTTTTGTTGTAAACTGAAACATAATTCTTGTATACATGCTGGAGTTTTCTTTCGTGCCTTATGTCTAAAATGAGAAGTAATTTGTTCTTTGCTATCGGCTGCCCTGCGTACTACATCCTTGCCTACCTCGGTACCTAGAGGTCTCTTATTTAAACCCCACCTTAAGGGCACAGCTTCTATGAAGTACCCAAGTAAGACTACCAGGTAGGTATGTACCTATTTATTTTGTCATACGATTTGGGGGCTTATTATATTTTGTAGAAGCATGGAAGGTTTTATAGTTAATATTTATTAATGAGGAACTTTGGAAACTAGTAAGTTTCTTTGTTTAGAGAAATACCCTTGACTTTCCTCTCATATCTAAATCTAAAATACATACCCCTTATATACCTACCTATATACCCACTTTAACGGCGGACTGTAGGTACCCGGGTACTCTAGGCAGATACCTAGCTCGGGCAGGTAATTTCCTAAACGGGAAATGAAACCGGGGACCTAAGCGGCCGATCTTCCGGAGGTCCTTACAGAGCAATCGGATGTATTTGATTTCAACTTTAGCAAGTATTTCTTCACAAATATTTCTACGGTTCTTATATGTTCCAACCCCTTCTCATCGCAATCTGTGGTCGATTCACCGAAAATGTTACACATACCGTCGTGGTTCTGTTCGACGCTAGCGTTGTCAGCTCTAGGAGAGGCTTCAAGTGCCAGTAGTCACAAGTTAAACACGATCAGTTTACTCAGAGAAAGGGGCATCACTTCTGATCGCTTGAGTGAGACATACTTAGGTCTAAAGGTCGGTGATGGCTGCTTATGCTCATTCGCAGTAAGTATATAACCCCGCTCTCTGATAGATACATGCCTCTAATTGGATCGTTTTCTTTCCGTGCCACCAGTGCGATACTCTCGCCAGCATATTCGGCAGCGATATCGTCAACATTGTCGGACAGGAATCCTACGAAGCTTCTCAATCGAAATTTTGGTCGGCTCAACAATCGAAAGACGCTAACCCCAAATGCTTCGTTCACCCAACCAACGCCGAGGACGTGTCTAATATAATTCTACTCTCCCGTGCCACCGAGTGCCCTTTCACCATGAAAGGCGGCGGACACTCCGCATTCAAAGGTGCTTCTAATAGTCTTGGCGGCATCACTATCGACTTTGACCAAATAAATCATGTGATTCCAAGTCCTGATCGGAAATCTGCAGCAATCGGGCCCGGGAACACTTGGCTTAATGTATACACGAGTTTAGAGAAGTTAAATTTGACTGTAGCAGGTGGGCGCGCAGCTACAGTCGGTGTTAGTGGGTTCATGCTAGGTGGCGGCATCTCATTCTTCAGCGGCCGGTACGGGATGGCATGTGACAATATTGTCAACTACAAAATTGTTCTTGGATCGGGAGAGGTCCTAACCGTTGATTCAAACACGAACGCCGATCTATTCTGGGCTCTCCGAGGCGGTGGCGGCAATTTCGGCATCATCACTCAGTTTGTTGTCAGCGCATTCGATCAGGGGCCGATGTGGGGAGGTATGGTTTGTTGGGAGATGTACAGCTCCAAGAATGTCTTGCTCGACGCGATGATCAGCTACGCCGAGCAGGGATCAGAGGAGGATCCAGATGCAGCCCTCATCGTGTCTTTTGCGTACGCCAACGTCTACCAAATGTGGATTTCGTCGGTTTTAGCGCATCATTCCGAGCCGCAGCCATTGGGTAGCCATCCAAAAGTATTTGATGACATTATGAAGACCGAGAATGCTATTTTGAATACTACGAGAACCGCGTCCCATTCGAACTTCACCCTCGAAATTGATAATGCCAGCCCGGCTGGTTTGCGCGAGAGCTATTGGACTCTAACGACACACGTGGATAAGCAACTAGCTTTGGATATCTTAGAGATCTTCGAAGAGGAAGTAACCCCTATTAAGAATATCACGGCCTTACTTCCCGCGATTGTGTACCAGATCATAACAGTCCCCCAGCTCAAGGCGATGAGGCGCAACGGTGGTAACGCTCTCGGAATAGGCGGTAGCGAGAAGCCGCTCCTGCTGATCAACCTGAATGTGATGTGGATGCTCGCTTCAGACGACGAATTAGTGTTAACAGCGTTTTCCAATATACTCTCTCGGAGTCGAGAATTGGCGCAGGAGCGTGGCTTAGATCACCCCTTTATATACATGAACTACGCCAGCCAGTTCCAAGACCCATTAGGAAGCTATGGGGCAGAGAACAAGGCTAGACTAATGGAAGTCTCGAAGAAATACGATCCGCAAGGTGTCTTTCAGAATCTAAATCCTGGATATTTCAAGTTCGACGGGGCACCTGCAAAGTTGTAGCGAACATTAGGAGTTGAGAAGCTTGACCATGAAGATAATGAATTCATGAACTATCTAAGTACTCGTTATGGCCAACTAGATTTCTCAAGGAGCGAGGTAAGGAGGAGTTGGTTCAAATATAATCGATTGGTATCGGATTTAATTTTTCTATTCTACCCTGACATTGAATTCCACGGTATAGGCATGCCTCTCTTTCTATTGCGTAGCCCCGCCCTTGATGCCAGAGAATGGGCACTTCACAAAAGCGCTGATAAACGGCACACCCGCTTGAACACATTGGTCAACCTCCGCCGAGTAAGGGGTATTCTCGCATTTGGAGTCTGTATAGAGGTTGACTTTATATTAGTCAAGTTAGCGCTATTTCTTTCGTTCTTATTTGGTAGCTAAGAATGGGGGATATTTTCACGCACCGATACAGTCAGGGTAGATGGTAATTGGCCTATAGCTAAGGATATCAGGGGTGTTGTCATGCCTATCCAGGGGCTGGCATCTTCCACCACGCCCGAATATTGGATCCGCCCAGACAAAGGTCTCGTTGCTGCAATCTGGCCCTGAAAATATCTCGGCGACGGTATTGTAGAAGTCAGGGTCCCCAGGCCCGGCTGTGACAACAGCGGTGGAAAATGCAAAAATCAGGATTCGAAGCATCTTTAGATTTGTGAAATAATTTATGATTTGTCTTAAATGTTGATTCATATGCCTATTAATTAGAATCAATCAGTGCTACTCTTCATAGGTCTATCCGGTCATATTTATAATTCTGAAAGTGTCAAGCCAGCTCTTAGTCTGGCGATGCCAAATATTTAAATGATTTCATTCATTTTGGACCTATGCTTCGAGATAAACTGACTGAATCGTGAAATGGAGGCTATAGATATCCGATAGTTCGATGCAACTAACCCTCACGGGACTTAAAGGGGGGGTTGCCTCAGATAAACAGGTAGATATAATTATTAGCCAAGATGTCCTTCTATCCGGGGATTCAGTTATTATATAAGAACTAATAGGAATATTAGCACATGACATCAACGGGTTATTGCTAGTATCAGTGAGTATTTACCTAGGTACATGGGATTAGCCGGCATGATTAGCCAGCCGACCTACCCGTTGTCAAGTTAAAGTGCTAGAAATGCATATGTTGTTTAATGAAGACATCTTAGCATAAGTTGATTTACTTTATGGACGCAGTTAGCGAACAGGTTTAGTGGTTGTGGTTAATATGTTTTAGTTAGAGATCTGGATTGCTCGCTTCATCAGTTTTAATAAGATATATGAGCAGGCGTGCTTCATACGCAGCCATTAGAATCTGAGACTACGATTTACTATCATGGGGTTCGTTCATCTAGAATAATCACTTCGTAGAATTCATACCACGTGGCTGATACTCAAGTATCGTTATTGCTACACTCACCAGGAATAACATGATGAATACATTAAGAAAACCCTGACTCCTTTCATCTCCTTTCATCGCCAGATCAGGAACAGCACCTTTGAGCAAGTTATTCATGGGAGTATATCAGGATTAGGATCTCTATTACATGCTTCTAAGCATACTAACTCGGAAGGCTAGACTTAAATTCGCAACCTTTATAAAGGCATCCATAATATAACTTATTGCAGATATGTTAAGCTAACAGACATAACCAATCAGGGGTTGACAGGGGTTATGACACATACCCTTTGCGGAATGCTGCTGGCCATTCCAGCCAATTACATCCAGGAGGATTCATATGTGACATTCAATTACAATCCTAGGTCGTCACTTGTATATAAAACTGACATGGCAGCCTTACACATACATTCCTTGTGTTTCTAGTTCTGCAGATTCATTGTCTTACACCACACAACACTCTCTAGGTTAACGAGACTTGTTCATCTTCAGACATCACTTTCAGACAACTACCTAGGTATTCATAGAAAATTTTGGTGACAGGTATGCTATCCGTTGAAATCAATTGGTTTGCGGTCTCGAGTTGACTATCACATCACACAGACTGCGATTGGCCGTACTGCTAGAGAAGCAAGATTACGATTCTTGAACTACTCAAGGATAATAACGATGCTAAGATTATATGTTCCACTTCAATTCTCGGTCAGAGATCCTGCAGCTCTGGGGGCCCTTTGAAATCGAAAAGTCACAAAAGGTGGCACTTGATACACATACTTGGCTTAGTCAGACATCATAGCAGTTCCTATGACGCCGGTATTGCCTGAAACTTGAATGGAGAAATACAGGTGCCTTGATTCAAGTTATCCGCCCAAACCATCGCCGTATACCAGCGCTATATAGAGACCTCGAGTGCTCGGCATAAGATTCGAATAGACGATCATACATGCTTAGAGTTTTCCAAGTCTGTTGTATAGGGAGATACATAGACTCCTTGCTCTACACCGAATCACTAGTTTTCGGGGCAATCTCGGGTTCTTTGAAGCCGGCTCGAATGAATATCTTTGCGACTATGGCATTTATATCGCTGTATATGATGAAGGCTCGTTGAATGACTGCAAATATCAATTTTCTAGTGAGACGGGTCAAACCTGAAGATGCGGACCGCATCGTCAGTTTTGCTCGACTACAACCACCATATGCACAAACCATCAAGGAACATCGGCGAGGACCTCTCGGTCTGTACTGATGGTTCTTATAATCAATCGAATGATTTACTGTCGTCCAAAAGCGTCAAGAAGGCATAACGCCGGTCACCCTATCTCCTACTTCGCAATACGCTGCGTCAAGTGACGGGAGCTATAGGCTAGGGCCTTGGCGGGTCATCGACTCCCTGCAAATAGCCAACCAATAGCGGTGACTTCTCGGAGATTCACGCTGATAACCACTTTAAATAAACCCGAATGTTGCCCGGTATAAAGGAGGCGTGGAGAGCCGCTTTAGTTATCACGATTATATTGTTAAGACTGATGTTTGTGGGGAATACTATAGCAGCGAGGAGAAAGTCAAACTATTGCAACGCCGCCTTAATCCGAGGACTCATAACCCAGAAGCTGTATGGAGGGGGTTAATCGGGGGCCGGAAATCGTGTGTCTTTCATTATGAATTAATATTGAATTTGATGCATTATTTAATAGATTATTAGAATCTTGATATTTGTACCTAGGTAGTTATAAGTATCATGTTAAGGGGTAAAAAGTGATATGGAAAGGGGAGGTTTAGGAGGGGTCCATTAAACGCATCCAGAACTCCAGACTTTATACCTATTTACGACGGTGATAATGAACTAGAATTAGACCGACGATCTTTAAAGGGTCGCCTCAAGAGATAACACATGCTTTAAGACATTGTTGGTGTGATAATACCCAATAACTTGTCACCGTATGCAAGCAATATAGCATTTTGTTTTAGGACAGGCTAATACTCTTCAACTCTAGTTTCATTTATATCTTGCCTTCTTGCTAGGTGTGCTATAAACCAAAGTGAGAGAGAAAAATAATCTAATACGTAACATGATATAACCTGTGGCTTCACTCCATTACAGGTAAGCATACGTTCAAGGTGTAACTAAATCAACAGACTCCTTCGACTTGCTGATTACTGTTAGTCAAATATCAAAACGCCATGAATAATCGTTTCCAAGATATTGGGTACGATGCTACACGAAGATCTGACCATTCCGCAGCGAGACAAGACCCATGATAGTCCGGGCTACTCCAGCAATCTACACTATAAAACGGGGAGCCCATGCGGGGTGAACCGCGTATATGATAATTGTGGCACCTACCTCCCATCCATAAGGCCAAGGAGCGCTTAGCTATCTCGCCGTAGATGCACGATGATGGGTTGATGCTATACGCTAGTATTATCAGCGACCATTCACGGCATTGGTGTTATCATCCGGTCGCTAGCGCGGCCACGAGCTAAAGCTGTAATCTATCTCCAACAAGCACTTCGAACTGCGATCTGCTGAGGACCGTCGGCTGGGGTTTATAAAGGCCCAATTGCTCTGCAGATGATCCGGCCATGCTTATCATTTGCTGCTATAACATCCGACGCGCGGAGGCCGTTATCGGTTCTGCGTGAGTGTATATCCGAGCCTTGTCTCGCCTGTTGATATCGTCCTCGTGTGCGGCGATATTAATAAAGGGGCATCTTAGAAACGGTGATAGAGTCGACGGGCTTTCGATGACATAGCTAGATTGAAGGCTTCATATATACGCCCCCTTATATTTATAGCATTTAATCTTATATTTGCTTCGCTAATATCTAGAATGGCGCTGTCTACGGCCATCTGGCTGACATCCGCGCTCGTCCTATCCCTAATCACGTTTATCGCCCTAAATAGGACCCAGAAAGATGTAATACTCAGGAGATTAGGGCTAGGAGGACTCAATGCGTCCCGCCCCAGCACGCCGCTGCTCGAGAAGCAGACGGCCTCAAAGCCGATTGCCGCCACCACATCAGACCTCCTTTCCACGCTGCCCCCCTCTCCGCGGGAGCAGCTCAAGGTAATGGTGAAAAATATGCCCCCAGCCCAGCGGCAGGCTCTGGGCGACCTGTCGTTCAACTCGAACACGTTCGCGCGCTCGCTGCTGCGCCTCGACGAGGACTACCGGACCGCCGACGACTCCAAGTACTGCTACACCGGCTTCTCGGTGAGGGAGATCAAGGCGCTGGGAGACTTCCCGGACTACTCCGCGCTCTCCGAGGTCCCGATGCCGAAACCCTACCTGGAATTCGACATCGACAAGGCCAAGCCGCGGCCGTACCGCCCGTTCCGGTGGGCGTACCATCAGACCATGTGTAAGCAATCAGTTTTCCTACTAGTACAGCGCGTCTCCTCTGCGTTGGTTGGGAATCGGGAGCTGACGACTCACACGCACGCGCGACAGCCCTGACTAAACTCGAGCCCGACTGGTGGCTGGAGCTGGAGTCGACGTACCGGTCGCGCATCGCGCAGCGGCAGGAGCTGTACGCGCGGCACGGGGACGCGGTGCTGCAGGCGCTGCCGGGCTCGGAGCTCGCGTGCAAGGAGCTGATGGAGATGTGCCTGCAGTTCCTGTGCGCGCGGTACCCGCAGTACTTCGCGCTGTCGCCGGACAAGTCGCGGCTGGAGAACAGGATCCTCGGCACCGTGACCGCGGTCGCGGAGAAGCACCCGCTGCTCGTGCTGCTGGACAACGTCCCCGAGGACTTCGGCATGGTCCTGCGCGACCCCGAGTCCGGCTACTACGTCTTCCGCGCCGGCCTCGTGTGCTCGGCCATGGGCTGGAACGTCGGGTCCAAGATCGGGATGAAGCTCCACGAGATCCACGTCCCGATCCCCGATTACAAGGAGAAGATGCAGTTCAGCATGGATAGGTAAGGGGCGCTCTTCTTTGCCTACCTGAAGTACATACCAAGATTCCTCGCAGCGTTTCTGACTCCATCATATCTAGATACTTCTCCAAAATGCCGTCGAACAAGCCCATCCAGCGCGGCTCCTGGGGCCTCGAGGTGGACCAGCCGCTGTACATGCCGCCGGGCGACCCGCACGCCAGCTACCGGGACACGCAGGACGCGGACCTGACGCGGGACCGGATCCACCTGCGCGTGGACTGGCAGACGCTGCGGCGGCTGCCGCTCTCGGGGGCCGTGGTCTTCAACTTCAAGGCGCTGTTCACGCCGCTGGAGGAGTTCCGCGACGAGCCGTACGTGCCGAGCCTGGTCCTCAAGGTGGTGAGGGAGGGCAAGGAGAACCTGATGAAGTACAAGAACACCTGGCACACCGAGCACGTGGTGATCCCGGCGCTGGAGGAATTCGAGAGGGAGCAGGTCGAGAAGGGCCTCGTCGAGAAGGACTGGGAGGTCAAGACCCTCGACGACAGCCCCTGGTTCCCCGGCTGGCAGGAGAAGTGGCACAGGCAGCAGGGCTTTTAGGGCTCCGAGGGAAAGTTCGTTCATGGGCACTAATGGAAAAATAGCATTCAAGCTTACTAGCGATTTAGCATCTGATATATTCACTCGAAACTAAGATATAGCCGCTCTGGCGCTGCTATATGATCGCTTCGGGTTATACTATAAAATTCCCCCCTGAAGATCATATCCGATGAACCAGTCTCATAAGTATCAAAGGCTCTATATATAGAGGTAGGCAAGACTTGACAAGATAGGTAATTAAGAAATTCGATACTAGAGCACCTGTGTAATATTTCCCACGGAATGATTGCGTACAGTCACATGGTAATTAAAAGAAAATAGAACGTGAATCCTTAACTTTTCAAAGCTCTATGAACAGCCCAGCAGCGAAATCTGCCTGAAGCTCTAGCTTTTGCCTCGATCACTACATCGCGTATATACCTATATATACAGTTGAATATATCTCCGAGCTTTATATGGCGTTTCCCATCCGGTTTCGCATAATAGTCACCAATCTATTGTCAGAGCCAATGTTGATACACCGGGAAGTTGAATTCGAGCATACCGCCACAATCCAATAATCGCGTTCGCCGTTTGCCCGAAACGCCAGAGGTCTCTTTTCTTAAACATGAGACCCCATGCTACTCCTCTTTTCTTTCATGTCATGTAGTATTTCGGTCCCTCGCCACCTTGAGGCACGGCCCAGTTGATGTCCTGGTGGGGTGCCTTGATATCGCACGTCTTGCAATGGATGCAGCTGTAGCCAATGTTAGAACGAGGTTATCTCGGTACGCAATCAACTAGGAACCAGAGCGGCTTCTATCTACTCAGATAACCCGAGGTACTTACTTTTGAGAGTTAATCTGGAATCTCACGCCAAGTGGCTTTGAATCGTCTTCGACATATTCGTAAACACCAGCAGGGCAGAATCGGTTCTCCAAGCCTTTATAAGCAGGCCATGTTTCCTGGGCATGGGCGTCCCAGTCCTTGACTTGGAGATGGACGGGTTGATCTTCCTCATGGTTCGTCCCCGTCCGAGAGACACTTGTCAAGATGTCAAAAGTAATATTCCCATCTGGCTTGGGATACTCGATCTTGGGGTATGAATCGGCATTCTTGGTGGCGCCGTAATCGGTATGCCTATGCTTCAAGGTCCAAGGAACGCGACCCTTGAAAACGAACGCCTCCAAGCCGGAGTACATGACACCACCGAGAGTCCCTAATGGGGTCTGGAATGATGGTCGCATGTTCCGGACCTCCTTCAACTCCTTCCAGACCTTGGAATTTCGGAGAGTATCTTCGTATTTGTATAAGAAGACAGATTCTTCACTACCTTCGGCCAACGCGTCCCACGCCGCCTCCGCAGCTAGCATGCCTGTTCTCATGGCATTATGGGTACCTTTGACTTGCGGAACATTGACGAAGCCGGCGGAGTCGCCGATTAGTGCGCCTCCAGGAAAGGCGACTTTGGGAATTGACTGAAAGCCACCCTCACTGAGGGCCCTTGCTCCGTAAGAGATACACTTACCACCTTCTAGGACAGACCTGTATAGTGGGTGTTGTTTCATCTTTTGAAATTCGCCATACGGGGATAGCCATGGATTCTTATAATCTAAGGCTACGACAAGCCCAATACTGACGAGATTGTCACCGAAATGATATAACCAACCGCCACCATACGTATCAAGGGATAAAGGGTAGCCCATAGAATGGACAATTTCGCCTTTATGGAACTTTTCTGGTTGGATTTCCCACACCTCTTTTACTCCCAGGCCGTAGGTTTGGTGTTGGCTATCCCTTCTCAAGTCAAATTTCTTGATAACCTGCTTGGTCAAACTGCCGTGGCATCCTTCGGCGAACAGGGTAACTCGGGCGTGGAACTCCATACCTCTTTCAAAACTATCCTTTGGTTTGCCGTCTCGCCCTATGCCCAGGTCATTTGTCGCGACACCAAGGACGGACCCATCGGGTTTGTAAAGCACTTCAGAAGCAGCGAATCCAGGATAAACCTCTACACCGATTTCTTCTGCACGTTCTCCCAACCATTTTGTAAATTGATTTAAGCTGACGATATAATTGCCGTGATTGTGCATCTGGGGCGGGGCGGGTAAGGGTATTGCACTGCCCTTGGTCAGAAACCTCATCTTGTCTCCCGTCGCCGGGGTCGCATGTTCGAATCTATTCTCGTTCGCTTCGTCAAGCCAGTCGGGAAACAGGTCTTTAACCGCGACTGGGTTTATCACGGCCCCGGACAGGATATGCGCGCCAATTTCACCTGCTTTCTCCAGCAACAAAACTCTGAAATCCTCGTTGCCGTTCTCGCTGGCGAGCTGCTTTAGACGAATCGCAGCACTCAACCCGGCAGGGCCTCCGCCAACAATACATACATCGACCTCATCGCTCTCTCGTTCGACAGTCTTGGGGTCAAAGCTATCGTCGGCAGTAGCAAAATACCTCGGAGGGGAAGTGCTAAAGGTACGAAAGGCCGAACGAGCAGTCGGAGGGGCCGTTGGAGCAATGCATATCGGTCGAGTTATAGCAATTGAGGAAGAATATGATGCTTTGCATAGTCTCTTGGGAAATCTCGACCGAATTGAGGTGGTGCTCCGTCGTGCGAACATATGAAGTGGCACGGAGGTAGACATGGTGAAGCTTCTTTCTACCTAGGTGGTTTGGTTTGGGAGACGAAGGCTTCGTAGTTTTCTGGTAAAAACCATCACCGGGTTCTCGACGCCATAGGTATGAAGCCCCAAGGGATTATTAGTTGTAGTATTGAAGCGAGTTATCAATGGACAATTGGTGGTCGTTGGACTTGGAGCTGAGGATAGCTATGACAGTGACTATGATAATGACTATGATAATGAATATGACAATGAATATGATGACATCAAAATTGGTACATGCGCAAAGTTATTTAATTTGGCACCTGCAATGCAAAATATTTGACCGACCGGCCGAGGTTACATTCGATTCGCCCTTGACCTTATTGGTCCAGAACTTTAACAAAGCCCGCAGCAAGCCGATCTAGGCCGCGACCGGAATATCACATGAACCTATCATATTCATGTGATTTGGAAGCTTTTGAAGGGTTCTGTGGCAGGTGCGTGCGGCTGTGGCTGGAGAGTAGGAGGGGATGCCTATTGAGGCTGGTAAGTTCATCCAAGACCTAGACCCACTACCTAATCGCCCGGCCGAGATTCAGAAGCTTGGAACCTTGGAATTCGGGGTAGAAGGTGCTATGGATGGATCTCTCTTTACCACCTGGGCAACCCTAGATACCTACTTAGGTACCTAGGTACCTACTCCCGACCCTAACTCCTGACTTTTGAGACTCTTACTATGGATGTACATAGTAAGGAAAATCTACTTGCTCCCATCTTGTCGGTCGCAAACATTGGACGTTATTCAACTGAAATATCGGCCTGAATATGCAACCTCCTCTGTGGGCAACGGATGACTGGTAACAGAACTGTGATCAACCACGCAAACGCGTATGCTTACCATTGATCGTTCGACAGAGGAGCTCGCATTAATATATTCTCACGATCGCTCTCAGGGCCAGGGACAGAAGCATCATAATAGCAAAGCGATCGTTCTTATGCTATGATTTTCCTTGGCTTGATCGTCGGCGAAGCTTTTTTGCGCATGGCCAAAGCCAAATGAAGATCTGCGCTTGACCATCTGAGCGTATGAGCCCACATTCTATTAGAAGACACGATCCTGGTCTTCTCCCCTTTTATTAGAAGTGGTGATCGACTCAATCGTTCGAGAATATCGACGTGGATACCAGTCTGCCAGTCTACTCTACCTACTCTAAAGCTTGACTACCCAGCCTGCCTGCCTGCCAACTAGGTGCATGTTGTTGTGTGTTTTTCAGGAGGGTTCAGTCAGTATTGGTTGGAAACGTAGTAGGCGCCAATGTCAATATTATCATGAGCTTCTGACACAGTTCGATCCTGTCTGCCATCTCAAGTGAAGACACAGCCTCCTTCGTTCTAGACGATAATAAATCAAGTTTACGACCTGATTGCTCTCTCGGGCTGTCCCGAATTGGTAACTACTTCGAGCGGGCCTCCTGGTTGCAACCGGAAGGCTCGGTTCCACCGATGGTGAGCTCTCAACCTTGCATGACAACCTGACAAACTTGATAAACTTGCCAAACTTGCAGCTCGTCGACTGCCCATAATGGATTCTACCTAGCTGCCTCTACCCAGTGTAGCTATCTAGGTAGGTATTAATAGCAAGCAACTCAGCTTTGCAGCTTTCACACGTGATTTTGCACCGTGCTGGGTGCTGTTACTGGTTAGTTAGTGCCCCGTATTCGCGTCTGAGGCTCGTTTGATCTGCCATCTGCCCCGTCTGACGTTACAGGCTACCGCTGCCGAGAAATTTGAGAGCCTCAAAGGCACATCATGTCTCCACGCTTCCTTGGCATCTAAAGTTTCAACTCTTATGATCCCCAAGGATCTCCTAATTGATCTCCCCAGTGCCACTCCAAATCGGGGGTCATAGATCTGCGTTATTGTCACCATTTGGTGATCTAATTCTATTCTCTCCATGTTTTAAATGCCAAGTTGATGTGTTTAGTATAGGTGGGGCTACGATCTCCTCGATCCAATGGGAATCTCGTTTACGGCTCTTGTTCCCTGTGTTTCTTAGGATTTTGATATTCTCCTATTAACGTCTTGAGCTGTGGTAGCAATATCATGTTTTACTATTATTCCAAGGTTGTTTTTTACTATGGGGTAGTTGAAATGTGATTGTCTACTATGTACGTAGTATCTAGAGAACCTTGCTCTACTATGTCAACCGATGACAGGATGGCTGAGCCTATCCAAAGTTCAGCACATTCCGATGAGCCATAAATCTCTGGTCTCCCCGTCTCATTCACTCCAGTTTTGTTCTTGCTTCTTCACACATCCACATCAGTCCTAACAGTCAACTATTCCTTTTTTGGTTTCTTGTTTGAAGAGGTAAGTCCCCAAATATCCAATCCCGTCAAGTTCCAGTTTTGGCTAACCATGTGAAGCTGTGCTCCTACTTTCTTCACTGTATTATTTTATTACCCTTAACTATTTACCTTCAACAACCACTCTTTACTTTCTGTTAAGTGTCTACGGGTAGATATACACTCTTTCAACATGAAGAACTTCGGAACTATTGTGATGATCCTGGCCGCTGGCGCCTCTTTCGGAGCTGCCTTGCCTACCCGCTCGGCCCCAGGGGCTGTTGAAGTCCGCTCCGCTCCTCACTACCTTGGTATGTATCATGCCCTCTAGAGGTCATACCAAAACTAATAAGCGGTTGATAGCTCTGGATGTCCGATTCCCCAAGAAGAAGCACCACAAGGGTGCCGCCGCGGCTGCCGGAAACGGAACAGCTGCTGCCATCGATGTAAGTTCTTCCGTATAGGTTGCTACCTTCTATCGCTAACTGTGTTATTAGGCCAATGCTGCCGCTAATGGAACTGCCAATGCTGGAGCTGATGCCGCTGATGCCGCCAACGCTGCTGATGCCGCCGACGCCGCTGATAACCAAGGGAAAGGCAAGAAGGGAAAGGCTAACAAGCAAAATGCCAATGCCGATGCTGCTGCTGATGATGCTGCTGCTGCCGACAATGCTGCCGCCGATGATGCCGCCAATGCTGATAATGCTGCCGCCGATGATGCTGCTGCCGCCGATGATGCTGCCGCTCAGGACGGAAAGTCTGCCCATAAGGGATCCAAGGCTGCAAAGAACGCTGCCGCTGATCAAAATAACGCCGACGCCGCCCAGAATGCCGACGCCGCCCAGAATGCTGATGCCGCCCAAAATGCTAATGCCGACGCCGCCCAGGATGCGGGTGCCGATGCCCAGCAAGGTGGTAACGGTCTCAAAGACTTGGTCGGCCAGCTCCTCGGCGGCGCTGCAGGTGGTAACGGTGCCGCCCAACAAGGCGGTCTACAGGATCTCCTGGCCGGCCTACTGCCTAAAAACTAAGCGCATCTCGACGCTACTTACTCCAAAAATGATGGGGCATCATGTAAATATAAGGCATTAGACACTGTTATTTTAACTTAACGGCTTTCAGCGGGTATTCAATGCGGCTGGGGATTATGGACGGCCGGCTTTTCGGGTCTTTCTAGCTAGCCTAGATTCATGTTTATGAAGGAGGTGTACTACTATTTACGGCCGCGCAGGAATTTTATTAATGGCGCCGGGGACCTGGTTCGGCCTCGCGTCTATTCGCAGAACTTCTAGCAAGTATACCAATAGAGAGCTGTGGATGTGGAAACTTTGATCTTTATGACGTGTGATTCTAATGCGTTTTGTAAGGTTGGGATATCTGTATTATCCATTGTGAACATATGATGTTGAGGTAAGAATATCCATTCGAGATATATCCAAAAGAATTGCTCTATACAGTCTATGCCAATGTGTTACCTTTTTACGGTTTACTAATTCAAAAACCAATAACTCATCATATTAGGTTATCATTACTCGATACCTAGGCAGGTATTCATTACTTCGTTTGCTTTTGAATACATAATACAACATACCAGCCCTCTCATATCATTACTTCATCATCACGGTCCCTGGAGCCTCCGACATAACCTCTATAGCCTCCAACCTCCATCGTAGCCGTACAGTAGCCAGTCATGATTATGATGTAGCCGCCAAAATGTCTAGACACTCGTCCCTTCGCCAATGTCAATGAATTGGTTCCCTCTTCTCGTCCTAGTCACCTTATTCTAACCCGGGCAAGCTCTTGTCTTGTTGTTCTTATTCTTGGTCTTGATCTTGATCTTGGTCTTGGTCTTACTATTCCTCTTCTCCCACCCTTAACCCTCAACCCCTAAATCGGCTCATCCCTCGGCTCGATCAGGACCTCATTGACCGCCACGTGCGGGGGCTGGCGGAGGGCGAACACGACAGCAGCAGCGACCTCGTCGGGGTGCAGGACCTTGGCGCCGGTGGGCTCGCCGTACTTCTTGACGGCCTCGGCGTCGGTGGACATGCCCAGCAGGTCGGTGGCCGTGTTGCCGGGCTGGACGGAGGTGACGCGCAGGCCGGAGCCGGCGGTCTCGAGCCGCAGGCTCTGCAGCGCGGCCTCGACGAAGAACTTGCTGGCGCTGTACACGCCCAGCCCGGGGAACACCTTGCGGCCGGCGTCGGACGAGACGGCCACGATGTGCCCGCCGCCGCGCGCCAGCATCGCCGGCACCGTCGGCGCCAGGCAGTGCAGCAGCCCCTTGCAGTTGACGTCGACGGTGCGGTCCCACTGCTCCGCCTGCGCGTTGGCCATCATCGTGTAGTACATGACGCCCGCGCAGCACACGAGGATGTCGATCGGCCCGAGCTCTTGCGCCGCGGCCCGCATGAGCGAGTCCACCTGCGCCTTGTCCGTGACGTCGGTCTTGTGCACTAGCACCTTGCCTCCCGAGGCGGCGAGCTTGGCCTTGAGGGCGACGAGGGCCTCGGTGCGCCGGGCGGCGAGGGCTACGTGCGCGCCTTCGCGGGCTAGCGCGGCGGCGACGGCGGCGCCGATGCCGGACGATGCTCCCGTGACGACTGCGACGCGGCCGGCTAGCGGGCCTCGGTTCGAGGGTTTCGACACTCCGTTGGCTTGGGTTCGGCGGGGCGGGCGTGGGAGCCAGCCCCGGGCGCAGAAATGGCGGGTGTATGTCTCGACCAGCTTGCTATCGATCTTGGGGCGTTGGAGGCCGGTCTTGGCGAGAGCAGGTCCGGTGGCGGGATCCTTGAGAACGGTGACCCATTTTAGGAAGTCGACCGTTGGCATGCCGCGGCGGAGGATGTCGACAGTGAAGATGTTGTCTCCCTTGCTGGAGCCTCGCTGCTCGTCCCATAGGCGGACCCATTCCTCCCATCCAAGCGGCTTTGTCGGGTATCCGAGCTGGTCGAGTATTCCGAAGATCTCCTTGGTAGGGACTGGTGACGGGTCACCGAGATGGAAAACGCGCTGGTCGGTATCGACGAGGTCGGCAAGGGATGTGATGGCTTTGCTGACGAAGTCGGCGGGGGTCATTTCCGCATACCAGCCTTCGATGTCCGGCGCATGGCCTAGCTGGAGCGATTCTACAACTAACGCATTGAAGAGATCGTAGGTATTCGTGGAACCGGAGATGCTATGGCCACTAATGGTTCCTGGGCGATATATCCTCGCAGGCAACCCACGTTTGGCAGCCTCGAGAACGAGCTGCTCCGCTACCCACTTCGTTTGGCCATACCCGTCTAGCAGTTTCTCCGGTACTTCATCCACGTCTAACATGGCATCCTCAGACCAGCCTTCGACCGATGGTGGCAACACGCCATTGGTAGAGATGTGATGTACAGTTGCGCCAGCTTGACATGCCAAACGTAAAATCTCCCTCGTGCCAAAGACGTTGGACCCCTGCATGGCAGCATAGGGGTACACGAGATTGACCGTAGCGGCGGAGTGGATTATAACCTGCACGCGAGCAGCCAAGTCCTTGAAGCTGTCAGGCGAAAGACCAAAGCGCCTCCGAGACAAGTTTGCCGGTATAACTTCGATGCGGTCCAGAATCGAGTCGTTCCAGAGACCCAGATCCAGTAAGTTCTTGCGGATTCGTGCGATTCCGGCGGAGTAATTGTCGTTTGAGAGGTCTGCAAAACGAACCATGCATATGACCTGTGCCGAAGTAGTTTCCAGGATGGTGCTGAGCAAAAAGGCTCCTAAAAATCCGGTTGACCCGGTCAGCAAAACAGTATCTGCGTCGCTGAGGCGTTGCAACGAAGCACCCGAGGGCTTTATCTCGGGAGGAAGAACAGAGTCGGCACGCAGAACGGCGGGTAAGTCGGCTTGCACAGCTGCGGTATGCCCGTCGCGCGCGTCACAAACAACCTCTAGATGTCCCTGAAGCGTAGGATTTCCAGCTAGACGTCCCAGGGGCACAGGGAAACCGTAGGCGCCCGTCAATCTCGTCACGAGGTCGACAAGTGCCAAGGAGTGGCCACCCAAGTCGAAAAAGTCATGCTCCTGCGCCATGACAGACTTGAAGGGTATATTGAGCGCTGCGGCCCACATCTTGGCGATATCCTCTATGGTAATCTTCTGGTTCTGATTGCCATTTTGGCCCGGCGCCAGTGACGCAGGGCTTCGTGATCTGGTGGGCGTAGGCAGACGCTTGAGATCAACTTTCCCTGACACTTCGTGGGTAGGTAGGCTGTCTAGCTCAACCCAAAGCGCTGGGATCATATAATGTGCCAGGTGCTCCGATAGCGCACGTCGTGCAGCCGGACTGAATCCGGACTCGTCGATCTTCACGGCCATTCGATCGTTAGGCTCTTCGTCGTCGGGGACGATGTAAGCGAGAAGTTGGCGGTCAAGACCATCCCCGTGGGCAACTACAGCGCAATCGCGGACCGCGAGGTGTTTTATAATTGCGTTCTCGACGGCTGGTGGCTGTACGCTATAACCCCTGATTTTGATCATTGCTCCTACGCGGCCGGTAATTTCGAGAAGTCCCGAAGGAAGTATCCGTGCCGTGTCTCCAGTCCTATACATCCGTGAGCCGGGGGTTGTGTCGAAAGGATCGTCACTAAAGGCCTTTGCAGTCGCCTCCGGCAGATTGAGATATCCACGCGCCAGGAGTTTTCCACCGACGAACAGCTCGCCACTAACTCCTGTCTCGACTCTCCTGCCTTCTTCGTCAAGAATATACGTATGCTCCAGGTCCAAAGGAGGGCCGACCGGAACGACGCGATCCTCGTCGTTAACCATATCCCTTATATCCCCACAAGCAATCTCGTGGGTCTCACTGGCGCTATAGCAATTCAGCAAACGCACATTCGGGAGCGCTTTCAGACCGCGACGCGCTAGATCAGTCGTCACAACTTCACCATTGAGCCACACGGTACGCAGGTGCGGGAGGCGTGCTCCAAGCTGTGGATGCCGAGCGAGAACTGTTGCCAGTAAGGTCGGGGTCATAAGGGTTTCCGTGATGTTCTTCGAGCGAAGCAATTCGACAAGAGCAACAGGATCGTAGCTCGTCTCGTCCGGAATGGTAACCACAGTCGCCCCGCGTAGTAGCGGGCGCAATATCTCCCAGACGAAGAAAACATTGCACGCCACACGGTCACCCGGTTGGAGATCATTTATAGCAAATCGTAGATCATACGATAGAACAGCCGCTCTGTGGGGGTTTGCGATCCCTTTAGGCTTCCCTGTGGTTCCGGATGAGTAAGATACGAAGGCGAGTTTTTCTAAGTCGTCTTCGGAGGGTAAAGTGGGCAGCGTCTTTGCTGTGCCATTTGATAGTGCAACGCCATCTGTGTTTGTGGCTTTATCGTCAAGAATGATCAAGGGGGTTTCGGACTTGATCTTGCCAGCATGTGCTGTATGGGTTATTACCACAGTAGGCCTAGCATCTTCGATGACATCAGCTAGGAGACTTGGGGGATACGCCAGCTCGAGAACCAAGAAGGCTCCGCCTGCTCGAAGTGCGGCGAGGCAAGAAATGACATAGTCTGCACTCCGTCCGAGTAAGACGCCAACAAGACCATCTCGACCAACTCCGTCGTGGCGAAGACGTGTGGCAAGTATATCAACCTTGCGGTCGAGCTCAGCGTAAGTTAACGCCGTCGGTCCATCTTCCAGGGCAACAGCATCGGGCGTGACCTTAACCTGGCGGAGGAAAAGTGCGGATAGATCTTTGCTAATATCAATGATAGTCATCTTGCTTCCCCCCTTTCCAGCCAACTAACTTCGGCACTAGGACTAAAAACCTAACACAGGCAAAGGAGACCGGTCGTCTGAACTCTACAGCCCGTCCTCGGATATTAGCACGTGACTACTTGTACTCGAACAAGATATCCAAGATGGAGGGCTAGGAAAAGCTAATGAGCTCCACGTCCGCGGATTCGGGGTCAACAGTACACAAGGGAGACCCGGGGATACACACCAGAGGGTTGCTTGAATCGGACTACTACCTCTACAATGCGGAGGACGGGAGGTGGGAAAAAAAGGTTGAAGGAGATATCTCTGGAGGTGTGGGGTGAAGTGGCTGATGGTTTATCTGCAGCCAGGGCAGAAACGGTGCCGCTAAGCGGAGGTTCTTGGAACTGCACAGGTGTCTTCCCGTGTATCGTCAGAAGTCTAACGGAACGTGGGAGAAAAAAGAAGCAGGTACCAATACCACTTAACGATGTAACTAGCGGTGACGGGGGATTTTTTACTAGTCTTTACCTATAACTCAGGTCCAGGTACAGATCCCGAGAACCAGAGAGACGGCACAGCAAACGGAGCTAATGGGCCCGAATTATACCACAAGCACACCTACATGTCTATTTTGGACCGTTCTGATCCAGTCACAGATTGCCAGGTAACTGTTGCTGCCATTGTTGCCTCCTACAGGTTTCCTTACGAACAAGCGTCGGTTCAATGACGAGAAATCGTGGTCAATACGTAATGGGGCGTAATGGATCAACTTCAGGGTTTCCTCAGCTAAGAAAGTGTGTACCGATTCGACCCGGCAGCAACTAGTAGTCGGCTAGTTGATAGGGTTGTTAAACGCAGGCAACCTATAGGCGAGCAATGGCTGTACTCTAGTACATATCAATCTCCAAGCGAACGGCGAGTGGGTACAGTACATACCTAGAGATAGGAAGTCTAGATTGCCTAGTCCAGATTTTAGGTAGTTTGATAAATCTAGAAAGCTCAAGAGCCGTCCGAATGGGTAACCCCCACTCAATCACATCATACCTTATTTTTTGGTTTTTCTCCAATCCAATGGTGCTTTAGGTATGTACATGGAACCTTGGAGGTTCTCGCTTACTACCCGCAGCTGCCCCACTCCGGATCTGCAAAACTGCCGGACACCGACAATTATCGGGGGAGGTACAGTCGCTGACCTAATCCGGTCAATTTCGGCTGGAGCTGTGATGGTGATATACAATATTACCATTCTCAATCCCGCACTTGTCGTTAGGTATGCAATTGAAGATCATTGTCAAGCTTAAGGCAACAGGTATATAAGTAACCACCCACATTAAGCCCCAGCAGGTCGCCTTGATACCTAGTTATTATGGAAGTCAATGAACAAAATAATTGATGTCAATGTTAATACAGTAAACTAGCACCCTCGGTTCTTCATTAAGTAGATGTAGAAAGCACTTAACTTCTTCTATTCTTGAGGTTTCATCATGTCTCTAGTATAAGATTAGCCGTAAATATTTCCCAAACAAAGGTGATTCACGTAATCAATGTGATTAAGATAAGGGCTATTACTTGTACATAGTTGTACATAATAAATGAGTAACTATAGAAGTCTATTTGGTATTCTCTTCTGTATGAGGACCATCTTAATCTCAACAGGATAAGGTAAAGACTCAACCACAATAGTAGCTATAAAGAGCCACCAAAGCATGAAACCCAAAGACATAATTTCGATAGTAAGGTGTGTCAATAGGCATATAAGATTTCCATAACTAACGTTAATAGGTTCTCGAAAGATTTAACATATTGAATGCCATAAGGTTAAGGTTTAATTAAACTAAAGTACCCAGGTACGGCGAACTTGATAAATCTATTGGCTTTAAAAAGTTATTAAGTAAAAAGTAAATATCTCGACATTTGGTCATTTAGATGATCAATATTCATTGACAAAATAAAGACCGATATAATTATAGAGATCTAACGATCTTATTAGGAAAACATACACTAGATTTTGAGTGACACATATTCACGATTTATTATAAAGAAAATCTAAAAATGGAGATTTACGGCACACAGTATATATGCACTGGTTACTTGAGGGTACTTGCATGTTCAAGCCGCAATTTGTACAGCCTGCATTGTCAGACCGCATCGTTCCAAGGTTGCATCAGGTGATTTGAAAGTACCGAGCGCTTGCATACAATCCCATACCAACCGAGGCAGCCAAGCTAGCCTGCTTCATCTAGGCTCCCAGGGATGTCGCGTCGTAGCAGAATGGAGCAAATTTTGGCGCTCAGGCAATAACCATACAGTAGTTCCCCAATAGACCGCACCGCAGATACGGTGTTGGAGCAAGAACATATTTACGTCTTACCATCATGTTAAAATAATAGTAATAGTTTTAGATTCAAACTAATACTTAGGTATCGAAAAGGTGAAAACTTTAGGTACGCAAAGTGCGCAAAGCAAGCCTGCCGACCGGTGCATTGAATACTGCAAGAAAACACTCTCGATGAGTCATACCTAGTACATGCCAAGAACGGATGTATGGACAAGGAATTTTGGCTGGTATGGCGGTATGGCTGAACGAGGCTGGTAGCCGAGCAAATAAAATTTTGCGGGAAATTGATTTTTTTTCTTTCCCATTAAGAAAAACATAATACGAGTGGCGAGCGGCAGGGGTTTCCTAGGAGGCAAGTTGTACGTTAGGCCTGGGCCCGCCGTGTGCCGATAATACGAAACCGAATAATAGCGACCTAGGTACTAAGTAAGGGGAGTGAACAGATTGCAGTAGCGTACCTAGGAGCCTAGGTAGTACTATGTTACCAATGACTAGGCTACCTAGCCTAACTTTGATGCTGGAAAATGCGCACGAACGGGACGAGCGAAATGATATTATCTGGCTCTCCGACTCTTAGAATATCATGGTACAGACCATAACCCGACGTCGGAAACCGTATGTTGCTTGGTGAGGGCTGTGAAGGTGATTCCGCTCGTCGAAATTAGATGATAATCACTCCATAGGAGGTGAAGTGATATGTAAGCCGATAGGCATGGGCTGCTATTCTGCTGGGTTACCTCCAGGGCTAGCAGCCTAGGTAGGTACCTAGGCACTAGGTAGTCGAGGACAGGCTTGCAGGGTGGTGCCCAGCATTCTCCGATTGCGGTTGCGGCTGGGACCTCCGAAACCACCGAAATGAGACCTGCTATTGATCAACATAAAGAGGGATGGATCATCGCAGCCAAACAAAGAAATGGGGGAAAATAAAATAAAATACAATTTTATGTAGGATGGCTAATAATGAGTACGACAGTAGCAACACAGCCTGACTTGACAATCTGCCATCTCGTTTACTCGCACAGAGTGAACAAAAAAACACTTGTACGCGTAATACCCTTTGATGATTGTTTGGGATATCCATTCATGGTGAAGATCGATGTGGTGGGTAATACTGCGAGAAGTGAGCTAGACTAAGATAGTGGCCAGGAGGTGATCAAGAACAGGAAAGAAAAAGGAAAAGCATGAGAATAGGGGTAAGAGAGGAGGTATTGTGTGCGTTTCAGGGAGAGGAGGGTTGGTCTAGGGGCGTCAGGCAAACCAGGCTTGTAGGGTTTGTAGGGTGTGGTTGGGGTCTAAAACTCCATTCTGCCCACACACCCACCCATTGAGAGTTTTTTTAAGGACCTGAACTGGTGGCTGTCGGTAGCCTGGCGCCCAGTGTGGGCTATTATCTGCGACACTGACTGACGATGCTTCTCCGTGTGGGCGGTGGATGTAGCTGACCGAGTCATGCATTTCCAACATCCTGGAAGCGTCACGAACGAGTTGCTAATAATCATTAACCATTCTGGCTATTATATTAAAAGAAAATAGATCGATTGTTAAATGTTGCAAGAGTGTTTCTATAATGTATTAGTGTTGAGGGAATGTGAATATAAATAGGATTAATGGTGTTTATAATGCTAATGAGAGGTGCGTTGGAAGTGTAGGTTTTGGCGTGTGGAATAATTGATGACGAGGAACATAAAAAGAACTTGCTAAGAACCCAGAGTGACAGAAGGAAATAAAAAGATGAAGGAAGATAAAATAAGGGGCAAGCAACGAGACATGATTGGACGCATTGATACTAGCGCAACCGCTAAGGGTGGGAATCAGGGAGTAGATAGTTGTGGGTTTCCGCCACACTGGGGCGTCCCTACCTTAAATGTCAATGCGCATCAACACGAGAGCACTTGCTCAAAAATTATAAATTGCCCGGCTTCCCCTCAACTTGAATGTTTCGAAAATTCTTGCCCGCGGAAGCCCCGACCCGAAGGTCCCCTCTCTTCTTTATCTCCTCAGCCACAGACCACCATCACCAGCCACGCATATTATTTGTCAGCAGCTACACGCACTGTCAATTACGTCTGGTGCCTAATACTTTATTCCTTCCTTCCTTCCCTCTCAACTGCGTCATTGCCGTTGAGACCCACCTCTTTCTTCTGATCTGACACACAGTGATTGTTGCTAGAGAGTACGTACCTCCTCAGGTCCCCATAATAGTTGGAGCCTCATAAATCTGAACCTGAACCTTCTCACCCCACACTTTCAACTTTCAACTTCCAACCTCTTCATCTCTCCCACATCATCTCGACGACATAATCGTGGACTATCGTCTACTATCACGTCTTGCTTGGACACATTCAAGTGGTTTACTATTCTTTGCGATCTCACGCTAAGTCAAGTTAGAAGGTGACAGAGCAACAAATAAGGATATCCTTGCCACGGCCGGTCCTTTATTCATTGTTGCTCGCCTATTTAGGACTCGAGCAGTCGCATCAAGAAGAAAGCCAACCAATAAATCCATTCATTCTAATTCACGCCGCCCAGGTCACGGTGCAGTGTAAGAAAAAAAAGATAGACGAACAATAGAGACGAATTTGTGAAGAAGAGAAATACCGAGGTTGAGGATTTACCTTCCCCCGATACCGTCGTCGCGAGAGATCGAGTACCCGCCGTCGTCGTTGTCGAATCGCATCTGATCCCTCGACTTCGATAGCACTCGTGCATCTTGCGCTTCGAATCAGCGGAGGGAAAACCCACTACTTCTCCGACCCTCATATCATCGAGAAGTGATCATCTTGATATCTAAGATATACGTTCCGTATTTTGTGCCTGCTGGTCGATTGGTCGAAAGATTAAGCGACCGTATCATCGTACCAGCCTTCATTGTGTTGGGGAGACATTTGCTTGTTTATCTCCTACACCCCACCTGGTAAGGCTGCCTCTTTCACTTTCACTTTCTAATCACCTACCTATGTACCTTGATACCATAGGCATCCCACTGTAGAACTACGCTGTTATTGGTGGTTGTTGCTGGTCACGTCACTGTTTATGCCCTGAAGCCGAATCTCCACCTATTGTCACCCCCCGCTGCCCCGCTATTCGTCGCCGGCCGAGTGGGGCGTTATTCTCGTCGCCACGGGCTACCTAAAGACTATTTAACATACCTAATTTCTACTATTCTTTTTCTTCCTTTCTACTTACCACACACACCTAACTTCACGTTACTGCATCTGTCTACATTCTCTTCCACCGCGAATCTGTTTATTCTGGCCGCGCATTTCACTCATTCAGTCTTATTCTAACATTCTTCTTTTAGATCAATAGATCAACGGTTCCGACAGCATCTAGCTCGTTCAGATACTTTTGACTATACATACATCTGCAAGAATGGAGGGAATTCAAACCCACCCTTCCACTGCCGCGCAGGCGGCCGCATTTACTGCGCCCGGCTCGCTCTCTTTCCCGGGTGCTGTCGGCGATTTGACCCCGCCTTCTTACGAGGCTGACAAGTCGAACGGCCAGCAGCGCGTTGTGAATGGTGTCCCTCAGCAGGCAGCTAACGGTTCCGGGGTGACTCCCGCTACACCCGCTGCCACTCCTGCCGCGGTCCAAGGAGGAAGTGGCTTGACGCCTACTCTGCAGTATGTATCACTTGCATCTGATGTCTGAATTTGTTAACTTACAGTTCATGTCAAAGGAACATCGTGGCAACCGTTAACCTTGAGTGTCGTCTGGATCTCAAGACTATCGCGCTTCACGCTCGCAATGCTGAATACAACCCCAAGGTACTGCTAATCTGTCGTTGATTGTGGATCTTACGAATATCCTGCTAACTGACCCAGCGTTTTGCTGCTGTGATCATGCGAATTCGTGAGCCGAAGACTACCGCGCTCATCTTCGCGTCCGGCAAGATGGTTGTGACTGGTGCGAAGTCGGAGGATGACTCCAAGCTTGCCTCCCGCAAGTACGCGCGTATCATCCAGAAGCTTGGTTTCAACGCCAAGTTCTCTGATTTCAAGATCCAGAACATCGTCGGTAGTTGCGACATCAAGTTCCCTATCCGACTTGAAGGCTTGGCATCGCGCCATCACAACTTCAGCTCTTACGAGCCTGAGCTGTTCCCCGGTCTTATCTACCGCATGATCAAGCCCAAGATAGTGCTCCTGATCTTCGTCAGCGGTAAGATAGTGTTGACCGGTGCGAAGGTTCGCGAGGAGATTTACCAGGCGTTCGAGATGATCTACCCGGTGTTGCAAGGTATGTATCATCAAGTAAATACCATTTTTCTAAAGGTAGTCACTAATCTCCTATAGATTTCCGTAAGGTCTAAATCTGGTCCTTGTTCTGGCAGACGAGGCTATCCTCGACGCGAACATCGGTCTCAACACATTGGCACCTCTTTATTCTCTTCGACTCCCAATGGGATCCTTCGACTCCCACTGGGATCTGTAAATTATTCGACTCATGATTTCACGACCATCGTCTTACGACCTACCGCGTTGATTTGGACAGGCCACAGTTCAAGCATTATCACACTTGTAACATTGTCATTTCGTAATGCATGGCATCGGCGTTAAACAAAGGGAAGGGCCTACAATGGATGGATGAAGGTTGCTTTCTTTCCATGGAAAACAAAAAATCGTTTCTTAAGACCAGGGTTGATATCTTCGATCTCGCCGTGGTACTCTCCGACGGTATTTACACTGGTTGAAGGTGCCGTCCTAATTCGACCCTGAGGAGAAAGGGTTTGCACAGTTGGGGGTAGGGTGTGAAGGATGCAGGTTGTGGTATGCCAAAATGCGTTTCGGCATTGTCATTTGCTCGCTGCTTTTCTGAGCAGGCTGTGATGGTGACTTCGCCGCGTAATCGGCAAGACCTCCAGCCATGGGTGATATTTGGCAGTATGTCCAGTTAGTCATGATCCACCTCGACAAGTCACCAAAGTTCATTCACAAAGCACTCTGCAGCTGTCGTATCTTTTGGTCGACGCAGAGCAGCTCCTGAACTTGATTGAGGATAACTGTAGCTTAAGGTTACCCCTTAGGTAGAGCATACATTTTCCATTATCACCCTAATCTTGCAACTTGTCTTCCCATACTTGTGAATCGTGGTTCTATCATCAAGTGACATAATTTTAATATGGCCTGAGATCTATTTGTCAGTCATTTTGTCTATCTCGTCTTTTAGAATAAGCCCTGGTTTTCCACCTCTACTTCCGTCTTGTGTAACTATGGCCTTCTTAACGTCGTCCACTACTTTCCATTTCCACTTATTTTGAAATTCTGCAGGGCATCTACCCATGATACAGTCCACCACCTTATCGCCGATAACTGGTAAAAATTTGAAGGCATGCCCACTCCCACCTGTAGTAACGAACAAGCCTTTCCAATACGGATGATAGTCTATTATCCAATCCCCGGTGGCTGTGTCGGTATACCAGCATATACGAGTGCGGGAGAAAGGCCGCTCTTGGAGCTCTGGCCAGGGCATTAGCTTCCGTACGGCCTCCCTAAGCGCCTGCTCGCCCTCTACTGGGATCGAGAGGTTGGCGTCGTCGAGGTGAGTATGAGGTTGGGAGACAAGCTCGGGAGACGGCTTGCTATCGCCGGGGACTCCCAAGGGCGGCTTCGATACCGGTTTGGGGTTGAGGTATCCGAAAGCGTGCCGCGCAAACTTCAGCACGCGGTTTCGAGGGGGGATGACGAAGAGACCTGTTGTCAGGTTCAGTAAGACTGGCATCTTCTCTAGTTTCTTCTGCTCCTCCTCCGTCAGATCGATGTACCCGATGACCTGGCCCGTAGCTATGGCCTGGGAGGAGAGGTCGACTAGCGTAGGCGTCCAGGCCCCGGCTGCTGCGATCACAAGATCGGCTGAGATTGTGCTACCGTCCTTGAGTCGCGCGCCGGTAACCCTTCTCGTCGGCTCGTCCGTCTCGAAGCTCTCAGCCGTCCCGTTGACGAAGGTCACGCGCCCTGTGGCGACGACACGCTCGTATAACCACCCCATGCTCGCCTCGGCGTCAGCCCACCCGCTGGCCTCGTTCAGGTACCCCCAGTCGGCGAACTCGCCCAGCCCGGAGATCTCGGCGATCCACTTGGCCGCCGCCATCAGGCGCACGGAGCTCAGGGGCCGCCCTTCGGCCTGCGCCAGCGCCATGGCGTTCACCCAGCTCTTCTTCGCGTACGCGATGCCCGTGGGCGACCCGTCCTCCCGCGCCAGCGGCCCGTCGTCCGCCGCCAGTATGAACCCGGACTCGGTGTAGCGCCCCTGGCCGCCGAGCGAGTCGGGACCGGTCTGCCGCCAGTGCGCCTGCGCTTCCGAGGCCAGCGCGGCGTAGGCCGGGTCCGCGTAGTCGGCGCGGATGATGCGCGAGGAGTCGATCGAGGCGGCGTCGCGGGCGGGGAACACCCCGGCGTCCGGGGACCGGTCGAGGACGGTGATGGAGGCGGAGGTGAACTCGGGACGCTCGGCCAAGGCGAGGGCGGTGCTCAGCCCGAAGACGCCGGCGCCGATGACCAGGATGCTGGATGGGGCCTTGTAGGGGGTTGCATCAGGGTCGAGGGATGTGAAGTTGATGCTCGGGAGGATGTTGGCAGCGCATGACAGCATGTCTTTGGTTGGCAATGCTGACGCCATTTGTAATGCTACCTAGCCAATGGATGGCGGGATGTGTGTAACGACGACGATGTTGAGGGTTGTCAGCTAATATAAGACATGCGCAATAAAAGTTATGTGTTTTGTACTACAGATATTCCAACTCTTTTTATATACACACCAGCGCCACTGGTGACAAGAAAATTAGGTATTAATATGTTACGGTTCGATATTATTAGATTTTGAAGTTTTCGCCATTTGACATTTGACATTTGACATGAAGGGCGCTCTTGACTAATTTGACTCGAGATCTCGGAGACGATGCCGTACCTACTTTTTCCATAATCGGGCCAAACTCGGCGGGGTAGGTGCGATAGAGACAGTGTAGGTGAGCGTCAAAAACTGTATATACACACTGTATTTTAGTCCCAAGTTACAGCAAGTGCCCAGGTGCTAACTGGGGGCACTTGCATGCCTTGAACAAGCTTGTATTACCAAACACAGTAATACTTACCTAAGTAGATACCTAAGATCGAAGTTATTCTTCTCGTAACTTTCTCAATCATTCTCAATCTCTTCATCATTTGCCCAACAAATAACGCAGGAAAGGAGTACTTATAGCATGCGAAAACTCACATAGCCTTAAACCGGTCCTTTTACCGATCATGTCGTCCAAGAAGTTCACAGACTTTCCTAACGTCGAGGCGAAGCTCCAGAAGCCATCGAAACAATCCGCGTTCGAGAAGCAGAAGGCCGACGCCGAGGCCAAACGGAAGAGGGAAGCCGCCGAGACTGCCGCCGTATACGAGAGTTTTGTCAAGAGCTTTGACCATGACGACGACGACGATAATGCCGGAGCCACTCCTGGCCAACACAACGCGTTTGGTGCTCGTCAGCAGCAGGGCGGCGTTTTCGGTCGAGAGGGGGCTAGGGTACCACCGCCGAAGAGACATTTTGGCGCTGGTTCTAGCGGCGCGTTGGGACTGAGGAGCGGTCCTGGGTCTTTAGGTCCTCCGCCGCCATCATTTGGTACTAAGAAGAAGTTCGATACACACCAGCAGGTGTTCCCTAGGAGAGGTATAGACGATAGCCGAGGTCGGCTTGGATTCCACGACGACGATGGTGATGCTAGCCGCGCGCCAAAGCCGAAGGGTCTTGCGAAGGTATTCGATGCGAGCGACGACGAAGGCGAAGCAAGAGCTAGAGATTTGGCTGAGCAGAAAGCTATTGCGAAACCCACGCTTCGCCTGGCTAACCTCCCGCCGGGGACATCACCTGCGGTCATCAAGGCTCTTATGCCGTCGAACTTAACTATAGAGAATGTCAAGATCTTAACATCAGGTGTTCCGGGAAGCACCGAGAGGAAATCAATAGCTGCGATTGTAACGCTGTCCAAGGAGACACCCGCAACGGATATCGACGCTTCAGTTAGCTCGCTACAGAACCGATATCTAGGTTACGGCTTTTATCTATCACTACATAGGCATCTATCATCCGCTGTAACGTCTACTGCGGCCACGTCGAGTCTTATATCCTCGACCACTTCTCAACCCTTTGGCGCGAAGCCAGTTCCCCAAACCAACAATCATAATACTCACCATCCAGGTGGTTTTCATCGCGGGTTTGCTCCACCGTCGTCTTATGGGCCAGCTGGAGGTCCAATAAACCGAACAATCTTACACGTTCCAGTCCAGGCGCCAAGAGATGTCAAACAGCTTCAGCTAATCCACAAGGTTGTCGAATCAGTATTGGCACACGGTCCAGAATTCGAGGCTCTTCTAATGTCGCGACCCGATGTCCAAAGAGAGGAGAAGTGGGCATGGCTCTGGGATGCGCGCAGCGAGGGTGGAGTTTGGTATCGGTGGCGGCTCTGGGAGGTTATCACGGGTGCCCAAGCTATGGCTGAACGACAGGGGAAATACATACCGCTCTTCGAAAGCGGCAATGCTTGGAGGATGCCTGAGAAGGGTCTACCGTACGAATACGCCACTACCATTGATGAATTCGTATCCGACCCAGAATACAACTCGTCCGACGAAGAAGATTACGAAGACGATCAAAAGCCAATAGATGGAGCTGACAATGAAAGTACTTACCTAAATCCACTCGACAAGGCGAGGTTAACTCACCTGCTGGCCCGCCTTCCCACGACATTGACGAAGATTCGGAAGGGTGATATTGCTAGAGTTACCACCTTCGCAATTACTCATGCGAGCAGGGGGGCGGACGAGATAGTTGATATGATCGTAGCTAACGTAGTCAGGCCGTTTGCATTGACTTTGGCAAACCCTGGATACAACAAATCTAGCAGGGATTGGGAGGATCATGGTGAATCTCACGGCTCGACGCCTTTCCCCGAAGAATCGAGCACGAAGCCGGGTGATATCCAGGACACGAGTGGTTCAAGTCTCATCGGCTTATATGTCGTGAGCGATCTCCTCGCATCGGCCGCGGCGAGCGGCGTTCGGCATGCCTGGCGATTCCGTCAGCTCTTTGAGGCATCTCTTAAAGATGGCAAGGTCTTCGAGACTTTGGGCCTTTTATCCGAACGCCTTAACTGGGGCCGACTTAGGGCAGAGAAATGGAAGCGAAGCGTCAAACTGGTGTTGAGCTTATGGGAGGGATGGTGCTCATTCCCGCAAGAGAGCCAGCAGCTATTTAACGAGACATTCGAGAACCCACCTAGCGCAAAGAAAGAGGAACAGGTCGACGAAGTCGCTAAGAAGAACAGGTGGAAATCCCTGGAAGCTGGAGGTTCAGGCGCTAAGCAAAACGAGGGTAGAGGATTCGTGCCGCTGTCCGCGAGCTTGGAAGTGCGCCATGATAATGAGGAGACCACGTTGGATGGTAACGACGTGGATGGCCAAGCTACGGGCGAGTACATGTCCCTGGACGAGGAAGACCTAGATACCGACATTGACGGCGTTCCGATGGATGAGAATGGAGATGGAGAGCCGATGGACGAAAGTGATATAGGAGATGTTGAACGGGACAAGTCCGCTGCCGAAGCTTCGGCAGGAAATAAGGACGAAGGGAGCGAACAGCAAGAGGGCGATATGGATGCTTCGAAACTCGAAACGAGCAGCTCGTCTAAGGAGCAACTGTCAGCTGGCCAACAGCCTAGGAGGCGTTTGAGGGCCGTGGACATGTTCGCCGACTCCGATAACTCCGATGATGGGACATGATAACGCAATGGGAAGAAGTCAATACTATACGCCTATTACGAAGGGTTTGAACTTTTCTTAGCTCAAAGAAGTCACCACCTTCACCTATACTAGCTTCGAAGATACAAGGACTTTTTCTAGGCTCCGTCGAGGACGTGATCGAATTCTTAGCCAGCCGTATGAAATATGAACACGGCTCGTCAGTTACTTTGGTCGATGATGATGCTTATCCGAAGACAACTGGAAATCGTCAATGATAGGCTGGCGCATACACGCTATTAACAAGTATAAGCTCGAGCTTAGTGATACTTGGTGGAGTGTTGATATCAGAGCCAAGGGGGCAAGCTCTCTAACTTCTGAGAGTCGTCATAAGGCTCGGCTGCGCATGGAATGCAACGGGCAGTAGCGAAGGTCAGAAGAGTTTACGTTGGTGACAGAAGGTTGTACGAATAAACATTAAGGGGCTGGGGTTGTATGAGAATGACTGCAGACGAAGCTTTCAAGATTCTGACCAGCCTTAAGCATACTGGGAATTGCCTGATGTAGTCATTTGCCCTGTTATGATTCACAGCCAGCTCTCCCTAAAGTGAAAGTCGATGGGTGGAGTTGACCGCATACGTGAGGCGTAAAAATAGAAGGACCAATTGGGGATGATCCCGAATCTTGGATAAGATTGGCTTTCGGCAGTCGATCCCGTCGAGATCAAATCTGGGCAACTTTAAGCTTCGTCCGACTCTACATGCCTGTAGATTATGTATGTATATACTGTATTCTTCGACATTGAGATTCAGTCACGTTAATTCTTAGATCCAAAGACCTGTAATTTATCTAGACTCGATACCGTCCTTTCTAGTGTATACCTATCAGCCTGTGAAGACGTTTATATTGTTGGAGCAACAATGATACTGATATCGCTTAGGATTTATGTTGGTTGGTTGGATTTACCCTTACCCCTGGCACGTAATTACTTGAGTAACGAGTAGGACTTGATCTAATGGATCTAATAGATAACTTGTTCATGGTTAATCCTTTATTTCCTTCTGCCATTAAGCTTTGACATGTATCTTAGCAAGCGATAATCGAGGCCTGGCGGTTTTAACCGTCGTTGTTAGTCAAACAGGCTAAGTATTAGTCTAGTGTCATTACTATGTACCTAGGTAGGTAGCCTTATAAGATACATAATAGATATGTACCTCTCGACGCAGCTTTATACATACCTAGGTAGGTACGTAAAACAGAATACTTGTTCTTGAATTACCTAATTGATATACAGTCTCTAATATCATTTTATACAAAATCCGGCATCGGTATGACTCCTGATGGACTATTTGTTTGCTTTATTGGACCCCTTACTATTTTAGTAGGAAAACTTTATATTGTATATGTAGTCGATCTAGAGCCTACCCACCTGAGGGTAGTTGATTTTCGGGATGTTTTTCAAGGAGTCACAACTTGAACTGGAGACCCTTATGTACCTAGGTACATCAGTAGGGTACGTAAGGCAGGTAAGGCTACCTAGGACCTAGGTACCTAGGTAGGTAGGTACATACGGTAACTGTCAACTTAAGGTCAAAGCGCGCGGCCTAGAGAACATGTCAAGCGCTGACTGCTGAGTAACTGTTACCCAAATAGGAAAAGCGACATACCGATATATCTGGAATGAGTAACCTTGATTTTTGCTTTTCGATTTTTATCGTCACGAAAAACAACTTATTGTATATTCGTACCAATACGACAGCGTTCATCCTGTGACCAAAGACGACAGGTAGATTAATCTGAAAACTTAATATTAAATTGCCTAGGCACCTGCCGGTAAATGACGTAGATTTATGATGTCGTGATCATACTTGGGTACTACGTAGCTGGAAATTGTAAATTGTACGATACAAATGTAATAGACAAGGTGAAAATGCTCGGCAGGTGCCTACACCACCTAGTACCTGGTACCTAGGCAGGTTACGTAGTAGCCCCACGTTTTCGAGACCAACTTCACAGGTTCTGTGGCGCGTTGCCCCTCTTCAGCCCCTCCAAGGCTCAGGTAGTTCCAAGATTATTTATCATAAAGTCGATTCTGTGGTCATTAGATATCTCCGGGGCTGTCAGTCTACCTAGGTACCTACCTAGATACCAAGTAGGCAGCTAAGTATCTAGGTACCTAGGTAGGGTAGGATGTATAAGATGATATGCATCTCCATTCTGCAGGACCCTTTGAGTTACCCGCCTAGCGTGTTCTGCAAGTACCTAGGTACTTCGATAGTATCAGGTAGGCTACCTAGTATCCTACCTCCAGCTACCTCCTCTAACCTTGGAACCTAAGGCTGCTAAGGTGCTACCTTATAAGGTACCTAGGAATGTACAATATAGGTAGGTACAGTACATCCACTTAGCCTGGCAACTGGGAACCCCTGTCAATTGATGTCCCTTTTGTAGGGGAGGTGAAGGATCTAACTTAAAGTCAGCAACCATTTAAGCCAACCAGCCAATCAAAACTTGCTCGTTTTGGGAAACCCCCACAGACAACACCACACTCACCATCCCAATCATCTTTCACTTTTGCTAATACTCCTTGACCCTTTTCTATGAGTTCCGACTTCTGAGTTCCGAGTTTCTGAGTCCAGTCCATCAGATGTTTCTGGTTTGAAATCTTATTGTGGTGGGACCTTGATTTTTTTTCATTTTCTTTTCTTTTCTTCATTGGGAGAAACAGCTTTGTCCAACTAGGTAGACGGGCTAGAGAACCAATACCACCTACCACTTTACTGAGCCAGCTTCCAGTTTCCATGAGACTACTAGGAAATCTAACAAGTCACATCGATATCTACCTGGTTATTTAGTCCAGTCCAAGGCAACATATAGGAATCGCCCTCACTAACCAACACCGTCACCTCACAACACAACTTCCCTCGGATTTCACACATTATAAAGACCTAAAGATCCTCTAGGCGTGTTGATGTTTAAAAAAAAACCACATCAAAGGTACTTTTTGTTACCGCCCGTCAAGACTGCAACACCGAGGCTTTCCCGGAGTACACACCCTTTGTATTCGGTTGATCCTGTCATCAGCCTCGGATTCGAGCATAGGCTTGCCTACTTTGGTTGGTACCTTACCTAACGTTGTTGGCTGGAGACGTTACATGAGGAAATCAGACGAGGAACCACTCTCTCTTCTTCCCCCCTCCCCCCTCTCTGGACAATCATTATTCCCTATCGACCGCAATAGAATAGGTTAAGCAAGTTCTTCTTTGAATCGTCCCAAAGGAACTGGACTCAGCTTGCTCCAATACCGATTCAATATTCAACTCTAGTTGACCTTTCGACGGGTTACAAACCATAACGGATCCCGAAGTACCGATACCAAAGGCGCATCTCATGAGCGAGTGCCGTTCGTTTTGCGCCGTCACAATCTTAGCTCGTCTTACTCCGCCTTCGCCTTCACCTTCAAATCCAACTTACTTCTAACTTACTTCAACCATATTTGACTGCGATCCTTGAACGGGGCATATTAAACTTCATTCGTTTGCCCTCGCAGCTTCTAGGGTTCTACCCCTATTAGCAGCCCCGTTCTTTATACTTTGACTTACCTACCTTATCATACCCGTATAGCGACCCAGACGTCTGGCACGTATAAGGTATTCAAGGTTTCTGTGGGACCCTGAGTGTCCGGTTTTAGGTACCTAGGTAGTCTTGAGATCATCTCTAAGGCTGAAGTTTCACGACGCCAGCCACTTTTCCATCTCATACCGTGGCACCCATCCAGATTTTCCGAAGTACAACACAGGAGGATCGCATTTATTATCCGAGCGTAACGACACCTATGAAAGGGATTGATGAGCCCCTTGGATCCGATTAAGATATCGACCATTGATCTTTCAAGTATAGTTGGAGTAAGCAATCCCGAAAATCGTGGCAACGATTCTCATATGGTCCACGACGTTCTCTGTCGCATTATCTAGAATACCTCCGAGTCCCTGACGCGCTGGCCTCGCCCTGGGACGTCGCCGAAGATGCCTATAATCAATGGACAAAAAATGGCTTGGTAAGTTAAATATATTCTTGTCACCTCCTGTTTACGTGGTACCTCCCGGACAGTCTCGGAAGGCTGCAGGTTGTCGCGCTAGTTTTAAACGCGCCTCTCATGGAGAACCATCTCTATTCGACGTCAGGAGTTGGTGTAACCGACATGGGTCTTAGGTCTTTCAGAGAGGCGATCGAGTTTTAGCTGTCCTTGCTAACTAATTCTCCCCCCCTTCTTAGCGAGCCATGTATACGAGGGCACCGATCGACCAAGTGCGCTCACGGAGAGGACCGTATGCTACTACCTGTCCGAAAGCCTGGTCGACCGCTGAGCACTTGTCCCCATCCACCTGGCAAGAGCTGCCAGTGTCGAAATGTAACAGCTGCACTACCGAAAGGAGGAACGTGCCGCTGCGGTGGTAGTCAGTCTAACAAAACTAATGGCACACATACACTCGTCAAGGCCGAGCCGCCAGAAAATCCGCCGTTATCACCTACGAAACAGGCGTCATTTCGAGTCCAAAAATCAGCGCCAAGACCAGGCCGAAAGCAGTCTTCTGACACCGCGGCGTTACAACGTATGGATTCCAATAGCTTGAACTTTCAGAATGGCGCTGGCGACTATCTGGCAGCTTCTGCGAACGGAGTGTCTCCGTCTGGTTGGGCAGATTTCGGTGCACCACTGCAAAACGGAACCAACGCGTACCCCTATCTGTCTTTGACTTCGCGTCTTGACAAGACGATGGACTCTTCTATCCTTGGTATGAATGGTGGTATGCCGGATCTAGCGCCAGCCCCTTCTAGAAATAGTATACCAAATGGAATAACGGACCACTCGACTGTTAGTTCTGGCACATTAACGCCTGGCACGTCAGGCTCCCCTTACCATACCCCGACTTCTAGCACCGGGGATTCCTCGCAGGAACTACCCCTAGAGACGGCTGGCAGCTGCTGTTCTCAACGGATACAGCACCCACCACAGGTCCAGAATCATATGCAATTCCAAGGCCACCTCCAGGCCGGTCCTCGAGAGCCGTCGAATATGATGATTTATGCGCCTCAGATCCCTATGGGGAACGGCTCTATGATAGAGCACATCAACACCCAGGTAGCAGCTAACCAACAGCTATACCAGATGGACCAATTTGCCCAGTCGACGATGTACCCAGACCAGCCCTTCGGAACACAACACTTCCCACTGCAGCAATCTCAATGGGAGCACCTGGTGGCAAATCTTATACCTCAGGCCGAACTAAATGGATGTGCTCCGAATTCGTATACGAATCATATATGCGACTGCGGCCCTGACTGCGACTGCCTCGGATGCCTAGCCCACCCATACAACAATGCGACAACTCAATACATTCGCGAAGTCATGGCTTTCCAAGAAAACAACGTGAATGGTATGAATGGCGTCAGTGGTGTAAACGATGTGAACGGTGCGAACGGAAAAGTGGAAACCGCCACTACGATGTCAGATCTACCGTTGGCGGTGGGCGAAACACCGTCACAGCAAATCCAGAGTCCGCCCGAAACGGAATCACCGGGTGGAAACGATCTAGATCTGTCGCCTAGCGAGTTCCTCTTCGTTGATTATGGTAGCGGCATGTGCGGGTGTGGGGATGATTGCGCATGTGTCAACTGTTTAATTCACCGCGACCCCCTTGACGCGAAGATGCATCATGGGCTTACGGACAAGAGACCGAATTGAAAGAGGCTTTTTATTATCTGATGAACAATCTAGCATTCAAACACAGGAAGCTTTTGCCGGAAGCATAAGGTCGATAGATCGGATGATGTCCTCAGGAGTTATGGACGAAACCCCTGGGAATCGTCAGCTTCGAACCGTATATACCTAAAACGAGATAAGGGTGCACATACGAGGATTCCTATGGAACAGCGAGCGTTTAGATTTTTGGACTAAGGTCCTAAGGCGAAATGAAGGAGGCTATTGCCGAAAGTTTCGCATTAACAAAAAATTAGCATACAGACGCCGCAGATATGGATTTGATGGGATTTCAGAGGTTGAGAGATCGATATCCTCGATGAGCTGGTGGCTGGTTGTCAGCGGGCACACCCGCCTAGGTGGGGATCTTCTGTACGCGTCGGGCTCCAATCGGCTCCCCTGGCATCTCTCCGGCGAGAGGGGAAGCCGAGTCGAGCCTGATGAGTAGCACCCAGCTATAAGACTGCTTACACCCTACATCGGTTTCTTCTATCGAATTCCATACTGCGATTCAGGCTTCAGTTCCCTTTAGGAGATTTTCTCCGGGGAGAGAGAACACTGTGAGGTCTGACGAGTATGGCTCGACTTCTGGATTGCCTACATGATTCACGGCCTGGTAGATGCTCGAGATACACGACGTGAAGAGATACGAATTGATACCTAGCGATTATATATGGGCGGGAAGTCAGCTGGCTTAGCGGACTTGCTCATGCGATTTTTGAGTCCATTGAGGTTATAGCGAGATATAAGAACTCCCCTACATAGGCAGCATAGCGATATAATTATAGTAATTTTGCGAAAACTGGTCAGGATTTTCTTACTTAAAGTAGCTGTGTGACATTGCTTATAACTTAATTGAAATATTACTATGACATATGTGACTTTGGGTATATTGTACTTGCCTTATGTTAATTATATAAAGGATGGACATGTTGTGTGTATAATCGGGATAGGGGTTGTGTTGGACATCGGAAACAACCCTCGAATAACAAATAGAAGCCCCTCGTCGAGAAACCATGCCTTACTAGTTTCTATAAATAGGTCCATGTTCAAGCTTAATTATTTGACGTAAAACAAGCTTGTCAATAGGGCTGCCATACATTTATCAGGGTAGGTACTCGGGGCAATGTGCATATGATTATGGTTGTACCTAACCGAGGACCTTGATGGACTGGAATGATACCGCTTATGTACCTAGGTACCTAGGTATTTAGGTATATAAGTATGGTGCCCCACACGCCACATGGCGCGCAAATCTCCGACGCGACTACCAAGCTGGTAGGTATGCTACTTACGCCGTGCGTCCAACTTTCCCTAACGTACCTACCCAGGGTATTATGCGGTTCTCCCTATCCGAGCTTACTACGACATATTATTAGTACAACATTTCACCAGTACAACATATTCCTTAGCCTGTACGACGGCGCGAACGAATAAACGTGTCCTCCGGCTACCTTGGGTAGTAGTACTTGGGTCAGTAAAGAAAAAAACGGCGCTAAGGACATTGCGCGAATCCTACGCTCGATCGATCGCCCCGGCCAATTCATTCCTATAGGACGAAGCCGCGAGCCGTCGTTGCAATGCCGGAGCCTAGCGCGTACCGGGACCGTGGGTTGGGGGGACGCCATGCGAGGCACGGACGAACGCGTGGGGAAGAAGATGGGGGTGTTGGTGCTGGCGTTGGTGCTGGTGTGAAACGTGGGAGAGGGAGGTACGATGAGGGCGATGAGCATGATGAGAATGATGGTTATGAGAGGGGGGGCGATAGGAGACGTGGTGACGAGTCGAGGAGATCGCTATCGCCGCGGGATATGGCGCACCGAGAGAATCGGCATGAACATCGCGATAGGCGTCGACGCTCTAGAGAAGACTATGCGTCGCAATCGAAAGCACAAGCGCAGCCGGACGACCCATCGCAAAGAGGAAGAAGGGAAGCACGCCATGCAAACCCCCCTGCCGAACGCTCGCCTTCGACGTCCTCGACCCGACACCAGCCCCATCGTCATCATCATCACCACCACCACCACCACCGCCGCCGGCGCCACCGCTCCCCAGCACAAGCACAAGCGCCCTCCGCCCACGTGCCAGCACCGCCCGAGCTTCCCTTCCACGCGCGCCCGCTCGTGCGCTCCGACCTCGACGCGTTCAGGCCGCTGCTCGCGCAGTACCTCGAGGTGCAGAAGAACAAGGACATCGCGGCCATGGACGAGAGGGAGGTCAGGGGCCGCTGGAAGAGCTTCGTCGGCAAGTGGAATCAGGGCGCCCTGGCTAAGGGCTGGTACCTCCCCGAGACGCTTGCCGATGCGAGGAGTGGGTTTGGTGATGGGGTTGGTGGTGGTGTGCATGAACGTAAGGATGTGGTTGTGGATGTGGATGTAGATATGGGAGTAGATGCTATAAGCGAGGAGAGGAGAAAAAGTGCCGAGAGAACAGCATCATTATCTCTTAGCAAACAAGCCCAAGCCCATCCCCACTCAGACAACAGCTCCGACCCCGCGCACTCCGACGGGGAGCCAGGCGACGGCTCCTCCAACGACGAATACGCGCCGACCCTCCCCCCGGGCTCCGCGCCTGCGCACCCCACGTCCGCCGCCAGACACGGCCCCGGCATCCCCAGCCTGCAGGACCTGGACCTGCGGCGCGAGACCGCGTCGGAGGAGCGGCAGCAGCGCGTCGAAGACCTGCGGCAGGCGCGGCGCGCGGACCGCGCGGACCAGCGCGCGCGCCTCGAGGACCTGGCGCCGCGCGCGGCGGCCGGCACGCGCGAGCGGCAGCTCGAGAAGAAGCGCGAGGCCGGCGACAAGATGCGCGCGTTCCGCGAGCGGTCGCCGGGCGGGGAGGTGGTGGCCGAAGCGGACCTGATGGGCGGCGGGGGGGACGGGGTTGGCGAGTACAGGAAGGCGAGGGAGGTGGCGGAGCGGCGCAAGACGGAGCGCGAGGTCAGGCGCGAGGAGGAGGAGCGCGCGAGGAACGCCGAGAGGGAGGACAGGGTGAGGGAGTATAGGCGCAGGGAGGAGGAGACGGTGGAGGTGCTGAGGAGGATTGCGAGGGAGCGGTTTGGGTAATCGGGGGAGGAGGGGGTTATGGTGTGGTGTGGATCTTGTGTATGGCGTAGGTGTTGAATACGGCGAGTTGGCTTGTATGGACTAGATAGGTATGGGTGGGTAGTTATGCGTAAGAGTGAAGATTGTAGGCGGGGTTAAAGAAAGAAATATAGCGTTGGATATATCTTGAATATATATTGTCACTACCCAACTAGGGAGATTGCAATAGGGTTGGTTAGGTTAGGTACCTTTGAATTTATACTCAAGGTACATTAAATGGCTACAGCGATACTGTATACTTAGCATAGCAGGGAACCTTATATCATGAATAAATATACCTAAGCATTAAGAGCTATTGTACCTAGCGTACATAGGTGGGTAGGTATTGGGCAATTAATAATTATACCCCAAGAGCCTTCATGAATGGCAGCAAGGCCTAAGTGTATTCTGGTAGGTTATAGGGACTGAAGAGACAGTATAGCTGGATCCATTAAGGGGGGTGGACCACTGCCGCGTATTACATAATTCACTCTCCACTGTTCCCTTGCCCCACTCAACCCACCTACCTAGGTAATTAATAGCGCACCTAGTAATAGGTACACGTACACTTAGGTACATGCGGGATATAAACTCTTTTATCGAGCAGAAATCCACAGTGAGAGCTCACAGCTGTCAACACCGTCAAGGTGGTTTGTCAATGGCGCAGTGGCGGAGTGGTTATCGCGTCAGACTCGAATTGTTCTAATTATAGGATAATCTACGATATCTGATTCCTTCGGGAGCGTATGTTCGAATCATGCCTGCGTCGAGATTTACTTTTTAGATTTATTCCTTCTGAATGAAATTTCTTCTTTGCGATTTATTTTGATTTCATTTTTTCCATTCGGGATTTTTTATTAGTTAGTAATTAATGTGCATATTTGCATAATTGGGTTGTCAGCTTTTAATACAATTAGAGTTGCATAAATAAATAGATTCACATTCAAATCGATATCAATAATTAAGTACCGAAGCCACTAGGTTATAGTCGATAACCATGAGTTTGGTCTATTTTATTCGGAAGCTCGTCTAAGACCCTAATGAAGAATGATCTCGAGAGAACTCGGATCCGAGAATCAACAGTTTTACACCTAATAACAAGAAAAGTGGTCGCAGCTCTTTTTTTAACAAGTAGATATATTCTCCTAAATTTTTCACTACTAACAAATAAACCTATAAGTTATGTTCACCTGGGACTCACGTTCCTGCTGTGCGGTGGCCCATCCCATCAATCCCCGAATGCCCACCACCTAAGCAACTACCTGATCTTAACTGCTCAGAGAATCGACCATCTTTATCAACCAGAATTTCTAGCACGGTTCTTCAGCTATCTTAGGTACACGTGTAGCTAATCCGGTAAGGAACTAGTAGACTAGGCCAAGATACTACAAAGTAGTAGCACAGTCGCTCGACTAATCCCGTGAAAACATCCATCGTAGTCCAAAGCATCATATTCGAAACGCCAAGCTTCAGTCTACACACAGCGCTCCCGGCCGAGAATCGACATCGCATCTCCAAGCTCAGCCGAAGTTGACAGGACCCGCCGGCTGGACCAAGGCGCCCCCGCTCGAGTGTATGCAGCTCCCCGTGTTGTTGGTGTCCTTCATCAGGTAGACGTAGGCCTCGGCGACCTCCTCGGGGGTCCCGATCCTGCCCATCAGGGACGCTTTCGTCATGAACTGCACCATCTGCTCCCTCCCCTCGCCCGTCCCCAGCATCTCCGTGTCGGTGGACCCGGGGCTGACCAGGTTGGCGCGGATGGGCAGCAGGTCCAGGGCCAGGCCGCGCGTGATGCCGTGCAGGGCCGCGCCGAAGCCCGAGGCCACGGTGGCGCCCTTCATGGGCCGCTCCGAGACGCGGCCGCTGGTGAAGGTCACCGACGACGTGTGGCTCTGCTTGACGAAGCGCGGCGCCAGCTTGCCGATGAGCAGCGGCACCACGTAGGTGAACTGCACGCTGTCGCGGAGGTAGCCCACGGTCACGTCGCTGACGGGGCGCACGTCCAGCGACGCCGCCGTGTACACGACGTGGTCGATGGGCCGGCCGGCCGCCGCCTTCACGTCGGCGAACAGCTTCTCGAGGCTGGCCTCCACGTCGTCGTGGTTGACGTCGCAGGTGAAGCCCCGCACGCTGGCGCCCCGCACGGCGTCCTGGATCTTCTTGGCCGCGGCGTCGACGCGGGCCTGGTTCGACGACGCGATGAACACGTCGGCCCCCTCGGAGGCGGCGAGCTTCGCGACGCCCGCCCCGATGCCAGACGATCCGCCGATGACTAGGAGGGTTTGGCCTTTGATGGGAGGCATGGTGAGATATATCTTGAGTAGGGTTGAAGAGTTGTGTACTTAAGGTGAGTGAGGTATTTATGAAAATGGGTTGTAGGATGGAACGTTGGACACCGGCGCTATCTGAAAAGTGAGTTCTTGGGAGAGGTAAGTTGGCGGAGAGGGGGAAGGATAAAAAGAAAAGTCAAGGAACAAAGGGAGAGTATCATATATTTAAGAGATGTCGCACAAATCTCCGCATTTTCAGCATGGGCAGTCGTCATATACCTATACCAACTTAGGTCGGTAGCAAACATGTTCCACGCCGTGGCGTATGCACCTTTCCGCGTAAGTATCATCCGGAGTCCGATATTACCGGCGGCGCCGGGAATCCGGTCCAACATCAAGGAACCATATCACATCCATCATATTGCCCGGTTTTCTTTAATAAGGATCGCGAACGCTCTCGGGATTATGTTCGGAAATACCGCTATCTTACCTGCCTTTCAATCGCCAGATGATTAAGCAGATTAAGCCGCGGCTTAGAGGCCGATCCGAGCACTTAACTTGTAGCACTAAGCAATAGCTATGTACAAGGTGAGAAAGTTGCATTCAAGAAGAGACAGCCATCTAAGCTAAACAGTGTGAGACATTCCTATATAGACCGTTGACCCTCTGGGTCAGGTAGTTCACCTGAATAAGCTAACCTAGGTAGTTAGCCACGAGAGCTATCTGTAACAGCGGAGTCACGGACCGCTAAGTCTCGAAATTTGTCGATTTCGGTACACATAGAATCGAACCTGACTCCCGATCCCCAGTCGTGGATGTTGAGCAGGATCCTCCAAAGCTTCTCGAACTCGTTGAAGTAGCGTAGGTTGATATCCGCGAACCTACGCATAATGAAATTCCGTGGCAACCTTTCATCTGCACCATAATAGCGCCTGTGGGTATCTGCGTCTTTACCACGAGGCCTCTATTGTGTCCACATGATGTATAACTCCGCATGTGCATCGTTAAAAGCTATACTGAAGACAGCATTATCATGGCCGGCTATTAGTTCCGTAGAGTACAGAGATACTGCTGAATCGCCTAGACATTGACTTCCAGCAAAGAACAAATTACCGCCCATTGCTTTGATTTCTACAATCAAATAAGGAAACAGGGCCCCTGCTCTATTGCAAGACAACATCTTAGGAATTCGTTCCATAACGATATTGTTAAATTGCGGGATCGCGCGACTAATGTATCCGTACAGGATGTCAGGCTTAGGGGTTGCGACAGGGTTCGTTGCCTCGAACTTAGCCATACTTGGGCTGAGGAACCTCTGGTCATTTGATTCACAAACCACCTTATACAATGGGTTCCACGCGTCGATGTCCAAAGGAAGAGTCGAAACTAACTTCCTTTTGACCCTATCTTTCTGTAGATATTCCTGGGACATATGCATTATACAGTCGAGTTGGTCGAACTTGCTTTTTAGTTCATCCGTCGATGGATCAGCTATTCTTCTTAGCGGATTAAGTTCCATAGGTTCCGTACGGACTTGCTGTACCAATTCGATGAGTTTGTTGACCCAGTCCGGGGTCGGCTCGTTGCGGTTTTGCATTCTAATCCCTTTTCTCTCGAGATTATTCCATCTGTATTCAGGTTCGGTAATTAGGGCCTCGGTCAACTTATCGGAAGCGGACGAGTGCTCATCGAAAGCGTATGAGAACTCATCGTATAACATGCTTCGACTGGAGGGAGATTCTGCTGGCATTTCGAGAAAACCTTGGGCAGAATTGGTTATAGATTTCGGTGTGTTGATTGCTTCAGACAAGGTAAATTCGGGGGATGATGCGACCCAGTTTAGTACAAAGGCATCACGGTAATAGTCAGAATTGCCAGAATCGTCAGAATTGTCAGAATCGTCGGAATCGTCGGAATCGTCGAGTTCTGCGTTGTTCAAACTGTCGAATTTTGCGAAAGATGCGAATAACTCTCCGACGGTTTGATAACAACAACAACAACGCTTAGATCGAGCCTTTTTTTCAGGCGGGCTGCCATTTTCAGATGTAGGGTTTAATTTTCGCTTTTTTGATTGTGACGATTCCGTAGAAGACTCTTTCTCGACATATTCACGAGGTCCAGAGGATCCTTTATGCGAGAGACTTTTAGAAACCATTATGAGAACTGGCGAGGGATGATTGGGTAGTATGAATATCTCGCTCTGAAAAGAACCTTATCGTATTTAGACAAAACATATCAATACTTGTTCGCGTATAATAACAATTGTCAAGATTAAGGTAGTTTATAGAACTCGAAGAGCGAAGTTTTGTATTCGAGTAAGTATTATAGGGACAATGCAGGTAAGAATTGATAATTAACCTGATGCCTAACAGTTACCTAGGCGAAAAACGCCATAAACGCATGGGTTAAAAAGGATATATCATTTTCCGTAATATAGTACATAGGTACGTACATAAGTACTTCAAATAGATAATCTATTGACCGCTCTACTTATTCAGCTAATAGTGAAATGACTAACCTAGGTATAAACTCCAAACATCCCGTCACAATGCCACGCGATCTTCCCTATTCTATCAACTATCTAGATGTATTGTGTAAGCCAGCTAAAACCTTCTCTGTACCCTTGTCTTTCAACTATAGAGCACATGTAAAGCTCTATATGACGATGCATTATATGGTCGATGCCGAGCTGGGAGCGAAGCGTAGCATCCGAGACGGCACCGGGGGCGTCGATCTTATTTCCCAAGACCAAGATCGGAATACTCGATAGCTCCTCCAGGCCAAGGAGCCCCTCCAGCTCTTCTCTGGCCTCGGCGAAGCGCTCGGGATCCTTCGCGTCCACGAGGAACACAATGCCGTTGACCTCGGGGAAGTAGTCCTTCCAAAGACGCCGGGCTTGCCGGTGGCCGCCGAGATCGAATGTCGTGCAGCGTACTTTACCGATGGTGAGCTCTTGCGAGGTTGGATGCTGGGTGGGCTGTAGGATGCCTAGGTGATCGGTCTTAAGCCTGAGCAATAATGTCGACTTGCCGGCGTTGTCGAGTCCGAGGAAGAGAAGCTTGGCTCGCTTATGGAGAAGGCCAAGCGAGACCAGAGCATTATAGATTTGAGTGATGATCCACATGATTTCGATGTGTATGTTTTTATGAGTATCAGGAGATGATAAACTGAATGAATAGAATATAAAATTAGTGCTTATCAGTAAATAATACAGAGTAAAATCACAACAGGGGGGAATTGGTAGCCTCTTGGTTATAACCTTAAGGCTACCATGAGATTTTAACTCCAAGGTTTGCAGAATAATGTCTTAGTGTTGTAATGTCTTTGAGATGAAAGACTAACTTATTGTTCAAAATCTTGAGCCACAATTGCCTGATTCTTTTGTCTTTCCCACTAGATGCTTTGTCCATCCACATGGCTTGTCATTGCTACTCATATTGATACGTATCATAAACTCCAGGCTTTAGACCTATTTGACAAAGAAAACAATCACAAATGTTTAACTCTAATTCACTCTAAGACTTCAGAAGATACCCGGGGTAATTAATAGTCCACCTTACGGTTTGTTGTAGGGTATAAGTTAGTCAACTATTATTATTATTAGGAGTATTATGTACCTACTTAAGTTAGAATATAACGATTGCGATTATGAATCGACTATTTTAATACGTATTTACGGATGCTACAATGTATCATTCTCGACCTTTGTATACATCTGTATACTACCTCCTATTCCCCCATCTATTAACCTAGTTCCTTTCTTAACAAGGTTTTAAATTTCTATAATTTATAATGATAAAATAAAGCTACAAGTCAGTAACTAAGAAGAGTGTGTCTTTTAGAAGACTCGATCAATAAAATCAATTAAAATTTTATAAAAATGATTAATGAATCAATATAAACTACTATTAATCAGTGCTAGCGTCTATAACTGCGCAGTTTGAAATCATATTCGAGAAAACCTTTACATTATAGCTGGACCGCTTATAAGAGAGTCAGTTAACTTTAGCTTATAAACTCCTTTTCAACGGGGAGTCCGGATCCTTAAATTAACCTGATGGCTCTTACCCAAAAGTTATCTTGATACGACACACTATCCACATCTATCCTGTAAACGGGAAAACGAAAATAGACCCGAACCCGGATGTAGTAGTGAAGAGTAAAGCGGTGCTAGGTTTTCATTTTTTTCTATGACATAAATTGCGTATATATATCAACTACAGAAGCCCCATGGCGCCTCGAATGTTACTCCTATTATAAAACAACCTGTAAGAACTGAAAAATAACATAAAGACAAACGAGTTAAAAATACAAAAGGTCATGCACCAAAAGAAACCCAACCCACCTCGCCGGCCCATCTCGCCTATGCCTATGCCTAGGTACTGCCACTGTACGTAGTACAACACCGTGTCACATTTACGAGCCTTAGCCAGGGGTTCCCGGCCCCGGAAGCTAGTCCTCCCCGCCGAATCGGGACGACAGGCGGACATTCTATTCGCGGGGAAACAAAAACCGACCAGGGCACAATGGCATGTTCCGCGTCCCCACACGTCCCCCTCTCCGTAATGTGGTGTGTGTAGGTAGTATAGGTAGCTTCGCGGAACGCAATCCTCGTGCTCGAAACGGCGTGATGTGCGCGTCCCGGGCCAATACATTAGTTAGGCAACGGGCAACCCGGGACATCGAGCGCGCGAGGTGACATCGGCCGCTTGCCATACGTACGCACAGATTGTGCGCAGATTGTATATAAATAACCGATTTCTAAGTTATAATTCCAATTCCAGTTCCAGTTCTATTTTTGAGAAGGGCTGCTAGTCCCCACGCACCTATTCTAACCGGCCCAGCTAAAACGACGGCAATGAAGCTCCTCGCGTCGATGCAGGTGCTCGCGACGGCGGCCTCGGCGGCCCTCACGTGGCGGAACGTGCGGATCGGCGGGGGCGGCGGGTTCGTGCCGGGCATCGTGTTCCACCCGGCGGCCTCGGGGGTCGCGTACGCGCGGACGGACATTAGCGGCCTGTACCGGCTCAACGCGGCCGACGACTCGTGGGCGGCGGTGACGGACGGCATCGCGGACAACGACAACTGGCACAACTGGGGCGTCGACGCGCTTGCCCTCGACCCGCAGGACGAGAATATGGTGTATGCTGCCGTCGGCATGTATACAAATGATTGGTATGATAAATATCGATTTAAACCTGATTGCCCCTGAATCGCGCGGCACTAATGCTGTGATATCTAGGGACCCGAAACCTGGCGCGGTAATCCGTAGCAGTGACAAGGGAGCTACATGGAACACCACCGCTCTCCCCTTTAAAGTCGGTGGAAATATGCCGGGTAGAGGAATGGGTGAACGTCTCGCCGTCGACCCGGCCAACTCCAAGATCCTGTACTTCGGCGCTCGTAGCGGTCACGGGCTGTGGAAAAGTACGGACGGCGGAGCTACGTTTACTCAGGTATCCTCGTTCACGGCTGTTGGAACTTACATTCCAGATCCCAAGGATGCCGGAGGTTACAATAGTGATAAGCAGGGACTGGCTTTTGTGACATTCGACTCTACTGGTGGCACGACGGGTGGCGCTACCAAAAGAATCTTCATAGGTACGGCCGACAACACTACCGCGAGCGTTTACGTATCCGAGGACGCGGGGGCGACGTGGAGTCCTGTCCAGGGGCAACCGGGCAAATATTTTCCGCACAAATGTGTTCTGCAACCAGAAGAGAAGGCCTTATACTTCACATACAGTGATGGAACGGGGCCATACGATGGAACCTTAGGTGCTGTGCACCGCTATGATATCACCGCGGGTGCTTGGAAGGACATCACGCCGGTCTCTGGTAGCGACCTGAATTTTGGTTTCGGAGGGCTTGGCGTAGACATGCAGAAACCTGGGACAATTGTCGTCGCGAGCTTGAATTCATGGTGGCCAGATGCACAGATCTTCAGGTCCACTAACTCGGGAGCTACTTGGTCTCGGATATGGGAGTGGGCTAATTACCCAGATATGAACCTATACTACGGACTTACGGTAAGGATGTTAGTGAAATGACGAGTGGATGATGAGGCTGATGTTTATTTATAGACCTCAAAAGCGCCGTGGATACAGACGGGCTTCATCGACACCGACACGAAAGATCTCGGATGGATGATCGAGGCGTTGGTAATCGACCCCCATGATAGCGACCATTGGCTCTACTCTACCGGTCTGACTGTATTTGGCGGTCATGATCTGACGAAATGGGATTCAACTCATAAAGTGTCGATCCAGTCGCTCGCGGATGGCATCGAGGAATTTTCCGTGCAAGATCTAGCTTCGCCGCCCGGGGGAAGCGAGTTGCTGGCCGCTGTAGGCGATGACAGCGGGTTCACCTTTCAAGATACAGCTAGTCTGAAAACTTCTCCTAGTACGCCCTGGATGAACCCCATCTGGTCGACATCGACCAGCGTCGACTACGCTGGAACATCTGTAAAGGACATTATCCGCATTGGCAACTCCGCCGGATCGCCACAGGTCGCGGTCTCGAGTGACGGAGGAGCGAGCTGGAGTAGTCACTCAGGAGCAGGCACTACTATGAGCGGCGGTACAGTAGCCTACTCTGCTAACGCAGACATAGTGCTATGGTCAACATCTGGCAGCGGTGTACAACGTTCCGAGTCCCAGGGCACTTTCTCCGCGGTGTCTAGTCTCCCGTCGGGTGCTGTAATTGTTTCAGACAAGCAGAACAACACCGTCTTCTACGGTGGTTCTGCAGCTAGCTTTTATGTTAGTACTGACGCCGGGACATCGTTTTCGAAAGCAGGTGCGCTTGGCAGCGCCACCGTAGTCCGCGACATCGCGGCTCATCCGAGGACGGCGGGCGAGGTCTGGGTATCGACCGACGTAGGCATTTTCCACTCGACGGACTATGGATTTTCCTTCACAGAGGTTTCTACCACTCTAAAGAATACGTACCAAATCGCGCTCGGGCTCGGGTCAGGAAGCACGTGGAATGTGTACGCGTTTGGTACGGGGTCTGCGGGACCCAGGCTGTACGGCAGCGCGGACAACGGCGCCTCCTGGACAGACCTTCAGGGCAGTCAAGGCTTCGGTTCCATTGATAGCTGCAAACTTGCTGGCAGTGGAAATACCGCGGGACAGGTGTACGTTGGAACAAACGGGCGAGGGGTTTTCTATGCTTCCGGCACAATCGAGAAGAGAACATGATGAAATGCGAAATGCGTTGTCTAATAGTAGGCAATTGTAGAATGATGTTAAGGATGAAATTGTATTTATAACCGGCTAGGTAATATATGAGCTCCAGCCTCCAGCTAGCTTTACACTAGTATACCTTCGTAAGTAAGGGCGGAGTAAAAAGTGTGTGTAACACGAGTTGGTTCGTCCTATTCGCCAATAACCTTAGAGTTAAAGAATTAGTTTGTGAGCCCCAGTCCAATCAACTAAATGTACCTGGGTATCCAGTCCCCTATTTCCCCACAGCTATACCATGACGACGCTCTATCCTTGGTCCTTTCCTTGTTCGAGTTTCGGATACTTGCAGGTACGTACTGCACTGCCACTCTTTCGGTGAGGAATACATAAAGATAAGATATCCCGTCGTAGAGCCTGACCGCGAAACCGTCAAGCTTCTCTAGCAAACCCAAAAACCAAGTCCACTAAATTGAGACATACTTACACTAATAAGACATACCTACTTAATCAACCAGCTCCGTATGCGAATCCACCTCCAGATAAGAGGATACAACTAAACTGACCAAACCAAACCACAGTATAACCAATTCCACCCGAACATACCTAGGTACCCAACATGGCTTGTGGCTCATCACACACCCACCCCGTCGACCGGAACGGCCCCGGAAGCGCCGCGTCCTCGACCTTCGAGAAGATCATCAAGCCCGCCGAAGCCGCCGGGGGCAAGACTAAGTGCATCGACTGCGGCGACTTCGACTGCTGCTGCATCCCGTGCACCGTCATGTGAAAGAAGGGTTCCCGGGATTTGGCGGTCACGGCACACGAGTAAACGAGTTACGGAATGGAGTCGGTATTTGCAAGCGGTGATTTATTTTCGGTTGAAAATGTAGTCTCAAGAGTACCTAACTTGGGGACTGGGAGAGAGACTATTAGAAAGGAAAAGAAAAGAAAAGAAAGGAAAAACATTTTGAAGGGGTGTAGGAATAATAAGCTCCATGTATCTATTCCTCGCCGTCCATCAAAGTCTAGGGGTATCATTATCGTTACACCTGATTTCGTTCCCCATTATCCCGTGAATTACGCCGTTCCATGCAAAAGTCTCTGATGGCAAGGCGTGCGTGTGTATAACCTGTAAGAAGCATTGCCATGACCTAGTGCGTATGGTGTTATCCCCTAGAGATCACCAACGGCCGATGCCCAAGTCTCGTTCTCGTAGCCCCACGATTCCTTCTTTGGCGGAGTCGTCAAGTTGCTGACGAGCTCGTCCTCGACCTTTAGACTGCCTAGCCCCTCCATGATCCGCTCGGCCTTGTCTTTTGCGTCTCTTATCGCGTTTGTCTCGGCTCGCGTGCGGTCTAGCTGCGCCTGCATCATCGAGATGAGCGACTCGCGGGCTTGGTGGGGTCGGTATTCGTTGATGAGATGGTGGAAGTTGATAAATAAGTCGCGGATATCATTCGTCTTCTCCTCGCCCTATATCATCCACATCAGCCAATGCTCAGGGCATAGTTTCATACACAACGGGTATAACAACGTACAGCCTCGGGATTCATGGACAGCAATCCCACGAGCTCTAAGAAGTTTAACAGCAGCGACTTGGCCAATCTCTTGAGAATGAGAGCGCGGTCGAAGTGCTTCCCGTCACGATCTCTCTCCTCCGGATTCGGGAATAGGCGTCTGATGTTCGACTCCTCGAGTCGTGGGAGTTCGTCGTTCAACCTGTACGTGTCGCCAAAGACCCTCCATACGCCGTCCGCCGGTTCCAACGGCGGCTGTAGATTGCGCAACTCGTTGGGAATGTCTTGGAGGCGAAACTTCGAAGAATCCCCAACTCCATCCGTCTCTGTGTGCTGCTTTCGTAGTTCGCTGATGCGCGCGAGGTTTTCGGGTGTGAAGTCGCGCCAGAAGGGAGGCGGAGGCGGCCAGGTGGAAGATACTTGCTGGGGTTGTTCCTCTTCTATCATCATGGCGCACTTTGTTGTAGCAATATATAGATTTGCTTGAATGAATTTTGACAAAAGTGAGAAAAGCTTTGGACGTGAATAAAACAAGAAGTTGATGTATATTATTTTGTTATGGTTATTCTTTCTACAATTATCTCTAAGCTCTGAATTTGAAGGTAGGAAGCCATTAGGTTGTCTCAATTATCGATAAGGGAAAATATGTACATCGACACAGGTACCGTGTACTTGTACATAGTACATGCCTACACTAGGTACGGTACAGCAGCACCTTACTCCGCAATAGCAGCTCCAATTGGGGAAGCCATCGGGTGCGGGGGCACCCTGCACAAAGCTAAGCTGTGTGGCTGGACTCCGACAGGCTGACCCGCATCCCAGTGAGGTCAGCCCGCCTCGCTAATAAGCTTAACAGCCGGCTATTGGAAGGTCCAATGTAATGTGCTAGGTAACCCAACCGTCACGCCAAACCCCAAAATTTTAAATCGTCACCACGAACAATTCAATTCATACCTAAGCTAGAGCAACCGCTACCGCTACCGCTACTAAATGTGGCCCCTAACTTTAACCAGACAATAACAACGACTGATGACTTGACTTATTCACACTACCTACATCTACATAGGCATTCACACATCCGACAGACGAACTCCCCGACCCCCCATCACTCCCACCGCCGACTTCCACGCGAGCGAAGCAGGTACCCGTCCCAGCAGCAGCAGCAACAACCGCCAACGCCAACGCCATGGCCGATGCCCGCGCGCTGCTCCGCGCCCACCGCGCCGAGAACCGCGTCAAGCACCCCTACGCCGCGTACTCCGACGCCGGCAAGCTGCTCTGCAAGCTGTGCCACGAGCCCGTGAAGACGGAAGCCCTGTGGGACGGCCACGTGCAGGGCCCCGAGCACAGGAACAGGGTGCAGGCGGTGCAGAGCAGTGTGGCCGCGCAGCCGCAGCCGGCGGATCGAAATGGCGGCAAGCGGCGGCACGACGACGTGGACGAGAGCATGTCGTCTGCGGACGACGACGCGGAGGCCGAGGACGCCGTTCGCAAGAAGCGGAGCAAGCCCGACATAGCCTCGGCCTCGGGCGGTGAGAAGCGGCAGACGCCGCCGGCGCTGATCAGGAGGGCGTCGAACACGCCCGTGCACGGCGTCGAGATCGCGATACCGTCGCGGCCCGCCACCCCAGCCGCGGGCTCGAACTCGGCCACGTCGACGCCGAAGGGCGCCCCCGTCGGCCGCTCACCGCTCATCGGCTCCGAGGCCACGCCCATGTCCATATCCACGCCCACGTCCGCCACGCTCCCCATCTCGACGCAGTCCCTCTCCGTACCATCCGGCCCCCCTACCACCACCATCACCACCACCACCACCTCCACCACCTCCACCTCCACATCCGCCGCCCAGCCCGCCATAGACGAAGCGGAATGGGCCGCCTTCGAAGCCGAGATCGCCATCACCACCACCACCAACCCACCAGACGCGAACGCGACCATCTCGGCGCCGGCCCTGACCGCGGCGCAGCTAGCCGCGCAATCGCAGTCGGAGTCGCGCGAGCGGCAGAAGGCGCACCTGGACGCGCAGATCGCCGACGAGCGCGAGGACGCCACGCGCGCGCTGCTGGCCGAGTTCGAGGAGATGGAGGAGCTGGAGACGCGCGTGCGCCGCCTCAAGGAGCGCCGCGAGGAGCTGCGCCGCGGCGCCCCCCCTCCCGCCGACGTGAGCATGGCTAAGAGCCCTGCCCCTCCGCGCGCGGCCGAGCGTCGTGGTGTGGACGACGACGACGAAGACGACGACGACGAGGTCGATGATGATTGGGATGCCTTCCGATTCCGATGAAAAAAAAAGGGGGGGAGGGAAGGAGGGAAGCGAGTGAGAGCTAAGGATCCGGAAAGAAGGATCCACCTATTTATTACAGCGGGGGGAAGTTATTGGCGGTGGTGACATAGCATGCATGGAACGCGGACCCGGACGATAGACGAGCAAAACAAAACAAAGAGGGGATTATTTTGCATAGGACCACGACGGCGTTCTACTGATTCCAAATCTTACTACGTAATACAAAATATATAGAGGGGTCAGAGGGGTGAAGGCAAAGTTGGCTGAAAGAAGGGGGGTGAGGGGCCCGAGCACATAAATCACGCATTTGAAACTGTGGCATACTCAGTTGCTTCTTGTATCGATGATTGCTATACATATTGTACCATAGGGGAGAAGACACCCCTCAGGACAGAGCGAGAAACTGAAAATCGAGAAGACATCCCCGAACGCCTGGTCATTATCAGGTTAGATCGTTTGAAATCAGCTGCCTCCAAAAACATTATACCCCTTCGTTACTAGTAAACCTTTAGCCTTCCCATGCGATTACGTTCGTTCCCGTTGGTAAATTCTTGTGAGTCTTCGTTAATCATATAACATCCACACATCCAAACTTGAAATGTTCTGCAAGGCAGAAGTGAACATCTAGCCACTGCAATAAGTGGTGATGAACGGAGGATATCCGTCCTCTTGGAGCGAATCGGGACCTTCACCCCTCGTCCGGTACGTCATCGCTGTCCCTCCCCACATGCTCCCAAAACCTCCTCAGCCGCCACACTCTCCCAACGCCGGCACGCTCTTCCCACTTCTTAATACCCTCGCTTCTTTCCCTGACCTCGCCGCGCCATACCGCGCCAACCCAACGCCGGAGGCCGTCCTTGAGCCTCTCCTTCTCGACAGCGCGCTTCTTAGCGACGAGACCAGGAGCCACGCTCCCTTCGACAACCTCGGGTGGAAGAACGCCGCGCTGGACGAGTGATTCGGCGGACGGCCGCAGCGGCAGGCGCCGAGATAGCCGGATCGCGACCAGGTTTCGTGCGAGCCGCCGCGAGATCTGCGTGGTGTGCGTCAGGAAGATATGACGCGCAATCAGCTCTGTGAGTGTGGGCCGCGAGGGGGAAGTCAGGAGGGGTGGTAGAGACATGCGAGCGCGCCGGAGGCGCAGGGTGTGCAAGATAGGGTGCAGGCACAGATTCCTAAAATGGTGGTTGATCTATCGCCATGGTTAGTATAGTATGACCAAGGAGACGTTGTATACTCCGAGGAGATTCATGTTGCGGGGAACACAGGACTGATAAAGGGGCGTATTGGACCGATATCATCACGGTTACGTTTCAACGAACGCGCTCTTATGAGATGAATACGAGTATGAGAATAATGGCTCAACAGTCAGGTTACATGCGAGAGTGAAACCATAGGACTGCTTGTGTAACCCGAATAAAACCTCAGCCACGAAGTGCCGGCAAAAACAAGCCGAGCTCAGTGCTGCCATCATGAATATGGTATAAGCTGGAGGACAACATACCCTTGAAGTGGCTAGCAGATCGCTCACATCTAGGAAGGTGAGTATATGCACCAAGACCTCATTTGGCAGACCGTCCAGACTCAGTGAGTCCCACCCCCAGCGTAACAAGGATGACGGGCCCGTCATCATGATACCCGCCATCCTTTCCCCATCCGGACCTTGAGGAGTAGGTGACGCATCAGGCACGGATTGAGGCAACCCCGGCGAGGCTGTCGTACCTGGTGACGGGCATGAAAATTCTACGGATTTACCCGCGGCTGGCCGCATCCCGTCATCGATGACCCTAGTGTGAATTTCCAGGTGCCCGGGGTCCAAAGAGTCCGTAACCAGGGCAGTTGGTTGGGCATCAACAGTGGTGGCCGTTCTCGAGGCCGGCCCCCGCGGGGTAGCATCGCCACGCTCGGCAACGGACGACGAGGCAGGTAGAGAAGACGACGTGTGCGGCACCAGCGCGTTACGCGACGTGACCAAGGTCAGTTCGCTGGCCTCTGTGACGAGGTGCTGTTGAGAGTTGGTCCCTTCCAGGGCTAAATGCGCCGACATGTTCGCAGCCTAGCCCACGCCGAGATGCGCGGGGCTACTAACCAAGCAGCAATGGTGATGAAGTGGCAGTAGGGATAACCCTATTCCGCCAGGCGTAGCCCTAGTACAGCGGAGAGTACGATGAGTACGGTGAGAAGTGTAATATTAGAAGTGCAATACTAGAAATGCAATACTGTACGAAGTACGTCCTCGGTGAGACTTTGCGTGAATATATGCCGCAAGATAGCAATAAGGTGTGATGTGATGGTGAATGTTAATCGTTGTGCCTTATGCCACCTCGAGAAGTTCCGCGTTCCCCGAGTGGCCGGCAAAGGGCAAATCGCCAGGATGAGAAGTAGTGTGGTTTGCGATGCGCGCGAGTTAGTTGCTTGCACCAGAAGAATGCATGTCTTGATGTATTGTATGCCTGAAGGATGTCTTAGTATGTCTATATCAACAGTTGTTAATGTTATTATGTTAATGTTATTAAGGTTGTTAATGCTATGTAGAATGAGGCGAGCGGCAGAGCTAGGAAGCTATTCCCAGCTAGTCACGCTTATGTACGGGATTCCTGAAGAAGAGGGATGGGATGGTAACGCGCAAAAGAAGGGATGGATTGGCGCACTGTAAATAGCTGTCGTGTGCGTGTTAATAAGACGATGCAGTTAGTTAATAATACATGATACAGAAAGCTTGTACAGTTTCCAAGGGTTAGGTATCTGTTGTATGGCCGTTTAGGCGGTCGAGGTGCTGGTCGTGCAAGGCAACCACTTTAAGGATGATCGAAGTGAGTAATCATAAAGGCGTCCCTAACGCGCATTAGATAAGGTAATAGTGCACGCATAGGTAATTAGATGCCGCGTGACGTTATAAAATTCGAACGAGTTGACGAGTTGTCGATTATATCTAAGATGATGTGTTCGAGAGGATAGTTGAAGATGGTTTAAGGATGAATAATAGTTAAGGGTCCATGCCATGGGTGGTTAGAACTTCCAAGGTTAGTGGTTGCGAATCATGTTTCGTCAGAGCCACTAAATTGAGTACCTACCTAAAGTATACAACCGGTACGTACCTAGGTACATAGGTAGAATCTATAACAATTACCTAGTACCTTCCAAGGTTCCTCACTGACGATTGCGTAACTAGGTACCTACCTAGGTATGTATGTATATGTAGGTACATTACATGTACTTACATCGTTCGAACGTCGCTGCGAGGTACATCGAATCCCCATGTTTAGCTAATCCAAACAAACTAGTGAGGTACCCAGGTAACGAGCTAAACGCACGGACTACGGGGTAAGGCAGTCAGTCAAAGTGTCCGGGTTGCCAAATCCGGACTTGATCACCAGGGACCTTAAAAGCACTATGGTCCTGGCCCTTCCAACCCTTCCAGGTTCCAACCTCTAGTCAGCCCGTCACCAACATTCAGAGTTAATATAAAACCACCTGGGCAGACATGGACCAACATATGATATTAAAGTTATTATTGTTGTTGCCATTATTATTGTTCCCTGCGAGGTCCCGAACAATTTCCCTGCCCTATTTGAAAGCTGTATACAATATCCCAATAAATCTCTGACAAAAACGTCCGGTATTAGTGGTTCGAGGACTGTATTAGCCCGAAGGAAAAGCCGCGAAGGTCGATGCGTGCATGTGGCACCTAGTGGCAGCCTTAGGTAATAGGGTATAAATATTCCATATACCTATTAGGTATTACCATTTCTAAACCACCTCCTCTATCTGAGCCTACCGTGCTTAGGTACCACTTCAAGTGGGACAGGAGCATCACGCCTTATAGGTAGGTTCAGGTACCTATCACTTACCGGCCTCCTCATTGCAATGCCAGATCAAGATCGCATACTGTACGAAATACAGCACGGAAGCGGGACCAGATGATCCAAGATTTGGATTTATTAATGTAGCAACAAAACGTAAATATAATGGATGCTCTGTATTAAGTAGGAACGCTGTCTGGGCGTCTGTCTCGCTAGGTAATATTTTAACGACCGGTTTTAATATAGGTACCGAGGTAGGCGGTAGGTAAGCAATAGGCGGGAGATCTACGGAGGAGGTTCTCCAGAACCTTTAAAACGCGCGGGATGTCATGTATGGATAACGCGTATAGTATATGCATACGCATACGTCAACTACCTAGGTACTATAGCAAGGAGAGGACCTATATAGTAAGGGGGTGGGTGGTTAAGGGCTGGTCAAGGGGGTGTTCGTATTGATTCTCGCCGGAGCTATTACAGGGCATACCCCACATGTACTTTGTACCGTTTAAGTAGGATACATAGTACATGTGCATACATACGCTAGGTAGTACCTAAGTATAATCGCTAAACCTCTAAGGTTAGCCTCGACACGATACACTTCCAGGATGGGAAAGGGGCCAGGGTAGAGGACTATCATCGTGCCTTCGTACAGTAGTAATGTTGTCGTTCGTGTGTTGTTCAATCTAAGGTTAGCTAGGTCCCTAGGGTATGTAGTATGAGGTACCTAGGTAACCTTTTATGTCTGGGTATGAACGAACCTAAGTAGTAGCAATAGCGGCAACCCGAAAAGTGTAAAAAGGTGGACCGAGTTGTGCTAATAGAGTCTTAATTGAAGTATTATTATCCCATCCCGTACAGACAACCTGGTTAGTTTAGACTAAGGTAGAATCTTCAATCAATCTGATTGGTCCAGTCTTAGGTATAAGTTTAGGTATATTAAGTCGAGCCCGATAGACAGTCCTCTTTAACCTACCTACATATTACATACCTACCAGGTAGGTAGTAATGTAACCATTCACTACCAAATTCTATACGACCACTGCTTTTCTAGAATAAAAAAAACTATTGTCTCGCTTCATCGCAATTAAATATTCCATCTCGGCCCGGAAATTAATAATAGGTTTCTGTTACTTGTCACAATTCTCGGAATCCCGTCCGACGTGTTGCATGTACCTGACATATAAAGAACGTGGTGCTGTAAGTAAGAAAAGGATTCTAAACATGGAATGACGTGTATCTCGCCCCCAATGTTCGAGTCCTTAGCCAACACCGGCGACGAACGGTGGAGCTCGGCGCGGCCTGGAGGGCCGAATGTGGTCGCTTTTCTGGCCGTCAACGTGGTCGCGATCACTCCGACCCCTCGGCCTCTGTTTTCGGTTTAGTATCAATGCCCAATGACAGGAATTGACACCTCTGTACGACCGGTCAATTGGGCTCCGAGAGTTAGCTAGAGGTGTGGCCAGCGTGCCCATTGTACCTTTGTCTCCCTCCTTTCCCTCCTCCTCTCTCTTCCTCTCGAGGCGAGGCTACATTCGTACTCGGTGTATTCTAGGTATGGAATTCATATACACCCAGCCGGCGAAGTACTTACTCGAATACTCAGTTGTAACCCTGCAATGCACACAGATGGGAAAAACTAGATCACCCTGCATCTATGCGATGCGAGCACATCCGCTGTGGAGTATCTGTGAACCCATTCTCAGGCAGAGTCGGCAAAGCAGCCGTTCCAATCACTTACCCTTGTTTGACCTTGAAATCGATGACTTTAAGAAGGACAACTCATAGTCTTGTCCAACCGTGGGTAATGAGGGAAAAGTACTAGCCATTGAGAGAGGGTCGATGAAGCCTCGTTCGGGATCTCGAATAGACGGTGAGCCGAGAGAGGGCTTACACTCGCAGGAGTTGATATAACCCGTTTAAGGCTCGACGAATCCCGGCCCTCCTGTATAAACAACGAGCTGTTGTAAGTTACACAGAGCCAAGGGGAATCCTGAGCAGCGAATCAGGTGCGAGACCCCGAGCAGGCATCACTTCCCCTTTCTGGTTCGTACAGGCCACAGGGAGTGGCTTGAAGAACTATTCTGTAAGCATCCTCCGGATAAGATTAAGACATATCCCGCTGCGGCGACTTCTTTGGTTCTAGCCCCCAACCAATGAGCTGGCAGTGCAGGGCTTCGAGAGGCTGTTAACAAAACAGGAACACATGGCTGATCTTCTCTCCCTAGAGTCCAACGCTCTTACGGGTCGACTCAGATGCATACTACTGCGTCCAGGGGGGGAGGGGCCATGTACTCCCCACGCCCCAAGGGTGTCCCACCCCTATATAATTAAAGGTGGGTAGCGATGGATGTAAGACAGTCTCGGAGGCCGCGGAGTGTTATTGGGCTAGAGGAGTAAGGAGGCCATCTGCTTACTTTGAACTATGGGAATGCGCATATCATTTCTTGCACATGATTTGGACATAGTGTGGCCGGAGTTATCATGTTCTTGGTGGAATATTTCCATGGCGTCAAATAGATGGGAGCCCATGATTGGCTGGTTGAAACCAAGTTCAACGTCAAATCTCCCCTCTCCCAGGGGCTATGGCTTGCCTCGACTCTGCAGATGTCAAGCAAGACCGAGGCTTATCAGATGGATAGATCAGTCATTTTGTCTAAATCAATTTAAACGGAACGGGCCGTAGAGTACTAGGCCAAGCGCCCATTATTTCCCGTAAATGGATTTATTCACAACACTACTTGGCCGCTTGAGCTGGCCTTGTTGATCCAGGGGCCCGCGTCTTATACGTAGCATGATCATGGATGCAAACAATGATGATAATAGACATACATATAACCTCAAAACTTTACCGAGGTATGATCCTTATTCTTGCAATCCCTTACCGCCGGTGAAGTATCGACTTTACTATGACGCGAGCTAATCCATTTCTAAGGGCAGCAAGCAACCTTGTTGTTAAAATATCGACTCATGTCTTATGATACAAAATTTTCACGAATACCTACCTAATGATAGACTTAAATCTGTGGCTGGACCTTATCAGTCAAAGACAAAGCAAACATCCTGGATGCACGTGTGGAGTCATGTCATCAATTAAATATGGCAGCACTCTAGTTATCGGGTCGTTCTCGTGTAGAAAAACGTAAGATCGGTTATAGAGCCAAATAAGAATGAGATTCAAGATACAACTATAGCTGTTATCTATTATAGTTCCAGTATGGGTAGGATTCCTAAATACAATATGACAAATATTATCACTGTTGCCCCCCCCCCCCTTTTTTTTTAAAAGAAGCATAAAAGCCTAAACCACGTAGTTTGAACCTGACCAAGTTCTCTTATGATGAGGTTTCTGTCATAAGGAATTCGTGTTACACTCACCAACTAAGAATTATAAACGTTCTGTGAGCCCCATAGAAGTGGTTTGTACTTTAACCATCCTTGGATAGGGGCATGAACCGGTACCGAGGACTAGATGCGGCCATGATCGTAGCCATTCCTTTTCGAGGTGATAAGTTAGGAAACATTAAGGCTGTTTTCGATCCCCCCAGAGTTCCTAGGCACGCATCTTGCACAAGCCAGGGGCGAAATCGTGCAGGTGGGCCTGGCCCGGCCAAAAAAGGATTGCCACGTCGCTGGCCTAAGTAAACCCCCCGTTGAAGATCTCGAGTTTACCTAACTCGCGTGTGTATAACCGGACTGGTAAATTGTCTATATGTGACTTGATGTGGTTTCACGTGAATAGATGGCGTTGCGGTATCGTGGAAAACATTTCTCCTGGGCCTACATATCTGGCCTTGGCTTGGGCGGCCGCAGAGAGGTAGCCTAGTTCGTCGACCCAAAAAAAAGGGTGCTAATATTAACGAAGTCGTCATAGTAACCTAAACCCCTGTGCAGACGATGTGTTGTCTTTTCCGGGAAAGGCTTAGGAAATTCCGCAACTGCTGTGACGGGTAGGTCGGATGCTAAGGAAGCTTGAACAACTCGTAATGGAGTGTTGGCTGCAAGTGCTGCCCAGAGTGCGTCAGAACGATATCTTCTTTCCCGATGTGGCTTGATGATGAGCTGGACAGCTCGAAAAAAATCACATAGTCGATGGAAGCCCAACCAAACAAAATCGGGCGAGGAGCGGCAACAAAAAGGGGAGTGGCGAAAGCAATCAAATATGCTAGTCTATAAACCACGCAATATGGGGGCTTGTCTAAGCCTAAAAAACATAGAGGCCAACGCTGGATGGTATAGATGCAGGATATAGTCTCGGGGTTTTGCGGCGAGTGATTGGGCATCTGTTTAAGGTAATCATCCGAGACGTGGCAAGGGACGAAACATGATCCCCTGTTCCAGTGATTGACAATACATGCTCGTCCTAAAGGGCAAGTTGCCTCACGAGCCAGGGGGTGTGGGAGACCTACCCGCGGCTAGCCAGATGGCTTGCATAGGCAGGCAGTGGGGATGGGCCACATCCTGGTTGCAGACGGGAAAGGATCAAACTCTGCGTGCAACGGGGTGTAGTAACAGGGTGTCAAATTCGAGGCTGATGGCTCACGTAGGGTTGACGGCAGTCCGCTCGTAGAGGTATAGGAATCGACCCAATAGAGAACAGCATAGGGAAAGAGGGGCGGCCGTCTATCGTTCTCGAATCAAGTAGCTGGTAAAACTTCTCATCAGTCAGGGTACTCGTAGGATGTATCCAGAGTGGGGAAGTTGAGCCGGTGGAAATTGAAGCACTAGGTCAACGTGGCATTCCATCCAGCATTCTAGGAAACATGTTGGACGGACTGGTAGCGAAATGGACATGCAACCCCAATTAGCAGACAGGCTGAGTTGTCAACGACCAATCCTCGGCGGTTGTTTGTGATAACTCTGGGCACAGTGTTGACGAATATGTAGTGGAAGGTTGCGGCCAAACGCAAGTCGAGAACGGACGCCGGGTTGGGATAGCCAGAGGGAAACCCAAAGCGTGGACAAAAAGTATAAGTATTCCTGTTCGCTCTACTGATGTCACTCGGCCTAGTGATGGAGTAACCCGAACCAAGATACCAAGAATTCCAATCTACACAAAAGAAAAAAAAATAGGGGGAAATAGCAGACCCAAGCCCACTGTGAATATCGACAACAATACCTTGGTAGAAACGTAGAGGTATAACTGCTTGACGACCTATATTCCCCCTTCGACTAAGCTAATTGGTGGACCGGCAGGCCAAGCTTCTTACATCAGATCGATAACTCTTCTTCTTCTAAACGTCAACGATGTGCTATTTCGAACAAACGCGTTGGGTGTGCGGGTATTGGCGATGGGGTCACTTCCGTCAACAGTGTACGAAGGAGTATCGAACCGGAGAGACCTGCGGACTAAAGCTGGTATACTGTACGAACCAAGAACCGGACAACTGTAAACTCTGCAAAGACATCGAGAAGAAACAACGAAAGTTTACCAAGCTCCAAAACGACATCTTCCGGTGGGAACGAGAAGGGAACCGAACCGCAACGATCGAGAAGGCCCAGAGGGACATGGGAGAAGTCGACGAGGCGATCCAAAACATGCTCCAACAACATTATAATAGGCAGTACTCGGTGGTGTAGTAGAGCTTCTGGTCAACGAAATAAGGAGAGAAGGGGGGTTGGGGGTCAGCACAACTACTCAAGATTAGTAGAGTTCCTTTGTCACAGGTCTATCGGAACAACTCAGAAGGGGCCGGGAGAGGTTCGGAAGTCTCAAAATTTGGGAACGGGCATCTGGGGAAGTTGTATTCTCTATTCAAGAATGCTGGGATGGGAAGGGAAGCCGGTCTTTTGTACGCTGTACTCGATGCGAATTTTTTTTATATCTAAATGTACTAGAGGATTATGCTGTGATCCACAAACTTCAGTGCCTGGCCGGCTGGTTTTTAGAGGGATTTTTATGCGTGACCGATGCTCGGAAGAGTCTCATTAGGGCCTTTCTCTTCTGTACTTGTCCCTATAACGGATGGCTTAAACCCAAGGCAACTGGCTGATAGGGACATCATTAAAGACACCATTAAACGAGCATGAAAAGACAAATTTCGACGAGATGGCAGAAACCAAATGATGGGACTATAACTTTACGTTTGTCTTAGTGGATGTCATAATGGAAACCTGGACAGTGTTGGATAGGGGTGCCCTTCGCTAGCTAGTTATTTACCCCTAGATAGGTAGGTACGTAGGTGCTTCAACGGGAAGAGACGGTGAATGGGGGTAAAAACAGGCTAGACATTATTCTTGTGGTATTGTCTATAGTAGGTGGATTACGTCCAGCAGCTCATAACCCTAAGTGAGTGGATAGGAGACCGGGGATAGATAATAGAAGGGATGTTTGCGGCCCTTCCCGGATTCCCCGCTTACTGGTTAGATCCGACGCACAGACTCCCGTTTGGATTCTAGAACGAACATCGTGAACCTCTTCGGAGCAAACGATTCCTCCCACGTTACCGAAGCCGGACGAGAATCAAATTGACATGGTAAATTAAGTATAAAAATGCGTACCGGACAGGCGGGACACTTATAGGGCACCCACCTAATAACTAGGCACGTGTCTGATACTTTATGGAGATGGTCCTCTTAGACCCTAGAAATCACCACCTGATTGGCTGAAGCGATGCTAGCAAAACGCAGGGAAGCGGATAGGAAATGGATATATTGACTTAATTGAGTATATGCATCTCGGTCTCCGCTGTATACTCCAAGATCAGAATAGAACGAGACCCGCCGTAGGCCCAGGCCAGGCCGTTGGGAAACTCACCACCAAGTCGGCTCCGGCTCACACTCCACCGTTAGCAGGCGGAGCTCACCGAATTCCATCGAGCGGGCTTGCGTCATTCACCCATTAAGATAGCTTTCCTCATGTCCTTGCCGCAGTTATATCTGCGAATGTCCCCACAAGGGGGCCGCCTGCTTCATCCTTGATGCTAGGAGGTTTGCCTTGCAACTCGACGGTATCGTCATCGCTCAATAGCCATTCCACGGTACCGGGACCGCCATCTGCGGAGGTGGTATCCCCTTCGATTGAGAGTTTAGAGAGTATGTTTTGGTAACGGGCCAGACGAGCCTCCTGTCCTGAATATAGAGCGGGTTGAGTCCTCTGAGACTCTTGCGGGATGATCTCGAATACGTCAACGAGGTTACTGCGGAAGTAATTAGCATGAAGATACGGGCGAAATGGCACTGATCGATGCATATGTACTTGGAGGTCCGTGCCACCACTCTTTGTAGGGCTTCCACTTCTCGTTGCGACTCGAGCGGATCGGCTTGCGAGTTCAAGTTATGCTCGCCAAAGCTTCCATATTGGAGATTATTCGGATCGTCAAAGAGAAGTCGGGATACATCATCCTTTCGAAATAAGGTCAGCACTAGTGGTGTAAGTTTTTAGAGGCATTGAGCGCATACTTCGTCGTAAGAATCGCGACGTCGGCTGCCGAGACAGGAGGCGCAAATCCCCATCTTAAATGATGCAGTAGTAAATTGATCGTCGAAAGGGAATTGAATTGAATTGGGAGGAAATAGTGGAATGGGACAGGTGCCCTCGGTTTAACGTTTAATGGAATAAAGTCATAAGGATTGTATAATCTGCCTGGGGGCCACCGGGCGAGAGTTAGAAAACTTCGGGAGTTGCTCGTCGCTCGTCGCTCGTCGCAAAAAAAAAAAAGTTGAAGTTGGAAGAATTTCGGAAGGTTCGTCGTCCCTGCGCGACGCGGGATGTACCTAAACTCCCACTGTAACTGCCCAGCTGCTTCCACTCATTCTAGAAGCAAGAAAGAACCATTGGGGGTCCGTGCACATTTATGTAATCATCAACATCAGCAGTGACTACATGTCCCTAGGTACCTACCTGGCTGCATCCTAGGAAGTCACACTTATTTAACCTTGGAACCCTTTTCACCTTTGGAACCCACCCTCCTTACCATTAACATCCATTCTTCTTATTTGTTCTGTATACCTACCAAGGTACGTAGGTATCTTCCTTTCTATTCATATCGTCACATTCTTGCCCTTGGAATTGAAGTCGTTATTAGGAAAACTTCATCACAAATAATAATATCTATATTATTTGTTTACGCGACCGTCGTATCCTATAGCCGACATCTATTATCATGATCTTAATGCGCTTCGAATGATTTTGGCGATCTCATCAATATCATCCTTGTTGGACTTTTGACTTCCCATGAGATATAAAACATTGCCCAAGACTCGACTGTGGATATTCCACTTTTTATTATCGTTACTGTCGAGTAGAGCGCGTTGTAGCTTTAGAGCCGCGTTGCTCTTATAGCCTAGGCTCAGGCTATCCGTTTCCCTCATATGGATCGAAAGAACGCTGCCTAGGGCCCAAGCACCTTCAACAAGCTGCCTTTCATCCGAGACCCATTTCAATAATTCCCATGGCCAGATAGACCACAGATCTGGCTTCGTAACGCTGTTTATTCTACCCGCCCAGTCCTGCGTTTTCGTCCAACCCCACTCATCTCGTCTCTCCATCGCCTGCATCTGTCGAATTGACTCCACAGCAACTTGGCAGCCGACTGGGTGGGCCGTATAACTGTGTCCATGAAGCAAGGCATCAGCTTTGTCGTCACTTTCGAAGGCTTCAAAAATGCTCTCAGATGCCAATGTAGTACTGAGTGGTACGAGGCCGCCGGTTAAGAGCTTAGCGTGAACAGATATGTCAGCGTCAATTTTGAGAAAGGAGGAAGCTGTGAATCTTCCAAGACGATATAGTCCTGTGAAGACTTCGTCAAATATGACAGGGAGACCGGTCCAGCCCGTAGGGTCCGAGTTGTCCGAGGTGTCCGGTTCGGAACTTGAGCGAAAGAGTTGTGCGGAGCGACGAATTACGTTGACCAGGGCCCGCTGGAAAAGAGGATCACTGCACTCAAATTAGCCTTCACGATTTTCGAAGGAAATATAAGCTTGTTCCTTACACTAGATCCATGCCTCCAGCACCGATCACTACCGGCTCCATAAGCAAGGCACCGAATTTTCGGCCGTTATTTAGGTGGTCCGCGAGTGTTCTTTGGATGTAACTCTCATAGACAGCATGTTCGAGCGTTGATTCGCGAGAATCAGTATCGAATACATCAGACAGGGTCGCAAATACCTGGTCGCATCCAGGGCCGGTTCTTAGAGCGTCGGGCCTCTTGATGACCCATTCACCGCTAATACACTTGACTCTCGGATAATCGAACCAGATACCCTTTCCATTATACCACTCGATATTCTCATTGTAGATGCTCGGCTCTGCGCAGTCCATAGCGCCGATGGTATCGCCATGATACCCGCCTTTTAACCCAATGACTCCGATCTCTTCACTTGCGGCCCAGCCGTATCGAAGCCTCGCCGCCCGCAGGGCCATTTTCACTGCTACCTCTACGCCCGTGCTTCCGTTGTCCGAAAAGAATACACGAGTGAGGCGAGGATTATTCATCCCGGATAGAAGGGTCTCGGTCAATGCTAAGGCAGGCTCATGAATGGCCCCAGCAAACATGACATGGCCATAGCGGCCTGCCGCGTAGGCTGCGGCAAGAGTAAGTGAAGGATTGCCGTGGCCGAGCCCCTGAGTCCACCATGATGCAGAACCATCAAAAGAAGGCTGCAAAATGGGCTCATTCTTATCAGTCGTTCCCCTTACCCTTGGTAAGAGAGTATGAAAAAAATCCCCTCGCGCGCTGTCGATTGCGACGATGTTTTCGGACAGGAGTTGTTTATGTTGGGTGAAGGGGTACCATATTTGCTTGTAGGCGCTTCTAGGCATGGACTCAAGCCTCTCGATGCGCGCTTGGTGTTTATGATCCAAATAGTCGAGGATGTTGCGAGTAGCCATGTTTTCGGATTCTTCGTCGTAGTATTGCTCCATCATGTTTGCATCTATGTCTTTCTCTTGCACCTTAGGTGGTGGCTTCCGCAGAGACACGACAGGTATACCATGGTTAGTCGCAAAATAATCAGTTAGGTATTTCTCGTTGTCATATTCGCTGTCCTGAAACACGAAAATCATCTCAACATCATATCCGCGAATTTTTAGGGACTCGAAAGCAGATATCGTCAAGGAGATACCTCCGAGCTTGGAGTCGGCGACAAGCAAAACAGGGCATCGCAAGACCGTGTACAAGTCCGCTTGGGTGGTGCCTGAAGGTCCGGGAGAATGAACGCCACCAGCCGTTTCAACGAAAAGCCACCCAGGGCCACGAGACGCCTTTCGAGATGCGAATTCGTGTATCTTGGCGAGGAGATTTTTATCCGCGGGCACAAACTTCATAACTAGGTGTTAGGTCATAACCGATACTAATGTCCCAGATGAAGCGTCACTGTACCTTGCCCTTTGCTGCAACATGCGGGCTCACTGCAAGGTCATACTTGAACAACGTTTTATCACAGACCCCAGGGGCGTATTTTTTTATATGACTAGATTCATATTAACATATGTAACCCAATGACCATCAAGCCCACTTCTATAATCCTGTCAGGTCAGTATGGTCGAGATCTCACAGACAAAAGTGATGGAGAGCTCACTAACACTTCATATCGGCTTCATCGTCCGGCCCCGTGGATATGGGCTTGAGAAATACTGTCTGTTCTTTTTCCCATTGTGCATTGGCAGCTCTACAGAGAACCGTGGTGAAGATGGTCTTGCCAACATCGGTGTTAGCCCCGTACACTTGAAAGACTCGAAGAGAGCGCCAGAACAGGGGATGGGCCGGCGCCATTACGTCGCATCGAGATTTATGGGGTTGTGAATTATTGAAGTTGTTCTCGTTTAGATGATATGGATGGGATTGCGTGCTGGGTACCTCTTATAGGTAATATTCTAATTAAGCCGGAAAAGTCAACAGACTAATACCCCACTAATATGCCGCTATAACATCGGCCCTGAAGTTTTTGCACCTCCCTATGCGAGGGATGGAGTAGAGCTGGCGATCGTCTCCTAATGAAAATTTAGGGCATCGACGTTAGCTACTAACTGCCTAAGTATAGCGGCGGCCTGGATCCTCTCATAATCTATCCAAGATTCAGCAATGTCAGAAATCAGAAGACAGCTCGACGACACCCTAGGAGCTCTTCTAGCGCGTCGAAAAGCTCATGGGAAACTCAGGAAACTGACCAACGCTCCACCCAATTGCATTGACTTCTCGTCAAACGGTTACCTATCGTTGTCGACAAATCCGGCAATTCAGAAATTCTTGCTATCGCGTTTAGAGGCCAAAGTTGCAGCTTCTGCGGACAGCAACGCATTACGCTGCCCCTCAATCCTCGGCTCAGGAGGTTCTCGTCTTCTCGATGGAAACTCATCTTTTGCGGAATTACTCGAAGCCAAAATTGCCGCTTTTCATAACGCGGAAGCTGCACTTCTGTTCACGTCTGCCTATGATGCCAATACTGGGCTTCTCGGGTGTGTCCCGCAGCATGGAGACGTGATCGTTTACGACGAGCTGATTCACGCGAGCGTGCATGATGGGATGCGTCTGAGCCGAGCTACAAGGAGGATTTCATTCGCGCATAATTCTATCTCAGAAACGCATCAGGGGCAAGATTCTGGTGATAATGATGACCAACTAGATCGTCGCAACAAGGCCCAAGGGCTCGATGAGGTTCTAAGACAATTGTCGAAGGACGAATGCATCGTCAGTGGCAAGACGAACGTTTTCATCTGTGTCGAGGGGCTTTATAGTATGGACGGCGATGTCCCACTTTTGAAAGATATTGTCGAGACTGCCGATCGGCACCTGCCCTCTGGAAATGGTTACATTATAGTAGACGAAGCTCACTCCGTGGGCGTGTTTGGCGATAAAGGCCGCGGTTTGGTGTGCGAGCTTGGTTTAGAAGATCGAGTATGGGCGAGAGTCCTCGGTTTCGGGAAGGCATTGGGTTGTGCAGGAGGTAAGTATCTTGCAGTCACCCAGCAACGTCAACACTATATTTATGCTCTTGATCTAGGCGCCGTTCTTTGCTCCTCCACTGCTCGATCATACTTGATAAATTACGCTAGGAGTCTTATCTACACGACATCAATGACTTTTACATCGTTGCTCAGTATAGATGTAGTTTACGATCATCTGAAAAGCGGCCAATCTGAGCCATTGCGACAGCACCTAAGAATGCTTATTCAGTACACATACCATCAACTCCGTGAACTTTGCGCACGGCTGCGCCACGCGCAGAACATAATTCATATTAGCAAGACCCCTTCAAAATCTCCCATCATACCGGTTTTCACGACCTATCCTCAGAACCTCGCGGAACATTGTCAACGGTCCGGCTTCATGGTGCGTCCTATCGTGGCTCCAACCGTACCCCCGGGAAGCGAAAGAGTAAGAATCTGCTTGCACTCTGCTAACACAATTGATCAAATCGACGGATTATGTCGCGCGATTGAGATGTGGGCACAGAACCAGATAGCTGCGGAGAAAATCCGAGGGAGTGAAAAGTTCCCCAAGGATATCACAGGGGCTAAAAATGTATACACCAGACAAGATAAACCGCAGCTCTGATGCTTATAATTTAAGATCGGGATCCTCTAGACTAGATTCCCGCCGCTCAACATACATATAAACCACTACGAGCCACGACTAGGTCGTGTGGGACGGCGGAGACTTATCAAAGCTCTTCATAGGTTCCAACCCCCATCGATCGAACATGACCTTGTCCTCGTCCCAGCCGTTGCACTCTGTCGTCAGCATCTTCTCGCCGGTGAATATGGCGTTGGCGCCGGCCATGAAACATAGAGCCTGCTTCTCCTCCGACATGGTTTTCCTACCAGCCGCGATCCGCACGATAGTGGCTGGCATGATGATGCGAGCGGTCGCGATGGTGCGAAGCACTACAGTTTGCAGTTAGTAATGGTGATATAACGAATATTTTACGTTCAGCTTCGACGTCTGCACTCCTAAGATAAAGATATAGGCAAGGGAAAGGAAAACAAGCAACATGTGTACTAACTGCTTGTGAAATCGATCGGTTCTCGGTCGCCAAGAGGAGTACCCTTGATAGGCACGAGGGCATTAACGGGGAAGCTCTCCGGATGCTTCGGGAGAGTCGACACGGTATGCAGCAAGCCGACACGATCCGTGCTGGTCTCCCCGAGACCCAAGATTCCGCCGGAGCAGACGTTAATCCCCGCATCGCGCACGTAGGCAAGGGTCTGCAGACGCTCGTCGTATGTGCGCGTGGAGATGACGGACGGGTAGAACTCGCGGCTGGTGTCGACGTTGTGGTTGTACGCCGTGAGCCCCGCCTCCTTCAGCTCCTTAGCCTGCTCCGAATCGATCATGCCCAGCGTCACGCAGGCCTCCATCCCCAGCTCGCGCACGCCCTTGATCATCTCGGCGATGTTGCGCAGGCTGTTCTTGCGCCCCCGCATGTCGCGCCACGCCGCCCCCATGCAGAACCGCGTGCTGCCGTTGGCCGCCGCCGCCCGCGCCGCCGCGAGCACCGACTCCACCGTCTCGACCTTCTTGGCTTGCAGCCCTGTGCCCTTCTGGTAACGCGTCGCTTGCGCGCAGTACGAGCAGTCTTCTGTGCATCCGCCCGTCTTCACATATAGGTCTGTTAGCCAGTGCCCTCGTGGTGAGTCCTGGGAGCAGGGTCCCGAGCGAAGAGCAATCGACTAAAGGTACTGACCTTGATGTTCATGAGAGTGCAGAGTTGGACTTCTGCCGGATCGTGGAAACGTCGGTGGACCAGACTCTGTGATAGACGGTGTTATCAGTCGATTTTAGCTCCGTGAGTGATATATCCTGTGTTACTCCTAAGGGGAGCTTACCGCCTGGTACACCAAGTCCATCAGTGGATGGTTGTAGATTACTCCTATTTCATCCCTAGTCCAGTCCATCCTCGGTCGAGTTGCAGAAACAGCATCGCGGAGAGCATTCTTCGGGGGGTGGGCGGGAGCTTCATGTGTAGCAGGGATCGGACCGCGAATAGGGAAGGGCAGTTGATCGGAGTGCTGAGGTTGGACTGCTGCGGCGGCGGCAGGGGACGGGCGAGAGGATACAGTAGTAAATGATCGAAGAACGAGACCGTTGCATTGAACAGGCCGAACCAACGGCCCCGCAAGTCGACGAAGAACCAGGCGCGCGGGTTCCATGATCTGATCAGGCACAGGTATAATCTCGTCGGCTCACGGAAGAGAACCAGAATATAAGTTAAACAGGTTCATCTTGACAAAACCCAGCTATTTTCACTCGCTCTCCCAGCCCCCCCATGCCTCGAAGCACACCTTACCTCAACCATTTTTCGTTGGTGGGGTTGTGGACTCAGTTACATACGGGAGGGGGATCTCAGGCACCTTTCGTACATCGAAGGCATATTCCTTGCCTAAAAACGCAAGGGAGGTAGTATCGCGCGGGCCAAGTCTCCCACTTAGCCGGCACTAGAGGGATTGGTGACAATCCACATGGCCCCCGCTATACTGCATACAACCACTGAAGATCGTGTTCTTTGAACTATCGAGATCTGGTTCGCTACGCATTGCTGTTGAGTATGTTAGCGTTTCTTTAGCACGTGAAGAGAACATGCTAGGGCCGTAAGTTGACGGAGAGGTTCTCACTGCGATGCGCGTTTTATGATGAGACTATAAGTTAGTAGGACCTTGGCCCCTACAAAACTATTATCATCCCGTACGTAACAAGGCAGTTCATAAAAAGAGCTCATACATCTAACTAACTTCCAAGGTTGCTAGCACAAATTTTCGGTATTTGCGTCTTGCTACGTACCTAGGTACCTAAGTAGGTTGCATAGACTGGATAGGAGGGGAAATGGATATCTTCCTACATATGCTGTATATAATTTCTATACTGCATCACTACCGTATCGCTACGAATTCGGTATCTTGTATAGTTCAAAATTCACAGATGGTTTACGGTAATTAGAGCTTTAGAAGTAAAAATCTAGTATTCTACCTAGGTACCTAGTTATATCATAAGCGATGGTGACAAGTCTAAATCTAGGCGACCGAAAACATAATCATAAGCGACCGTGAACATAATCAGATGCAACCCAATCCCCAAACCTCTCCAGAATGCAGCCCCCGAATAATGATGAGATATACCCCTCGAGATATACCAAGCTCAGCAGTAGTAACTGTAACTGCTTAGCAGACGTTGTCATGTGCTTGCCAGCCGTAAGACTTCGACCACTTGGGAATGGAGAACCATCCTGTGAGGCACTCAAGTTAGTATTTATCATTGCAAGAAACCTGTATTATGATAGAGGGAGGCAACTTACCAGACTCCTTAGCGTCTCTGCCGCCGCCCTGGCACTTGATCTGGACCTGCCACGAGGCGGCGTCCCACTCTTCGACGTTGCAAGGGTTGCCCTTCTTGCTGTAGGTGCACATGAAGACGGTGATGTCGCCGCTCTTGGCTATGACAGCGCGGTGATCTTCACCCTTGATGTGCTCCGTCGCCGCCGCGCAGCTCGACCGGAAGTGACCGGTCGCGATGCTCCAGTCCAGTAGAGGTGCCGTCTCTTTGAAAGACCCGCAGGTGGCCGACGAGCCCTTAGGCCAGTTCACGCGTCGCTCGATTCCGGCTGCTTCGTCCTCTTCGCGCTTGACCTCGGCTGCGAAGTGGTCGCGCTTGATCTTCTCGACCAGCGCATCGTCCAGAGGCTGGATCAGCTCGTGGTACTCCTCGCCGTTGCTGTCGGTGCCGAGAGCCCAGACTCCGTCTCCCTCGGGGACGATCAAGGCGTTGGCGGTGGCGGCGATGGCCAAGAGAGAAGCGAAGATCTTTTGGGCGTACATTTTTCGGCGTTGTGTTTAAAGGTGGTTGAGTATTTGTTGGAAAGAGAAAGAGGTGGAGAGATAATGTTCTGATGTTGAGATGAGAGTGCTGAAGATCGGTAGATATTCAAGATGATGTAGAAGAGAGTTGTTTGTGATGATGGTGATGAAAAGATGAGATGAACTGTCGGGAACTCTCCTCCTTTATACTCCATATTGTCTCTCTCTCTCTCTCTTCAACGTAACCCTTCGCCTTTCCAAGACCAACTACACCAAATTTAGATGACACGACAGCATACATTGCAATATGAGTCCATCAATCCACCGCCATAATGCTGAGCACATCAACTTGGGTGGATTGTGGTAGGAGGCTAGAGATGAGGTTATCAAATTAGACAGAGCCGCCAAGAATACTAAATCGTGTTGAGGCTATCATGGGCATCAAATTAGTCATCCTTGTAGACCGCGAAGGAGTTTCAAAGCGTTGAGGCTCTACTCAATCCAGACAATTTGCCGACGATCTTGATCTAAAAATGAAAACCATCCAATGAAAATTCGGTATCGGTACTTGATTCTGCGGGAGCTAAATGGGAAGCTGACATAAGATCGTGATTGCGGGTTAAGGCTGTGAGTGCTGACTCACCACCCCGGTCAGTGGCAAGCAGGCAAGTTCAAGGCCTATTTAGTTAACAGCAGATAAATTTCCCCGTTTTTGGGGGATTTGCAAACCCTCTTCTCAATCGGGAATAGACGTTCCGTCTGTTTGGAATCACTAGCCGGTCCTATGTCACGGTAAAGCTCAGCCATCCATATTATTAGTGCCAACGCTGACGCCAGAGCAAGTACAGCATCATTCTCTTACACCATACCTAGGTAATTGATATGATCTTTGATATTTTGTAGGCTTCACCTGTGATAGGATCCAATATTTCTAATTTGGGATGGCGATCATGGCCATGCACATGATGCCTCAACGTCTTCATCAGACGCAGTGATAGATATTTGGTACTTAAAGGGAGTCGTTCTCGTTGATTTTTAGCTTCTCACTCACCTCTACTACACCATCAACTCCAACCTTCTGCTCCAAAGCTACTTCTACTTGTCTACTCGAGATATCTGCATCACTGCCTCTCCTTTCAGCTCAACCACAGAAAAGAAAATTTCAAGCTTAACCATCAAGATGAAGTTCACCACTGTTTTTTCTACGGTTTGTAACCCTTTCCCCTTTTTGTTAACATCGGCTCTTCTCGTACTAACTCAAGTTTCACGAATAGGTCGCTCTCTTCTGCAGCCTGGGTGCAGCTTTGCCAGCAGCACCTGACTCTGCAGAGCAAGGTGTTGCTGTTGCCAGGAGCTCAGACGACGTTGGTGTACAAGATCGGGATGTCAATGCAACCCCCGAGGTTGTAGCTCGCAACAATGCGAACATGAGGGTATTCTGGCGCCGAGAGGCCACCAAGATGATTATCCGCGTGGAGGGACTGATAATTCCTGGTTGGAGAGCCGCTGGTGGCATCGTGGATGCTCTCCAGTCTGTCCCTGAAGTCGCTACAGCACTCAGCTCGACTGTACGCTCGGGTCTTATCAATGGATCAAACGGCATCCACGGCGCGCTCGCATGGGTTCACGGAACATTTACGCCGATTTACCATAACGCCGGTGCAGACTCGTCCATTGGCGTCGATATCGCCACGACTAGCGCAATGAGCAACATCCCAACTGCACAGATCCTGGACAACGTCGTCCAGCTTCTACGATCTTACGGGGTCAACGTCCCTGCCCCGATTCATGACAACAGCCTATCCCTTCCTCGGAAGCGCGACCTCGAACTGGCTGAGATCCAATCTCGCCAGCTCAGCAACGGCGTTAAGCAGTTCTGCCAGAGCCCCAACACCGAGATCTTCAGGGTCATCGCCAACGGAAACCCGCGTGGACCCTTCTCCCGCACCGCTGCTTGCCCTTAAGCAACTCGGATCGAGTGTCAGAGGTTCTATCCGCGCCTTAGCGGTACCTAGAATCAAGGAGATGAGCAGATTATGACGGCGGGAAAGAACAGGCTAGCCGGAGTGGAATGATGTATGGGGCATGATAGAGATCGTTTTTATTCGCTTGTTTAGATGGTCATTTTAGACTGCTCTGTTAGCAGATACCAGGCAACTTTCGTTTATAGACCGGCTTTTGCTTTTTAACTTAGTTGTTTTGATGATAAGAGCGAGTTTCCATTTCGAGATCCCTTGTAAACTCTTGAGAGAAAGTGATAGTTAAATCTTAGATGTTTGAACCGAGTGACGAAGAGTGAATTCAGACCTTATTTTTACATTCGATATCCCATATGCAGCCCATATGCCTATTCGCATTTAGAGCATTCATCGTAATATCACATGGTCTCTTGTCATTAAAATCCGCAATTACTCTTACCTCTACATCGGGCTGTGTTTATCATGCTACTCTTGTTCTAGGGGCTTATTCGACTCAATCGTTTCAATTGCCAATAAACCCGTTTTAACAAATACTGAAGATCTTAGATTTATGGTGACACCTGTCACTATGCTTTTTTTCGAAGTAGCTTCAAATTCATACCAATTCAAACTAATTTAAAGCAATAACGCCCTCTAATATCCATTTCATTTATCTCAATAAAGGGAGCCATTACAGCAAAGGTGATATATACTCCTTACAATGCATACCATACCTTCCTTTTAATATGTCCGGGTTCTATCAATCCCCGGTCCGCCTTCTGGTATAAAGTGGGACCGAACGGAGTCACCAGAAGATAAGCTGCCAATACTCTTTACTGGTCTCTGGACTACGTTGACATAACGTTATGATTTTGTTTAAAAATCTATAAAAACTCCGATGATTACCTAGTCTTGTGTTCGAGTACCCCGGGGTTTTGAGATGGAAGGATCGCAATAAGTCAGGTAGTCCTCGAATGTGGGGTACTTCTCGGCCGCGTGCTCCTACTATTACGGATAGCGGTTCCGACGCCGGTGGGCACCGCAACTTCTCCTCCGTGCTGATAAGACATGTATAATAAGCCCGCCTGCCTACCAGGGGTACCTAAGTGTTAACTTTGATTGCCGTACATAGGCTCCCATAAAAAATACACCGCACTGTTATTTCTAGCTAAAGCATAATATACGACTAGCAACAAGGTTCAATCACAGGGCTAATTGGTTTAAAGGGGGAAAGGAGATTGAGAGATTCCTATTGTTCAAAAGGTTTAATATGTAATAAGAACTGTACTATTTATTTCTGCTCATTACAATTTACACCTTATACTAGGTGGGACGGTTAGACACATCCTACACTATATCAAGTTCTCACTCTTACTACTATGTAAATATGCTCCATTAGGTAGGGACTTACTAAGGCACCTATGTGCTACAGATAAGAGAGTATTATGCATTTGCACTAATTCCACATGGGCAATTATATAACATGATATAACTGATGATATCCTGAATATTTTTGTCTGATTTCTTTGCGACAAAAACCGAAGTATCGATCCTTTAGAGTTCATTATCTGGTATAAAAAATCCGCTCCTTTGTTTAAAATAGCTTCTCGTGCCGAGTTCTTTGATCCCCATGACCGCAATAGGATTAATTGATCTAAGCATAACAACAATGGATATAATCGAGGAATAATATTAGTCGTGGAAGATATTATTTACTTGTCACTTGAACAACGGTGACAAATTTAACATAAATGACAATGTGACAACACCATTATTTCTATATGCAACTTATAAGTAGACGCAAAAATGTCTAGTATTGATGCCCAAGAAGATGCAAGAAGAATACAAGCGCACTTTAGGCACGATGCACGATTTGAATTCGTTGGTCTAATCGCCCATGGAAGTTATGGCTCTGCGAGTCGCGTGCGGTACAACGATCCGGACAACCCTACATTGACTAGCTTCTTAGTAAAAAAGGCTTTCGATGAAGATTACGCCGAGGATGCAATGCGAAAAGAGCGGAGGTATCTTGAGGTATGTAATGTACTCTAGGAAGAAACTATGAGTGGTCAAAATCGGATATATATGAGCTAACCTCGTAAAACCAATAGACATTGCGCGGTGCTATGCACATTGTACAGCTTCTCACGATCCCGGAAAATCCTCTACTAGAAAAACCTCACCTTGTAGGGGAATGGATAATATTAGAATGGCTAGAACATGACACACTTGGAAAGTTTTTGAACAAGACGAGGTCTATGGATTATGAGCGGCTACCGAACCGTCTGCTTTGGAGGTTTTTCTTATGCTGTAAGTTATCAATTGGATGCCTAACTCCCGGGTAGTCTCAAATACACACTACAAAGAAATATCCTAAAACTTAGGTAGTTTACTCTCCAAGCTAACGGATTTATAGTAACAAAAGCTTGTGTAGCTATGGCCGTATGTAGCATCTTTAACTCGGAGTTTTCTTTTTCTTTTTTTCCTTTGCTTTCCTCTTCGACTTCCGTTCTCTCTCGAAAACCGAGCCCGCTTATGCCATCCTCCCGCAACGGAATACGGATTGACCGATGATCTATACGTAAGAAGTACTAATTCTTCTTCGGATTTAGTGGCCTCCGGATCGCGACGATGGTGTGGTTGAAACCGAGATACCAAACCCGCAAATGCCACCAACAGCAGTGGGGCACAATGACCTTCATTTTGGAAACGGTACGAGGATAATAAGCCCATACCGCATTAAATATGAGAAGCGATACGCTAACATAATGAAGTTCTTCTTGGGGAGCCTCCTAATGATATCGAACATACAATCACACCAATCTTGAAGGTCATCGACTTCGGCATCGCTAGCGAGTGGGCCTTTAAGGACGAATTGTCCCTCGGCGTTGCAAACAATATCTGGGGCATTGGATGGGTACGTATTCTGCTTGCGAAAGTGATTCGGTCCTCGTATCATGGACTAATAGGCGCCGCAGCTCATGATGTGCTTGATAATGTTACAACGATGTCCACACATTATCAATGGAGGCCCAGTAGTCGTCTTTATTCCGAGGCACGACGGCGGCCCAGATTTTCAAACGGATGGCTGGGAACTTCTTCCAATCGACGGCCCTACCCGGAAGTTCCCGCAGGTCGACGAGTTGTTGATGAGGCTCATCTGCGCTTGCTTGGCGACGAAAGCCGAGGATCGTCCGGATCTGCGTAACTTGGTCAGAGATGTAGAAGATGCCGTGAACCAAAGAGATGCAGCGTTTTATGGTGGGCTGGCAGCGGAACAGGATGATTCGATACAAAGGACCTGGCGGCATATTCTCTTGAACGCAGGAACACACCTGAGCTTACCTGATGTGATCGAGATTTCGTCGTAACCCGGTTTTCATCTCTTTGACTTATTTTATGTTTCTCGTCCATTCTCGGGAATAATAGATAGGTAAATGTAATTTTAGAGCAATACATATTTTCAACTTCACGCATCTCTTCATTTCTTGATCATGTACCCCCTGAGCATGGCGGTACGCGATTTTTATTGCAAACCAAGGTTAGGTAGTTTACAAGTGCTGGAACGGCATGTTTAAATACCTACCTAGCACTAGGAAACAGGAAACTCAAATGGGAGCCCGGGCGCACGCGTTTAATCATGATACCATTGTCTTTCTTCCACCGCATGCCCCCGGCTCGAAGTTTATGGTTCGGGAGATGATGCGTGCACGAACTAGTGGAAAAGGGGTGGCAGTCCTGTTCTCCCTTTACGTGGGATTGGGGGAGAAGACGAGGCGTGAGACATTTGAGTGGAAGGTCATGAAGGCCGAAAAGGACGAGGAAGCTCAGCAAAGTGGATTCAAATTCTGGCGTGTCCCCTCTAGCTCCGGCAGCGGGAGTAGCAGCCAGGCCATGCCGTCATCATCGTCGTCTGTAACAGCAGCAGAAAGCGATAGTGAGGCCCTCGCTTTGTTCACATAGATGAACCCGATACCCTTTTATGCTGAACTAAAGGGCAGCGGACTGGCGGATGGATTAGGCGAGCTCTGGACACTCGCAGTTGTGATCACAGCAGTGAGGTTTTGGATGTTACATATGTGGATATCTAGGGTGACCAGAAATTTTAATATTCAAACGTTTCGAGTTTTTGGCGGTTTATTTCAAACGGCCCGCCGTCCGGACGTAAGAGATTGACAAACTTCGAGAGTTACCTAACCGGTCAACTATTAGCATCAGTTAGCTAACATGATCCTTATAGCTTTATGATATTTGAGAAATCCAGATGATCATTTTAAATTACCAGATTCAACAATCGCGTAGTTACGTGGCAGAGTTCATCTTTACAAGTCTCGTATGGTATAGATGACGCCATTTTCGGATCCCCAAACTTCTAACTTAGTTGGAAGGCTGTTATGTTGGGTGGACATCATTTGTTTGCCATCGTCATCGGGCATAGTTTAGAGTACTGTCTTTGATATGATTATGTGACTACGCAAAGATCAGGTGTGCATGAATGTTATTTGTTAGGTAAGACGTAAGAATACCTACTTCGTATACCCTTGAGCCATTTATTGGTGGGATGAAAATAAAGGGGTAATAGCGCGTCGCCGGATAGGATAAGTGCCCTTATATATGTGGGGTCTCATAATCACCAGCCTCATACTGAGCCACAGTTTGTCATTGGATGTTACATTGTGGCTTGCTTATGTTGCCTGGTTCCGGTCCGCTCCGTGGCTTTTCCACCAAGCAAAAACGACACTCAGATTCATCATTCATCTACAATCAATGCCTGACAACTCAAAATTTACTACCTAGGTAGTCAATTGACAAACCTGCTTGTATATATTCTTCCAACATATCGCAAATATATATTTGATGCAAGATGGAGTATCCAGAGGTTCCCGAGCAGCCCTCACCATCGCCTCCGGCTTCCCCCATTCCGGACCGGCCAGCGTCACCTGAGCTCCCACTCACCATGACCGCGTCAGCCGTCCTCACCGCTCTGCCTCAGGACGCCAGTTCGGCTCTCGCCAGCGCCGGCGAATTCGAGCAAGAGAGGATCCTCATCCGTTTTAAGCCCGTGGGATCTGCTCCCCAGCTCAAGCGTGAGGTGCGACGGATAGGCGCGAAGCAGAAGTTTGAGGCAGTCGTGTCGCATTTGCGCAAGGCGTTGCGGCTCAATCCTACCGACGGCCTGTTCCTCTATGTCAACAGCGCATTTGCCCCCGCTCTAGACGAAATTGTTGGAAACTTGCATCAGGTGCGTATATTTATTTATTTATTTTTATGAAGTTTTCTTCAAATGCTAATTCCTCAAAAAGTGCTTTAAAGACTCAAGCGATCAGCTGATCGTAGTCTATTCAATAACTCCCGCATTCGGATGAGCTATGGGGCAGCCACAAAGAACACAGTCCCCTTGGTAATGTCCATGCGCCTATTCATGCTGATGCAGTAAACCCGAAGAAGAAGAAGAAAACCATAAGGAATGGTCTATGGTATGGAATGAAATCCAATCAAGCGAGTGATACTGCATCATGACTTCTCAACATCCTTCACAAACGCCTCAAGTTCCTCCTTAGAAATGGGATAAGTATGTTCTTTTGCTGGGTATTGCCGGGATTTCACGTCTTCTCGATAGGACTCGATTGCTCGGAAGCTTTCTGCCCACACGTTACCGTACTGTTTCACGAATTTGGGAATGAAGCGGCCTGGCGGGAAGTATCCAGACATGTCGACCTGGACGAGGACCTGGCCGGAACACCCGTTTCCAGCACCGATACCGATGGTTGGAACAGAAAGCTTTTGTGTGATGATACTGGCGACCTCCGCTGGGACAGCTTCTAGTACCATACCGAAGCAGCCGGCCTCCTGGACAGCGAGCGCATCTTCGAGAACTTTTATCGCGCCTTTCGATGTCTTTCCCTGGACTCTGAACCCGCCAAGCGCATTCTGGCGTTGAGGTGTGAGTCCAACGTGTGCTAAAACAGGTATACCGGCTTTGGTTATCTTCGAAATGGTGGGAGCCATCTCTTTGCCGCCTTCTAGCTTGATGCCCTGGACGCGACCTTGTTTAATAAATCGTATGGCCGTTTCTAGTGCTTGCTCTGGTGAGATTTCATATGATCCCATGGGAAGATCTCCGACCTTATTTGTCATTAGCCTCTCGCATCGGTGAAGTTAGGTGCAGGTCTTACCGTGAAGGCGGACTGAGTGGCACGTGTGACTGATCGACAATGGAGCAGCATATCATCTACTGTTACTTCACTAGTATCATTCATACCTAATGCCACCATCGCCAAGCTGTCGCCGACTAGTATGATGTCCATCCCGGCAGCATCTGCGACGTACGCACTTGGAAAATCATGAGCGGTCATCATGGTGATGGGTTCCCCCTTTTTATATAACGACTGCAGACTTGCCATGGTTACTTTCTTCCTAGGAGGATCCGACGTCGTGCCTATAGGAGAATGGGAACTCCATCTTTGTTGCTGTGACCGTTGCTGCTGCAATAGCGGCGGCAATGATCTAGTTACTGCGAAGAGAGTATTTGGTTGTATGGCCCGATATGGGAATAAAGCACGTGACCTGAGCATGAAGTGCGCCATTTGGGTTGGATTGATGGGAATCAATTAGAAAAAAATTGAAAAATTGAAAAATAAAATGAAAACTGAAGCTGGCCTTATACGATTATTCAATAGTTTAGCAGGTAAGAATTGAGCTGCGGCCATGGTTTAGAATCAACCGTGGTTTTATTCTCTGGTCATGATGGTTTTTGCTGCGTACAATTGAGTCTCATCGTTGGAACTTTCTTGGTGTTTTCTCATACTGTCTTAGGTAAGGGAATAATAATGAGCTTACTCAGGGAGCTATTTTAGGTATCTAGGTACCTAGGTACATAATTATCCGACTGGTTACCAGAATTGAGCTACCAGCAAGATACCAATAGCGCTAATAACAGGAATTGAACCTTGGAACCTATTCTCGCTAATAGGTGGGATCTCGCCTGGTACCAGGTACCTACCTAGGTACCTAGGTAGTTTATGTACAGAGGCCTCGGTTAAATGCGGGCTAACATTCTTTGACAGCTTTAACGGATTTAACAAAATCTATAAAGAGTTCTGAACAACCTTCTTTCTAGAAAAGTCGCATAGTTTAGGAAGGGACCTGGAAGCCTAGATGTATCTAGGTATCTAGGTATATAGGTACACAATGCGAGAAAGTAGCGATGGTTATCATGTCATCGTAACCCTCCCCCTTTTTCCGAGTCTACGAAACTCTAGAAGTCAGGAGTTTACTCAAGTCATTTTGAATTCCCCTGACCTTTACAAAGCGCAGAGTTATCATATTACATATCACTCCTCAAGGAGTTGTATTTATAGTCTAAGGACCTTAACTTCATCATTCGTCTTCAGAGCTCATAATTGCATCATTTTATATGGAGTCCTTTGGTCCAATCCTACGGAGTGATATCGGGGTTGTAGGGTCAAATAAAAGTATAACTTCCCCGCTCGATCGCGACGTACAGACAACTATAAGAAGCTACCTAGGTAGATAGAACAATTAGATAACTTGTATAATATTAGCAGATCAGTGGAAATCAGATTCAAAGCTACTTATTAACAAGTTAACCACAGTTTACAGCATATAGTGCAAGATGTCGCCGTCTCGGGTAGATGCCCCTTTATCCTACGAATATCCCAATGAGACCAAGGAAAATTGTAAGTGGCATATGCGACGATAAATAATATTGAAAGACTAATAAAATTCCTGAAAGTGGAATATACAGAACTAGAAGCGCTTGACATTTCGAAATTGGACCAGCCAGGGGGTAAACAGGCGCTCGCGGAACAAGTCTTAAGCTTCATTAATAAAAATGGTGAGACTAAATATCTTCGCTCGAGAACCACAACTGAGTAAAATACGGGCTTCTTCTATGTCGTCGGCCACGGCTTCTCGGATGAAGAAGTGAGGCGCCAATACGCTCTATGCGAAGCGCTCTTCGAGCTCCCACTAGAGGAGAAGCTGAAGTACGTCTGCGACACCGCCAAGGGTGACTTCCGAGGATACAAACCACAGTCCACGGGAAAACTCGCTGCGCGTGATAATGACGAGCGCTACAACATCCCCAAGTTCACGCCAGAGCACGAGCGGCCGCATCCGCAACTCATCCATGATCATTGGGATGAGATCAGAGATTTTTCACTCAAGATTCATAACAACGTCCTGCTCCCACTACTACGCCTGTTCGCTTACGTGCTCGAGATCGACGAGGAATACCTCGTCGAGCGCCACCGCTATGAGGCGGAAGGCCTCGAGTACCTACGGTACATGAAGTACTACCCCCGTTCGGCGGAAGCGGACGCCCAAGCCGGCAATATCTGGGCGAAGGGACACACGGACTACAACACGCTGACGTTCCTCTTCCACCAGCCCATCGCAGGCTTGCAAGTCCAGACGCCGGAGGGGAGGTGGCAGTACGTTCGGTCGCCGAGGGATGCGATCATCGTGAACATCGCAGACGCGCTGGAGTTTCTGAGCGGCGGATACTTGAAAAGCACCGTCCACCGCGTCATAAGGCCCCCCGAGGACCAGGCCACCCGGCCGAGGCTAAGCTTGATCTATTTCGCGCGCCCGGAGGCGAATATCCTCCTCAAGCCTGTCTCGAGCCCGTTGCTGCAGCGGCTCGGCTTACAGGCTGAAACGGAGCAATTCTCACACGAGGTCACGGCCGAAGGTATGTGTTCATGTAAGACTCGTAGGAAAGTGATAAGTGGCTGATTGGGATCATAGAGTGGGCGAGAGCTCGAATCGCAAAGGACCATAGATTCCGGACCGGATTAGTTGACCAGCGGGAAAAGGAGATCATCGCCGGTGTAAATCAGAAGTATTATGACTAATGCGACTGGAAACCAAGCATCTAGATCAAGTAACTTTTTGGTTGGTCTTCTATTAATATATCAGACAGTGCTAGGTGGCCTGAGTATCTAGCCCATGATCATTTGAAACTTAACCTCGCTTTCCTACACACATTTTAGCTTTATCGTATCGTATATATTAATTTCTGCAGACAGCCAAGGACTGGGAAGGGTATTCGGTAAAGGATTGTAGTTACACATGTGATACAAAGCGGCAATGTATCTAATACAAGGTTCCTCTCTAAAGTTCCCCATCCAATTTCCGAGCTGAGGCAATTTCGTAACAATCGATCGTCGTCATTTCACGTTTAGTAATGGTCGTTCATAACCGCGAGCCAGTCCATCCTGAAAACCATATGTTAAAGAAGTTCCCGTTAAACGACCGCAGATGTAATAAGTGACCCAGAAAGCGTCACCGGCATATGGTCGCAGAAGTTGGGGATATCGTCGAAGATTTCCTTAGCTTCGGGCCCTGCAGTCGCTACGGCCCATTGAGATGCGTCTTCCCACTCGAGCCATGCTTGGACAACAAAAGGGGATTCGGGGTTGGTGTATTGGGCCACCTTCCAGCTCTTAAGGCCGTATTTGGAAAAGCCATTTTGCACGGCAGGCATGTGATGTTTGAGATAGTAGTCCATGTCGAACTTGGAGCCCATCTTGTAGGCAACGCATACTATGCCAACCATTTTGCTGCGATTTTAGATTTGTCGGCGATAATGCCGAAGTGGTGTTTTGTAGTTTTAAGGGGACACTGGTAGAATAGTTTGGTACGGGATTGGCGGTGGTTGTATTTTGTCCTTTGTAGCGAAGGCGGCTAGCTGTAGGTGGCTTTGAAGCGGAGATGAGAGGTTTTATATTCATCTAGAAGTAGGGGGCTCACGCCTATCTACCTAGGTGATTGCAACCCCGCTTTACTATTCTATACTATTAAACTATCGTACAGTACCTACCTAGGTACCTAGGTAGTAGTACAATCCACCCTTTGAACACATTGGTAGGGTGGCACGAGATACCGAGATATCCGCTTACCTAGACCTAGGTCCTAGGTCTAGGTAAAAGATTGTTAATATAAATACCTACTCTTATATGTATGACTAGGTAATTAGCTATTAGCGCATCCCTACTGAATTGATAAAACCAAAGCGGCTGATAGCGACGAATCCGCCAAACCGCCGAAATAATCGACGTACCTATTAAAATGTACATTGTGCATATGGCGTTTATGGATACCTAGGTACCTACTGTGACGGTCTTACTACTCCCTGTAATTACAGGGACTACAGCGCTATTGCATTTAAAGCTTAAGTGTTAATTAGAGGGCTGGCGTAAATAAAGTGTGCTGGGCTGGTGGGTCACGTGATACCCTTCTTTTTAACATCCTGCCCTTTATACACTTATAATCTCTTCGGCATTACATGCGAGCGATTCGAATCAGGTCGATCGCACTTAATTAGTTTTTCACATAGGTACTTCCTAATGAGACTAATTGTATTGTACGAAACTTAGTATTAAAGGTTGTATACCATAAGTACCTAAGTAAATAAGGTGTATAAATAGGTGAAACCTAAGTGCTTTAAAAGTTGAGAATAGCTTCGTGTTTTAATTGGATGAAATGCCTTGCTATAGCTGTAAGGAATTTAGGCGTTATAGTGCGCTAAAGTCATATGACTGCGCTATAGCCCTTATATTTATAGTGATACTATTCATGTTGCACGTTTCTGATAGGAGAAACTGGGAACTCGTCATACTCGAGACGTTAGCATGACGTCATCGGCTCAACTTTAATGATGACGGTGGGATGGGGCACTGACGTCACGGCTCATCCGGTAAGGTTTACGTAGGGGCATCAAGGCAGGTGAGAAGCATACAAATACATCTGATCAGCATCATCACTATCGCAATCCAGTTCCAATCTTCCTAACCTATATTCCAAAGACTCAACTTTCCACATCTCAAATCAAATCCCCATAAATCAAATCAAACCAACCAGCCAAATATACCCACCCAGCACACTCCCGCTCCAAACATGCCTCTCGACAACCCCACCCACAAGAGCTCAGACTCAGGTGTGACGGGAGCGGCCAAGTTCGTGACGAGCACGGTGGGCAACGTGGCAGGGGGCGTGGGGCGGACGGCGGGGGCGGTGGTAGGCGCCGCGGGGCGCGGGCTAGGCGACACGGTGACGAGCGCAACGGGGTCGGCCGGCAAGCCCGTGGGCGACGCCCTGGGGTCCGTCGGCTCCGGCGTGCAGAACGGCGCCGAGAGCGTGTCCAAGGGCGTCGAGAACGCCGGCCAGTGGAAGAGGTAGAGAGGGAGGGGTGCCGGTGATGTATGTAGGTACCTAGGGATGGGTTTGGTGAGCGCTGAGTACATATAAGATGGAGAATGGCTAAAAAGCCCGGCGGCTGGGCTGGAATACACTTGTGAATAGGGCGAGGGATTCAGTCGTTTGATGGTAAATAGGGGGTAATTTACACTTGGAGCTACTAGTCAACAAGAAAATACCTAATAAGCAGCAGGGCATGACAATTTTCGCCCAGGTGTCATTTGCATAGTATATTTACCTAGGTACTAAAATCAAATAGCATGTTAGAATTGACGAGTATAATCATAGGAAGAAACCAGTCTCATTCCACTAGTCTACCTAGTCACACTGGTCGATACAGCTCACCCAAGCCAGGCCGTGTCTGACCCGGACAGAGGCGTCAGCTGTTCGTCCGTACATATATGTGGTGTCTGATCTTCCGAGCATGACATGTGATGGCTTTTTCGACTCCTCTGCGACACCCCCGTGCCCGTTCTCTTCCGAACGTCAGACCGTGTCGACCTCCGCGATGACTTCTTCGATGCCGGCTTCCTGCTGAGGATCTCTTGGAGCAGCTCCTTGGACGTGCTCTTTCTGCCCCCATCCTCCCGCAGCGGCAGTTCGGCCCACGTTCGAATGGGAGGTGATGAATCGCGGATGCTTTCTGGCGTCTGCTCCGATAACGGCATGAAGCTGTAACGGCGTAATTTGTCCAAGAGACCGTAGTTCGGAATCGAGTTTCGCGCCTCCATTGGCTTGAAGCTGCTTTCCCGCCGATGGGAAGACGATCCGATTGCCTGACCCGTTTTGCTTTTTTGTGTTTCAAGTCCTTCATTCACCTGCGTGAGCTGCTGCGACCCGGGTGCGTGGAAGGAGAAGTCGTCAATCGGTTCTGGTGTTGGGAGAGGTGATTCATCTAATTTTCCCAGAGTCTTGGGAATACTCACGCCGCAGTGTGCGTCGACCCCCTGAAAATAGAGATCTGACGTTGTTGCTCTGTGTTGGGATAGGTTAGATTCCCCGAATAGACCCAGGGGAGTTAACCAGTCACTTGTAGACGTCCTCGAGGGGAGCTGTGGGAAACAAGTTATCGAGCCATCCCGACGATGAGAGTTCTGAGATTTGAGATTTCCCAATGATGCCCTGGGGCTGACAGGTTCGGAGGCGGAGCGTCTCTGAATTTCAGGGCTTAACTCTGAAATAAAACTGGACTCTTCTACCATTGGGCTAAGTTTAGGGGCCACCCATCGCGAATCGTCTGGGGCCGGCAAATTTGAACCAACTAACGATGAACCCCGTGAAGATACGCCCTGGGAAATTTCTAGCGAGTCGGCAATACTTGCAAAAGGCTCACTGTCTACATCTCGGACGGAGTTATCCGAAGATTGTCCCTAAGTAACCTCGGTAATGCTCTGTCGAGATATGAATGTAGTTTTAGAGGCATCAAGATAGTTCGTATGTTGGTCAGGATACCCAGTTATGCTAAATGAGGGCTGGACAGAGCTGATAGTTGTAGCTGGGTCGGCAATACTTGGTGATCCGGGAATGATCGCTTTCATGTTGGGGAAAGGCCTCAGTGGTGATTCCTGGGGCAACAGCATCGAAAGGCATCCAGCTGCGGAACTGCCACGATGAATAGAGCGAATACCAGCAATTGCAATATCTATAATTCCCACAATGTCGTCCGCTGTAATCAAGTAGCTATCATCTGCTGTCTCGCTAGTGCCCGTCTGGCTTTCTCGGAGATTGTTGTGGTCTGTCTGCAGCTTCGAAGGTGAGTGATTCTCGTTAGTACTTGCTACGCCATTTCGTGGCGAGCAATCATTGTGTCTGCTGTTGGACAAGTATGCTCGGATGTTAGAAGCGATGGTATCAATTCCTTGTCTATCAATGTTGACTGGATCGACCGAGGTATAGGATCTTTCCGAGAGAGGAGAATGTTGTCTGGTACATACTGAGCTCCAGCGCTCTATCACGGCTGGAGATGAAGGGGATGAAATCAAGGGCCTCGTAAACTCGGCCGTATCTAGGCCTGGGCCGTTGGTGAGTGGTTGAAGTAGAGGGATGCTCTCTGATGTGCCATGGAATGTTCTTTGGGAACGGCGGCTTGGTGGCTTCGGACAAAAGTGACGACGCTTAGGATTGTGGTGATGACGCATAGTAAAAGGAATGGCCCATCTCGACTTTGACGCACGTACCAGTGGCGGACTCTGGGCTTCCGGTAACGATACGGGAATAGAACTGCCAGGCTGACAGATTGAGATGGGAGGCTCCGAAGGCAATACGCCATGGATTGTCTCTTCTTGTAGGTTGCGTGGTGCAGTCATGAGACTGGCATGTCGACTAGCTGTCCGACTGGACGGTGCGCTGTAGAACTGATCATCGTCCAAGCTACCAGCTGACAAGCGATTGACGACAGGGTAATGAACCATTGTCTTGTATTGTCTTTAATTACCTTGAATTGGTTCCGACGCCAAATAATGACTCTATAAGGACCATGGTTATAGGGATATATTAATGAGATGACGATTTAGGTAGATGGGAGAGAGTTGTGGGAAGATAGAAAGCTGAAGTTGCTGTCCTTTAGCTTTGAAGGTGTTTGGAAACGTCATATTCGTGACGATAGTCTCGGAAAGGGCAGACACTCATCAACGACCCTTACCTACCTAGGTAAGTAATTACCTATGAGTACCTACGTGTAGGTAGACATGCACCTACTTGGATTGAAATAAAGGGGTTCGTAATTGATTAGCCTTTGCAGACGACTTGCACTTGCATTGATGCCGTATGAGGTGATATTATGGCAGACAACTCTTATATAAGGATATGTAAGGGTTAATGTGAGATTCGAGTTCGACCTCGTCAGACATCGCGAGGAATCGTAATGTGTTACTCGGGTCTCTCTCATAGACCGACCGGTAAGGGGGGAATACGTTGCGTATTGGCATAAACTCCGCTTTACGCAGGCCTGTTCTCCATTTGTCACTATTTGAGCTGGAGTATATAGGCGCCGGTGAGAGCGTAGGAGTGATTCGGAGATAACTGTGGTTAGGTAACACCAGCGACAGCAGATAGCGTGCTTCATCCCGTACCTAAGACAACAAGCCCCTGGTTATAGGTGATGGAGCATATCCCAGGTGGCCGAGCGTGTCGGAATATTAACCCAGTAGTGCATATTAGATCAACATTAATCGTCATACGAATCCGGATAAGCACAACGTAGCCGGGTATCCCCGTAGGGTATCATTCAGGACGAGGGAGCCTCAAAGGTATCTGTCGTAATTGGATGCATTCAATCCCGGCAGTTGGTTTTTGTGTCGAAGGAAAATAAAGAAGCAACCATTGGGAACGCGGTCGCCAGTAAAACATGACCGGCACACCCGTAGTCGTCATAGCTTTTCATGATCTGGGGTTACAATAGATGGGAATGGAATATCGGAAATGAGAAGCGATAGCAATTGTGCTCTATAAGGCGCGTAACCACGAACCACATGTCTACTACATGCAATGTGTATGTAGCAGGGTAGCTGTGTAGGTACTAGTTAGTAGTAAAATCCTATATCGCATACGATTCGCGGCGTTGAACTGATCCACTTGGGTGAAAGTGTTGAGAAGTATTGTTGCCCAATCCCAGGGGTTCAAGTGTTCCGTATGCAACGCAAGTCATCCATCTCCCTTGTCCGGTCTTACAGCCCTAACTTCTTGACTTGTGGGAATTTGAAATCCTGACGGCCAATTATTCGAATGTTGATGCGATGAAGATCTCGTGGAACACTTGTATTTGATGTGTCGATATTTTAAATGGGAACGTTTCTCTAGCAGTTCTAGGCGTCCACTATAACCAAGACAGGGTCCATTTATTCGCACAGACCATTGATCATCAGCCACTCCGCCACTGTAGTACACTATGTAGGTATTAAAGCTGAAAACGAAGCAAGGAAGTTATAACCTACACTACACTAGACTTCCCCTGTCAGTTATCTCAGCCACTTCTCGGTAGTGCCCGCCGTTTTCTTAGCCGTCACCCCACATAAGTCCGATGACAACGGGTAGCCAGAAGACACCTGGGCACTTAGCAACTTAAGACACCGAATCTTTAGAAGCTTGGAAGTCATTGGCTTGCTAAAATCTTTGGACCTAAGAAAATTTAACCACCTACACCTACACCACTGTACTTCGCCTGCTACCGCCGAAGTCGCATGTTGCAGGTCGCAGGTCGCAGGTCGCAGGTAAATACCCTAACAGCTGAAGGCGGTCTACGCAACATCTAGCAACGCCTCCAAAATCGAGTTCACATGAGACGTGTCACACCACCATTGGGATTAATCTCATCTACCCCGTGAACGGTCTAGTTTTAGACACTGCCGTGCTGTGCTGTACCTACCTACTGTACATATACAAGGAGGAAAGGCTGTATGTTGTGTGCTCTGTGTGTGTGTGTATCAGGAGATTGACGACCAAGCAAGGTCTAACCCGAACATTGTTGAGACGGTGGCGAGGACTGATGCTTTTAATTTCTTCTTCTTTCTTCTACTTCGTCAATATTTATGCCCCCGAGTGTCCATATTTGCTTCCTACCGTACCTAAACCCGTATCGGCTATACATATTTAACTAAATACCCAAACGAAAAGATAGGCCAAAATATCAGAGGCCCCCCTTAGGATTATTTTCCAACACGATGTGTATCGTTCTTATCACAACGGCACATCCGAAATATGCTGTTATAGCAGTCGACAATCGGGACGAGTACATCCTCAGGCCCACAAGTCGGCCCCATTGGTGGACACACCAACCTTCGGGTGAGAAGATACTTTCAGCGAGAGACTTGTATCGTCGCGAACGAGGAACCTGGCTTGGGATCACCAAGGCCGGGCGATTCGCGGTGCTGACGAACTACCGGGAGTCGAGCGAAGATGACCCGGATCCGGATCACGCCATCGCCGGCGTCAAAAGCCGGGGCGGCATGGTGACCGGTTGGTTAGGTGCCCCCGCCGGGATCAGCCTTGACGATTTCGTTAATTCCATGCTGGAAGGTCGCGCGGCTAAGGGTGTCGGCGGCTTTTCCCTCGTTTGCGGCGATCTAAAGCAGAAAACAGAGAAGGACATCAAACCCTTGGCTATCATCTCTAATCGGTGGGACCATGTCGGCGAGGTCCCCTGGATAGGTGGCGAGCGGGGACAGACATACGGACTCAGCAATGCCGTATACGTCGAGCCTCCGCAATGGGAGAAGATCAAAATCGGGAAGAAGCTGATGGCAGAGGCAATTCAAGAAGCAGTCGATAAGGACCTAAACGAAGAAGAGCTACTGGAAAGACTCTTCTTGGTCCTCGACAATGACACTTTACCCCTGGAGCCGAATATGAGCTTTCAAGAACACATGGATGCGCTTCGGAGGTCCGTATTCATTCGAAGCTTCGCAGAGGACCAGGGTTGGAAAGAAATGGCCAGTGCGGCCGATGAAGGAAGGGCGAAGGCAGCCTTTGACGAGATCGAGGATCAAAGCGACCCGGAAGAAAATAAAGAAGGATCACACGGGTATTTCATGAAAGGCGCTTATGGCACTCAGAGACAGACCATCATCCTTTTAGATTGGGAAGGCAATGTTACCTATAAGGAGCGGGCGTTATGGGATTCTCACGGAAACGCGGTTGAAAGAGGAAAAGGAGACGAGACATTCAAGTATAAGATAGAAGCCTAGTAGGCATAGAATTCTAATGAATAAAGCATCAGAGGTACTATTTATAAGAGATAACACAGGCTCTTTTGATGTAAGCCCAGCAGACGCATTATAGCTACCTAGGTAGGTAACATGACTTGATAATTCACATCCAAGGATCCATCTAGCATCCACTTATAACTGCTATAGGCTGTCACACATAAGACTTTTGTGAACTGGTTGAACTGATAAGGGTGTTCTAATAGCACAAGAGAGTGATATCTCACAAGTTCTTCTAGTACCTAGGTACTCAATAATACTGTTACATATTAAGGCAGCATCAATTGCCAATAATAGGAGCATGCTCCATTCTCACCCCTTTTTCGTATCCTATACCAATAAAGTATTAATCAACGACATATATCTAACTGTCATCCTGTCTTGTATTTTAACTTATACTTTTAATGATAACACCTGTATATACATAATTGTCGACTAACGTGAAACGGTAACTCGATACATGAACTCAGGGGCTAGTCGAAGGCCACCGGAGCTTATCCTAATCCAAGGAAGCTTTCATAGTGTGATTTTTTCTGACATCTTCAAGGAAGGTACTGCTAAAAACATGGTGACGATATAGTTGAAGAAGGAAGCACCATTTGACTCATAAAAGTTTGTAGAAGCTGCTGCCACGATAAGCAACCCGAGTTTGACGGGTATGCCGAGAAGGTCAAAAGGGGAGAAGGTACCTAGAGGATATGTTGATCCTCCACCTTCGAAAAATAAGTTCGTGTACTTCCTGAAGTTCCTGAAATACAATCAGATTATTTCACTTTGCCTTTAAAATTAGGACTGCTTCTGCATCTTGACAGTAACAGGATTTCTCTTTCTCTCTTGGATTTTCCCTTCCAACACAACACACCTATCCTCTCCCCCTTATTGTATTCATTGGCTAGATACTCATGGCATCCCATCATCACCAAGAATACCAAAATACCACATCTCTTCTGAGTCCAGCATCTTTATTCCTTGATTCCCTAGTCATCGCGTATAAACTCGCTCGAGGAATAGTTCGTTGCCTTGTCTTACTTGGTAAGGCTTACCTCACGGCGATTTGCGGTTTGCTCAACATCTAGACGCGGTTGATAGTCCTCATCTGCCTTTACACCATCCTTTTTTTCTTGAAGACGATTAACCCACGCATGGAATCATGGCTTCATCGTCTCAGGATTCCCCTCTCACTCCGACGCGAGAACAACAACCACCCAGACTCTCCGGAATTGGTAGATCCAATGCCTCAACACCTACGCCTGCATCCCCGCATCGTGGAGCTTCTGGACGAGGCAGCATCGCAAGACCAGTATCATCTGGATTAGCGGCTCGAGCTAGCAATCTGCCACTCACGGCGAATACCCTGCCATTAAGCACGAGTACCACCGCATTGAGTCGCGGTCGTGGCGCAAGATCGATGCGCCCCCCAGCTCACTATTCGAATATCCCGTCTCCAGCTCACCCGACTTATCAGCCCCGTCCTTCAGGATCAACATCCTCCCGAGGTCTGTCGGCTGGTTTTACGACTGGAAACCCGCTGTTTGATCAGTCGACCACAGGCTATAGGTCGATCGCTGCAACAACCGGCCCTCAAAGTCCCGTAGGTATTCATCCAGGCCCGTTGACTAGTCACCCGACCACGGAATCTTCGTCCATGGCCGCATCTGGATCCCGAGGTAGTTTCGACAGGTATGGACCGGGTCCCCTTCGACCATCGCTCACACCTAGTAATCTACCCGTGCCGTCGCCGCGTAAGAGTAACGCACCACAAGCTTCGCAAACGTTGCCCACGGTACCTGAGCCATCCGAGACAGAAGCCCTCCCAGCAGACGCCTGGACGATGTATCGCGTGAAGCTAGAAAACATCCCACCTGGCGACTCGACAGACAACCTTGCCATCAAGCATAGGGATAGCCTCCATTTGGCTAGCACCAAGAACCTTCCCCGACTTACACCGCCCAGCGCAAAGAAGCAGGGGAGTGCCGAGTTACTTGGGGAGAAGCACAAGGACAGCATGGACTTGGAGCGTACTAGGGCCCAGCCGAGAAAGACACTCTCGAGCACCGAAGAGGAGAATGTTGAATTATCGAGTAAGAAGCATGAGAAAAACCCAGAATTGACTCACATCAAGCACCTTTCAGACCAGGAGTACCAACGTTCAGAGCAGGATGACACTGCTGGTTTGTCTAGCACGCACCACAAACGCAGCCTGGAAATAAATCGTGTCGAGCGTGCTCCGAGCCCAGTGTCATCGAGTACAATGAAGTACACTGCGGGTGAAGGTAGCACTCAGCACCTGCTAGGCCAGACGCCAATGACGGCGAACACGAAGAACACTCCAGTCCAATCTAGCACGCTCACTCAACTTCCACTACCAACGCCGAAATCGAGTCCACAGAAGGAAGCTGGAATACCTAAGTCGCGCACCCGCAACGTGTTGTCCAACCTCACCGCTTCGTTTTCGCGTACTACACTATCCAACTTTGGTCGAAGCCACTCGCGCCACCCCTCAGCATCAGCAGCAGCGCCGATGACTACCCCTAAGCACAACGATTCGTCGGACACGATACGAGCAAGTGACCAGACCCCGACCCCGGCGTCCATAACGCACCTCAACCCGCGCCTGATTCACACCGCACAGCCCCCCGTGTACTGGAGTGGTCGCTTCATGTCCTTGCAGGACAAATTCAAGAACGAGTTGTTCCTCCCTGGTAATATGAAGACCATCCTCGATGCCAACGCCGAGCGCAATAAGAACACCGTTCCTGCTGCCAAGCCCAAGCCACAGGGCTCATTTCCTACGTCGAACACCATGTCCTTCTTCCCACAGACATCTACCGCGGGAGCCTCGTCCGGATCTGCAACCGATGCAGCGGCACAACTCATGGACGAAGACAACCGCACCCGCCGCGTCTTTCTGCACCTCGAGGCCTTGTGCGCTACAGAGGCGGCGCGCGATAGTCTGTACGAGTTCCAGCAATCCTACGCGCGCCAGACGGGCAAGGACTTTTTACTACCTCCCGGCGGCACTATGGACGTTAAGGGCAAGGGCAAAGGATGGGTCGGCCGCATCTTCAGCGGCGGCAAGGACGGGGGAAAGAAAGGAGGTCCCTCGCAGCAGTAGGAGTGGAAAGTTTGACCAACCTGCTACTTGGACAGAACGAGTCTCATGATTTTCAATTCGTACAACCTTTCTAGTCGACGTCAACAACGATAGTTCACCATTTGGATGTGCCCGAGAGGTTTCGACCTGTCCGGCTTCTATTTGGTTTTTGCATTGCATTGCATTCTAATAACCTCTCCTCTCTTTCGACTTTGGTCTATTTGGACCTATTTGATTTCTTTTGCAACAGGATTGAACGAACGCACCGAGGCTTTCAGAGAAAGGGGGTGGTCGACGTGTATCATATGGCAACGCACGGACGATACTTCAGGGCATCCATCCTAGGAGGATAGGATGGATAGCTTCGCACGCGAGGAATACCTAGCTGTGCGTATCTGCAAGTATTAGTCGAGTGTCTCTCCATATGAGAGGGCGAGGAACGAACTGTTTTGCTTTTTGTAGGTACACTTTTGTAGGAGTCAGGGATAGGAAAAAGGAAAAGGAAAAAGGAAAAGGAAAAAGGAAAAGGAAAAGGAAAGCTGCTCTTGGCATGGCCAGTCACGTATATAGGACTACCCATCGCATTAATCAGAAATCGACGCGAATCATAAATGACCATCTCGTTCCGATGATCGTCGTGGTTCTCGTGAAGTAAACTTTTTGTATTTCCCCTAAATGCAATGCAATCGTGGCAGAAGCCCTTATACGAAGTGCTTTTGTACTAAACGCCTGTTTTATCCATGCCGCAAAACCGCGTGCTCATGCCATCCCTACCATGCCCATAATGAAAGTCCGTGGACCGTAGAACTCCTGTGCCTCATGTTGTAAACGTGGATGTTGGATCTATAGGTTGAAATCAAAATAAACAGGCAGACCAGCCTGCCAAAGAGGCGTTACATGCTGGTGTATCACTCACTCACTTGTACACTTCACATCATCTTCATCCGCCACCTGCCCTGAGGTACTAACTAGTTGGGTAAGTGGCATAGTTACCTAACCCCCCGCATCATTCGCCTTGCGGCGGGACTTCATGAAGTCCTTGATGTGCTCGACCTTGGTGGCGAAGAAGATGCCCTTCCTGTCGTTGCGCCAGGCGCAGACGCCGATGTTGTCGGCGAAGTCGGCGACGGCCTTGTACTCCTTGTACTCGTCGAACTCCTTGAAGAGGTAGCCGTCGCTGGTGGAGATGCGCTCGGTGTCGAGCTGCCAGAGGCGGATCTGATCGATGACGACGGGGGGCAGGACGGGCTTGTTGGAGGCGGCGGCGTGGCGGTACATCTGCTCGTCGGCGTGGGTCGACAGGTACGAGACGATCTGGTCGGCGGTGATGCCGTGGCTGACGGCCTTCTTGATGGAGCCGCGCGTGAGGTGGCCCGAGACCATGGTCTTGAAGCGGAACTTGAGGTCGGAGAAGAGCGCGAGGACGGCGATCTGCAGGGGCGAGTGCACGTACGCGTACATGCGGAAGTTGGTCTCGAGGATGATGGTGCACTTCTCCTGGCCGTCGCCGCCGCCGGAGGGGCTGCTGGCGGCGGAGAAGGCGGCGCTGACGCTGCGGAGGCCCGACTCGTTGCTGGTCAGCGTGGTGGCGAGGCGCGTGGGGTAGAACTGCCGCGTGTTCTGCGGGGGCACGTAGATCAGGCCGAAGTCGATGAGGACGGGGAGCATGTTGCGCCGGCTCTCGGCGAGGGCGTCGGTGCTGTAGGCGCGCCCGAACTCGAGCGAGGCCAGCAGGAAGAAGAAGGACAGCATGTCCACGCCGTCCATGTCCGACCGCGCCCCGCTCGTGTTGGCCGAGTCGATCGCCTCGAGCCAGAGGAGCAGGAGAGCCCAGACTTGCGCGTTGGCCTCCTGCAGCAAGAACGAGAACCCGATGTGCGTGATCTTGAGGTCGCCGTGGCCGCGCTCGACTAGGTTGCCGGCCATCAGGAGGTCTTTCACCGACTGCTTGGGCCCGGTGTAGCCCTTGTCTATGGTTAACCCCGTAGCCGAAACAACGTAGTGGAGGATGTCGTCCCATTTCTTCCTCGCGTATTGGTCTAGGAACGCATGGTCGACCTCGCTGGGGACGGGATCCGAAGACGGCACGCCGAACGAGTTGTGGTCGCCTCCACCTTCTAACGAAAGTCGTAGGCTATTTCTGAAGTTGACAGTCAGAGCTAGAGACTGGGGCTGGACTATGTGGAGGGATCGGAGGATGGCAAGGGCCTGGTCCTTTTCGCGGGTTGCAGTTGGCTTGATCCAGACATCGAGGTCGGAGAGGGAGAGAGGCGAAGGGGAGTATAGAACTGCCATCACAATAGTCTTTGCTGTTTCTCATAATCAGCAAACCTAGGTAGTCACTCTCTCGGGGTCGGGCGAGGGGTGGGTGCTTGAGGAGAGGCTCTTACCTATGTGTGGAAGCATGCGCCGGAAGATGGCAAAGGCGGTGGAAGGCTGCTGGTACAATTTCCTAAACGTCGTGCCTTGCAGATGTTCCAGGTACTGGGACAACGAGTTGGCGTTGACCGACATGGTGAGGTGAAGCGGGGTCAATCACGGTTGGATCCAGCGGAGAGGAAGTGGTCATGATAGGGAAGACGGTTATTGAACGAGCTTTAAGAAGCGCAGAAGCACTTCTAGCCCTTTGAAGGAAGATAGTAGTAAGTATTTATCGAACACGGGTGATAATGTAGCTCATGATAGGAGTTTATAAGTACGTGGATGTTAAGGACGGAATAAGGAATTGCATTGTTATGTACGTGGGTAGGTAGAAAGAGACAAAAGGTTGGATGAAGTGAAATTTAGTAGAAGTGAAGCTTACCAGGTACCTAGGTACCTAGCCTAGGTATCCTTGTCCCTGTCGCGCTTGTGGAGCTTTGTAAAGTATCCGCTACATACATATGTCGTCATATATGCATATTTAGGCTCTCTAATCTGTACCGCCTACCTTCCTAAAGTATCGGCGTACCTGGCCTTAGCACTCACGCTAGCACTAGCGTTCCATACTCACGGGACGGTAGAACCTCGGCTGTAAGGTAGGCAAATATAACCATATCTACCCCTATTAGTAACTTCTATAATTCATCAACATCTTCACAGACTTTTACTAGGTAGATGTATCCTCACCACATGGCACTGGACTGGAATACAGTTGAAAAACTCCCAGAGGAGATGAAGCATCCTTAGGTAGTTGGGCTATTCGGGTTCTCAATAACCCAATAACCATTATCCGCCATGTACCAACCGAGAGCCCAGTACATATCTGGTTGTGTGGGCAGGCGACGGCAACATATCCTCGCTCTCGACGATGTGGGCCATGATTGATACGCCGTGCTGGTTCTCAGGCGATTATCATATCAGCTTCGAGGACGAAAGACTTGACCAAAGTGCCAATGTCTGGGTTGAGGATTCGCCTCCCCTTATACGGCTGGAAAGGCGTGTCTACACTAAGGGCATGCTTCTCATCGAGATGACCCTCGACTACTAAGCTATATTACTTCTGTCAGCAATAAACTTTCAAGAGCGGATTCCTGGGCCTTCTACGTATCTGAAATATCGATACCGAGATATCGATATATGTCTACTCCGAACTTGTCAGCCAGCCAGCTAGCCAGTTACGGCAAAAGGGGTGAAGGGCCTGACGGTTGACGATGTTATTTACAATCATTCAAGTCCTAAAGTTAACTTGTCTTTCATTGTGACCGGCAGTTCGACCGTCCAACCTATCGATAGTCCAACTCGTCAATATGGTGTGGCCAGTTGACATATCGATTTCGATCAACTCGGTTGTTTCGATCCAACCACACATAACTGGGAATGATTATGTTATGCTGATAGCCCTGGAGCTTTGCTATCTTGTGGTACCTGCCAAGTAGGAAATAGAAAACAATCTCGTATTGGTTACTACCCACTTAGGTGCTTTCCTCATTTACAAACATCACAGCCGTCCCACTTCGCGTCCTAACCATTACATATTCCCTACTTACATGTAAACACAGGCAAGAATTGGTAGTAGCATCGTTTTCCAACAAAATTTCTACTACAGAATCTCCCCTCCAGTCTTCCTAGGTCATCTCATCATCTACATCAACCATTTCGGCAGAGGCTGCATCCGCCTTCGTCCCACTCTCCTTAGGTTTGATTCCAACGCTGTCTAGCGTATCTTATGGGCAGCAGTCTATCTTCTTTTCTTTTCTGGCAATTCCTAGACAACACGGAAACCCAATCCACGGTCGGCTAGTCTTAAGGTTTACAGCACGTTGACTGGGGTCTTTTTCATCAGTGGCATTTGACTGTGTGGTACTCCCATAGCACAGGATTAATTCCAATATTATACCTCCTCTATCATCCTTCACCATCTATAGACTTCTCCTCTACGTCATCACTCGGATCAAGAAAGACGATTAGTATCTCCATATAGGATTATAAGGACCGCGACGGGAGCCACCTCATTGGCAAGTCATCATCGACCTCTACCATCTAGGTATTTAGGCCCGAGTGCTAGGTTTTCTCTACAGGTAGCTCACACCTCCCTAACAGATAGGCTTACCCTTTACTGATAAATAGCTCTAACAGCAGAGGAAAGTAAACAAATACAGACCCAATAAGGCAATCTACTTGTCGCCAGCTACGGTTCAATCGTCCTTAGAAATCTCCTTATATCCCGGTATTGGGCTATCCCGCAGTCATTGCAGCTGTGGTTCTCAAACGAGACTCTTTGTGGAAGAAGTAATCCTTTTCATCGTACTAATTACAGGAAGTTCATATATCTCCAGTAACGATCAAGTAAGTTCTTCTCTTTTTATAACACTCACCTGGCTCCACAACACCGGCGGGATGAAAAGTCCTATTGTATCTTGCAGTTACCCTATCTGTAAAATTTTCAATTATATATCTCGGAAGTAAACATGACGATCACAAGCTAATCATATACAGGATGGCAACAAATCAGGCTCAACAAACCCAGGTGGAAGACCCTGTAGAAACAATGCCGGATGTTACTCTCGAGTATTGCCAGGTCGATGCCCTCGTTCCGCTTGCCTGGGAGGTTGTGAAGCCGGAAGTTTTCAAGAATCCACAGATTGCGAGGATATGTCACGAGCAATTCCTTACCTTTGTCGAAAACATATTCGAAAAATTTCCGCAAATGCCCTTCAATATGGAAATTCTTCATATTCTACACAGAATCATTGCAATCAAGACTTCAGTCGATCGTCCATTCGAGAACCCCAATGATGGGGCGGGGAGTTTCGCTTGGTGGATTAAAGACTTCATTGCACGAAGTGATAATACCCCGGTTCCTGAGATCCCTCGCACGATCAGGATCTTGCACTTCATTCACCGTCTGCTCGAATCTATTGAATTCTGGATGCGACGGATCCATCTCGATAGGGCTAAGACTTACAACCTCGAGAGCTATGCAATGACTGAGCAATCTATCCTAAGTCAGGACGCTGAAATAGTAGATGAGTTTTCATTTTCCGTCATCGAGTCTTATCGTATTCGGCGGGCGTTACTCATGTTCCATCTCTACTGCACGCTCTTTCGCTATTCTGGTCGCCGTAAATGCACGCACTTAAACGGCCGAGTTTCTGAACAGATGTTGTTTCTTCAGTCACTACAACCTGTTCTTCTTATGGAGCTAAGCGCAGTTTATGGGATGGTCGAATGTCATGTAGCTTCGACCTGGCATCTCGACCAATCGATATGCCGGCGATCCTCTCCGCTAACGCCAGGACATCGACTAGTCCCCGGTGGTGCCAAACTAGAGTGGCTCATGAGCAAGGGACTGAACACTCTAAGGCGTCATATAACCACCCCAGGATCTACGACGGGACCTCTCTATTCCGATAGGGATGCCATTCTCGACTTTGAGAGAATCGTTGGAAACCATCCTGCCAGCGTTAGGAATAGGTTCTTTTCAACGCCTCTGCTATACTGTTACGAGAATCGTCAAGCTCGAGACAGTATTCTCATACCCGGGATGAGACCAGCAAGCATGAATCCCTGGCATGGTGCACCGGAAACAACGAACGACGTGTCCTGGTTTTGTAGCACCCTTCTTGATCCCGATTCGGTGGTGACTTTTCAGCGAATCGGAACATTGATCCGGCGAGACTTACATGATTGGAATGGACTCGCCTTTTGGGAGAAGGACCGTTTCAACCTCCATTACGAAATCCGGGTGGATGAGCCGGTTGTTGTCGATGAAGCATTCCCCAAAGCAGATCATCATGCCAGGGTGATGCCAGATGATACTATACAATACTTGGTTCAATTTGACCCCCCCGACGTGGGCCATGAGGTGGTCGATCTACCCCAGCCGTCTATTGAGACGTACAGGTCAATTTTAGCAACGTAGCTTGGTCTACCGAGGCAAACATTACATCATGGCCAATACCTCTCGGCATCCATCCTTCACTTCCTTGAAGCTCTCGACAGCATGGAATCACTATGGTAACGACATCGATTCTAATTTTCTAATTAGAATGGCCCCATACTGTTCTCTTCGCCGGAGATCAAATAGGGAACCAGCTATATCGGTATTTTTTCCCCACTCTACCTTTTCTACCCATCTAGTCAACCTTTTGACCTCCCATCAAGCACTACGCATGAAGTTATGCTGCAAAGATGTCTCGTTTCACCATTATTGGCGATGATACCAAGTCCGGCAAACCTCAATATCCTCTCTCCAGAAGAGATCATTTAGGCCTACAGGGGCTTTATATCGAAGTAAAGTCATCTGTATTACCACCACCCGCGCGCATGGAGCCTCTCAACTTAAGAAAGGAGAAACTGGCAGTCTCTTTAGCCAAATCTCCTCTTCAGCATACTCCCCGGAGTAGCCATGCACCATCGGCTGGTGACAACTTTTTCCTATCTTTTTTCTTTTTCGCACTACACTTGTGTAGCTACTCTGAATTTCCCTTCTGATGTTTGTTTTTCGTCTCGATGTCTGTAGACGAGACCCTTGATCTTCGACGACTGTTAGGTACCTCAGTACCTAGGTACTCAAGCTGAGAGTCAACACGAAGCAGTCAAATTGTGTGTTTCGCTCCAGCTCGAAATACGAACTCTTCTCCGTCTCAGCAACCGCCTCTCGCGATGGATGCTTGACAATGGTCCATGGTCCTTGCACGCCGATGATGAACAATCCGTCATAAGCACCAATACAGTACCCACACATTCGTTCGACAACCCCCCATGTTTGTTAGTAACTTGCAACCGGCATCCCATACGGATCACGCTGCATGAAAATACGATTTGACTTTTTACAATTGGTCTCTTGTGACACTTCGTGATATTGAATGCCTTTCCCGATCCGTGCTGCTTAACTTTAAGGCCCTAAAGCCATCAATCTCGTCGTTTAAGTATCATATTGCCTTTCGTAATTTCTGGCCATTGCCAATAATCTTGCTAAACATGTATAATTACAGTTTCGCCATTATCAGCAAGGCGACTCAGTAGCCACAAACTTGATATCACTTTAGATCACCTGTAGGTAATATCTCACATGCCCAGCCCCCCCTTCCTTCGTCCAGGGGCAAAGTGCACGCACCGCCCATCCCACAAGCGCCAATAGCAAGACCAACTCACCCGTGTTTTCATCCTCTAGGTACCTCGGTAGGCAGTCCCCCCCCTTCTCCTCTCTAGCGCACATCAAAACACAGCGACCTGTCCGGTACTAACCTTCCACCCGTCGACGAGGGTGTCGACGGACTCGGGGCGCCAGCGCGGGCCGTCGCCGAAGCACAGGGACTGGCGGGACACGGCGCGCAGGAGCCGGCGCATGGTGGCCACGTGCTCGGCGGCGATGGCGCGCCCGCGCAGCGCCGCCTCGAACACCGGGTACGCGTCGCGGAACCGCGCCCGCAGCCGCCGCTCCACGTCCAGCGGCGTCAGGTAGTCGTCCTTGCGCACCCCCGCCTTCTGCAGCGAGTCCGCCAGCGCCGCGTGCATCCTGGCCGGGCCCGAGGGGTCGAGGAAGGTCTGGTCGGTTGCGAGGGTTAGGATTGCGGGCTGTGGGTGGAAGGGAAGCGGGGAGGAAAGGGTAGATGGAGGTGGGAGGGGGGAGCTTACCTTTATTTCGTCCCAGTTCTGGTCGTGTGTGAGGTTGAAGTAGCCGTACCGCCGGAAGGCGAGGCGTGCGTGCATGAGGTACATGATCTAGGGACAGGTTTTAGTAATGAGTAGGGTTAGCGTAGGGATGCGATATGTACCTTCGGGAGGGCCATGTGTTCTAGGGTATGTGTGAAGATGTCCGTGACGGTATTCACTGCCGCCGGCGGAGGCGTCGACGTTGAAATGATGGCCTTGATTGCTTGGAAGCCAAAGGCCATGGCGGTCCAGTACATCTGCCCTGCTAGGGTGTAAGCTCCGGCGCCCATGTAGGGCATGATATCCGGCGGTGGGCTCGTGAGATGGATAGCTCTGTCTGGTTCGAGCGAGGGTGTTGAGATCCTCATAGGAGTTGATCTAGACATATTCATGTCTATGCCGCCATCGAATGTGTCTAGGTTAGTAGGTGAGATATATGTCTCTAAGCCCTCTGCTTGGAAGAATTGTGGCCAATCGTCAACTAACTCTTCGTCGTTAATCGAAGGCATCAGGAACTGCAAAATACTATCATCATTAGACAATACAGGAGCGGCATTGGTTGTATCATCATTAGAAGCGCTGCTCGACCACCCCGAGTCTTCCGAACTCGTGATCCCTGATCCGGGCGGCTGGCTCCCCGTTTCAGTAACAGGAAGGCCCGCTACCCTCCGCGCATTTGAGATGGCAAGGGACAACGTCACGTCGTTCTGACGTGCCGCATCGCTTATATCAGAGATGGCTTTGCGCAGCGTCTGATTCTCGTCTTCTAAAGCCCTGATCGTGTCGATCTGTCTTTGCCTGAATGCCCGTTGGGCAAGCTTGCCTCTTTCGCGGCGGGCCTACGGCTCGTAATTGTTAAACTGGGACCATTCAAGACATGCAAAGCCGTTGTTACTCAGATATGGGCCCGCGGGTTTTGTGGATCATCTTACCGCGATATATTCCGTTGCCTCCGCCTGCCCCGGTTTCGATTCCTTCGGCACGGTGTTCTCCACCATGGCAGATAGTTAGGTTGTTGCGGCTATACTTACGGTTTGGCTGTCTATTTCATAGTTCGATCGTAGTCTTCTAGTAACTTATGTCCACATTACCACGTTTTCTTCCTTGTTTCGGCAATGTCAAATGCTCCACGTTGACTCTGGTCACTGGTGAGATAGATTTGGAGATTTGTCATCTTGTTAGTCAGCTGGTACTATAAATAGACACTCATGATCACGTCATCTTCAGTATTAATTACCTCGGTATGTTTTGTGCCAGAGTATTAGTTATTTCCATTCTCATTTAATATCTTAATATTCCAATGTTACCAATTTGTTCCCTTACGATGAATATCCATCTTCATGTGGACATATGGAATACTCCTTACTTCCGAAACCGGTATTATCGGATTGATCATGATTTTAGTCGCGATATTTCGAAAATTGAAGTACGAATCAATCCTGTCAATGATCTTTCCATTAAACATAACCAACATTGGATAGGGGTCTTGTTTTGTTCATCATACGATTCGAAGAACATGAACCTTATCTTTGATGTGAATCGAACGATGCTGGATCAAACCATTATGGTGGGATTATATCAGCGAAGCCACGTTCGAAACAAATTCACGTCAAGGACTTAGACCTCAATTTATATTCACATGATATATGAAAGGCAAGGATTAAATGGTGATATCGATGAGTGAAATTCGGTAAGTAGTTGACTGCTTCCTAGGTAGTGAGTATCATCTTCTTATATCCATTGCTTGGTATTATCGAACTAGACCAGATCAATATATTCCAAGGCTCCAATGGGAGAATAGTCTGAAGCCACATGGGTATCTAGGACAAGTTGATCGTATACTCTGGTTCCTATACACCGAGACAGCTTCGCGGATTATACATGACGGCAAGATATTAGTACCTAGTATCGTGATCTTCAGAACTTGATTGAGATTGGGTAGAGATAGTTGACACGCTAATTATATTTAAAGCAGCAAGTAACACTGCTAAACATTACTAGTGATACAAGGGTCAGTCTAGTCCGATCTCCTACAGGCGAAGCACCTAACTTGATGGCGGTTAGAATTAGGCAAGCATATATTCATGTCTATGACGCCTGCGACCATTATTGGATATGGGAACTCGGAGATCGGGATCTTCGTCATGGCATTCGGGAAGAGTAATAGATAGCTATCGAAGCTTACCAGGACCGCCGAGTCTAGCTGCGATAACTCCGTGAACGCTTGGATTCGGAGAAAAATGGATATCGAATACTGGATATTAGACTCTAAGATTGCAAAAACCCGGTATCGGACTATAGAAGTATTCCCAAGATCTTCACTTATCACGTTCAACACCTTATCCAACACGATATTACTAAACTAGTCTATCTCCAGCCGTTCATTCTAAGCCTATACCGATTTCGGGAACTATATGCGGCTTATCCCCCGCAATTGGCTTTGCCGTGCATGAAGAGGGGCACACCAAGATCTTCCTATCATAGTAGCCCTACCAGGTTCGACTTATCAGACAGGAGAGGGGGCCATGCTGTAAGAGCTGAGCCTAGAGGTTCGGTGCCGGGTTCCCCCTAGAGTATGACTACCTAGGTAGACGACCAGTGGAGTTCTTATCAGGTCCTGTTAGGATAATTCTATTGCTAATTGGTGATAGATACATTCTCTCCGCGTGTCACCGCGTCATTTGCATCTTAGACCAATAATATATGTCAAGATGTGAGGTCTCTGGGTTATATATTTAAGCTCCTGCTGTTTCCAGGAGAGGCTCTCGACATTATCAGCTTATCCTTCATTATATCTTGATCAAAATGGCTACCGCAACTTCAGACTCAGTTCCTCACCCCTTTGATCCCCTATCTTCGGATGAGATCCAGTCAGCTGTTGGTATCGTCAAGAAGGCACACGGAGATGTTTTCTTCAATGTTGTATCACTTCACGAGCCGCGCAAGGCGGAGATGACAAAATGGATGGCAGATTCAGCCAACGCCCCTCGGCCCCTGAGGATAGCAGATATCGTCGTGATCGCACCTGGCGGGAAGGTGTATGACGGGCTAGTAAATCTTGCGACTAAAACGATAACAAAATGGGAGTTGCTAGATGGGTTACAACCTATTGTTAGTATTACATAGTTGAGTTGAAAGGAGCACTGCTAACCACCTCATCTAGATTACTATGGAAGAGCTCAAGAATGTTGAATACAAGGTTCGGGAGGATCCTAAAGTAATCGAACAGTGTGAAATCAGCGGCATTCCCAAGGAAGAGATGCACAAGGTCTACTGCGACCCATGGACGATTGGTTATGATGAGAGGCATGGCAGCAAAATCCGACTCCAGCAAGCGCTGATGTACTATCGGCCTAATGTCGATGACTGCCAATACCAATACCCCCTAGACTTCTGTCCAATCTACGACGCGGAGAAGGAGGAGATTATTGCCATCGACATCCCAAAAGTGCGGCGCCCATTAAGCAAGGCCTCTCCAGTCAACTACCACCCCGCCGCAATTGAAAAGATAGGAGGCTACCGCAAAGACCTAAAACCCATCAACATAACCCAGCCTGAAGGCGTATCATTCACGATAACTGGCCGGGAGATAGAGTGGCAGAACTGGAACTTTCACATCGGCTTCAACTACCGAGAGGGTATTGTCCTTAATGATATTACCTACAACGACAAGGGGACCGTTCGTCCAATCTTCTACCGGCTCTCTCTAGCAGAGATGGTAGTGCCATAGTAAGTATCGCCGGCCTGATTGGTGGAAATATATTAACGGTCGTAGTGGTAACCCCGAACATCCTCACCAGAGGAAGCATGCCTTTGATCTCGGAGAGTACGGTGCGGGATATATGACCAACAGTCTTGCGTTGGGCTGCGACTGCAAGGGTTCTATTCACTACCTAGACGCACATTTCCCTACAAGGTCTGGCGAGCTTCGCACGATCAAGAATGCGATATGCATCCACGAGGAAGACGACGGCATATTATTTAAGCACACAGATTTCAGAGACGACTCGGTCATCGTCACACGTGCAAGGAAATTGATTGTTCAACAAATCTTTACCGCCGCCAATTATGAATATGCTATTCAGGTAAGCCCTCTTTGCCGGTATAGTTGACAACCAAGTGCTAACTAAAAGTAGTGGATCTTCCATGTAAGAAAACATATGACGGGCCTATACATGCCATTCTGCATTGCTGACTTCGATTGTAGCAAGATGGTACCATCCAGCCAGACATCAAGCTCACGGGTATTCTAAATACCTACACCATGGATCCCGACGAGGATACAAAGGGCTGGGGAACTCAAGTATATCCAGGTAAGCTGCATTAGCCCCTAATTTCGGTGTCGGCGGCTAACGAGAGTCGAAGGTGTCAATGCGCATAACCATCAACATCTGTTCTGCCTTCGGGTAGACGCAAACGTAGACGGGCCGAACAACACCGTCTTCATGGCGGACGCGGTCCCGTCCGACGCGCCGGTCGGTAGCCCGGAGAATTTCTACGGAAACGGCTTCTATGCCAAGCGAACGAAGTTGGACACGACCGGCAAGGCGGCGACCGATTACGACGGCGCCACGAGCCGCACCTGGGATATCTGCAACACGAGCAAGCTGCACCCCTACAGCAAGAAGCCCGTGAGCTACAAGCTCGTCAGCCGGGAAGTCGCTAGGCTCCTGCCGAAGGAGGGCTCGCTGGTCTGGAAGAGAGCTGGCTTCGCTAGACACGCAGTGCACGTTACGAAGTGTAAGTCGGATCAGATGCCATGATTTTTCTCCCTTCCCCACCTACACGATCAGTTTCCTAACACAGAACCACACACCCGCAGACCAGGACGACCAACTGTGGCCCGCGGGCCGACACGTACCGCAGACGTCGGGCGAGCCCTCGCTCGGCCTGCCGGAGTGGATCGGCGACGGCACCGAGTCGATCGAGGACACCAACGTGGTGCTGTGGCACACCTTCGGCGTGACGCACATCCCCGCGCCCGAGGACTTCCCCGTGATGCCCGTAGAGCCCATCACCCTGCTCCTGCGCCCGCGCAACTTCTTCTCCAACAACCCCGTCATGGACGTCCCGCCCAGCTACGCCAGCACCCCCAGCCAGGTGGCCGCCAGCGGCGCCGGCGTCACCGACGCCACCGACAAGATGAGCAAGCTCGCGTTCGCGAACGGCGGCGGTAGCTGCTGCGCGACTAATGGGACGAACGGTGTTAATGGTCATTAAGGATATGACTGAGCATGAAGAACTCGGCTAGGTATTGAAGTAAAGAGATATGATGGCTGTATGATGATTAGTGCCCCCCATTTTCGGGACGAGATGAGAGTATTCATTGCTCGTTGTATGTCTTGTAACTAAGGTCTAATAAGCGAGTTTTATAAATGAAAAAATGTCTAATAAGTGGCAGTATTATTATGAAATAATTTAGGTTAAAACGTTAAAGATTTATGATATTATTTCGCAGTATCAATCTTTCTCCTGGTACCTTTTTCGTCGCTATCGGCCACCTTACCAAGGTCGGTGTAATGTTAGTATGACAAGAATACCGGTACGATCAATCAAAAATAGTCAAAAGCAAAATGCGCGATGATTCTTGGTGTTCATGTATTCAGTGAGTGTAAGTGTAAGCTACCTAGGTACGTGCATAGGTCCCAACTACCTACCTCTTAAGGTAATTGGTTGCTCTGCGCTCGGACCATTCCACGTGAGTGCCTTACGTAATACATTGCAACAGTAGAAGAAATATGAAATAGAAAATACCTAGGTACCTACCTACGAAGGTTGTGGCCAAAAGTTTAGGGGCTTTACACAGTGTGCGATTAAATCAGCCACATATTAATACTGTACGCCTCAGATTTTACACTGATTACTCCGCTAAAGTTCAGTGGCTAACTGCTATAAGTTAGGGCACTGACCCACTAAGCCAAAAGCGAGCACAGTGCACATAAACCTCGCTTCACACGGCTTTTGCCAAGGAGCAGATGTGCGAAACTTTTGAAAGAAAAAAAAAAGGGGGGGGGAGGATAATTGAGTCAAGTAAAAGGTACAAGAGAAATTCATCAACTAAGAATCGAACGCACCTGTACAATACCTCAGATAGATAACTAATTAATACTCGTGAGAAAGCATAGGGGTGGTACCATTTCTACAATATGAAAATCAGCCAACATAACATAACACGAAAAATAAAAATATCCTGGTCTTATAGGTTAAGATAAAATACAAAAATAATCAACTAACTAGGTTAAATGGTTATTGAGAGCAAAATATTCCCTAAGATCAAACTGAATTACAAATTTATGTCGAATATCAACCATCTTATCTGAATTCCTCAAAGTTAAGTTCTTCAACATCTGGAGCTGGCTCCCGATTGGCACCCCGTTGTTGTCGAACTACTTCAGCGAGGTTCAGCCTGTCGTACATTTGGATAATAATGGGAACCTGGACTTGCCCAACGCGATCAATGCGTCCTGCTATCTGCCTTTGAAGGGCCGAATTCCTTGGCATTTCAGTAATAATGCAATAGTTAGCACGCTGGAGATTGAGGCCCGTTCCACTTAACCTGAAGGTCGAGATCATAATCTTACTTCGGACTGGTGGTGTGCTAACATTACGGGGTACTTGTGTCCTCTTGTGCACTTCTCCCTGCTGCTCAAGAGTAAGTCCCGAATGAACAAAACACCACTCGACTCTATTGCGATATTTAAGGTATAATAGCATAAAGGTGATGAAAGCAGAGAGCTCGGTTTCGCTGAAGATCAGTATATCTCTTACTCTAGATCTGTCGATGGATCGTCCAGGATCGGGAAAATCGGACTCCGGGTCCCAGCCGTCTGGACGTATCAAGTCCACTGTAACATGGTCGATAAGTTGACACAGACGGGTAAATTTTGGCGATGTTGTTTGAAGGAGCAATGCGTGCTCCCGAAATGGAGACCTGCCAAGAGCTTCCGTTACCGCACTGTCAATCTCGCGGTTAGTACGAGCTGTGAGAGCGACCGATATAGCACTGTTTACGTCATGGAGAGCTCTTGTTCTGACGTCCCGGTATCTCACTTCATTTCCCTGGATGAGATGTGCAACGCCCGGGTAGCACGAGGAGCGGATGATAATATCATAGGATCGTTCCAAATCTCTTCTGTGACCACTGACGGCAGCGTCTAAAATACTCGTTTTGATGGTTTGCAAGTTGGGCTCCTCACCCACTCTTCCGGAATCTACCCACTATAATAAGAAAGTCAGTAACTTATATTTTTTTATTTTTTTCAAGGAGTCTTGGAGTACCCGGCATGTCTCGAAAGCAACACCTCATTCAACTTGATTAGGAATGCTTTGTCTCCCGGCAGTAACGAAAAGAAAAAAGAAAAAGAAAAAGAAAAACTCGATATCACTTACCTGTTGCATTTGTATTTCGTGCCGGTTGTTGATTGTGGCTTCGATTTGATCGACAAGGGAGACATGAACGGATCGAACCAACGAGTCACTCATGGTAGTGTTAAGTTGTAGAATTGGTGCAGGATCGCCCCCGATTTGTTCGCCTCGGAAGAAGGTCCTCTTACTTCGGAAAAGTCCTATCTGGGGTAAGAATATGCGTAAAAATTGCTCGAGTAGTCTCAACCTCCTGTCGACTTCCCTTCGGACTTGTGGGCTAACTGTAGCACGTAATCTTTCACGAACATAATGGAAATCTCTCTGACACCTCTGGGTATTAGCCAGGGCCTCAACTTCTCCGTCAAGCCCCTCAAGCCTGAAGTTAGGATTCGCTTTGGACATATGTTCGAGAAATACCCTCCAGTTTATCGGGCCCCCGCTTAAAAATGTAGCCGAGATGCCAACAGCGACGGGAGGGACCCTCGCATGCTCGGTTATCCTCTGAAGGGTTGCGAAAGGACGGGTTAGTCGTGTCGCGCTTGATCCTCTATACCGATGGACTTCGTCCATGAAGACAAAACTAGCAGCTAATAAAATACCACCATCTTCGCCGTCACCAGATGCGTACGATTCTCCAAGGGTTTGAGTAGAGGCATTACTGACTAGAATGATATATCGGGACTGCAGATCCGGGTCATTGTAATTGGCGAAAGTAGCCCAGTTTCGTCCGCTAGGACTTGAATTTTCTGGTATATTACCACGAAATCCACTTGACCTCCGTACTGCTTCCGAATCGTGATACCTCAGAGCCCCTTTTCTTACGATACTACCTCCTGTAGAGTTACGATTACTAGCCTCTCTTCTTGCAGTACTGCGTCTTATAGAGTTGTGATTGCTGGTGAACACCATCTCATTCGCCGGGCTTGTTGCCGAGAGGTCAAACCATTTATCTATCTCCATTTCCCATGAAAAAATGAGGGCAGCGGGGAGTACAACAAGACATGGATATGGCAAAAACCGCGCTATGATCTCAAAGGTCTCTTCTTCAACACAAGGGCATTGGAATCCAAAATTCGATTGGCCTTGGCTCGGACAATTGCCTTTGGGTTTTGGTGAACCAAATCTATGATGTTTCCGCACTCCTCGTCCTCTCACTCCCCACTATAATGATAAAAGTCAGTACATTTATATTTACTCAGGAACATAAGGGAAAAGGAGAACTCCCGAGATTACATACTTCATCGTCAACTTTCTTCATGGCCACATGCATCCGGTGGTGGAGATAGGCTGTTGCCAATGCAACACCTGTCTTGCCTAGGCCGACGTCATCTCCAAGAAGGGCAGCACGACGCTCTAGACGAGGCTGGTTAAGCAGGAACCAGACCGCGTATAGTTGGTAGCCTTTCAGGGCCAGCTTGAGGCCCGGTATTGTTGCTTCTGTTGCGGTTGTCTCGATTTGGAAGAATTGGCATACTCTAATCCAGACATCTTCATCAATTCTGCCGAAGTCAACATTAAGGCTGTCCAATATGTCACTCCCGCCCGTATCGGTATCAACATCCTCGTCATTATCCGAGTTGCCTCCCTCGGTGTCATCTCCTGAGAGAGAATCCCCATCCCCATCATCCTCATCCTCATCCCTATTTTCAGGGTCCGTGGGATCAGCAGAAGGTCCCGCGGTTTCTTCTCCTCTACCTCTTGGTGGTCCTGAGGGTGTTTCCGGGAGTTCATCAGGTGATGAATCACCATCAGATGATGAATCGTCATCAGGTGGGGGACCGCCACCAGATGCGGAACGGCCACCAGGAGTGGCCAAGTTCTTGAGACGACCATATAAGCTACGGCTAGGTGAAGGAGTCCTTAGTGTAGACCGTCGACGTCGACGTCTGGGTCTAGGGGGCATTTTGACAACTCGAGGTGTAGGCGCCGGTGGAGCTGGAGGAACTTGTGGATCCGGAAGTCGTAGATCAGCAACGCGTCTAGGAGGTGGAGCTCTACGACCTCCCACCCCAGGCGCGTTACCACTAGGACCTCCTACTCCGGGCGTTCTACTTCCTACTCCGGGCGTTCTACTTCCTGCTCCGGCTGTTCCGCCACCTGTACCTTCGGGACCCACGGGATGCCCCTCATCACTAGGCACCAAATGAACATAAATTCCTGGGGACGTCCCAGACAGCGGGTAAGACTGACCCTGGACTCTTGAAAAAAAGAGATTAAAGGTTCTCCTGTTACGAATGATAAAGGATAGACCTTCGCCGTCTGATGGCGGTGAATTGTACGTTAGAATCTGCGCGGGGGCTATCTGAAATTCCTCTTGGAGATACTCTCGGAACGCGACATAATCATAATCACTTGATACTCGAGCTGCGTTAGAAGTTCGTTCGGCCCTAATAAACTCGTTTAGAACTAATTCCGTTACAGTCCCGTCCGGTAATTGGATATGGATTTCCAGAACGTCCAGATTTAAGGGGTTATTGGCTGGAGCAGCCATGATGGAAATTGCTCAACAGAAATTGCTTCGAGGATAAGTGAAGAGTAAAAGTATGAGTGTCGTAAATGATAAGTGTGTGATTTTATGATTGTAAGAAATTATAAGCTTCTTGTTCGATAGTTGATAGCTTTGGTACTTACGAAAAATAAATATTATGACAAAACTGATGTTTGGCTGGGTTTACAGCTTTGTTGAAACTTACAGTAAGAAAATTAAAATAACCACCTGGCAGTATTTTAAAAACTAACTTATACTTGCAGTTATACAATAATAGCGGAAATAATAACTTTGTGTCCCTATACATGTTTCTTTTAGCTCTTTGTTTTTCAATTTGAAATATAACAATGAACTTGCTCGATAGCATTAATACATTGTAGTAAATTATAAGGTATAGTGTACATATATTAACCTTCTTTATTATTATTTCATAACCGAATGTTAAGCTGTTAATATATATGAGAAATATGCAATACATGTGATCTAAAGACGATAATGGTACCTTAAATTATAAGCCTTGCTACTAAATTTTCGTTACTATTAATACCTACTATAACTGAAAGGGGTAAAACTCGCCTGGGGTAGGTAAGTATGTAGGTAGTCAAGGATCCAGATCCCTTTCATATGTTCGTGATCCTAGTGAATCGAATCTTAACCTAAAGCTTCAGAGACTGCTGCTACGCTTTTAGTGAAGTTGCCAATCGTCAATAGGTATATTATATTTAACCTTAATCCACTTAACCTTAGGTTTGTAGGTAAACATTCAACCCCTAGCCTTCCTTGTTACCTAACCGTAACTTTCAAGCTGCATGACAACCCTGGAGGTCTCCCATGCCAATCTCCAGGTAAATTTATACCTACCTAGGTAGTTAGGCATGGATGTGACCAATATATTTCTATGGGCTTTCAGGTATGATATAACCCTATTCGGCTCATAACCTACACCTGAGTGTTAAGGTGCGGCGAAGTCGACTTCTATCTAAGCATCACCATATATACCCCCAGAAAGACTCATGACCGGATGGATGTCTTCTCATTTATTACTGCCTATAATTTTGCTTTATACCGTCATGTTCCTTGGATTTCACCTATACCCAACCCATAGACTTTAGTTGCTCCTCCTCTGTCAGTAAACCCTTCTGAATTCTATTATTATATATTCGTAAAACTACGGGGAACTTGGGCTATCCACTTATCATAGATCGTGATTGCATCTTCATGGATCTTCACATTCATGGCTTCTTTACAGGGGTGGACGACAGCAGCTCTCAGCACGCGATTTCTTCATAATGGTGTTGGAAACCACAGGTTTGCTGGACAGGACTGTAAGCACACCGCATTGCAAACCCGCCAATTCACTAATGAATATAGCATTATCAAATCTGGGGACGCCACATTCTCCATACCTAAGCAAATGCCTGATGCATGATACAATCTCTGGTTGCTCCTGGGGGGATATGAACGCAACCAATACCAATGCGTACAAAACTCGTCCTGATACGGGCACCACGCGAACCTACGACTTCACAGTCACAAAAGAAACAGCTGCTCCAGACGGCGTAGAGACAGAATTGCTATTGGTGAACTCACAGTTCCCAGGACCCTTGGTAGAGTGTGATTGGGGGGATTGGGTTGAAAGTAAGCAAGCCTCTTCTTAATCCCCCCCTGGATCGCTGGCGTTGATTCCCATATTACAGTTACGGTCCATAACAACATTTCGGATGAGGGTACTGCAATACATTGGCATGGTATGCTGCAGCAAGAGACATCGTGGATGGATGGCGTGCCTGGCGTTGCGCAATGTCCAATAGCGCCTGGATCCTCGTATACCTACTTGTTCAAGCCAGATCTATATGGAACCTGCTGGTACCATTCGCACTATGAAGCGCAGGCGGTGAGTGGCTTCGCTGGGCCGATGGTTATTCATGGCCCAACACACGTTGCCTACGACATTGATCTGGGCCCAATCACCATTTCAGACTACTTCCATAGGTATTATGATGTTATCACGGGAGGCTTTCTTGAAAATAAAGTCGAAGTCACCTTATCCGACAACAACTTGATCAACGGCAAGAATTCTTACAACAACAACAGCGCGCCTCTCGCCTCGTTCAACTTCACCTCGGGCAAAACACATCGCCTGCGCCTTATCAACATGTCAGCGTTTGCTGTAGAGAAGATATCGATCGACGGACATAGGATGACCATTATTGCTAACGACCTTGTTCCGATCCTACCCTACGAAACTGACATTGTTACTCTCGCAGCCGGTCAGCGTTCAGACGTTCTGGTACACGCGACAGGGGAACCAACCGATTCAACATGGCTTCGGGCATATAAACCACCAAACTGTTCGCCGGGAAAGCAGGGATCATACTTAGCAACCGCGGCAGTATTCTACGAGAATGCGGACCGGACACGAGCACCAACGAGCGAACCTGGTCCAAACGCGTCCAACAATTACTGTGGTAATGATCCTCTGTCAAAGACCGTGCCAGTCTACCCATTAGCTCCGAACGAACCAAGTGTGACAGAGATCATCCCTATCGAGCTGCGCCCAAATGGATCATCCAACCTCTGGTTCATGGCAAATCGTACGTTCCGAGTCGATTATAACGCCCCGCAACTTCTGAACGCCAGGGACGGAAACTTCGAGTTCCCCCATATTCAGAACGTCCACAACTACGGCAGCAACTCATCGATCCGCTTTATTATCGAGAACACGGGGTTTCAGCCTCATCCTGTTCACATCCATGGCCACAACTTCTGGGTCCTTCAAGAGGGACGTTGCGGCGACAATGAAACCGTGTTTCCGCACGGCCAACCTGAGTTTGCACATGTGTTCTCCCCAGGCGAAGCCTCTGACCACTTCGGCGGCAAGCTGAGATCGTTGGATCAGCGTAGAGTCGTTGACGGCCCAGCGGAAGAATACCCAGAGGAACGGCCCACAAACAGGTCAAAGGCAACCTTCATAGGCAACTACGGCTCGTGCTGGAACGGCTCCATCGTCAACCCGAGCAATCCCCAACGCCGCGATGTCCAGATGCTCTTACCTGGTCATTACATCGTGCTCCAATGGGAGCAGGACAACCCGGGTATCTGGCCGCTCCACTGTAGGCTGAACGCGATCTCCGAGAAAGCGAACGAGGAGCTGACACTTCTACTAGGTCACATTGCTTGGCATTTATCTGGCGGGATGGGATGGATGATATTGGAGAGGCCTGATGACTTTTTGAATGATATGAACATTAGCGATGCTATGTCGAAGACGTGTACTGACTGGCAAGCTTGGACCAGTGACCACGTCGTTGGTGAGTATTGACAATCTATTTCCTTAGCAACTGCTAATGTTGTTTTCAGACCAAATTGACGGTGGTTTATAAAAACATGTACCGACTGGCATTTAGAGGTACATACCTAGGCAGGTAAATATTGAAGTAAAGTATAATATACCTAATTCGAATCAACATAATTGTCATGATCCGTGCTGTTGATGACATGACTCCAATCCCGGAGTAAGTTCAGGGTTTCCTCACATTTCTCCCTCATTACATTGCAGCAATCCGTGCCTAGTGGGAATCTGAACGGCACCTCCTTTCCCTCGGCACAACCTTCCTTCCGCACAAGGTCCACGATGATCTTGACTGCTTTCCTTGCGTCTCCCGGCTGAGTCCGATCCTCTTTTGCTAGCCCGTCGATAAGCGCCTTCGACGCCTTTGCGTAGTCGGGGATATTCGACGGGGCTGCTTTCAGGTTTCCTGGCGATAGGAGCATCGTCCGGAATCTCCCTGGCTCGACCAACAGCGTCTTGATCCCGAACGCGCTCGTCTCGCGACTCAAGCTTTCGACAAGGCCTGCGGCTGAAAGTTAGACAAAGGATAACATGCTAAATGGAACGGTTGGGTGCTGCCTACCTTCTAGAGCAAACTTGGACCCGGCATACTGGCCGACAAAGGGATGCCCGTACCAGCCCGACAAGGAGCTAATGAAGACCATAGTGCCAGACCTGTTCTCCCTCATATAGGGTAGAACCGCGCGCGCCACTTTGACAACGCCGAAGACATTGGTGTCGAACTGAGCAACAAGCTGATCATATCTACCATAATGTGAGCAAAACGTCGCGTCTTGGGAGCTAATTGCCATTTCTCACTCGACGTCTTCCCACGCGCCTGTCGCGATGTAGGCGGCATTATTCACCACCACGTCGATCCTCCCGTATCTTTTTACGGCTTCGGCGATGGTATCGTTTAGGTCCTGCTGGGAGTGGGTAACGTCGAGCTCCATGGTAGCTGCCCCCGCCTGTCTGACATGTGTGAGCCTGTCCAGTTTTCGTCCGGTGGCGATCGCAAGATCACCGCGAGACAGGATTTGGAGTGTAAGTAGCTCGCCAAATCCGGAGGAGCAGCCGGTGATGAGCCATACGAGCTGGACCATGTTGGCGTCACTAAAAATTTAGGTTATGTGGGTTGATCGCGAACGCTCTAGTAGTGTTTAAGATATGCTCGCGGCATTGAGGAGGTGAGGACTGAGGTCACAGGCTAGTACTTATACTGAAGACATTGGGAACCTATTGCCCACTCAGTATGGCTCGGCAATGTGAAAAAGGAGACACGGATTACGTACATGAATCGATGACTCATTTAATTCCATTGCCTAGCTTAGTTTCTCGCATCAAATATTTGCTTGCACATGGGGCAGTAATACGGAATGCCGCTCACATGAGAAGATTTGGTGTTTTTGAAATCAGGGTACTGATCCGGCCTATGCAAGTAGTCCGCTGAAGTCCGCCTCCGCCTTCTATTATCCGCTCTGGAGCGTCGACATAGTATGCACTAGAAGTTTGGCGAAAGACTTGCTTTTCCACGGAGAACCGGTACTGTCTCAATTAGTAATTTGTAAGATAAGATGATTAGATGGTAGATAGCCACCCGAACGAGTATACCTACCAAGACTTGCTTTCATACCTACCTCCTACCTACCTGATAGGTAGACATCCATCCGGCAGCAACGTAATTTAGCAAATCTTCGAACACCTTGAAATATTGAGTGAACTTATAAACAAAGATTCCAATTGGTATCTTATCATATCGCTAATAAATTGCTGTCATCTAACTTTCTAGTGCAGCAATCTCCACATGCAATGCCATCCTCATCGCTAAAACGAACCCCGGCGTATCACATCAACATATACAGCGCCTTAACCGCTTTCTCGGCCGCAGCGATATGCCACGGCCGGATATCAGTCTCTTTGTCGATCATGCCACGGGCCCTGGCTAATGTTCCCAGACCTCGGTAGTAGGTGAGCATCTCTCTCAATAGAGACTCGTATGCTCTGGGGTTGCCTTCATTATGGACGATGCTGACCTCCATCACGACGGGTGGATCTTCGACTCGTGATCCACCGCGTTTTACTAGATAGCCGCTAATGAGAGCTGGATTAAGCTCCATAAGGGAGGTTGAGTTGTTTAATCTATGTGATAAGACGGCACCCCACGTTTGATCTGTGATTTCCGTCAATGTAGCGTCGCCATCAGACTCGGGGTTGTTGTCAGCTCCCGGCGTGGGCGCGCTTGTCCCTACATTGTCCCGAATAGGGGTGGGCGGGTTGCCGCTCTGCTCGGGCGAGACCATGGACCCCTGTGGCGTCGAAACTGGCGTCGTGTAAAATACCGTTAAGGCACTGCTAGAAACCTTGACGACTGGGGGGAGCAGTTGCATGGATGGATCTGTGTCTACTGCAATGAGCGTCAAGCTAATCGACGCTTTTGACTCTGCTTGAGCGAGACCAGACCAGACCTCTATCTCAGACTGTTCCATTGTACCACACTTGGCAATAATAATCCGCCAGTGTACTTTCCAAGCGGAAATGAAATCGAGAGTCGCCCCCCATATTCCCTCTGTAACATCTGCAATCGGTCTTGACAGGTTCTTCCCCTTTCTTCCTAGACAGTATGACGCTGTCATTTGTTGACTGCCCCTATTGTCCGTCCAAGCTGCAGTGATCCACCTTCCGTCTATACTCTGCGCGTAAGCGATATGGAGGCATGTATTCTCGTGTAGCAAAGATGCAGACGGGTTTGTTGTTAATTTGAAATCGATGATCCGCGGCGGTTGTTGTTCGAGCATTATGGCTGGTGATGGCGCTGCACCACCGAATTGAACGCACCTATCGTATGTCTCCATAGCCAGCCTAGAAAATTCGAAAGGGGATGGCATGGCCACCGAATTTGAAGAGGCCACAAAGTCCTGAGGTACTAATTGTAAAGCTAAGTCATTAACAATTGGTAACTTTTTACTAAATAGTAGTCTCCTATAGCCTTCGAAGATCTGGTTGAAGGCGGCACAACATTCAATTATTGACCCAGTGACGTCGGGCGAATAAACGAAGAAGACAACAAAGTTTGTCTCTTCAACGTCCATCGATGCTAGTACCTGACATACTTTAGACGCGCAACTAGATAGTGAGGGCCTCAGGAAGGGTGAGGATTTGTTGAATGGTACCGGGTCTTTCTCAACTGCGAAAGGGAACAAGCCGTTCTCTACGTTAGACGTTGTTGGCAGACGATTGAATGATCCTAGTTTCAATGATTCGTAGATGCTACGCATTCTATCTGTGAATACAAGCATATCGTCTGCGAGACCTTCATAATCCGGGAAAATACAGATAGCATTAATGTCTTTATTTCCGGAAGACGGACTCAGCCCAAGACTCTCCCAAAAAGGAACCGCGGACGGCAAGACCGATAACTTGGACTCGTACCGTCGTAGCTCAAAATGTGGCGATGGAATCTGGAATAAGTTGCTCGGTCTCATCTGGTCGGCGCCTGGGGGTCTCGGCTGCATCCTTGTAGGCTGACCAAGAAGTGGCACATCTTGGAGTTCGACGAAGGGGCGAAACTGGTACTCAGTCGCGATCGCTAGGCCCGGAGGAAGGCTGGATTTGATGTGCTGAATCGACCGGCGAGTTAAGCCGGTAAGCTGGCGACGCCGATCAACCCTCGATTCTAACGGTTGTGACGCTGCACTAGCAAAAGAGGTACAAGTAGAGAACTGATCAGTAAGGATTTGCGCAGCAATTACCAATTGATCATCTGGTAATGAATATTGAAGCAAGGGCGGCTCCGGGTCAGCAAAGTATTTTGCAAGGGGGAGATCCGCTTCGGATTTGCATGTTTGGGGAAGCTCGAGAGGGAGATGCGGTGAGCTCACGTCTGCAGATTCAAGCTCCCTAAATGATGTGGCAAGGGATTCTCCGTCGTCGTCGACAAGCCGTCGCCTAACACTCAAAGATTTTACAGGAGATAAAGGCTCATCTCCGTCGTAGCTCGAGTCATCTTGGTCCGATACGAGACTTATTTCATCAGCATCTGAGTGAGATTCCTCGATGTTCGAGGGGCTTGCTCCAGTCGATGTAAGCGCTTGAACCCCAGAAGCACGAACTAAAAGCTGTCCAACTTTTGCAGGCAGCTCTTTCAAGCTTTTCCGGCCCTTTACATGACGCCGTAGATAGTCCGTCATCGGCGGCTCATTGAGGCTGGATGATTTAGCATCTTTCGACCGCTCAAGAGAGTAATCGAAGCGCCCGCTTCCCTCATATTTGCTGTTCACTATTGACAAGCAAGGGCCGAAATTGACCTTATCAAAAATGCTGCCGTGGGACGATGCGGCTATGCGTGAGTTCTGTTGAACGGCCTTATGGTTGTCAAGAGATGCTCGGATCCTTTTGTATACCGTATCTGGATTGAATGGGCTCGCAGGTCGTTTCACACCCGCAGACTGGAATCTATTGGCTTCTAGTCCGGCCAGGCGCCGTGGATCTTCTAGAGAGCTTCGCGCATGCCTTAGTTCAGGTTTCGTAAATGTTGGCGAGGGGGTTATGTCGGGCAAATGGATATCCGGAGGAACTGATTTGAATTGTGATTCTTGCGCTGATAGAAGGCTACCTGGAAGGTCAAGATTCGAATCTACACTTGAAAGCCCGGGTATGTCAAGATCCATATCGCCAGGCTGTTCGTCAAAAAAGTTGAAATCAGCCTCGGTGATGTCAGCATCTCCAAACATATCGGGTCCCAGCTCGCCAAAGAGATTCTCGGACTCAAACGAGGTGCCAATGCGCTCGCGCTTTACTTCCGTACTTTCCCAATTATCTCCGTATGATGATGCGTTGCGAGCATGATCAATGTCAGCTGTCGTTGTGGCAGTCATATTTATACCGGGACTAGAGACTGTGCCGTCCATTGATGGGGTCGCTAAACCTCCCGGTGGTGCGCCGGTGTTGTTGGATCGTTGCAGAGCTAAAGGCGATAGTCCATTAGTGTGTTGAGCCTGGCCGTCCGCCAGCGAGATCTCACGGGCTGTCGCGGCATCCCTTTCCATTTTGTTCTTCTTCAGGGTCTCGTCTCGCTCTTCTGCGCCCGAAAACCATTGTTTCGCAACATTGAGAGCGTCAAAATTCCGGTCAGGCTGAGGCACAGACTGATCTTCTACTTCGACTCCAATTGCCAACCTCGAAAACATCTTGCAAAAGCAGAGATTGACGGGCCATGATAGGCTGGGGGCACCAATTGACGGGGTCCGTTTTCCATCTATATTCTGCTCCGTTGGTTTCCGCCGTATTCGTTGAAGGCCAATCCAGTTTTGAGATTCACATAACGAAGACGGTATATTACGAGCCTGGAGGAATTTGGAACAAATATTCCGCCAGGGTCCGTTGTCTCTTTCAGATCGCAGTCTCATGACCTGAGTATCAGGCGACTGAGCAAAGCTACCGTCGGTGGCGGTAGTCTCGGAACTAGTAATAGGATGGCATGTAGCAAACATGCCAAGCGGCGCAGCTAAAACGGTCACACCAAGTGATGGTAAGGGGTGTCCGAGGTTTTCAGAGAGATGTATTATGCCCTCTGCCGGGGAAAGGGCAAAAGATATGACAAGACTACCTGTTGTTGTAAGGTATATGCGCAGAGAAGCGAGAACGGCGGGTACGTCGATGCAGTCATTATAGGATGTTCTAGAGAGGAATAATGTTCGCGAACTTAGGGGGATGGCGCCGGTTGTGGCGCAAAAGCTCGAAGAGACTGCTGACAGGGCAGCGGAGATGAAGTGCTCATAGACATCCTTTATTGGAGTCGAAGAAGCAACTTTCGAATCGATAGACGATACTGTTCTAAACTCCTGTTCGGTCATGACGGGGAAGGATTGGACCGAGGGAAGAGTAGCAGATTGTGTATTTCTGTAAGCCGGATCGAGGCCAGCTGATCCACTAGATGAGGAGCTGGCCGGGGTGTTTCCCGTATTCGGGCCATGTTGACGGTTCTTGACGAGCGCGGCTGATTCGAGGATCCCCTCTTCAGTTAAAGAAAATGCAAAGCCAGCACTTCCAACGGACTTCGGGAACGCCGGGTTGACTGACTGCCTATCCTTTGGTGACAGGCGAAAACACCACACCCCTCGTCTAACGGTATCGAAATAGGCCAAAAACCCATCTCTTCGGAGGGAATTTTCGAGTTCGAGCGCATTGGACCCAAAGGACGCGAGGGTCGGAGAGACGGGATCGTAGAAGGCGAAGTTGACAGATGATATATTATTCTATATGGGGGAAATCGATCATGGTCAGTATATATATGCTTCGGTAGATGTGCTTCAGTAGATATGCGCATGTCAACAATCATAAGAATTGCAACAGAAGAATTGCAACTGACAATTACCAATGCATTAGTCTCATATTCACCAGTGTCCATATCGTAAATCGTATCAATCATTCCGATGCGACGGCGATCATTCCCATGCAAGAGGAGGCACAAAAGATGCGCTTTAACCAGGCGCCAGCTAAGGTGAGAATGGAATATGGATATAGTTGTCGGTACGAGTTTTATGAGTTGATTTCAATCTTTGGGGTCTCCAGTACACGCCGAGCTCCATCTCCGCTAAGCCTACGTGGAGAAGAGGCAATGGGAAGCTCGAAGCTCGAAGCGCGAAGTAGACACTAAGCCGACTTATTTCGATAATTATCGAGCCATGGAATTCCAGCTGCTACCGAATTAGTCAGGGGATGGGGGAGGGATATGTCAACAGAAAGATTAGTTATTATGAGATCATGAATTCGGTCGCATAAATGGCCAGTTATATGTGTTCATGACCAGGTGGAAGTGGAGGTTGTCTTGTCGAAAGAATTGTCAAAAGGAAGAATGGCCTGAAGGGTTTAAGGGCTTAAGGGCTTGAAGGCTGAGCTGGAAGCTTTAAAGTTCCTTGGGAGGTTCTTTCGTCACGAGTATTTTCCATTTCCAATGCCTGCGCCTGCGCCTGCGCCTGGGCGGATCTCAGCGGGTTAAGTTAGTGGCACGCGGGCAGCTATGATCAACAAGATGTGGCTTAACCTCGTCATTCATTGGACACAATCTGAGGGTGGATCTCTAAGCGGAACCCGGATTCGAAGGCGACCGACCAGGGAAATGACAAGGGTCTCGGGCCCATACATGCAAGGCGACGACCTTCAGAACGTTTGAACTTTAAACGGCTAAAGGCTAATTAATGGCTAATGGCAGAACGGACCCACCCTTATCGAACTAATGGTATCCACTAACTTTTCTTATCGCCCCTCTACTTTGTACTGTAGCTTCGCATTTCAATCTTTTTTTTTCTTCTTCCCTAATTCTTCTTACACGACTTTCACGTTTTCTTTTACTTGTCGCTTAGAGACTTTCTCATCGATAACGACTGTCGCCATGAAAGTCACCAATCAAGGAGATGTGTCTGTGTACACAATAGCCGGCGCCAACACCGCGCGTCCTCTTCCAGATTGGTACAGCAATCCGAGTCTTCTCTGATCAAGGAATGATAAACTAACAGGACATATATCTATACAGGCTGGCGCGTCGACGGAAGCGTAGTCTAAAGTCGGACCCCGAGTATCAGAGCCGAATAGAACTTCTTCAAGATTTCGAGTTTGAGGAAGCTAGCCAATGTGTTCGAGTGTCGGAGGACAATGACTGGATCATGTCAACTGGAACTTGTACGTTATGGTCATTCCCCGAACAAAAATCCCACCCTTCTCCTCCTAGAAAGAGAATGTCCAATTGTGTATTCTTTATAGTATATTAATATTTAGCAGACAAGCCGCAGTTTCATGTCCACTACTTGCCTCATCTTGCGCTGTCCTATGCGAGACATACGAAGTCTCTCAACACAACCTTCCTTTTCCTCTCGACAGATTATACGAAGTCTCTACACTTGCAGAGTGATAGGAAACTCGAATTCCATGTAAGATCTGAAACATTTAGGAGAAAATGTTTTCAAATATAGCGCAGCCCATTAACTAACGCGCAATAGACCCCAGCTGGTTGCCACTATGAGTTACGTCTGCCTAGGTACGGAAGAGATCTCGTCTACGATCGCCACGCAACTGAAGCATTAATCCCCTCTGTGGGATTAGATACTGACGGTAACGGTGAGGTCTTTCGAATGAACCTTGAAGTCGGCAGATTTATGAAGTCGTATCAAATCGATGTTGGAACCGACGACAGTGTTGAAACTGGCTTGCAGGGAAGCATCAGCGTTGGGAGTGTCAATACCGCAGCAGTTGCCGAAAACAGCCATAACTTGCTAGCCTTTGGTACCTCTATTGGTTCCGTCGAATTCTGGGATTCGCGATCCAAGTCGCGAGTTGCAATCCTTGGAGGTCAGGAAGGCGAAATAACTGCTCTCGATTTTAACCCTTCAGGTCTGTCATTAGCGACGGGTACATCGAATGGTCTCGTCAAGCTTTTCGATCTTCGAAGCCCAAAGCCACTATTACAGAAGGATCACGGTCCCGGGTTTCCGATCAAGAATCTCATTCACCTGACCACATCTTCCCAGGAGAAGAAAGTTCTGTCCGCCGATAAGCAGATGATCAAGATTTGGGATGAGCTTGATGGTGAGACTTGGACTTCGGTCGAGCCCTTGGTCGACATAAATTTCGTCACATGGTGCAAGAACACCGGAATGATTCTCACAGCGAACGAGGGTAAACCCCTACACAGTTTCTTCATACCGCAACTAGGACCTGCGCCACGGTGGTGCTCATTCCTCGATAACATGGTCGAGGAGATGGCCGAAGAAGTCAGCACCGATCAATATGACAACTTCAAGTTCCTGACGTTGCCGGAACTGAAATCCCTCAGTCTGGCACATTTGATTGGCAAGACAAACTTGCTGCGTCCTTACATGCACGGGTATTTTGTGGCTTCGAGGCTGTACGAACAAGCTCGGCTGATCGCCAATCCCTATGCCATAGAAGATGAACGTGCCAAACGCATTCAGGAGAAGGTCGAAAAGGAGCGCGCTAGTCGAATCCGCGGAAATAAGAAGGTCAAGGTCAACCAGAAATTGGTCGACAAGCTACTCAAACGCCAAGAAAGGAGAGCTCATGTCGACACCAAGGCTGGAGTACTTGGTGATGAACGATTCAACCGATTGTTCGAAGATGAAGAGTTCAAGATCGACGAGAACAGTCGCGAGTTCCAGGTTCTAAATCCAAGCACGAAGGTCGACCCGAACACAGGCGTCAAGACTACACCCCTAGGCATACAATCCTCTGATAAGAGCGACGAAGATACGAGCGATGTAGATGAGAGCGATGACGAAATTGTCCCCGGAAGGAGTGCTCCAGATGAAATGGTAATGCGTGTTAGAACGTCTAATCAAACTGGCAGTCGATTGTCGAAAGACACATCTCTTGGCTCTAGAGCTCAAAAGTCGGGCAGGGTCAGTAAATCCCGAGGCAGAGAAATAGTAGGAGAGAGGCAGGTCACATTTGTCCCAGATTCGAAGATGAAGGATGAAAGAGAAGCCCCCGAACGGCAGGCGAAAGATCGACGACGAACAGACTCACGACGAAGTGCTAGTACTAATGTCTTCAGACGACTTTGATACCCAACGATATGCTAGCGATAATAAATATTGATACAAATCCAGAAGGCAGTTGGCTTCGCTTCCCCAAACTCCATGCTCCGGTTCCGCGGGAAGCTATTTAAATGCAATACCTGACTCGATACTCGCGTTTCGCCTCCTCAATTAGCTTCGGCCAGCCTATGACAATCCACAAATCGACCAATTGCGATTATTCACTTTCTCGCCCATTTCTTGCTTTTCCCCTCGGGACTGTGTCGAATGCTAGCTTGGGCAAGCCCCTTCTCGACGTCTTCGGGCCGGAGTCGAGGTGTCGGCGGTACATCTTCCAAGCGAACGCGGCCCCGAGAACTACCAGATGACTCTTTGACTGACTTGGGAAATTCGGAGCGGCGAGGTGTGAGAGCAGTGACTACCCTCCTTGCCGAACGCCGAATACTTTCTCTGACCTTCCATTCTCTCTTCTTCGCCAGGTAGAAGAGTACTGCCGCAGAGACTATGGCGTGTTAGCAGATTGAAAGCCTAGCGTTCAAAAGGGAACTTGCTGCCAGCCACGCATACGAAGGCAACTACAACAATTATTGCGACTATCGCACCGTGGGAAATCTGAACAACGCCGGGACTACTTCCAGATGCCCCTGCCGAATTGTCGATGCTGCCGCCGGAGCTGATGGAGCCGGGTCCGCTATCGCCTTCGCTGTAGGGTTGGTCCGTCGCCAGGGGAAATGAGTCCGAAGTAGAGGTTGCCATAGTGGCTTGCACTGGCAAAAATGAAAATAGTATAAGTGAGATCCGGCACTCTGGTACTTGGGTGGAACGACGTGGGACGACGTAAGGCGACCGTTAAAGCTTTCGAGCAAACCTCATCCAGCCATATGGAATGGTATCGAAAAAGGGAAGAAAACTAGGATTGTATCAGGCCACATGGGGGCTCTTTAGACTTATGAATAAGCTCTTCCTGGTGGGGGAGAAGTGAGTTGAGGCGCTTGGAGATAACGCTCTGGGAGGGCACTCCAGCGATGTGACAGGTTATGCATGATGGGTGGTCTGTAGGAACCTAGGAAGAGAGTACTACGCCGTAGTGTAGCTAACCCTCCTAGAGGCTTGATGCAGATCTGGCAGTTGAGACTTCAGGGGTCCCGGCATTTTCCTAGGGTGCCTATTGGATTCCACGAAGCTTCACATCTAAGGAAGGCAATAAGATCTCTGTTATTTAGAGCGACTCGGTCCATCATTGGTTGTTCAGATCTTCGCGGCGCTTAACCAACGGCGCTTGGCGACTTGACCCCTTGTCATTCTACCAATCAGCGCGCAGAAACAGGGGTTCGCAGCAAGGATGTCGGTTTTCGTGACCGCCAAACATATTTAGGAATTGCATCTTGTCACATTTGTCGCCCAAGCTTGCTCCTTCGAGTTCGTCTACAATCTGTTGAAGAAATTCTCGTCACGGAGTAGGTAGCTTCCACCGGCAGTTTAGTAAAATGTGTTATTTTTATCTAACCATTTGCAGCTAGTTTGATTCAATGTCCGCACATGCGCTACAGATTATGTCGTGATAATTTGAGCAAGACATAGACACAAGTCTCTTCGCTCTAATATCGTCATCATGCCGTACGTATGTATTAGAGAGTACGACATACTCTATAAGCCACCTCCGGATCTAATCGCGGGCCGTCTCATTTGCCGCCCCCAAGGCATACCTATATACTACGTACGCTTTGCTCACTTGTATGACGAGATTGCTGGTTCAAACACCATGTAACCGTTGCCGTTTTGGTATAGCTTCTCTGTATTCCATAGGTATCTTCGCCAACCAGCCGCGATGAAGACCTCGACGCTTCTAATACCGCGGGTAGTAGATATTACTAGCCGCCTCCTTCTAATGTTGGACCATACCCTAGATAACTTGACGTTTTATCTTTCACCGCCGCGATGCAGATGCGATAGTTGATTCTACCGTATGTATGTATTAGACGCCAGGCACGGGCCAACCTATCCCATCTTAAAGATACGTCAAATTGCATGCAAGTCAGCTTCCCGGCCAGGAATCGGGCCTCTTCATGCGTAGATACCAATGACCAGTTAAATACAGATGTGGTTGTTCCATAAATACCACTCGGATTATATTAATTGCAACCGGATCTCATACATCCCGGTGCTGTGCTATCAATAGAAACACCACTTCCGGCGTTGCTGTTACACTACAGCCGATAATGCTTCGCATTGCCGGTGTTTGGTTTTGGGGAGCGAAGTATACTATGCTGCCCGGCGAGATAAATTCGTAAAATCGCTTTAGTTGGCCCGACTTCATGATACAGCATCCCGCCGATGAAAATAGAGTCGCCTTCTGTTGGGCCTCACTTTGACGCGCCAACGTTTTGCGCTAATGAGGTTAATCCTTCTGTCGCATCTAGCCGCCTCATGCCTACATCCGCACAGTTGTGAGGCGTCTATGGGTCTAGAGTCCTGTTACTTCCGAGGTCTCCTTCTACTCGCTAAGGTTAAAGACGCACTGCATACCCACCCACATACTAGGTACTAAAATAGATGAGCTGCAGGTATGTGAGGTATGGATCTCGAGAGTTAGGAAGCATCAGCAGCAACTGGCTAGTAAACTTTTGCCTGGTTCACGAACGGAATTAGGAGTCTGGTCATGGGTTTTATATTGCAAGTACGGAGGTTGATAACTAACTACCTAGCCTTGGTACCTACCTACCTGAATCGAATATCCTGTTACTTGAAAGTGAAAGCGATTCTAGCAAAATGGTGAGAAAAAAATGATTGAGATGGCCGTCTAGGGAATCGAACCCTAGGGCCTAGCAATACTTCGTAAGGATATTTCATAAGGATATTAAGAACGCTCGTAAGAGTATTAGTTCAAACAAATATAAATATGTATTGCTAGGCCGCACCAACACGGCCGTTTTGTCTTAGAATATCTAGGCTTCATTTTGGTTTATATACCTCCTTTCAAAGTCGTGCTAGTATGTAGAACGATTTGGGTTAAACATCGGAATGTGAGGTGTATATGGCTTTGTTACGGATTTGATAGCTTCTTATAAGGCTTCGGTAGATAAGAGTTAATTCAGAAAACGAGTAGTTAGGGTAGGTATCTGACTTTTATAATAAGATTATACAGAAAGCGTCTCTTTGCTATCACGGATATTAAGGCTCGAAGCATCAACTCGTTTAACACTATGTATACTATTTTAATCCTAACCCTGACCTCTTCAGCAGAAGAATCGCTGGACTCTAAGATCGAACGATGAAGCAGATACCTCGCCTGTTGTTTAATTACATTGGTGCTCATGACTTACTTAGCATACATATAGGTACCCACCGGGGGTTGAGGGGCGTCTTATCCCAAACATCAATGACTACCTCTACCTAAGGTAGGTTCAAACCTGTGTTGTCTCTCCGAAGCTTGACGCACTTGTCCATAGCTAGCTAGGAATCACTACACTAATAAACGGCCCTTTAAATCGGTATATGGTCTTATAGCATATATATGATGCTTAGCTTGAATATATATGCGCTTATATCATGTAATAATATAAAGAGCCATGTATTAGTGTAGTATAAAGACAGGAATCGAACATACCTACCAATCTTAAACGTCCTTAAGTGATTTAGTATCAATGTCAGCACCAGCTTGGTCTTATATAAGGCCAGACCCATTCATTTATCCTATGCCGGAAGTCGTGTATGAAGCAACAGCACAGAGGATTGATGGCTTGACAAATAGGGGTACCACCGTTTCAAAGAGGTTGAACTTGAGAGAGATAATCATGTCCGTTTGACATTAAGTGATTCTACGATTGGACTTGCTCAGTTAGATACCTACCTAGGTAGGTACGGAAATTATAACCTAGCTACCTGGGTACTGCATGTGAACACAGCTATATTTACGATTACATGAATGTACCTACCTAGGCTAGGTAAATACCTAGGTAGGTAGCTCCTTCGGTAGATATTTATATGAGAGAGCTCTATGGGGCAAGTACATACCAATTGCTACTTCCTCGCCCTGATAGACACTCATCACTCATCACTCAAACTTTTGGATTAGACTCTCACCGAAACTTTTACAAACCCGAATCTTTTCATCCATCTTTCATCTTCCATTGTTTCGGCCGCCGGTTTATATGTCAACCCTATAACACTCGATAGCTAGGAGATAGGGCAGTATAGATCATGCCGATTGCTCTAATCTGACTGGTTTCTTGTGAATCTTATACAGGCTATACTGTTTCTCGCGGAATCTCCTCATCGACATGTCGCAGGAGACCTCCTTTAACGAGCCGTCTGAGAAAGGTCAGACGTCTAATGTGCATACAGATCCTAGTTCTTATGACGTTCCAAGTCAGACCGAGTTCCTCCAGACAGTACAGGAATCACAAGATATAGGTAGCCACGATGCTTCAGTTCAAGATTCTACGGTTGAGCAGACGTTTCAAGACCCTAATTCAATCCAACCCACTGGGGTAAATCTTTTCACTCGTCCGGTAATTGAGACAACTGAGGAGATAGGGGCTGGATTCCGATATCAGCCTCCACCTCCTCGACTTATCCCCCAAAGCTCTGGCAAACCACAGAGAAAACCAGTTGCCCCGTCTATGTCAACGGCAAAGAAAACATCGGAAGAAGGTCCAAGTCCTGAAACAACCGAGTTTAATGATCACGGTAGACGACAAGGGCTTCCTCCATCAATGATCTATATGAATGAGGCGGCTAAACTTGCGAGCAACCCTCAAGAAGCCAAACCAGTCGATACCACAAGTATAGTCCCACGTGAAATCCTAGGTGACAATGCCCGCTGCACACAATTACCAGTTCGTAATGTATCAAAGACAGTCTGCGATGAGAATATATCCAGCTTTCCCTTCCCAGACGAAAATTCGGATGAGACTGATCTGTCACATTCGGATAGGAGGAAGAATAGATCTCATCATTCCCCTCTCACCAATACCCAGCTCCCGAAATTCTTTTCTGATACTCGTCGGAAAGCCCTTGCGAAGATATCGCCTCGCAGTCTACCTCCACAGAAGAAACCTTCATTGTCACCTTCGGTCGCTTCCGAGTGTCAGTCGACACAAAGTCCAACACAACCTACTAAGGGAGTTGTGGCAGGGAGTAGACAGCGCTCGGTTATTCAAAGACCTACTTCGAAAACAGACGAAATCATGGAGGATACTCATAGAGTTGAACGTACCTCAAAAAACCATCGTTCAGTAAGGCGAAAGAATAGAAAAGATCTTACAAGACCCATACCTTCCAAATCTCCAGAAGACGAAGCCATACCAATGACGAGGCCATGTTCTCAGGCATCGAACATTTCGAAGCCGCGAGCTCCCCAAAAGATACTTTACCAACAACAGACTCCCAGCCGTGAACAGAATAGCCACAACCTCATGATGTTCGCAAAATCTTGGAACACCAATTACCTCTACAACCAGAAGCTGCTAGATCGTTGGGAGCAGAAAATGGCAATACTGGAGGAGCAAATTGCAGCCCGAGATTTGGCTATTGAGCAGTATCAGGAAGACATTGAGGTTCGCGACCAGACCATTGATGATTTAACGACAAAAGAAGAAGAACTCTGTACTCAGAACCAGAAGATTCAGGAGGAAATTACTGCATCCTCCATTGCGCGCAACAAGATGGAAGAAAAACTAAGAGCTTGTAGAAACCGCCTGAATGATGCGATCAAGGAGCAACAGCGACTTTTCTTGCAATGCAAAGATGTCTGCGAGGGGGCGACCGCGAAGATTAAAACCGAGGGACACGTGCAGAAAGAGTCCATAGAAAAAGCGTCCGCGGCCATAGAGCTTGTACGAGCTGAGGTTAAGCAAAAGATCACCGCAGTTGTCAGGGATACTAATAAACAGGTTGAAAGCCGTGAGTTACATTATTCCCCTCGTCATGATGCGAATATTAACACAAATTTAGTGAACAAGACAATTAAGTCCCTTGGCACCCAACTGGGTGAGCGCGAGAAGGAACTCGAACGGGAAAAACAGCATGCCCTAGATCTGAGAAACCAGCTGGCTGATTTCCACACATTAAATGAGCAATCAATCCAGACGGTAAATGCACAGAATCTCGAGCTTCTAGAAAATATGAAGCAGGATCGCGAGCATGCTGAAAACACGGAGATATGTATTCGGGAACAAGACGACAAGTAAGGAATCTTCCTTTTAAGAAAGAGCGTCGCTGACTTCTTAGGATTGACACCATTCTCAAGATTCTCGAAGAGACAAGATTAAGCGCAGCAGATCCGAAAGCACTAATCGAAAACCTGAAGGGAATTCATAGTGACACCACCGAAAAGTATGTATTCAAATGACGCACGGGAAATACAAGCTAAATAGCTCTTAGGGTTGTCGCAGGAGTGCAAAAGTCCATAGAGACTCATCAAAGCTCCATTATAGCGGACAGCGAGGCTCTAAACGAAAAGATTAACGATATTCGCCATCTGTGTGGAGGTGTCTACGATAATATGGTGCTTGATCATGATGTTGAGGAATGGCAGGAAAGAGCATTTGATGCCTTCATGACCATTGATGCGCAAAGATATCAAATTCAAGAGCTACTAGACGATAACCGTCAGATGCATACCCGCATGAATGAAGAATCAGCAGAACGACAAGAGCTCATGACACAGCTGGCTAGTCTGCAGAATGCTGCAACCAACGAACAGGCGGCAAACGAGAAAATGCAGGGCCTCACAGAAGAAGTTGAGGAGCTCCGAAGAACGCTGAGCGACAAGGAGACAATAATAACTAAATCGAGTGAAAACCTCGAGGTGGTTCGAGAAGAGCTGAAGACACAGGCTGGCATTCTGCAGGACAAGGAGGAGCAGATTCAAAGTGAACATGAACAATACCAGCAAACTATCGAGTTGAGTATTCAGCAGCAAAAAGATGCAATAATTCGGGCTGTTTTTGAGGCAACAAAGGAGCTCAAAGAGCAACACCAAGCTACAGAGCAACAACTCGAGGAAACGGATACGGTTCGCGCTCAACTCAAGCAAGAGCTGGCCGAGCTAGAAGAGGAATTTGAGATTATCAGTAAAGCGGATATCGATGAAGACTTACGCCAAATCCGAGGCGAGCTTGTTACAGTAATCAGTTCGATAACTGGGCTGACAGCGGACTTCCAGGAGTCCGAGCATGAACGGGAAGCTTTGCAAGGGAGCCTGGAAAAGTGGTCGCGCGATCGAGTTGAGATTGATCAAATGCGACATCTATTGGGACGATTAGCAAGAGATCAGCCGAACGCAATTCAAATGGGCGACCAGCTAAGGGAATTATTGGAGATTCAGAAAAAGCTGTCAGGCACTTTAAAGCATCACCAGGCAGGGTTAGCTGGTTCAGAAGCTGCGGTTATCTCTAGTCAAAGCCGACAAAAAGACGAAAAGGTCACTCAATCCGAACACAATGACAGTCTAGTGAGTAGCCTGTCGAACGACGCAGCTCACTCACAGGAGGAGTCTCAAAGTCTCAAGCGAAAGGTTGTGGTAAAATCACCAGTTACCGAGGATGACACCACCTTTCCTATGTCTGTTGAAGAGGAAAGGAGCACTAGACGCCGCTCGCTGCCCCCGCGAGGAATTATGAAGGTGACGGCCCAGGGCACTCTGAGAGAATCGGAATTAGAAGAGAACGGACCTAATATCGATGCCCAAAGGCCATTAGCGACACAACCGCCATCCAACCGAAGAATAGCAAAACGCGGATCGAAACCCTCTCTCACTATACATAGCTTGTACAACCGTCCCGTCGCAGGGTCTAGCTCGGTAGTTAGTATCGGTCATATTGATGCAAGCCAATCTGGCCCTGACGGGCACAATAACAACGCCGTTATAGATAGTATCATGTCTGGTTCAGGAAGCTCTGACAAGACTATCGATTCGTCCCACGAAACCATCGAAACCGACAACGTCGATGGACCTCCCGGGAAACGGCAGCGCATCAATGAAGCTGACAAACAAGCCGGTCGAGGGTTGCATATCGCACAAAAAGTCAAGATATCTAACTCTATGTCCGCATACTTTCCAAATCAGAAGCCGGAAAAACAAGTACCTAGTGAGAAAATGTCGTCAGAGCTGAGGACCTTCTCATTACGGGGAGGTCCCATAGAAAGGAAACCATCGGGGCTGTTGACTTACGGTTCGCAGAGCTCTGGGTTGAAACGATCACATAGTCAACCACAATCATCCATCGCGTCCAATGCTACGAAGTTAACAGACAGCCAATCAACTGTAGCTTCTTCTCAAACAATGGAATTATTGGACAGCCAAGGATGAGCCGCCTGACAAAGGATGTTGCGGGAAGGCTAATGACGTGATGCACCCTCCAATCCAGATTGGGGCCCATCGAAGACACAAAAATTCGGCTGAGGTTTTGCTTTACTTCTAATAAGTTTAGGACACTTTGCTTCGACAGCAGCGGATAATTCACGAGAAAATCTAACAATCGGACCTGACAAGGGATGGGATTTGCCCCAAGTGCCAATCAAGATGTAGAAATGTAGAAAAGACAAAATTTCGAAGAGCTGATCTTGATCTTGGTGGGAAAAGAGGTGATGTAATAATCAAATATTTTACTTCCCATGACGTGCGCCGCCTAATGCATCGCAAATATTTGTCTGGGCCATCACGAGGTGGCTTTTGTTCGAGTATAATACACGTTTATATATGTATACAGCCGTAATAACATCCATAAGGAGTCTATTCCAGGCTGGTTCTCCTCCAAGCCTGATTCTTTGTGACAGGGGGGCAGCAGTGGTATCTGAGATACTCGGGGCTTCGCTAGTTGTCGCAATGTCCGAAGGTACCTATCGTAAAACGACGTGGCGTGCGTGCGTGGTCTGACTATTTCCCTTTCCGCTTCTGTTCGAGGAAGAGCACCTTTTTCCGAACTGCGGGAGACACAGGATAGTTAGCTGGGGACTTGACTCCGTATAGAACAGCGTCCTTCTCTTTGTACGACACACACTGCCGAGTCCTGATCCTGATCCTTTCTATCCCCATCTCGAGAGTCTCCCGGCGTGCCTCGACTGCTAGACGGACGAGGGCGAGGGGGAGGGGGGGGGCGCGGGGAAACGTACCGACGGGGTCGTATTTCAGCATGCTCATGGGCCGCGCCGTCCGCGGGCGCGAGTACGTGTAGAAGAAGCCGGTCATGGCCATGGAGATCATGCGGATGGATATCAGGCGGGACTTGGCTGTGGGTAGGGTCCAGGGGGGGTTAGCAATTGGGTATCTTGGTTAGGCCGTATCGTGCGTGTATGTTCGATATAGGTGTGTGTATATGTGTGATTGTATGTGTGTAAGGTGATTGGGGACTTGAAGGCTTGGGGACGTACGTTTCTTCGCCATCGTCTGAGATCGGTGGCCGAGGAGCGGGTGGCGGCGTGGTTTGCGTGGTTTGCGGGTCAATTGATCAGTCTGAGTGTCTATGGTAGATGCTCGCGATGCGATGCAATGCGATGAAGTTTTTGGTGGAGCTGGAGCTGGAGCTTGGAGGTGTGGCTGATGGTTTGTGGCGGTATGGAGGGGTGGTCAAGCCACATTTCATTACTAAGTAAGTACCTGGTGTAGCATATAATATAGTGGGGCTTGCTTACCTAAGGTGGGATATTAGGTAAACTTTACAACATCGGGATTTGATCACGCCTAAGCTTAAGTCTTAGCAACTCCGCGGTCCGATACGGAAACTTGTGTACATCTAAGCTCGTCGATATCATATTTTCGTCTACTTACATGTACTAATTATACCTTGTCCTCCCTAGCTTGTCGATGGATAATCTCTACCGCGTGGACTTTCCAATAACAGGCATAGCACGTACTTTTCCCCAGGTCATGCCCACTGGCCTAAATCCTATTATCGTGAAAGAAGCCAATCATCTGCTTCCTATTTGTCTTTGTATTCGAAGCTTCATGTCGATATCGCAAGCTTCCCCCCTTTTCGCATTGAAAGGCGCAAGGTAACGACCTACTTAAAGTGGGTTTCCATATGCAATTGGAAGAAAAGGTCAACGGTGACTCAACGAATGACTCTGTTTGATATAATCTATAAAAGAGGCTCTTGGTGAAAATTAGTGTTGTCGCAATTACCTACCTAGAAGATAATATAAGTAATAGTAGTTTTCTTAAAAAAAGATTAATATATTCCCCTCTGTTCTTTAATATCACATCCAAGACGCTCAAGCACTTCTACAAGTTGGAAAGCAAGTTGTAGATAGGTAGTTCTCTCGACATGCCTTCTCTCGACTTAGAGTACCCTACGCAGCCCTACAGCAAAGTCAACCGATATGACTCGAGAGGTAAAGCATCCGTGGCTACCATCCAAGGAAATTAGCTGATATTCCCCAAGCCACCTACGCTCTAGAGACCATCCACCAGATCGTCAACACAGCCCCTATCCTCCATGTCTCCTTCTCCGTCCCCAACTCCCCCTTCCCGGCGATCCTGCCCATGTTAGGGCAGATGGGCTCGTTCGCCCGCCCCAGCGCCGACACGGGCGACGTGCTGGAGCTGTACCTGCACGGGTACGTCTCGTCGCGCATCATGAACATGTCGCGGACCGCCAGCGGCAGCGGCAACGCCGACGGAAGCACCCCCGAGTCCGCGCCGGGGGAAGCGGGCGAGGGCCTGCCGATCTGCGTGGCGGCCACGCACCTGGACGGGTTCGTGCTGTCGCTGACGCCCAACTCGCACAGCTACAACTACCGGTCGGCGGTGCTGTTCGCGCGCGCGGCGCCGGTGACCGACGCCGCCGAGAAGCTGTATGCCATGCAGCTGATGACGGACTCCGTGGTGCGCGGCCGCTACCGCCACACCCGCGTCCCACCCACCCCCGCCGAGATGCAGAGCACCACCGTCCTGCGCGCCACCATCGCCGCCGGCAGCGCCAAGCTGAGGTCCGGCCCGCCGAGCGACGACAAGGCCGATAGCGGGAACGAGGACCTGCTGGGTAAAGTGTGGACCGGCGTGCTCCCTATGCATTACACCATGGGCGACCCCGTCCCCGGCCCGTATAATAGGCTGGAGCAGCTGCCGGCTTACATCGAGGAGTTCAGGACGGATTTCAATCGCGACGCGCGCGAGCTCGCTGTCGAGGCGGCTGCGAAGCCGATGCGTGCCGCGAAGGCGAGGCGTGAGGGTGAGGGTGATGATGACTGATTTGGGGTTAATAGGGGCGGCTTGAGGGCATGGCGTCATGGTCGCGGTATTGCTGGTGGCATAGGGTGGGCATTTCGTGTAGATGGTTTAGTTGGGGGTATTTTGGTTTTGCTGTTTCAGTGGTTTGGTGCTTTTGGATTATTGGTATAATGGAATGTTGGGAGGTGAAGGTCTTATCTTATTATTGGTTGTATACCTAATGATGTATGTGGTAGGGTCATTACAACGAGTAAGATTCTTGGATAAGCTCTATAAGACTTTGACGAGAAGGTAAAATTAGTAAATTGCCCCTGTTTAGAATATATATGTCGCTGTTCATGTGGTCACTGCTGGTTATCACGCCTCACTGCCCCGTAGAAGAAAGCGATAAAAGCTCCCCCTATCAATAGTTGACCATTCCCAGGAAAACGTATCTACCTGTATAATACTTCCTAATTTATATCGAGGCGCTTGAAGTATTAGGGAGGGCATACTTCGTCGATAGTTACTCTCTATCTTCGCCTTCGGCATTCATTCAGGTATATGAAATTTCCATACGGCTCTCCAGAACTCTTATTTTCGTGGTATGTATTACCCCTTTTGGTTAATATTGGCTGTTTATAACCAATGAACTTGACCTAGATCGACGCCAGTGACACAGAAGGTAGTTATGCCCACGGCACGGATTCTAATCACCATTGCAATAATCGAAGTATCGAACTATGGTAAGATACTTAGGTACACATTATGCTTCTAGATGGATATGATATGTAATTCACCTAGATTCATAGCATCCATAACACACTCAACCTAAGGGGAAGACTCCCATAGTTTCACGGGGTCCAGCTGTCATTCTCCTGCCTCGACTTGAGCTGCCAGTAAAACAGCCCCTAGAGAGACCACTTAGCTGACTAAGTACCTAGTTTGTCTATGAGTAACGCTTCTAATACTAGAGTTTTTGGGGTCCGAAATTGGATAACTTATTTTCATATCTTTATTTTCATTGAATACAGGATGCTACCGTAATTGAGCTGACCGTAGCGTTACATCATTAGCACGTTCAATGCCTAACCATTTCCCACTCTGAATCCATCACACAAACTTGTCTTTATCGCAAGAACACCAGCTGATATCAGTATTCATTCCAATCATCGAGAAAATTGCCGCATCTGTAATGTCGAGCTGTTTCACATCGCCGGTAAACCCAAGGAATCCGTCCCCTACCCGAGAGAAGGCGATCGGTGTATGCTGTTTGCGAGGAAGTGTCGCGATATCGGTTTCGTCGGAATACATCTCTGGAAGGTATGGGGCAGGGAGGTACCAGCAGGCTTCAGGGGCGACATTTCCAAGATAGAGGCCCAGGTAGTGAGAGAAAGCCGGCAAGCCATCAATTCAATATATGCAAGGAGGTCCCACGGCCGAGGTATTCACAACACATTCCTCTTGAGTGTAGCTATGGACCTTCCACGGTAAACCCCATTTCCCCATGTACAGCCCGAAATCATCGTGGTTCACTTCGCCGGCAAAGAACAATGATAGGATAACAGTGCCACCTTTCAAGGCGTAGTTGATCACTTGGTCTGAAAGCGCCTTGTTCTCAACCTTTACGATGCTGGGGTCGGTGATGAGGATTGCAAGAGGAGTCGGGTTCTTCTGCAAGAGGTCCAAAGCCTGCGTGATGTCCCAGGCAGGTTTGACAGTGGCTACCTCGCCGAGCTTTCTGATCGTTCTCCGGTATGGTACTTTAAGTGGAGATTTCAAAGATCGGAGTTCGAACCATTCTCTCCCGAATCCCTTATCGAGCGAGAATTGGAAGATGATGGGCTTTGAGTGGTACATATTCTCGACAATTTATGACATATTCTGTTTAACTAGTGTATGGAGGTTAATAATGTTGGGAGATTCAAGGTGTTAGATATAGCTTGGGACGAGACGGGGCGGAACTAATAAACAAACCAGCTAATTGCGTTTGTGTTGTGTGCTTGGCTCCGGCTTGTCATTTGTTTAAGGGAAACTGACCGTTTGGTTTGGTTTGCTCGCAAGGGAAACCCTTTTCTCTAACAATGCATATATCAACAATCCACAAACTGTGTTTTCATTTATTTGCCTATTTGTCAGAGGACCTTTCATGTCGAAGACGATTCCAGGAAGGTACCTAGGTATATACCGGAGTTTACTAGATTTCTTGATGACATCAATAAGAAATAGACCAACTTACTTGAACTCATTGATCCGAAATGCCCGAGTACTCCCATTTACACAATTATATTTAGGTTACAGAATTTGGGTATATATCTATCTCGTTGTAGTAGGACATGGTCAGGGTACCTGTGCGCAGGCCCTCCTTGCTCACCAGTTTTCCCATATGTGATTCGGTAAAACCGTCCTCATGACGGCCCAATGACCGAGGGCGCTCTGGTCATGCCACTTCGCCAACTTCTCGGTCTCGTTCACCCTGAGAATTCCCGCATCCGCGCCGGTAGCCGGAAAGGCCGATTCGTCCACCTCGTGCTTGGGAAAGAGGAAGGCCCTCCTAGCTAGGCTACCGAGGAAGTCGGCCTCGGTGGGTTTTCGAAAGGTAACTTTCTCCTCAGCCTTGGTGCAGAAGACGACGACGTTGTCAAAGTCACGTCCTGATTCCTCGACAGTTTCCGCTGAAGGTGGTTCTCCTTCTCTGAAGATTCGACATGATGGGAAAACCTCCTTGATGGTATTCATGACGATGCCGAGTGGAGGTAGTGTGAAATCGCCAGCGTAGTTCTGCATTGTTAGTCCTGAGAATACACGGCATCAATAAGGGGAAGACTTACGATAGCTATCACGCCATTAGATTTCAACATGTGTTTTAAGCCTGCTAGAAATTCTTCGGTGAATAGAGGAATTGGTTCTGCCCCGCCTGTGAATACATCATGGATGATATAGTCATAGTATTCGTGAAGGTCATCCTTGTTGGACTGAGTCCAAGAGGCGGCATCTTGAATGATTGCTGTGTGGTTTGATGGCAGCCCGAAGTATTTTTGGGCGAAGTCGTAGACCACGGGGTCAATCTCAACAATAGTCGTATCGATACCATGAGCTATCAAAGCGGATGGCGAGGTCCCGATTCCAAGACCACTAGTATGCTATTAGTAGCTACACTTTCATTGGAAATAACACAGAAACACCTACATATTTAGGGCTTTTGCTTCATTATCGGGTGCTTTGTTTGGAATCTGGACGAGACGCACAGCCTCGAGCTGAGTGAAGATACTATAGATAGGTTCCGCAACTATTTTACGCTCAAACTTGGTCCACTCTCCACCTAGAAGGCTATGGTCACATCTCATAACTCGGAATCCATCCTTGTGGCTATCCAGAACTGAGATGTAGCCGGTCGTTGACTCTAACCGGTCGACTAATGTCCACCCACTAGTATGGAGAGTGGAGTTTAAAGAACTCGTAGCCATCGGGGTCATAATATGCGTGTTATAAAAGGCAGCATGCACAAGAGCTGGGACAGCCCAAGCCAAAAGCTTCGATCGAGCCATGATGCTGTAAGCTGAAGCTAGCACTAGCTCTAAGCCTACACGGGTCTGCAATACCGACTTGCCAATTTGCACACCCAACTGCTGCATTGAGGCCCTTTCGATGTACTTGAAAACCGCATAGGAGCCCAGACCCGGAGCGGACCCAACGAGTGATTTGGGCAGGCCGCTTAAATCAGCATTCTCGAGGACATCCGCGAGGCAAGCTGTACTGAGCATGACCAGCGGGAACAGCGTAAGGGATTCGGTAATCGCCGGTCCTAGTTTTGCGCCGAAGCTCTCGCTCACTTGGAAGAGAAAGAATTGCAGCATAGGAATGTATGCGGCTATCAGGGGCAACAGCGTGATCGTCTTGACCGGTAAGGCACGTCTCAAGGCCAGGTTGCCTCCCCACCCTACGAACAAAGCTGACCACACCACCCTCTGATGCAACCTAGTTGCCGCTATCTGGCCGTAAACGGGCGACATGGTTAGCAGGGAGACATTGGCATACACGGCCATGAGGGAAATGAGCGCGGCGGCTTTGCCATAGACTATTCCCTGTTGGGCGGCCCAATTGGCCCATGTCTCTTCTTTTGCTTGACCTGCTAGAAACCTGAGTTCCTCCTCGAAGTCCTCCTTCGTCTCCGGAGGCTTCTTCGGGCCCCCGGTTTGTGACGGCCCCTTTTTCGAGGCTTGTTTTCGTGGCGGCATGAGGGAAATAATAAATGGGAGTCTCCAGGGCTGCCTTAAATGGTAGTCTGCCTGATTAGGTAGGTACTTAGGCAGTCAAGAATCATGCCTTGGAATTGAAGAAATAGGTATTAAAACAATGAACGTAAAATTAGTAAATTTTAGCCCTCAGCCAGCTGTTAGAGCTTTCATATCATATAATTGTCTTCTTGATGTTTAATATGTAACAGGCTAAAACCGAATTAAATTGAACAGATGTCTTGATAATTCAATAACACGGACTTACGCCACAACCGTGCAGCTTTGGTGGATTTATGGTGATGTAGGGGCTGTGGCTTGTGAGAAGCTGTTCCATGCGGGTGGAACCTCCAGGCTATCCGGTCTAATGGATCCACTAAGATCTAATCTAGAGTTAGGCTAAGACTAATTTAGCTTAGGTAGTCAAGATAGATGCCTAGTGTACCTAAGTAGATACCTAGCCTAGGTTTAACTGACCTATGACATGATCTTCCAAACTTGTTCATCTTTCACCACCTAGGTACTCTATTCGCTATAGTAGTACGCATCTGTTGTGAAGATGGACGACGACGATTTTGGTGCGGACCCCGAATTCCTCTCTGCTCTAGCTTCCTCCACTCCTGCCGTTGGAAACAACTCGAGTCAAGCAAGATCGCAACCTACGAACCGGATTCAGCAGCCCACTCCTCAGAAGCTACAACAGCCGACGCCTCAACGGTTGGACAAACCACCACCCTCGTCCAACTCTACCGATCCTAAGATCGTACAGCCGACACCTCAAGCTCTCCCACAACGCTCTTCCGGTTCCTCGATCTTAGTATCACCCCGTCAAAAGGGAAACCCTGTATTGGCATCATTACGATCGGTACCATGGGAATACAGCGATATCCCAGCCGACTATGGCTTAGGCTTAACAACGTGCGCTTTGTTCCTGAGCCTCAAGTACCACCGGTTACACCCCGAATATGTTTATACGCGAATTCGCAACCTGCAAGGGAAATACAATCTACGTATTCTCTTGACTATGGTCGACATTCCAAACCACGAAGATTCCCTGCGGGAGCTTTCTAAGACCTCGCTGATAAACAACGTAACAATTATCCTTTGCTGGTCCGCCGCCGAAGCAGCTAGGTACCTCGAGTTGTACAAATCATACGAACACGCGAATTTCAGCTCTATCAAAGGTCAGCAGGCTACGAGTTACGCTGAGAAGCTGGTTGAGTTCGTCACGGTGCCTAGAGGTATCAATAAAGCCGATGCGATCATGCTAGTGAGCGCATTCGGTAGCTTGAAGAACGCAATCAATGCCGACCCAGAGCAAGTCGCCGTCATTAACGGCTGGGGAGAGAAGAAGGTTAAGAGATGGTGTAGCGTTGTAGAGGAGCCGTTCCGAGTCCAGCACGCAGCGAAGAGACGTCTCGTTGATAGCGAGAATCGCAATAGTGCCATCGAAAAGGCCATCCCGCTGGGTCGAGTACCACTCAGGGATATGCCAAGTTTATCCGCGAGTCTGTCCCGAGACAGCGCGACTCCGCAACCACAGCAGAGACCATCTGCATCTACGAAGCCGAAGGAAGACCACCGAAATCGGGATGCTCCCATGGATGAATATGACGAGGAAGCGATGTTGGCAGCAGCCATTGAGGAGTCAAAGAAGACGATGGCGCAAGAGCAATCATCCGGATCTACTTCAAAAGCTCGCGAGGAGGAGAAGCTGAGCGATGGAATAGCAGCTGCATTGGCCAAACTTCGGGATAAGGGATAGAGAAGGATGATGATACCTGCCTAGTTTGGGCGGCCTAGGTAGAACGCTCGGCGTATTCCGGGAGATGCTTCCTTTTCGATTTGACTGTGCAACTTCCAAATCCTGCCGGTGAACTGCACTGGTCTCGCCTACCGGACGGCGGACAACATGGCGATGATGACCGGATATTAAAGTAAGGAGTAATTGGTTCGTAATGCATGTGTTTCCATGTTCCTATATGATTGTGCACAGGGCGATCTATTCCCGGCGCCACAATTGCTACCTACCTAGCTGCCTAGGTAGATATCTAGGAAGGTATTATTCCAAGGACCGGGGTTGCAAAGCGCCTAGAGAATCGGGGTTCCTACGTAGTAGTATATTTTTCCAGGAATATTAAGCGAAGCGAGCGGTCTGGCTGCTGCTGTCTATATTCACGTTTTCGGGTTTAACACTTTTTAAAGGTTTCGATAACATGATAAATCCCTGTAAAGACTATGCACGTCTTCCGGAAATCTTTAAAAAAAAAGTTCCTGGCTCAGGTGCCTCTAAGGAAAATTTTGGATATTTCCGTTCCCGCATCAAACAGGATGTCGTGGAACCGTTTCCTTACGATCCCTACGATCCCTACAAAGTACAGTGGCACAACGGCATTTACAGGGAGCTATCTCGAAGGATGCCTAAGTCAACTACAAGTCGGGATAGCAAAAAAGTTGGTGTTTAGGCCAAGAACACGCAAATATGAAGAACCACTACCCATGCTGGCTCACCTCTACGATGCATATACGACACGTTGTGTGCTCTCATGTTAGTTTGTTTACTTTCAATCTTGGTCTATGCAGATCATTATGTACATTGTACCCCGCGGTGGAATGAAGATACCTACCTAGTACTAACTAGCATCGTCGGTACTTGCACTCAATTTCGGCGCTTTTTTGCTTTTTCACATGGGTTCCCCGCACGTCAGCTTAGATAATGGCAAAGCTAATTCATACTTCCCGAGCTTTAGGTCTTGTTAGTCTTCGGATTGGGGTAAGGTATTGAAACTTTAATTAAAATAATTGGGGTTGTGGCGCGGCGCGGGGGCAAAGAACGTCGGGAGTGGACGAGAACAAGTTAAGCTTAGGAACTTAGCCAGTGATGTTGGATCTTATCGAAATTTAAGTCTCCTAGCGTCTCCTTTTATTTGGTACCAAGGGGCAGCCGGGCATCTTATTACCTACCTACTTATTACCTGCCTACACACTATTGTACATTCCTTACATAGTACCTACTCCAGCTTAGCTGCTAGCACACTGCTAGATGCCTTACATAGTAGCCACCTACCAGTATTTAGGCAGGGCTATTATTTCCAAGGCTGCAAGGTTATGCATTTTATTACCCTTACCTTATAGTTGGTACATAATAGTTTGTTGTTGTCGTCTACCTACTTACCTACCTAGGTAGGTAGGTAGGTAGGTCTTAGGCAAACCAGGACACGCACCGTCACAATACTCCCGCCCAGTCCGTCCCCGGGGAACAAAGTATCTCGTGTCTTGGGTCTTGGTCACAAGACATCGGAGACATTGGAGACATTGGAGACACTGAAGACATTGGGATTTGGAAGCTCCCATGCCAAAGCACTACCTTACCTCATAACCTACCTGGTAGATATCATTTTATTATACGGTCCGTTCCAGTTCACGTATAGGTACCCCTCCTTTCCCCCTCTCCTCCTCACCCCTTTTCTGCTACTATCCTGCTTCTCTGGATAAGTATCTCGGATGTGCTGATCTCCTACTCCTTTTGGAAGGTCATACACACACTAATTATCGCTATCCGTCGACATGGCTATTGCTTCGAAGACCGGACTAGTGAATATCCTTCTGGGCATTCACCTTGTAACGTTTCCCTCTTCGGCGGACGAGTTATTAATCTTATTCGGGACACTTCTCTACGCCATCATATGAGCCATTAATGTCTTCATGATGTACTATCTGTGCCACATGGCCCTATACTGGGTAGGACTTGGGACCCGCGTGCTTTGGCTCTGTGATCATCAGAGTTGCATTGCAGCCACCCTTAGCTTATCCCATGTCTTTGTTGGACGGCAGGACGGTCTCTACGCGCCAGAGATTGATCTGCATCCTCCCAATTAACCTGCGAGCCGCAACGACAACTTTACCATATTGTTAATCTGTCCGCCCTACCAAGGTTGCCCGGTTGGTTTAAGCTATCCCAAGCCACACACCCCCATCCCGAAATTAAAACCCCCTGCCACCCTGATAGATCATGAATTCCCCTTGTTTATCGAATCTGGGCTATGCGGGTGAGAAGATATCCACCTTGTGTAGATCGTCACCGTGGTCACGTACCGTAACGCTCAGACTCGGTCTATGTATAAGACTCGTGCCCCGTTCCCATTTGCTTGTCTCCCTTCTCTCATCTATCTTTAGCCGTTTGTATTTTTATAAGGCTCGGTCGGCAGGTTGTTTCTATCGTAAACCATGGTGAACTCTAGTAGATGGGCTGCTGCCATTCTAGGCAGTGCCTCACAGGTTCTGGCTCAGTCTTACCAGAACGCGCCTACCTACGTCTCACATCCCGATAGAGCCGACGCTGTGAAGGAGGCATTCCAGCGGTCTTGGGATGGTTATTACCAATATGCGTTCCCCAATGACACTCTAAGGCCCATCTCAAAAACCTATCAGAACGATCGGTGTGTAGCCACTTTTAGAGGTGCCTGCAACGTTCACTAATTTGAACGATAGGAACGGATGGGGGGCTAGCGCTGTTGACGCCATCTCTACCGCCCTCGTCATGGGAAACCAGGATGTCATCAACCAGATCGTAGATCATATCGGATCTATCAACTTCGAGGCTACTGTCCCAGGTTCGGAGAGCGTTTCTCTATTTGAAACAACCATCCGTTACCTAGGAGGGCTCCTCTCTGGTGAGCTCGACGAGAAACGAACATATCGTTACTGTTAGCTTACTCATGATTTTAGCATATGATTTCCTGAATGGGCCCTTGAAGGAATATGCGAAGGACCAAGCCTCCGTAGACAAGATCCTCGAGCAAGCGATCACCTTAGCTGATATCCTCAGTGTAACTTTTGATACACCCAGCGGAGTTCCTATTAACACGTTAATTTACAGCTCAACCGGGTACCATGTCGGCGGTGACACCACCAACGGCATCGCCACAATTGGGACCCTAGTGCTCGAGTGGACTCACTTAAGTGACATCACCGGAAATGACAAGTACGCGCAATTATCGCAGAAAGGTGAAGAATACCTTCTCAACATACGGAACCCCGATGTGGGTGAGCCGTACCCGGGCTTGCTCGGGACCGACGTAAACATCACCGACGGCACCTTCACGGATTCCAGCGGTGGCTGGAACGGCGGGACCGACTCATTCTACGAGTATCTGATCAAGATGTATGTTTACGACCAGGACCGTTTCGGCGCTTACAAAGACCGCTGGATCGCCGCCGTCGACTCCAGCATCAAGTACCTCGCGTCGCACCCGACCTCCCGGCCTGAGCTGACGTTCCTCGCCGCGTACGACGGGTTCGAAAAGCTGGAATTCGTGTCGACGCATCTCGCGTGCTTCGACGGAGGGAGCTTCATCCTCGGCGGCCTCACGCTGGACAACGACGAGTACAAGCAGTTCGGGCTGGACCTCGTGGAGGCGTGCCACGACACGTACATCTCGACGGTGACGGGGATCGGGCCCGAGGTGTTCTACTGGCAGGACGGCAAACTGCCGGCCAACGCGAGCAACAACGGGCCGCCGCCGTCGGGCGCGTCCAGCTTCTACGAGAAGGCCGGGTTCTGGATCCCGTCGGGCGGCGGCAGCTACGTGCTGCGGCCGGAGGTGATCGAAAGCTTCTACTACGCGTACCGCGCGACGGGCGACGCCAAGTACCAGGACTGGGCGTGGGAGGCCTTCCTCAACATCAACGCGACGTGCAGCGCCGGCGTGGGCTTCAGCTCCATCACCGACGTCAACGCCCCCGGCGGCGGCAGCTTCGACGACTTCCAGGAGAGCTTCTGGTTCGCCGAGGTCCTCAAGTACAGCTACCTGATCCAGGCCGACGACGCCGTGTGGCAGGTCAACGCCGGCCACGACAACACCTGGGTCTTCAACACCGAGGCCCACCCCTTCCTGGTCAAGGGCACGCCCATCTAGCGCTCGCTAGGCGCGGGCGTGGGGTTAGCAAGGGCTGGAGGGTTTCCGGTTGGTGTCTACGTCTATCTGGATACCTAAGACACCTGGCAGCGGAGGATCAGGGGATGTGGGTCGGTGGGTCTAATTTTGCATCGGGACGGCGTTCGTGTCTTCGAAGAGGTCATATCTTCTATTAATATTTGTATATATTTATTGGCCCGAACAGCCGGATATTTATTGCACAATATATCAATGCGATATAAGTGTTGTACTTGTCCTACCTGGTTAGAGTTGTGGTTTCGAGGCTGTCCTGGAATAGGGGTGTGCTTCATCACCACTATTGAACTAGTTCGCTAGGTGAATATGAAGACGCGGTGAGTAGGTTTAATGAAGTAAAGTACGTAATACCTACTCATTCCTGTTCAAAACTTCGAATTCTTACCGGTTGATATGCATGGTCTAATGACCGCCTATGTCCGGCATGTGATGACGAGCCCAGTCTGGGCTTATTCCGAGTCTCGTGTCGAAAGCCGAGACACTCCTGTACCTGCTGAGCTTTCTCCAACATTCCGGCGTCGTACATAGTATGTATAGGGGCGGAGTAGTAGTAGATTAATTGATTGGTAGAGCGGTCTGATAGTTTCCTAATCTAATAGAGGCCCACTCGTTCTGGGGACGTTCATCGATGGAGAGGTGGTCGGACAATACAATACTATAGACCACTTTCGATGGAACCGCCATTTGAGGTCGTATAGCGTATTCAGCTTAATGCCCAAGTATTCATCATACTTGGGCATTAATGAGAATCCTATCGGCGGCAATGTGAATGGCTCTTCGCGCTTCATACCTAAAATGTGAGGTCCAGGGACATCAAATTAAAATGAACACTGTTTCTAATTCCTTTCAGGTAACCACTTGGTGTCGACTTATAATTTCATGGATTCTGTGAGTTTAATAGGGATTGTGTCTTCGCAGATTACCTCGTTGCCAAACTAGTATATACTACCGTCGACCGAATAGCAGCCCTCAAGACTTCAGAGAGCAAAACACTGGCTGTTCCTCCAAGAAATATACTAGGTTAAATACCTCATATTAAAATCTCCTTGTTATTCATGCTAATCATGATGCCAAACTATGTTCTTTTGATGGTGTTGAGCTTAGAGGATAGAGCTGAAGGGGACTCCCGTTCAAAGGGAAGAGTGAATTGCAACTTGTAGAAAATGAAGTAAAAATATATGAAATAGGATAGAGAGATAGAGAGATAGAGAGGGAGAGAAGTGGGAAAATGAAGAATACCGAAAGCCACAAATTTATCAGGAAAAGGGGTGCGGCAAGGAGCAGAGTGATAGACTAGGAGAACCATAAATTAGTAGGCAGAGAGTATACCTACCTCCTAGTGTGTGACTATATCAACATCTAATTCTTCTAGTAGCGCTTTCGACGCCTTCTATTGTCGGGAACGCCCCCCCCTTTATACAGACCGAACCCTTGATATTGTACCCCTGCAAGTTTCCTTGCGGCTCGCCGCCACTACCCCCTGACCTAGCAAGGTCATACCTCACTTGTGCAGTAGATTTTCCCTCTCCTCTGTACTTAATCCCTCTACCCTGCTAAAAACCAACTTCGTCGAGCGACCAGTAGCTGCGTCCCCTTAATGATCCAATACCCGTTCTTTTCTCTTGCGACGACCTCAAATACTGATATTCGATAGGTAATAGGGAACCTTTGTGTTTTTTGGAGTGGGTTTCTACCTCATGTCTTTCGATGCTTTCTCCTACGGAATAGTATACGCTTCATCGTGTCCATTATTGGCACTAAGTGGCTTTCAATGGGTTCCGGATGGTCCTGAATTGCATAGGTACTCGCACTATTGTAACGGTCTGCCATGGTAGTCGTACACCATTGGTGCGGTTCTTTTTCTCTACGAGCCAAGAACCGAATCCTAGAAGAACTCGAAGAGAAGTCGTCCTACATCCCATCATATGGCTTCATTGATTACACATCTAAGACATTGTCGCATGGGTCCAGGGCCCGGAACAACTCAATCCACTTCACGAGGTGCCTTCGTGGAGTGTATTATGGATTATAATCCATGAAGTACCTTTATGGAGTTAACTTTGGTATACTAAAACCATATACGTAATTGGTGGGCTTGGTAGACTTCGCGATCATGTAACCCTTATTTTTAAATTTTGAAGCAGCTGGTGAAGCTAGTCATCTTTTATTTGGCCGCTTATACCTATATGTTCCACTTCCTATCAAAGTCCTGTAAAGTGTCATCGTGTAGTTACATTCTTATTAATCCTCCAATAAAATCTTAGATAGGATTTAAATCCTTATACCATCGAGCCGCATCCCGTAAGTTACCCCCGTGCACGTCGTAACCCGGTCCCGGTGATCGTCTTATGATGATCTGGGGCAAGTCCAATTTGGAAGTGATCTGCCAAACTCACCTTCCCAGAATAGCGTCCAATGCCGGCATCCAAGCTTTACTACGCTACGTCGCTGACTTGAGGTTTCATATTTTGTCATTGGAATACCTAGGTAAATCATAGATTCGGTGCAAAACAGAAGGCCTAGCCGACCCAGCTGGTGAACTTGAATGGATTTCAATGTCCGGTACTTGGCCCGTATTAATCCACAGTCCGTTTACATACCTAGGTACGTTGCTGTGTGAACTTCAAAACTTCATATGAAGCTATTATCAAGAAGCAAAGACAACGTATTATCCTACAAATCCAATAAATCAAATAGGTATCCTCGCAACTTTTCTTTGAGTTTAGTTTGTCAAATCTGTTAAAACGCGCGTTTATTTGAAGGTATCTAAGGGTTGATTTGACCAAAAATGGACCCCCATGCCCCTGAAATTAGGTACCCTGGCTTCGAAGGTGGTAAGTTATATTCCCACAGTTTCGGCGATCGACTAGTGTATATTACAAGGGATTTTGGTTTTGGATAACCTCACCATGTAGGCCCACATGTAAGGAGTATCCACATCGAAAGATGTATATATAAAGGGCTATATTTCGCATGATATTAACCTCAGAGTATCACAGCTCGTTACCTAAGCATCTCTTGTCTTTACAGTCTAACGTCAAGATTCCAACCATGCTAAACCTACGAAACCTTCTTACCTTCGCCTTGTCCGCGGGACTGGCTCTTGCTTCTCCCTGTTCGGCAGACGTCGGGCTGGTTCGTCGAGCGACGACAGTTACCAAGCGCGCAGAAACTAACATTACCGACATTGCGGGCGTCTGGACACAGTTCAAGCCTGGATACCTAGGTGAGCACCTTATGAAGGTTCTAGATTGTACACGTACTCTGAGACTAACAACACAAAGATGGGAAGTACCTGCTCTTCCACAACAGCGACTATGTGACTCTCCGCGGAACGGGTTATATCCGTGTTCGGTGGGAAGTTGAGTATTGGAAGTTAGTTATTGTCACAATGCTACTACGCTCGGTATCAGGATTTGAGAACTGACACCTTCTACTAGGCGTGCTGGCGGTACGGGTGACCTAGGGGTCAACGCCACCAATTCCTTTATCCGTAAGCTCCTCTCCAAACTATAGAGATACGAGACTTCTTCTAACTGGACTTAGTGACTGCTGGTGGAGGTGGTTTTCAATATGCGGATAATCCGGCTCCGTTCTGCAATGCACCATCCGGCACGGGTTGTGCTAATGCCACCGGATCGACCGAGACCGGATACACCTATGGGTTGGCGAACCACTGGCGTGAGTTTCCTTCCCATTTTCCTTTTCCTATATACTTTCCGCAATCGCTCATAATATTTGCATTATCTAACTTTAAATATTAGACAACGAATACTACTGGCTTGACGGCGACGTGACGCTCAGGACCAACGAAGGAACCGGCCTTTACAACGTTGGCGTAAGGGTTGTTTGTGAGTCATATCCTTCTCATTATCTTCCTTTTCTTCACCTTTTCTTGGGAATTTCGTGTATATTAACCATGACATTGTTAATAGCATTCGACGATATGCTTGCTGAAATCAACAATGCGTATGCTGCCCCCAACCGTATTGGCCACGCCCTCGATCCCAAGGATGGAGTATGCCCTTGCACAGCTTAACGGGTGCATGAGAAGGCGACTTAGAATGGGAATCTAGTGAAGCTTATGCCTATGTGAAGTGGCTTTTTAGGTGTGCTCGTTATGGCCTAAAAGGTCCAACTAATTATTATTCGTGTCGAAGGCTCGGCGGAAATCTATCTGTTTCTTATTATTTTAGTTCTTCTAAATGAATTAAATAATTTTTCTAGTATATTACCGAAATACAGAACCTTCAGAACCTTTATGTGCTTGTTTCCACTTTTGGTAAATAACAACTTTAGTTGGTGCGGCCGAAAACAAGGCACTGGAAGCTGTGCTCTTTGGCTCAGGTTTGAACAGATGGATCTTAGGGGCTAAGATCTATTGACAACAATGATAATTAATCAGAGCAACTTATAAGCTTCAGAACTATTCTCTGTACAACTACTGCATAAATAATTAGAATAATTCTCTTTAAAGAGTTATTTTAATATGGGAATTGTTTTATTTTTGAGAATTATTTCATTTACATGGGGTTATGGGGACAACCACGAGGAGAGACAGTCATTCTAAAAAAGGGGTGAGCTGTGGATTGAAGGGGAGGGGGGTGTTAGAGGAGCTACGACTTCTACTAGGCCTAAAGGATATTTGCAACGAGCGATAAATTGTGGGGATGTAAGACTTGTGTTGAGGAAGTCGTTGCTTGGAATTCGTCTTTCCGAAAGGAATATAATAAATAGACAATATATGTCCGAGCGGTAAGAGGTAGCAGGAGGATGAGCTACAAACATGAAATCTCAACAGCGCAAATAATACAACATATTTACATGAATAGATCCTAGTACCCTTACCATCATCCCAACCTCACAGTCTTCCATATCCGCAGGCACTCCTGCAAGTCCAGAGAAAGCGTGCCCTCGAGGGCCGTAGCGGCATCCCTGACCAGCGCAACCAGAAGGCTAGCCAAAGCGAACAGTACCTGCTGGTCTCGCAAGGCGTCCAAGTCGGACCTCCTCATGCCGCCGTTGTCCGCCCAGGCCTTCCACAGATCCAGTATCTTGCAGATCGAGGAGGCGAACTGGCCGTCGAGCACCATCCGGTGCAGTAGCATGCCGACGACGTCGCGGACAGGCAGCGAGGCGTTGAGACTGATGCCGCAGGTAGTAGGCTGCTTTCTCTGTGCGAGCCAGCGAAGATTATGCTCGGCGACGAGCTTGGTGTCCCATTTGGGGCTCTGCAGCGCCTCGGAGGTGCGTGCTTCGCGGCGTTGTTGTTCTAGTCGCTGGCGATCTCTCACTATCGACGTGTAAGCATAATCACGAACTTTAGCGGGTAGTTATGGTTAACTGACTGTCTTGCATTCTCTGATTCATCTCTCTATGCATCCTATCTCGGGCAGCAGCTTCCTTTTGGGCAGGCTGCATCCGTGACTCTGATGCTATCGCGTCGTGTTGCTCCCTGGTGCGCCTGAAGAATAATTCGCGCGCCTCCTCTGCGGGGTCGTAGTTTGTGGACCATTCGGGTGTCTTGTCGTCATCTACAATATCCAGAATCACCAGGACGCCACATGGTACGGTGTCCCGTCTGGCGAAGTTGAGGATCTCGTCGGGGATCTTGTAGTTCCACAACATGGTCTGGCTAGTTGTTCCGAATGCGGTTGCTATGCTTGCAAACCATACACCGTCGTTCTTATTGGAGCGTATACGTAGATGTTCGATGTAGAGGCCCTGTAGGTTCGCCGACGAGAAGTGAGCCCCATCCTCCTGGCTCATGGCGGAGATTAGACCGTCGATGGATATCTGACATGTTATTGTGGTCTTTGCGTTCTTCTCTGCTTGCTTCTGAATCGAGTCGAGAGACTGCTTCCGCAAGCTACTTTGATCTTTCTCTTTGACACCCTTTTCTACATCTTCTACTAGGAGGTCTTGAGATGCGGATGTTCCCTCTGCGAGTTCAGCAGGTTCGATAGGTTCAGTCAGGTCTGTTGGCTCCGGTATTGGTGGCGGTGGAAGTCTTATCCAATAGGGAGGTAGGGACGAGAAGTCCCTTGTCGTCCAATCCAACGACCATTTCGCTTTTAAGGAGAGATGTCCATCTGAATCGTCTAAAGGAGCGATAGTCAAAGCATCATGGTGCCCATCAGGAGATTTCATCAACGAGCAACCGGTTGGAGTCCACAACCCCGTCGAGCGTAACAGCTTCCAGCCATGCGCGTCCGGGACAGCACCCAGATCTAGCAAGTAGGCAATGAGCTGATCAAATGCGACATCGACCTGGGGTTGGCGGAGCTGGTCAGCATACTCGAGACGCTGGGTCTTAGCTCCGATAGCGCGAGACTGCCAGTTGAAGGTAGTCCACGACCCGCCGGGGATAGAGCTCGGCTGCCTCGCAGGCTTCCAGTAAAGCTCTGTCTCGGCGAAGCGATCACACGGCGTGACGGCGTACCGCGGCAGTTCCACTTCGATGACCCGGTTTACCACATCGCTACGCGTCAGGGCGGTTAGCCGGCCATGACGAAGCATACGCTTGATCTTAGACAGAGCAGCTAGCGTGGCGACGGTGTTGTATAGAATTGGCAACACGCCAAGCACCGCTAGGGGGATGCCAATATACGTGATGATATCGGTGGCCGAGTAGCCTGAATCTGTCGAAGCCATTTCACTTCTTTTCCTAGGACACACATCTAGTGAGACAGGGAAATATACTCGAGACTTTCCCCGGAAAATAGAAGGATTGGAGAAAATCCTAATATTCTTTTATTGTCAACTTCGGTTCACGTCCAGCCCCAGTTGAGCTGAAAGCTAGCGTGTGACCAATGCATGCCGTCGCGTTTAGCTTGTTCTCTTTAATGAATGCACAAGATATGAAAATAGACTCGGTAATAAGTGCATCATATGTGGTATACTATCTTGCATAAGAGGTTGTTAACATATTATTAGCATATGAAGTTTTCCTAATTAGAAGTCGAGATATTAAATTAATAGGACGATAGAGACGATGTCATAAATAAATCAGTTTTTCTCTAAGCAATTAACCAGTTAACCTAACGTTCTTATATATCCATGTTTTACATCAACGAATAATATGCACTTATGTAGTATGGCTTAGATAGCCGGGAGTACTTAATGCAAGGTACCCGAGACTAGTGCATTTTCGGACTTAGCATCGACGGGAACCCGCTTAAACCCCCCACACACAATCTGCGGTCGTGATTATTTGAAGCGTTCATTGGTACATAGTTACATATTAACCTAGACTACATCTTTGCACTAACCAACACTAATCTCTACATCTTTACACTAACCTTAGCACCTACATTAACTTGAAGACATTTGTTACTCGTAATTGGTTTTCTATATCTTCTCAAACAAGTTCATACAATCGCTCCTCTATTACTCATTTTTTGATTCGCTCTGGTTCTCGTAACCTTCCCCCTCATATATACCTGGGCTAAGCCTGGGAGTCAATCGCAAACAAGAATGCCGACCGTCAGACGGCGATAATGCGACTGAACTGCATCGATGTAGTCCTGGTTGCTACCACAACGCTCATCTGCCTTGCCAAAGGACAATTCCCAAATGCTACATCCGATTACCTGAACTTGACTACCATTTCGTCGCCGATCGATCCTAGCATCAAGATCAGCTACAAAGTGCCTCATGGAGCCTGCACCACCGCGTTCGAGTCGCAGACCCAATACACAGGCTGGGTGAGCATCCCGGGTGATTTTCCAACAAACACCTTCTTCTGGTTTGTCGGCGCGCGGGACCAACAGGCCAATGATAGTCTGACCATCTGGCTCAATGGCGGCCCTGGCTCGAGTTCCATGTTCGGTTTCTTTACCGAAAACGGACCTTGCGAGGTGGTTGACGATGGCACAGACAAGTTCACAACTATAGCGCGGGAATGGGGTTGGGATAGAGCCTCGAATATGTTGTTTATCGACCAACCAAACCAGGTCGGATTCTCCTACGACGTACCGACGAGCGGCTCAATCGATCTGCTCACCAATAATATATATATTCCGCCCGCAGATAAACCGCATTCCCTCCCACCTACTGCATATCTCAACGGTACCTTCAGCTCCATGAATGCCAACCACACATCCAATACGACCGAGACAGCAGCAATCGCCATATGGCACATGCTACAGGGGTTCCTGAGTGCTTTTCCAGAGTTGAACCCTCCAAAGGACAATGTCTTGGGCGTGAATCTATTCTCGGAAAGCTATGGAGGGAAGTACGGTCCCGCGTTCGCGAGTAAGTGGAATGAGATGAATACCGCTCGACGCAACGGCACCGTATCCAATATTACCACGGTAGATATCCGTCTTGCTTCTCTCGGCATCGTAAACGGCTGTGTCGACGATCTGATCCAAGCGCCGTACTACCCCGTCATGGCGACCAAGAATCCCTACGGATTGGTAGCTATCAACTCCGTCAGAGCGCAGATGGCCAACGCCAGCTTCTACGCCGACGGCGGATGCCGCGACCTGATCAACAAATGCCGGGCCGGCGTCGCGGGGCAGGACCCGAACAACACCGGCGCGGTCCCCGACGTGAACAGCATGTGCGAGTCCGCCTACACCAGCTGCACTAATAACGTCATGCTGCCGTACTCGGACGCCGGCCGCAGCGTCTACGACATCTCGGCGGTGCTGCCCGACTCGTTCCCGCCGCGGCGGTACCTGGAGTACGTCAACACGCCCGAGTTCCAGTCCGCCATCGGCACGAGCCTCAATTACACCGAGACCAACAGCCAGGTCGCCGCGGCCTTCGCCTCCACCGGCGACTACGAGCGCGAGGCCATGGTGCCCAAGCTCGCCTCGCTCCTCGACGCCGGCGTGCGCGTCGGCCTCATCTACGGCGACCGCGACTACATCTGCAACTGGCTCGGCGGCGAGGCCATCTCGCTCGCCCTCGCCGCCGCCGCCTCCCCGCGCGGCCCCTACGCCTCCGCCTTCCCGGCCGCCGGCTACGCCCCCATCATCGTCAACGACAGCTACATCGGCGGCGCCGTGCGCCAGTTCGGCAACCTGTCCTTCAGCCGCGTGTACCAGGCGGGGCACTCGGTGCCGGCCTACCAGCCGGCTGCCGCCTTCGAGATCTTCGCGCGCGTCATCCGCGGCGGCAGCGTCTCCACCGGCGCCCGCGCCGACCTCTCCTCCTACAACACCACCGGCCCCGCCGACGCCGCCAGCCCCCTGCCCCTGCCCGGCAGCCCCGCCCACACCTGCTGGCTGCGCGACGTCCCCGGCAGCTGCAGCGACGACCAGCGCAGCGTCATCCTCAACAACAAGGGCTTCACCGTCAACGGCGCCCTGCAGACCGGCGACGCCGCGTCCACCCCGCCCCCCTCCGCCCCCGCCGCTACGACTACGACTACCGTCCAGCTGACCGGCTTCTTCACCGCTACCGCCACGCCGTCGAGCGTCGCGAGCACCCTGAGGCTGGGGCTGGGGCGTGGCGGAGGAGGCTTGAGGCTCGCGGTTGGCGGGGGTGCTGCTGCCGTTGCGATGTTGGTGATTTAGGCACCTGGGGCGCGGGGCGATGGGTTGGGAGGTGCTGTTTATACGCGATAGAGTGGGGATCTTAGTCCAAGGTGAGACTCGGTAAATATGCGTACTTCAAACAGCGAAGTATTGTTGTTAATAATGTAGAGATGTATGATGATGCATTTCGATTTTTGGGCATTATAATGATAGCACTAGTAAGACACAGAAGTTTTGCTAAATGATGTTTATGTACCTAGGTATGTATATATTGTCTTCCACTATCTAGCAATTCATGATACCATACCTGCACATATATAAACTACGTTTTCCTTGGTACTATCTCAAGAGGAAGAACCTGAAGGTTCTAAAGAATGCCTCCCCCGGTACGAGCGAGTCTTCGATTTGATCTTGTGAAGAATACGAACAAAATATCTAACTAGGTAGAACTTGAAGTAAACCACTTACCATTACCTACCTTGGGACTCCCGAGGTATTTGCCAACAAAGGGTAATGTGTACCTACCATAGGTAGAATTCGTATTCATCGTCATCTAGCATCCTATGGAGCGAGTTAGCTCAATCCGAGACTACGGGAGAAAGGCAGTATGTGTAAGATCCCATTTCAGATCGAAAGCCTTGTCAAAGGCAATATCATCAAAGCTATGTCGAGCTATGTTGACCGTCGTGAAATTGAATCATCATTGTAGGGATTGAGTAATAAAGATTTGAGAAATTGGCTTACCTCAATAGCTCATTGGGAAAACAGATGGCACTGTATCGAAAGGGCCACTGGTTCAGCTAGTTAGCTGCATATTCGAGCAAGACAACTTCGAAAGATCTCGTGCCACTGCAGTCAGACAAGACTGGAGTCATCAACGCCGTGAAGCTCTGACATATGCTTGTCAATTTTTACGTCAAATCATCATGTTGCAGCGGCACTCTGATCTTCGAATCCTGAAAGCGGTACTAACCAGGTGTTTGGAGGTCAAGCGACATATCGCATTGAGAAACTGTAACGGTTAGAAGATGTACCGAAGTGAATGATGGTTTGACGGTAAAGATGTATTTGGTGATCAGAAAATGCATGAATGGTAGTAAATAAGGTTGTCTACAACGGGAATCCGAATCAGACTCGTCATCTGTGCTCATCATGTAGAAATTGGGTTGATACTAGAAAGAGAAGATGCTGCTTACCTTGACTACAAAAGTATTGGAGTATTGGAGCGTCAAACAAAACTCAACACGGGCTGTCAAATGTGATGATTAATTCATCTTCACACTCCAACCATCGGTCATGTTTAATAACCGTGATGAATACGCGCATCAATATCGCGATACTGATTTAGAAATTGGGCGTTAGCGATGATGTCGCAAGACGCGGTAAAGATGACAGATATGAATATCGTGATCAGTGGGCGAGGTTTTCTAGGCCTGCCACAAGATGGCGTATCAACTCATGCGATATTATTCGGAGCCCAGTGCCGCTTCATCATATTGGGATAGTACAAGTTCGACTCGGAAAGTTCGCATACCATCTGGGAGTTTACTGTAGTCACTATAGATAGCGTTAGTGACGGCACCAACGAAAAAAATTGCAAACATCAGAAAGTAGCAGATATTATCAGACAACAGCCAGTTTTTTTCGTCAAGAGCATTTGCTTCGGACGGTAATTTCCAGCTATGCATATGCATAGAAAGATCATCAGGTAAGGGGAGACAGTAGTAAGGGACGAAGTAAACATACCATCCTGTTGTTATTGCATTTATAGTTCTGTCGTACCATAGCTACGATGAACATGTAGCCCAAGGAAGTATTACCTAGCTTCGAGTTAGCATAATGAAGCTCAAGATCAGGTTCATCAACAGTTTCGAATCCGATGTTCTATGCTCAGACTGACGTGTAAAAACAGTTTCATTCCAAATTGGTCAAAGACTCTAGTTTGCGGTTTACAGTTTGTCATCAAAGAAGGGGAGGTAAAAAGGAAATAGTGCGTACTTACAATTGTGTTCCAAGTCATCTTCGTCTTGGTGGTGTGAACGAAAGAGAAAAGCTGTTGACATTAGAGAAAGGAAAAAATTATTTCTAGGTCCAAATCTTCACGCTGAGTGGGGCGTGCCTTGCATTGTGGGTCTACTTCTTCGGAGAAATACCGGAAAAGGATGGTTAATAATCCGAGGGAACTAACAATGGCAATCGGATAAACCTCAACAAGTTTAGATTCCGATCTAAAGCCTGCCCCTCTTAATCCGTACAATTTTCCTTTTCTCAATTGGCCCTAGCTTTGAAGCTTCCCTTGCCCCTCATTTACATCATTACAATGTCAAATTCTTCTGCTGCTCCATTCATTTCTAACTAAGCATTACTTCATTCTCCATCCAGAATTAAGGACGTATTAAATAACCTCTGGATACCTAAGAACCTAGGTAGTGCAAGTCTGCTATGTGACATACCTACCTAGGTAGGTACTCAGTCACATGGAGAAGGCCAAACGAAAAACAAATCAGCATACCCGGCTTTCCGTACTTAGTAGCAGCTCACAAGACCCGAATCAAGATATTAGTGACGTTTTACGCCCGAGGTCACCGGCATCTCCCGCCTCGGTATAATCAATGGCGGCTTAAATGCCATGACCCGAGAAATCCTCTTTTAGTCTATTAGATGCCCAGCTAGCCACCTAGCATCCCTAACCCACATTTCCCCTCGGCCGGCTATGGAGCTTAAGGGGTCTGGGTCCAGATTGGCACATCGGAATGTGGCCGCTTGATGCCGTATGTCATCGTGCTTATGGTTACCCGCAGCACCGAGCAAACCAGTTGGACGAAGAGGAGCAAGGATGTGGAGAAGAACAAAGATGCTTGAGACACACTCACACACACTCAGGCACTCACTCACGCACCTATCGAAGGTTTATAAGCTCCCAGCTTCTCCCTCGGCATATCTTTTTTACCATCACCAATATCTTAGTTCAACTTTACTCACGATAACTTGCCGGAGGTTAGCCTATTAATACAATACATATATGATATCCTTATCATATCTATCACCTTCCTCCTTATTCACTGAATCCTCTTCCCCCCATTTCTCCGTAACTGCCTTCCTAGGAGGTACATAGTATAAAAGTAAACATCCCGGGCCACTCTTGTTCCTACCTCCATATCTACCTAGGTACCTTCTGTTTCTCCTACTTTCACCTATTTCTGGCTATTCCAGATCCCTTCAAACATTATGGCGACGAGTAGCAGTAATGATGTGCACTCGGCAGAGTCGGCAGCGGTGAACACAAACATCGTTACCTTAACTCGTTTCCTCACAGAAGAACAGGTCAAGCACAAAGAGGCAACCGGAGATTTCACGTAAGTTTTAGCTTGTCCGTAAAAATGAGACAGCCTAGGCTAATACTGTCTAAAACAGATTATTATGTCACGCCCTCCAATTCTCCTTCAAAGCTATCTCCTACTACATTCGCCGAGCCACGCTGGTAAACTTGACGGGCCTCGCTGGACAATCCAATGCCACGGGTGACGATCAGAAGAAGCTCGACGTGATCGGAAATGACTTATTCATAGCCGCTATGAGATCGTCGGGGAAGTGTGCATTGCTGGTATCAGAAGAGGAAGAGGAGGTCATATACTTCAAGGACCACACTGGCGCCCGATACGCCGTAGCTTGTGACCCCATCGATGGAAGCTCCAACTTGGATGCCGGTGTATCAGTTGGAACGATCTTTGGTGTTCACAAACTAGCCGATGACTCGACCGGTACAAAAGAAGATATTCTGAAACCGGGATCCGAGCTGCTTGCTGCCGGATTTACCATGTACGGTGCGTCGGCCCAGCTCGTCATTACTATGAAAGGCGGCACCGTCAACGGCTTTACGTTAGATAACTCGTTCGGAGAGTTCATCTTAACCCATCCCAACATGCGAATCCCGAAGTCCCGATCAATCTACTCCGTCAACGAAGGAAATTCGCTATATTGGGAAGACCACACGAAGGAGTACTTCAATTCTCTCAAGTACCCGCAAGGAAACGGCAAACCCTACAGCGCCAGGTATATCGGCAGCATGGTTGCCGATGCGTATCGGACGCTATTGTATGGTGGTATCTTTGCTTACCCTGCGGACAAGAAGAGCCCTAAGGGCAAACTACGGATTCTCTACGAGTGTGCGCCAATGGCTATGGTTTTCGAAAATGGTAAGTTATTTTAATATTTATATCGTATATCTCGATCAGGCGTAAACTAACAGCTCCTTAGCCGGCGGACAAGCGATCGACAGCAAGATGAACCGGATGCTCGATGTCGTGCCAGAACACATTCATGATCGATCAGGTATCTATTTGGGTAGCTATGACGAGGTCGAGAAGGTCAAGGGCTTCTACAAGTGATTTACAAAATCAGAACAAACCACAGCTACATAGTCAGATTTTAGAGTTGCTTCCTTGGCGCTGAGACATACCTAGGTAGGCAACGGAGCAATAGGCGCATCACAGCAAAATGCTGATGCTGATTCATAGGTAACTTTTAAAAGATAACTTGTGAAACTCGTACATTTAATTCGCGGTGATTTGCACAGCTTAACTGCCTCGATATCTCATTATATGTTTAACTCGTCTGCGTCATTAATCTTAGATCAACTTGGGGAAGAACTTAGGAGTGTTCCGCTTCCACTCCTGATAATCTTTACGAGAGCCATACTTGGCATCGTATTTCTTCTCGCTCAGCGGCACACCCGTGACTTTCAGAAGCAAGAAGCTTACGAACGCCGGGCTCGCGAACGACATCGCGACAGCTAGCAGCTTGCCCGCCAACCCGCCCGAGAACCCGAGCCCGGCCTGGACGGGGCGCGTCACCAGCACGCCGGCGGCCGCGGTCGCGATGCCGGTCCAGAGCGTGCACTCGCCGAAGTAGTTCGGGAATTGACTAATCACAGGTCAGTTACTTGCCTACCTACCTTCTACCTACCACCCTAGGTACCAGGTAGTCATCATCACCCCCAAACCCGGGGATATGCATGGGCACTCACCTCCTACGCCACAGGCCCTCCGTCATGAACGGCTCGTCGTGGAGCTTATCCTTGCGCCGGCGCAGCCAGCGGCCCTTCTGGTGATCGGCCACGATCTCGAGCGCGAAGCCGGCGGCGAACAACCCGAGCCCGAGCACGTCGGCCACGCCGAGCGGCACGGCGGCGAGCGCCGCGGCCGGCACCGCGTTGACGGCGATCACCGGCGCGAGGCACAGCGATATCCACGTCGCTTGCGCGGCGAACGCGCCGGCGAACTTGGCGGGCTCCGCCCGGATCGTGTCGAACCGCGAGTCGTGGCCCTGGTGCAGCACACGGCTGAAGAGGTACGTGCCCACTTTGGAGTCGGGTTAGTTGGTCTGCTCTTATGTAGGAGTGCATTTACGTGTGTGCCATTCTGCTACCATTCTGCTGCCATTCTGCTGCCTAGGTACCTAGGTAGGTATGTAATATATAGCATGGATATAAGCAGGGCAGAAACTACAGAACTAAGCACCCAGGTATAAAAAAAGAATATAAAAAAAGACCGAGTTAGGAAAACGGGAGCCCCACATCTAACAGACCAGAAGACCGCAGCGGCGCTGAGCACCACCTGGCGCCAATGCAGAGCCCCCGCGCCCCCCGCAAACGCGCCCAGCAAGCTAGGGAACGGCGGCTTGGGGATGCCGGCCAGCGTCGCGGCGGCGCGGGTGCGGAGGCTCGGCAGATACAGGCTGAGCACGGTGACGGCGAGGAAGGTGGCGGAGCCGGAGGCGTCGTAGAAGCGCTCGGACTGCGCGCGGACCGAGGGCGCGGCCACGGCGGCTTGCAGCGCGAAGGCCGCCGCGACGCTGGGGACGGCCGTCCGCAGCAGCGGGCTGCGGAAGTTGGTCAGGTGCAGGAGGTTGCGCAGAAGACCTGAGGCCATGGTGAGTGTGAGTGAATGGATGAGTGAGTGAGTTTAGGTGAGTGTAGGTAGGTATTTGGTTTCTGTTGTGGCAATGAGTGTGTCATTTGGTGATGAGGGTAGTTGGACGTGGAGGAGGTACGTGTTATATGCTTATATGCTTATATAGTGCTACATCGCACGTAGTGATGCGTCAGGACTCAGAAGTAAAATAATTAGGTGAAGTCGTGACGTAGATGGAATTCTTTAGTCTGGAAACACAAAGCAAAGGATTGTTTTATTGCATACATACGAGATAGGAGCCCCGTACGAGACGGTGGGATGTCCCACAAATACGGTCAATTCCTACAGTTCATTGGTGGGGTAGACTGATCGCCTCAGTCAGGGGTTTTACTCGAGATCGTATAAAATCTTATGAAATATTCAGGGGCTGGTGATTTGATAGATTCACTTAATGAATACATCCTTCTTCGCATATTTACCTACCTAGGTAGGTACTGGCGTGTTTATATCATTCATGAACACTTTGACGTACAGTCAACGGTTAGTGCGACCTAAGGTAGTCAGCTGCAGTACGATCTGTAAAGTAGGTATTGTAACCGTTGGTGACAAGTTTCTACGAACTTGTCTTGTCATCTTGTATAACCAAAACTCCAGATACTTGAGTGTACGTTGTCGGTAATAGGCTAACCCTAACCCGCACTTCAAGTTGTAACCCATCAGCCATGGAAAACCAATCCATAACTCATACTCATATCCATATTATGAGTGGGCAGGCATTACCTTTACTGAGATAATGAATAAGACAGGACCTAAAGCATATAAATCCGGATCATAAGCTTTCAAGTGACCAAAATTGGCAGTGACTCGATACACATCTAGGTCAGATGATGAGACATGATGGCGAATACTACCTAGGTAGGGTTGAGGTTATCATAAGAATTTCTATATAAACAACTGTCCCTCAAGCCCTAGACTTCCACCACAAGTATCTTCGCAGTAATTATTTACCACAATCAGAACATACAGCCGCACTGATACAAGATGGCGGTACCAGCATTTAGCCAGTACATCATAAAGGAGATATTGCTTGTCCAGCTGGAAGAACCGTTCCTTACAACCCTTGCTTGTTGGATCGCGGATAACAACCGATTCAGTCCCTATGATCAGGTCAACAGATCATTGCTTCCCGGTGCTATGCCGTCCTTGCCTTATCGCCCTAATCCAAGTACGCCGCTCGACGTCGAGGTCATCAAAGGCATACTGCTGCAGGAGAGAACTTACAAAGTCCGCCTCTTAGTCGCAATTGGAAAGAATGACGCTCATATATATGGGCTCGCGTGGTTGAGTGCTTGGAACCGCGAGCTGTATGATGAGCCCGTCAATGAGGAGTTCACCGACCCGAGCCGAGATCACAACGACTTCATGAACCACATGTTACGCAACGAACATCCTGTCATCAAGTTCCGTCGACAGAACTTTTACATCGAGGCAGCGAAGGCGTTAAGAAACAATCGGCTTGCCCAATTCCCCGAGAATGTCATCCGTAAGTATTCTACCTAGGTAATTAATGAGTATAATGAATAATAATAAGCTCATTTTACGTGAACAGAGTTACGGGATATAATCCTGTCGCCAATGCAACTAAGCACCGAAGTTTTAAGCCTCCTCATCAAGAGCGCAATCGGCCTAGCCCAGACGGGAAATGTCATCATCATCACGACGCTCCCTAGGCTATATCTAGAGATCAACAATGAGCTAGATCGGCACGGGTTTCGAGTGATTGATGCGGCGAAATATCCGTTCTTGTATCTCGACAATGCCCGCATGAGGCTAGCGGAGCTGCGTTATCCCCTCGAGGACCTGTCTGATCTAAAACCATTTATGAGATGGGAAAATGTTGATGTGATGTTGAGAGTGTACGACAAGGCGGCCTCTCCAGGGGGGAAGGCCAGCTTGGACCTTTGCGAGGCAGGTGTACCGAGCAGTACAGCACTTATACGCCGCATCTGAGGAGATGGTATGCATGGAATAGTTGGTAATAGGGTTGTGGACTAAATTGTACTGGTGATATTCTAAATGTACTAATGCTGGATCATTGGGTTTCTCTTCATACCGGTAACTGAGCTTAGATTGATATTGCAAGTATTGGTCGAATTACATGTTATAACTTCTTAAGCATTATCCAGTCTTGAGAAATGTACTTCTCCGTGTGAGGTACCACTAGAGGAATAAGATCAATATATGAGCTTTCTAATTTAAAACAGTAAATTTAAAAACGAACCCTTTTAGCTTATCCCATACCAACCCCTTTTTATGATGTTACACAAGGTTCACTCCCGTCATGGTATCTCGCATTCGAATAGGACTAGACCATGAAATGACACCTTTTTGAGAGATCGGCTTGGCTTGAATCTCACTTTAGGAGCTCTTAGGTACCTATACACTAGGTACCTAGGTAGGTATATATTCAGAATGCGCACTGTGCCGTAAGCCACCACTCTATATCCTTACGCTACTATTATAGCTTCATCCGGAACTCCGAGAGTAAACCACGCTGTACATAGCCCGAAACCTTACGACGCGCCCCAAACCTTTTCCCCATTAAACCAAGTCTCCTTCACCGCAGCATTAAGCAGCTTATCCTTCTCCCACTCCATATCCCATATCGTGAGGTCCGCGACCTTGCCCGGCTCCAAGCTTCCCAGCCGTTTATCCCAGAACACACTCCTTGCCGAACCGTAACTCGCCGCTACGACGGACTCGCAGATCCCTAGTCTGAAGTTGTAATTGACCACTTCGTCGTGCTCTGTATTCCTGTATGATTTCCGTGTCGTCGCAACATATACATTGCCCATGATGTCCCATGGCGATGTCGGACTGTCGCTGCCGAGAGCGAGCGCGGCGCCCCCGTCGGAGAACTCCCGGTAGGGGAATGCACGCTCGCATCGGTGGCCCAAGAGTGTAGGCCACGCCCGGAGAATCCACGGATCGGCGTGTACGGGTTGGATGGAGGCAGTACTAGTCAGCGAGTTAGCGACAGCACATCTACAACGACAATGAGATCCGTAAGATCTCGAAACAAATTCACTCACATCCCTAGTTCACCCAGCCGCTTAGAATCTCGGGCAGATGCGAGCTCGAGATGTTCCATTCGATGACGATTCTTCGGCGAGCAGGTAGACAGAGCATCGACGGCCATGGTGATAGCCGCGTCTCCAATGGCGTGGAGCGCAACCTGCAAGCCCGCGGCGTCGGCCTTGCGCACAACCGCGTTGACTATCCCGGCCTCCCAGAACGGCTGGCCGGTAGAGGCCTTGGTGGCGTCGGATCCCCTGAGATAAGGCTCGGACAGATACGCAGTGCAGGCGTCGATGATACCGTCGCAGATGAGCTTGATGCCGACGACATGGAGGTCGGGAGAACTCTCGGCGCTGAGCTGCTTGTGCACCTCGATAGCCCGGTCGACTTGAGAAAGACAATCCTCCTCTGAGCTTGAGGGCCTCATGAGCCAATACGCCGCGAGTCGGAAAGGCAGTGGTCGTTCCAGCTGCTCCTTGCGCATTTTGAACAGAGTCGCCCATGCCTGCTCCCCCATAGCCATATCTATAGCACCGGTGTATCCGGATTCGTTGTATGTCTGGACCGCAGCCCGGACCCAGTCCTCGCGGTCCGTCTCAGTCGCTACTTCAGCGAGGTATGGCCATATGATGTTGAAAACAGCGGCCTCCTCGAAGGCGCCCGTGGGTTTGCCATCGGCATCACGCACGATCTTGCCCCCTTCCGGATCTGATAGGTTCTCGGCATCGAGTTCCCTAAGCGCAGATGTGCTGCACCAAGTGGTGTGAAGATCCTTTGAATCTACGTATATGGGCCGAGGGTCTAAGTCATCAATTAGACTTGCCAAGGGCTTCGACATATACCTCATCCACCCCTTGCAGAGAATCCGTGGTTCGTCCGGGTTGGCAATTGCATGACCCCTAATAGCTTTGCGGACATCTTCTAAGTTCTTGCAATCATCGAGCGCAGCCTTGCTCAGCGACTGTCCCAGCATCAGCAGGTGAATGTGACCGTCAATGAAACCCGGAAGAACGGTCCGGCCATTAAGTTCGTGGACGACAGCACCGGCGGTCCGGCATTGGGAAATCACGCTATCCTCCTCGAAACCAACGTGCTCGATAGTTCCGTCGCGGATGAAGATTGCATTCCCAAATTCAGGCTCCGTTTCAAGCCCCGGCTGCTTGGCGTTCAAGAATACCTTTCCGCCAACGAAGAGATGCCCAGGGGATTGTGCCATAGGTATGACCGTATTATAATATATCTACATCTACTAGGAGTGTACATATAAACAGAAGAGAAAAAGAGAAAAGGAAAAGAGATAAAATACTCAAATCCATTATTATGAACAGGCTACGAGCTGCAACGATATTACTCTATTGGTAAGAACTCCAGGACCGTTGTCGGCGAAGGAATCGGAGCTCATCAAGCCCCCTTTAAATATTTACCCCCCGCGTGATCCACTCTACCATCACTAGTTCAGCTGAAAAGCTCTCCGACCCAGGGGTCCGGGCCTACTGGCCTTATATATACAAGTCTATCCAGACGCCTAGAATACCTAGGTATGCTTATATTTGCGATAAATTCCCTATTATAAGCAATGACCTCTGACCAGGTTCTTGTACATATTCGCTACCTCCATCGAATCGACAGTTGCGTAGTTTACGAGGCGAGAATGCGTCGAGAGGTCTCTATAACCCGAGGATATACTGAAATAATTCCTGGTTGCATGCAGTGTGCTTATGGCTTCGCACTAGTGGCAGCCATCTACTAACTCTGACCACCCATTTTATTTATACGCAACTGGGTGTAGCAGTTATATCCATCTTGTTTCAAGTCAATAAAAAACGACCAGGCTGTATCTAAAGGTCTAGAAAGAGATAGCGTTATCCTCTTCCGTGCAGACAACCTAGAAGGATCTGAATTGGGTTGCTAGGAGATAGGTACGATGGCAGGAGTTTGAAGAACGCTTTAAGGGAGACAGCCTTGCTGTTGAATTGGAATTCATAAGACAACTACCAGCTGAAACGTTGCAGACAGCCATCGAGACTCGACAAAATACGACAGAAGAGCCATTTCTCAGTTTTAGATGTATTTACCGTGTTTAGTGACTGCGAAGAATAAGCAAAGTCAGGGAAATTCAGCAAACTAAGGAGGGCCCATATGATCTTCCCTTTCCCCCCTGGAAATAGTATCAACTAAGTGTTATATAATTCTCGACATTTTGAAGCTCACGGTCAATGTAGCCTGCTATCATAAAAATCACGAAGGGTGAAGGAAAACGGTCTAGCACCGTACAGTCTGGACGGAGTCGACGAGAAAATTGCGGATGAGATCACCAAAACTTACCTAGGTACTTTCCCAAGCCTGCAATGAAAATAGCAAGGTAAGTTCAAGAACAATGCTTTGATTTTCAACATCAAGGAAACTTTTATTAAATTCGAGCTTAGGTGTCTCTCGGCTCATGTACCAACATTCCGTAACCTCTACAAAGACCCAGCCCCGATAGACACGTCTTCATATATCGCCTCAACGTTGGCATCGATCGTATCATTAAGTACTCAGAGCTTCCTTTGGTATCCAGCACACATTCGTGGTTCAGGGGTCCATCAACGGGTCTGGAAGAGAAGATACCGGAAGTTGGGCAAGAGCTATACGTTGTCTTCGCCGAAGCGGGCACGGATGAGCTCCGTAAACTACCTAACCTACCAAGTTAGGATAGCAAGAGCTGCGCGAGGGCAAAGGAATTATGATTGGGACGGGTGAAAAGGGGTGGGAAAATATTGACATCGATAATTGACGGCGACTAAGGAATGTGAGGTGATTTGTACCACGAGCAGAGTGTGCTGAGCGATAAGTTATTGGGAGTTATTTTCAAATAATCTCGTCGTCCTACTAACATTGTGATCCGACCTAATGTCCCCTGGGTTACCTCAGGTAAAGAATATACCACCGTCTACAATCTGCGTCTGTCCAGTAACGAAATCGCTATCACTGCTAGCCAGATAGCTAACCAGCTTCGCCACATCTTCCGCCGTACCAGCTCTCCTCAGGGCCGTCTCGTTCTGGACCTTCGACTGCATGACGGAGCCCTTCGGCACGCCCCTCCTCTTGGCCGTCTCGGCGTCGATCAGCTCCCACATGTCGGTGCCGATGATGCCGGGCGCGTACGCGTTGGCTGTGATGTGCTGCTCCGCGAGGTCCATCGCGTACACCTGGGTCAGGCCGCGCACCGCGAACTTGCTGGCGCTGTAGTGCGGCAGCATGTCGAAGGCCCTGAACCCCGCGATCGAGGCCGCGGCGATCAGCTTCCCGGGCTGGTCCGCCTGGCACGTCCCTTGGAGGATCATCTGCTTGGCCGCCTCCGCGAAGCAGTTCTGCACCCCGAACACGTTCACCGCGAACATGTGCTCGAAGTCCTGTTCCGTTAGCTCCAGCACGGCTCCCACTTGAGCGATTCCGGCATTGGCGACCCTTTCGAGAGCATAAGTATCGGGCCAATACAAGTGTTCTGGATTGGGGATGTGAGGGTGGGTGTTTGATGGAAATAGGGGTTCTGTGCACATGAAACGTACATAGTGCACAAAGGTCCCAGCTCTTCGACGCTGTTCTGGACCATCTGCTTCACTTCCGCCCTCTTCGTCACATCCGCGATCGCAGTGAACGCCATCCTCCCCATGGCTTGTATTTCTTTCACGACTTCGTCGCAGCCAGCCCGGTTCGCAGCCACGTCGTTGACGCAAACGTCGTAGCCATCCGAAGCAAGGCGTAACGCGATGGCCTTTCCGATTCCCCTACTCGATCCTGTCACAATGACGGACCTTTCCTCGTCGCGGTCCCGAGAAAGCGAGGAATACCCAGCCCGTAATTTGCACCTCTCCAAGTTAGAAACGTTAGAACTCTCTACGAAGTTTCTTGGCCTGACGAAACGAAGACATCCTTGTCTTGTGAAGCTCGCTACACGCTGGCCGATGATCATGATTGCTATTACAGGTATTGGATGAATGAATCAAGTGATATATGATGAGATAGTCTACTAGCTACGAGGTCTTCTTCAAGTAATCTCCATGATTATAAAGCTTTAGGTGAGCTGGGTTTGCAGCGAGACCGGGAACATCATCGGGGTAAAGGAGGAGCGAGGTGTGACATCGGAAGATCAATCCAATCCCCTCTGAACACTTGCATAGAATGGAGTGCGTAGAGGGGCGGCGTTGGAGACTGCTAGAGACATCGTCTGCCGGCCAGAGTTCCCGTGCCCGCATTTCAATATTAGAGTGAAGAACACGATTCCCAGTCTCATATGGTTTATATAGGTATGTGCTTCTATACACAGATCGAAAATTTACTTCATCTATAAATCTTGAACTTCTGTTCTTAATTCGGAGCTTCTGCCACTATCATAATTACATAATTTATGACACACTATATCAGATTCTATTTTACCACGACCGGTTAACTCTAGCTCTTATTTCTTTAGTTGAAATCTACTATTCGTAGCGGGGGAGGTAAAGCTTGGGGGTTCTGTATTAGAACTAGACCGAGGAGTAGCAGTCCAAGTCGGCCAATAATGTTGACGTACGTTTTCGAACTAAATAACATAGGAAAATGCCATGGGCTGTCCCCAAACAATTACTTTCTGTTATTGGCTACTTGGTGAGTAACTTCCCTTGTGACAACTTGATCAGTTTCAAGAAACCATGGCCGTGCTCGCCTTGATATTGGAATGGAAACTCTTCTATTGATTGGATAGGACGGCTCCTGACATTGATGCCAGGATTATAAACAAGCTGAAAAATGCGGGTTTGGGAAATAGTCTTCTCAAGACTCTAGCCTAGCATGTATTGAGATGATTTCGTATTAATTAGCTAACGGAGAGCTTTTATATTAAAGAGAAGCTGGAGAGTGTCTCGGGTTAGTCAGTGGTGCTCGAAAAGGGGTGGAAGGTCAGTCACTCACTGTGTTGGTTTCATATGTGGGTATACTTGTAACATTTGAAGCCCACGCATGAGAAGTCTACACGCCTAAAATTGCTATTGCTAATACTAAACGTGTGGCTTTGACAATCAACAGTAAAATCTCGCCGTGACCTATACAGGGCATTGACGGAATGTAAATAACACGTCTTTTTTAAAAATGACAACTAGTAGGTAATTTTCTACTAACCTAATTGACTGATTTTAGGATTTAGGTATACCACTATCTTATACAACTGGTTGATGCCTCACAACGTAACGTAACAATTCGGGATGCCGGATGGAATCAACCATCTTATACAATTATCGGGTGTATGTACTGAAGCCTGAACTCCCATCATTCCATCCATCCATTGATGATATAATGCGGGACCGACCACTGCTAGTTGACTTCCGCCCGAGAGTAGATGCATGCCTCCAATCACCCGATCCGACCTACCGACCGGTGTTGGTGAAGGCGCTCTTCACGTCGGCGCGAGGCCACTCAAACAATACGTCGCCGCTGTAGACAGTCGTCGTGACTGTCGAAATTCGAACTTCTATCTCCCCGTAGAACTTCTCGCAATCTCGGAGGACCCGATTGACCAAACCACGGCTCACAGTTGGGTCGTCAGCATCGCCGAAGTGCTTCTCAACTCGCTTCCGCAATGCCTCGATGCCTTTGCGTACTTCGCGGCCATCATAGCCACTGAGGATCTTGTTGAACGTGCCTTTCGCATTGCTGGGCTGCGCAGCGACAATTACAGGGCTTTTTCCTGTAGCAAGCTGCGTCTCAATATTCTCGAGATATTCGAGCAGTTTACCTAATGGTCGATGTATGACCGCGTTGATGTATAGATTCATATGCTCGGCCATCTCGCTTGCAGCTGCCTCCTTCCAATCCTCGAGAATTTCCAGACCGTGAGTGTCGAGCTCCTCGAGGAAATGGTTCATATTCTCTATAAGTAGGATATGGTAGTTTAGCGCTTCCTTATCCTCTGGGTCGGCACCGCTGCTCGTGAGCGTGGCAGGGTTCTCGCGAGCAATGACTTTGAGGGAATCGAACATGGTCTTGATGACACGGTCGTACTCTCTATCTACGGTTCTCCTGACAGAAGAGTTTATGTCGACCGTCAAAAGCATGTTTTCTACCGCGTTAGAGAAATGTGGGAAGACTCTCATGAAAGAGATGACACCCTTGCGCTTCTTGATCTTGACTTTCGTTTCCTCGATCGCACGTAATTGTCCCTCAACAAACTTGGTGAAACGGGACTCAAGGTTACCTTGGAGTTTCTGCAATACATTATTAAGGAAATCTTGGTTAGACTGTGTAATCTCCAAGTGCTTGCGCTCGAATGTCGCAAGAATACCGATTCCTTGTCTATTGACCTGTTAGCTGGGTATAGATTAGCCGGGAAAAGGGATAATGCACTTACAATGGATCCTGCGACAAAACCCAGTCGACTGTGTTTTGCAGGTCTTGTTCCAAAAACGAGAATATCGCCTCCATAGCTCGTGTGACCCTTCTGGCTAATTCTCGATCAGGCTCCATGAGTCTGTGTCTTTTCAAGTCGCCACCGCGTCGATCTCGTGGTTTTTTCGCTGTCACGAGATCTGGGAAGTCGGCCGTTTCTAAAGTGGTAGCATGGAAGAAGTCAACGATGAAGTTTTGCTCGATCTCAACAAGGGGTACTAGATCGTCCATCATGCCGGCAAATACTTCATACGGAAGGTTGCGGCCGTCCGATATCTTGTCAAGGCTCGTCTTACTACCCTCGCTAATAGTACCTCGTAGGCCTCTGGCTAAAGTCTGACTTCGCTTGACAGTGATCTTCCTAGCGGTTGCCATCGTGCCTTCTTGTTGTCTCTCTATTTCGGCGGTGAAGAGAAGCTCCGATTCTTCGCCTGTAGGTTTCCTGGCATTTCGTTTCCACGAATCCAATATATCTTTGAATCTGAGTTTGTAAAGAGGGAGGTTCTTCTCTTGGTACACTTGCAGACACTGATTCCATCCGTCGAGATCCACCTCTCTAGTATAGAGAATAAGAGGGCTGTAGCGCCAGAGCGAGTCTCGCCCAACATCGTGATGCGCGGGGTCGACCTTTTTTGACAGAGCTCCATCAACGGCAGCCTTGACCTCTTGGGATGCCTTGTCGAATTGTCGCGACATGAATGCACTGAATCGCTGCAAGAATGCCGTGCTCTCGGAGCTGTACATCTCACGCTTTTCCTGCACAATGCGCATTTTGCCGTAATCGGTATTGAGGGTAGATTGTTGACCACCTGAACCTCCATCCTCACTCTTCCGAAGCTCTGACCCGGCGGCGGACGAATCGATTTTCATCATCGCCTTATACAGGGTAACAAGCGCTGTTTCGACCTCTTCAAGGCCTGAGGTGGTCTCAAGTGGTGCTACCGTAAGAGCTTTCAGGTCATCAGAGGTGATAGCACATGTATCGAGCAGCGATTCTACCTCCTTCCTAAGGAGTTTCTGGTTTGCTGCCTGTACCTGAAGACCCTGCCCTTGAGCTTCTATGTACGCAATATCATCGGATAAAGTCTAAACGGTTGTTAGCGAAGCGAGCTCCAAAGTTTTGGGCTTTACTCACAGATAACTCTACGCTGTACAGAGTGAGGAGGTTGTCGAGTTCATCGCACTCTGTGAGGGCGACGTCGAGACCCTTTTTGATTGCCTCAACTCGATCATCTTCCTCTTGAAACCGCACAACCCAGCCTCCAGCTTGAGCTTTATTAAGCTCACGGTCAATATCAAGTTTCATCTCCTCAAAATTACGACCTCGCATCTGGTCGCCAGGTACCCATCCGAAATGATCCAGCCACCTTGCGAATTCCGAGGTTGTATCAGCTAATACACTTATGTCGATACCTAGAGTAGATAGATACTTCGTATCATTGCCGACCACGGTCAAGCGTTGAGAGGTATCTTCCTGTCGAGCTACCTCTAGACTCCTTCTCTGGCTTTCCTTGATGGAAGCTTGCAAACTAGTGGGGCGGCTAGAATTAGGCACTGTAACCTTTACTTCGGGAACAGGTGCCTTATCTACAGGTTTCCACTCGGGTTCGGTAAGTTTTGGTAGCTCGGGCTTAGGTGATGGGCGTCGAGGCGCTGGAACAACACTTGTTATTCCATCTGGACCCTCGGTGGTCTTGTTCTGCGCCTCTAGCAACCGTTCTCCCGCCCCGCCGGCACGAGGTTTAAAAGCCTTTGCGGCTGATGCGGCTTTCCACAGCGCTCCAGCTAAATCGAGGTGAGACTTCTTTGCCTTGATCATAGGCCCTAAACCGGGGCGTGTCTCCTCGTCGTCTAGAGTTTCCGCTGTCGTCGGTTCAGGCGCCGGATTTTCAGTGGCTGACACAGCTGCAGCGCCGTTGGTACTGGCTATCGGGGTAGGGGGTGTGTCGGGGACTAGTTTTGGTCCTAGTAGCGGCGCTTGTCTCTCGGCGGGGGAACTAGTCTCAAAACGTTTCCCGATCGAATTCTTTCGAGGTGAAATGCGCTCTGTGCTTCTTGGTGGTGGTTCCTTTCTAACTCCCTGGCTCATTAATGGTGCTGGTACGAGACCATTATCTGTAGTTTCCTTCGGTCTAGCTGGATCCATCGGTGGTCTTTTTCTGTCGGGCAAATCCACTTGGGAGGGCGATTCAGAACGATCGCCGAACCTACCATACACGCCGGGTCCTGGTACCCCCCCCCTAGAGCGCGGAGGAAGGCTTGCAGAATCATCGCTTCTTGTCGTGGAAATCGAAGCTGCAATGGAGTCCTGGCTCCTGTTATTTGCAGCCAGTCTACGCAAAGCAGCAGCCTGGATTCCTGTACGAGTAGTATCAGAACCGAGTGCTGACGCCGGAGATGAAGTTCCATTAGGAGGCGCAAGACTGCGTGCGGGTGAACTAGGGGATTGGTTGGGACGGTAAGGTTGAATTCCGCTTACGGCGGCTACAGGGCTAGGTCTGTTCTGTATAGGTACGGCGTCGGGTTGAGATAGTAGGGGTTCGGGTCTAGGTAGTTTAGCATCTGCTCGCGGCGGCGTCGCGGCAGCAGGTCTTGGTGGAGGAGGCGTAGGTCCCGTTCGTAAGGAGGGAGTAGAGTCAGAAGGAGAACCTCGACTGGATGGTAACCTTCGTGATCCAAGTACTTGTTCAAGTTCGCGAGGGTCAAAGCCTTTCAAGTCGGGTACGTTTCCGCCAGTGTATTTTCCATAAATCTTGATCAAACTAGCAATAAAGAATTTCTTCTCCTTGTCGGCTTGAGCTTGCCAGTAATATGGCTTCCCAATAGTCACGGTAAATCCGGTCTCGCCGGCCCATTCTCGTTTCTGCGAGTCAACATTGGGAGCCGTAAAGGATTCGATACCGGTGAGGTCGTTCAGGTCCCAGGTCTTTCCGATGGAGAATGAACCGTTTGCATTTTCCTTGGACTTGTGCATGCGCACCCGACCAGACTTCCGTACTGCTACAATGATAACTCGAGGTTTTTCGGACTGGGCTCGCGCTTCAGGTGGCGGCGGGGAGGTTGGGGAGGAAGAGAACTCGGTGATTCGAATATGGGTGATGTAGGTTTCAAGTACTACGAGGAAGCACAATGTGCGTCAGTTGCTGGTGTACATTTAGGTAACTACCTAAGTAGGTATATGTCGTCGGTCAACACGAGCGACGCAACGGAGTGATCTTACTGGACCCGTCGACATCCTTCTTGTTAAAGCAACTTTCCACGATACGCTTCTTCTCCTCCTCGAACCGCTCGGCTCTGTTAACTTCGCGGCCAGAGCCAGGCCCACCATTCTGGCGCGGTTGGTCCATTGCTAACAGAGTCTATCCTAGGACAAATTCATGGGACAAATTCATGAATGGAGGTGGTCGAGAACGATTTGCGGAGGTTCAGGGCTCATCTTCGTCTCCGTTCAGTATCTGAATGAGCGACGAGGCTAGAAAAATAGGACCAAGCTTATTAACTGCCTAGTCAATTGGGATGTATTAGGGGATCGAAAACCAGTGTGAAGAGCGCAAAGGTGGTGACGGCCGGATGAACGAGTATGCTAAATAAGGGAAGGTTGATGATGTACAATTTTGGTGTCTCAGGGAGTTTGAGGCCAATGCGTCGGGGCTGTTACTTCTTGGCATTTAAGGTTACTACCGGTACCAGCCTATTAAGATAAGCTTTGAAATCTTGAAACCTTGTAGCACGCCACATTCACAAGCCACATCAATGATTCAATCCCTTTGCATACCGGTACGTACCTATGTATACAGGAGATCTCAGTCTATTGACATTATGACAGCAATTATGACAGTTTGTTATTCGGCCGGTTTATCCCAGCCCACCTGGGCAGCTGAAGGTTCCTAGGATCTATCTCTTCTCTCCCCACTATTTATCCCATCCTCAATAATTCTGAAAAATGTTAAAATGTTAAAATGTCCAAAGAACAGAATTCAGAATACTAATATAAGAACTTCAAACCTACCTACCTAGGTGCTAAAATAATAATATATGCCTAGCTACATACGAGATTGCTCTCAACAGGGATCCTCACATCTTAAATATACCGTTCCATGATCTCCTTCACCTTTCCAAGTGGAAGCGCCTCGATCTTGTGCCCTTGGTTTCCTACCATTGTTTCCGCCATGCACAGCGCATTATATATCGACTCTTCGGTCGCATCTGCAGCCGCCTCGAATAATCCATTGATAGAGGAATCATCAATAACGTCAATTGCGATGGGTGTTGGTTTGAACGGGTCAACCGCCCTCCGTTCCATCGATATCGATTGAACCGGAATCTCGTTGCCAGTTGAGAAGGCGAGGAACACATCACCCGATGGGTTGTGGCCATAACCACCAACTTTGGACAATCCTACCGTCGCTCTCTTGGCGAGCCTCTGGAGCTGGGTAGGATGTAGAGGTGCATCTGTCGCGATGATAACAATGATGCTTCCATCCTTCCTATTCTTCTCCTTTTCAAGTGCTTCCCGTGTCATTTTTATTGCAGGATTACTCAATGCAGCTTCGTCAGCCTCCTGGGCTAGGATCCTCCCCACCGGCACACCTGAAATTCGGAAGTGCTGTGGCCTGCCATAATTGGCCTGTACGAGAACACCGACTGTGTAAGTCTTAGGCTCGCCTCTGCTATCAAGCCCCTCAACAATTCTACTACTACTACCAGTGCCGCCCTTGAAATAATGGCAGATCACTATGATAGTTAGTTCAGAATACCTGGCGTTCTGGAAAGGATGTACGGAGATTTCTTACTTCCAGTTCCACCACCGACATTGCCTTCCCTCACGCGGTCACTCGACACACTTTCAAGACCCTTGACGATGTGCTCGGGCTTGACCACAAATTGAGTCAAGTCGTTTAAGTACCCGTCAAAGGTTTCCGCGACGACAGGTAACAAAAACCAATCGACTTTTCCCTTCGCCACGGCTTGAGATTTGATGGTGTATTCATAGACCCCTTGGTACGCGGCACCCACAGAAAATGAGTTGGTGATGACAATGGGGGAGTGTAGCAGGCCGGTCTCGTTAATCCAATGACTGCCAGTCATTTCACCCGAGCCATTGAAACTAAATATGCCCGAGTAGCAGGCTTTATAAAACCAGTCTTCTCGAGGCAAGATGCACGTGACACCAGTATTCACGCTGCCATCGTCGGAATAGATCTCCTGGGTATGAACCAGAACGCCAGGAACATCAGTCAGGGAATTTAGGGGGCCTGGTCTCCAATACCCTAGGTGCACATTGGGCAAAAGATCCCTAAGTCGCTGTCGAGGTTCATTCCCCGTAGTTGTGCTTGAGGCCGATGTCATAGCAGGTATTGCTGGTGGGTTTCAATTTGTGAAAGGTCTTATTCTGGCTTCTAGTTTGCCTACATTGTTAATGCTGACTCCTGCTGAGATGCTGCATTTATATTGAAGAATACAGTCTTGATGCTGACAATTCATTCCTGGTCGTTTTCTTCTCTGACTCATACCGGTCGACTGACGAATCAAGATCATTATAAGGATGAGCTTCGCTCAATTTGGGTGGTGAGTGGCATTATAGATTCTGAGCGCATGCAGGATACTGATAATTGAGCTACTAGCAAGATACTAATAGCGCTGACAGGAATCGAACCTGAATTCACTAATAGGTGGGCTCTCGCCTGGTCTGATAACCTATTATCATGGATTGCAATGGTAATCCAGCACTAGGTACCTCCTATAGTAACTTAAGATCGGCCTGAGATCTCATTATGGGTGTCTTAGACCCTTACTAAACTTAATTGAACTAACATTTTAAGTCGAAAATGGGAAATGCGTACCTACCTCCTAGATGTAGGTGCCTAGCGTATACGTGAACATCGACGCCAGCTTTGCTTTCCCCATTATGCGGAGATGATTTATTACCGGCTCAACAACCGGCAGAAGGTCGACTTCCCCCACATACCTCACAAGACTCTTTCTAATTACCCCACATTGTCTCTTCTTTCCTTTGTTTTACCTAGGTAGTATGTTGGGGATAGCTTAGGGTTACCGATGCCAGGTATCTGATCCATCGGTGTCATATAGTCGGTAATCTCATCCGAGGAACATCGAACATATCTACAGTTCAACCCTCCATATATACCCTCATACTTACCCTACCCGGCCAATCAATTAAACTATTAGGTACCTAATATGAGTGGTGTATAACTCGAACTTGGAACACTAATCCTCAGTAGACACGTAATTCTCAAAAGATGGTTGCCGCAGTCCGAGTGGTGCCGAGTGTGAGTTTCTAAAACTCCATTGTTGAGTTGGACTCCTAGGTACTGACATCAATATAAATACCAGGCTGCCTCAAGAGCAGTCAGTCTGTTACGAACCGTCCAGTATGCTCACCCGCCAAACTGCCCATGCCATTCAAATCCGGGACACCATCATCATGCAAGACCGCATATTGACGCGTATGCCCAGCATACCCAGCGGCGGATTGGGAGGCGCGGCTTTGCCTCCCCCATAGACTTATCTCAGCAGAAGGAGTATGCTTTCGAGATGGCCGCGTCCTCCATCCGATTTGGTCCCGGAGTCACTCAAGAAGTTGGCATGGACTTCAAGAACATGGGCGCCAAGCGTGTCTGTGTCGTGACCGATTCGACCGTTCGAAAACTCACTGCTCTAAAGCAGGTTGAGGAAGCCCTATCGAGGGAAGATATCGAGTACACTATATTCGACAAGGTTCGAGTCGAACCTAAGGATAGCTCGTAAGTGATTATCGAAACGTAGGAAATAGATAGGATCTTGGCTTAGTAGAACTTAGCATTAAGGAGGCTATCGCCTTTGCCAAGCCATATCGGCCGGATGCGTTCCTCGCAGTAGGCGGGGGCTCAGTCATGGACACAGCCAAGTTGATGAACCTCTACACCGAGTACCCCGACGCCGATTTTATGGATTTCGTCAACGCGCCGCTGGGCAATGGACGGCCGATTGACAAGCAGCTAAAGCCCCTTATCGCCATTCCTACCACGGCCGGTACTGGCAGCGAGACTACCGGGACAGCGATTTTCGACCTCGTGGAGAAGAGAGCTAAGACCGGGATCGCACACCGCAACTTGAAGCCAACTCTCGGTATCTGCGATCCGCTCAACACGAGGACGATGCCCGCGGCAGTGAAGGCGAGTTCTGGACTGGATGTTCTTTGCCACTCGCTCGAGTCGTGGACAGCCATCCCGTTCAACGAGAGAGTACCTCGGCCGTCGAATCCCATATTGCGGCCCGCTTATCAAGGAGCCAATCCCATCAGTGACATATTCTCTCTCAACGCGCTCCGCTCTACCGTCAAGTATCTCCCCAGAGCCGTCAAGGACCCCGAAGACTACGAGGCCCAGAGCGAGATGCTCCTCGCTGCCACGCTCGCCGGAGTCGGATTCGGAAATGCCGGGGTTCACCTCTGTCACGGTATGAGATATGCTCTTGAGTAGAAGTTTGAGTGCATGACTCCAAACTAACGAAATACCTTAGGAATGTCGTATCCCATCTCCGGCCAAAACCCCGGCTACAAGCACGCGGGCTACGAGGTCACGACGCCCATCATCCCGCACGGCGTCTCCGTCGCCGTATCCGCGCCCGCGGTCTTCCGCTTCACCGGGCCGTCGAACCCCGACCGCCACCTCGCGGCCGCCGAGGCGTTCGGCGTGGACATCACGAACATCAAGCGCGAGGACGCGGGCCTGGTCCTGGCCGACGCCATCACGGCGTTCCTCGCCGAGCTGGGCGACCAGCCGAAGGGCCTGAAGGAGCTGGGCTTCGACTCCAGCCACATCGACGCTCTGGTCGAGGGAACTATACCCCAGGCGAGAGTCTTGATGCTGGCGCCCGGCCTGGCGAAGGAGCTCGAGCACGAGAGGGATCAGCTGAGGAGGCTGTTTGAAGAGGCTTTGGTGCATTGATGGTGGAGACTGCTTGTATGGGTGTAGTATGGGTGCATTTAAAGTAGGTATTGCGTAATTTTACGTATGTTATTAGAGTTGCGATGCCTGATCTAAAGGAGCTTCGGCTTATATCATTATATGTCCTTGTAGTCATCTAAATAAACCTAGAGAGTCATCTGCTGGTTATAACACTAAATAGTTTTAGCTCGTCTTAGGGATAAGTTCGTTCCTTTACTTGTTTACATCAACATATTATCGTGTATAGAATTGTAGTCATGAGACATACCCACGATAGTCTGAAGTACCGCGCCGTATCCTTCACCAGCAGGAGGATGGACGGGTAAGGCTCCCGGCGACTGCCGAGTGTAACAGTCGATCTTGATCTCTTGATGTTGCCATTTTGGAGTACCTTCGGTACGAAGAGTACACCTCCGTGGTGGACGGCATATAATTAGACCGCGTCTGTGCTGTGAGGTGCCCTAACAAATATTCTAATAATTGCGCACACCTTCAAGTTTGACAGTAAATTAATACTTTCTTCCAAGATTTTATACATGCGTACATCAGATCGCCACATGAACGTTGCCTTGCTACAGTTGAGGATGTTACTGCACTGTGGCGTGCTCTGTTCATCTCGACGCGTCGCGGGCATGTGCCGCCTTAACAGGATGAGCTCGTAATACCAAAAGACGCATCTGCCCATCTATTGACGCTACTATAAATTGCTTCATGCACCAAGGGGTTTTTCTACAGCTCGTTTAGAGCATTAGCGGCCATAATAATAGATCTTGCAGAACTCTCCGTGCGACTTGCAGCATGCATCGGGCTCCATTCCGAGAATAAAGTGTCAGAAATTTTTGACAGCTTCGGACCGAACGCTTCGGGCCTTCAAGGGAACATAATGGAACAGACGGACTCAATAATCGGGACGAAGGTCATCTCAAGCGTGAAGACAATATGAGAACCTTGGAAACTTATTGCTCTCACGTCTTATTCCAGCTCGCTACCTCGCATTTGCTAGCTACTCGTCGACTTTAGCGAATGGCCCACACGAAATCGAACGAGCACGATCCGATATTCCGAGAATATATTTACTAGTAGGTTAGGCTAGGTACTCGAGGGTGTGAAGATGTTCGAGAGCCTCATCGTGACCATACGGGTCAAATCCAATCCAAATGTCGCCATGATAGTGTGAAGTGGCCCAGGAACGGCCTGTTGGGTATGTCAAGCATGTCGAGTTGAACCGCATGTCCTGACTTCGCGCATAATCTCGTCGAAAGTGCCGGGGTGCGAGCTGAATCTCTAAATACACTAATTTCTACCAATTGCGACGTTATCCTAGCCTATGATTTATCCACCACTACCGATTGAGATCTTGGCTCGAGGCGTCTCAGTCCCTGATGCTACAAAGCACGTGCCGAGACTATTATCCATGCCGGCTCTTCATAAGTCCTTCCAGTAGCACATGATCGTCGCTATACGAGTGATACAGATCTCTATCTGATCGTGTATATGGCCGAGGAGGTTGTTGCCAAGGCCAAGGATGCGAGCTAGTTCTTACAGTGCCTATACATCTAGACCTTCATCTCGCCCGCGTGCTACCCCGGCCTTATTGTTGCAGTAGGATCGCTGACGGGAGATGGCGGCCTATTTTAGCAACACAGTGTGCCGATTTCGGTTTGCGGAGGTATTTCACCCGCCATCCTTTTCGGGACTTGTTGGTTGGGGAAGTTGGGGTTGGGGGTCAGGAGATTGAGGTCCTCATGAAGAGTAATAAAACTATCATCGTGTCCTGCATCATTCGACTGGGGCGCGCGTCAGATTCTTCTTGCCCACCCCCGATAGTTGAAAGATCACCGTCATAGGGAAGCTCGAAACCATGGAAGAAAAAGAAATCAACGTGGGTGGCATTTTGGTGTCTCAGGAGCATATCGCTGTTAGTGAGGGCACCGGCGCGACGGCAAGCTCTTCTGGCGCTAAGGCCAAGGAGGTCCATAATGTAGGTTCCGATCGAATTGAGCACGATGCCTTTTCAGTCTACGCATAAGCTAGTTGCAATATCTAACTAGATGCAAGGCCGAGCTCTACGCAGCTATCCATGAAACCAAGATCGACTACAAGAGCAGGAATTCGATACATCTTTATTGTAAACACTCAGACGAACCGGTCTATATCTTACTCCCAGCGTTACTGATTGTTAATAGTCTCGGTTCTCGTTGCGTTCTGCTGCGCCTGTGCTAATGGATATGATGGTGAGATCCCACAGTAATTCCTCTGGTACCCAGGCTTGCATATGCTAATGAGCTTCATAAATCAGGATCACTTCTTACTGGTATCGTCGCCATGGATCACTTCCAAAACACCTTTCACAGCGGCAAAACCGGCACCATCGTTGCTATTATGTTTTCTCTTTACACCGTGTTAGTTTGTCATCAACGACTTCGCCTCTCCGCCCCTTAGACTAATAGGGGATTTTGCTATAGTGGTGCGATGGTCGGTAGTCCCTTTGGTGCTGTCCTGTCCGACAAATTTGGCCGCAGGGTTGGCATGTTCAGCGGTGCTGTTATAATCATTGCCGGGATGGTTATTGCATCAACCGCCTACGCAATCCCGCAGTTCGTTGTTGGTCGCTTCGTGCTCGGGTTCGGCATTGCTATTGTGACTGTTGCTGCCCCGGCCTATGCTGTCGAGATCGCGCCTCCGCATTGGCGAGGTCGGGTTACTGGTACGTAGGCACCTATTTGGTTGATGATTAATATGACACGGTATGTTGACAGTCTGGATGCAGGCTTTTACAACTGCGGCTGGTTTGGAGGTTCCATTCCTGCGGCTGCCGTGGTCTACGGCTGCAATAAAATCGATAGCGACTACTCCTGGCGAATCCCGTTGATCGTGCAGGCATTCGCCTGTGTCGTTGTCATATCGAGTGTCTGGTTTATTCCTGAATCGCCTCGATTTCTCATAGCCAACGGCCGCACGGAAGAGGCTGTTGCTTTCATAGCTAAGTACCACGGGAATGGAGATGCCAACTCTAGACTCGTGCAGCTTGAGATCGAAGAAATGAAGGAGGGTATTCGGCAAGACGGTATTGACAAACGGCCCTTGGATTGTAGGTTCTATCTAACCCCCTCACGGCTTGATAAACTTGCATGGGCGTGACTAATTTTTATTGATAGACCGCCCCTTTCTCTTTAGCCATAGCGGCCGCTGGCGAATAGCTCAGGTTTTGATGATTTCCGTCTTTGGTCAATTCTCCGGTAACGGGCTGGGCTACTTCAACACAACGATCTTCGAAATCATCGGCGTCACATCTGTTGAACAACAATTAGCATACAATCTGCTTAATTCTGTGCTTTCTGCCATTGGCGCCTTGACCGCCGTCGCTCTTACAGACACCATGCCTCGACGAAAAGTATTGGTGATTGGAACACTCGGTTGGAAGCCCCTATTTTCATTAAAGATAAATACTACGCATGCTAACAATATACGTTCTCCTAAAGCTTCCGCCGCAGCCTTAGCTACCAACTCGGGTCTTTCCGCCGCCCTCGATGCTCAAGGAGATAACATCCAAGAGTCTTATGCTCAAGGCGCCTTGGCATCATACTTCCTATTCAATATCATCTTCTCTTTCACTTACACCCCCCTGCAAGGTGTCATTCCTACTGAGGCCCTAGAGACCACCACGCGAGCCAAGGGTCTTGCCTTCTCGAGTGTCATCGTTAACGCCATGGGTTTCATCAATCAATTTGCCGGACCTATCGCCCTCGGGAACATCGGGTACAAGTACATATATGTAGGTTATCGACAGGGCTCTATGACACTAGGATAGGTCTAACTAAACATGTTATAGGTGTTTGTCGGATGGGACGTGGTTGAGGCGCTACTCTGGTACTTGTTTGGGTTGGTCTTCCCCCTTATTAACATGGCTCACACGATCTTGCTAATTTGTATCGTGCAGTGTTGAATCTCAAGGCCGTACTCTCGAGCAACTTGAATGGGTTTATAACCAACCCAATCCTGTCAAGGCATCACTCAAGGTCGATAAGGTTATTGTACAAGCAGATGGAAAAGTGACGGAAAAGGTTGTGACGAGTAATGTTTGAGCGCGGCCCGCTTTGCCGCCGAGACAGTAAGGGGCGCATTATAATTTTGAGCTTATATAGGGTACCGGTAGGCAATCAAGACTTAATCTTTCTTCAACTTCGATAAATTGTTACATTTCGCAGGGATAAAAGTTACCTGCTACCTCTAGAATGTAGTTTTTAATATGGTCTGAAGTTATTTAAGATGCACCGAAGCTAACTCCGGTGTTAAAAGCCGGTTCTCCTCCGATCCTCCGGTCAGTCTATCACGACATCAACAGGGGCTTCCGCCTAATTATCCATGGCTACCATATAGTGTAGCAGCGAGTAACAGTAACCAGGCAATAGAGAGAGAGACTATAAGGGGTATATGAAGAATTTGTTCTCGATATCCGTCAGATCCAGCATAGCAATGTCCACGGTTTTCGTAACGACCTGCCCATCCTCATCACATTGCTCAACACGGCCGGATTCCCTTTCCTCCTCGCTAAGCTCTGCGATCCACGTTTCCCGCTCCGCATTCCTGCGCGCCAGGATGAAGCGGATGACGAATAAGATGGCCGGCGTGCCGACCCAGCTGACGACAATCATGGAAATCCAAGCGCCGTAGTACCGAGGCGCGGCGGCGGGGACCCATATCTGCGGCGAGACGAGGTTGCCGACACTGTAGCCAACCATAAACATGACGTTCCGTGTTAGCTTTTTGGTGTAGCCCGCGGCCGACGATGTTGTCCAGCCGAGCGCGATGATGTACGTGACGCCGTACGTATGTCCCGCGAGCAGCAGACATGTCAACAGTGCTAGTTTTCGATCCCACGGGATCGTCACCATGCCAATTCCGCCCGCCACGGCGGGAATGCACCAGACCAGGCCGTGGACCGCGAAGTTCCTCGGATGCCATCTAAGCACTATAGCGGCGACGACGCAAACAACCACCCCGAACCCTCCGCCTGCTACTGCAACCAATGTAGAGCCGAGGCTAGAAACGCCGAGGGAGGTTGTGAGTAGATTCTGCTGGCCGTATGTAAGATTGTTCGAGTACATCAATGTGAATGCTTGGAGTGCGAATAGCCATGAGACAGGATCCTTCAAAGTCTCGATAAATTGGGCCTTCTTGAACTGCTTCTGTTCAATGGAGCTCTGGCTAGATCCATGAACCCGCTGTATTACTTGGACTTTCTCTTCTAATGTGAGGAATCGGGCCTCTGCAGGATTGTTGGGATAACAGAACCAGGTCCAGATGGAAAGAAGCAGGGTCAAGCCACCCGTTACTATCATAAACAACTTCCAAGGCAGCACAGCGCTCTTGCTCCATAGCAGGCCGTAGGATATAAACCCGGCTACGATGGGGGCGCCCTGGCAAGTGATCCAAAAGACCGGCTGCAGAAAAGCTTGTTCCTCGCGGTTGAAGAACATGCCGATGGTGATCTCCATGGCAGGGACGATAACTGCTTCAACGGCGCCGAGGGCAAGACGTAGGACAACAAGCCCAGCATACTTGGTGGCCACGCAGTGAAGGAGAATGACGACGGCCCAAAGAAATATGACCGAGGCTACAAATCTACCAAACGGAAGCTTCTGCAGAAGATAGTGCCCGGGCCATTGAGCGGCAAGATACCCTGCGAGAATTAGGTCACGACATCGGCAAAGCGACCCGAGAGAATGAATACGCACCGACGTAGAAGAAGGTGTTCAGGTTGTTGTATTCATCTTTCGTGATTCCAGTCTCCTCGAAAAGTCCTAGAATAGCAGCGTATCCCAGCGTAGACTTGTCGATCTAGCGCCAACAATATGGTGAGCCTATCGTCGCCTAACACAGGGACAAGAGACTTACAAATAATATGATATTAATAGCAGATATTAGAATCATGATATGGCGGTACAGTTTCCCCTGCAACAACTTTTCCTTTTCGGGAGTCAGGGGCCCAAATTCTTCTCCATGATCTTCAATCAAGCGCAGGGTAACATCTGCGTTTTTCTCGGTCACCGTCTGAGGGGCGCGTCGGCGCTGGGTTGTAAGTTGAACCTCCTTTATAACACCCATAGCGAACGGATGCCATTAGTGTACACATGCTTCCCGGCGAGTCTTGAGACATAGACCAATACTTAAATATGAGAATATTGTAGACTGACAGGCTTAAGCGTGCTTAAATACTGGTATGGTGACATTAGCGTTGCATATTGTGTGATCCAATTGTGCCATATACCATGTTAACCTTGGCTCGTAGATAGTGCAAAAAAAGAACCCGCCTTAGAGGTTTAGAAGTGAGCACGTAATCAGGTCTAATAGTCTATCAAGAAGGCGTCTTAATTAACCTAGTAGGTATAATTGATATATATATAATTCTTTGAACTATCCTCGGGAGTCCACGGGACAGTACTCGATCTTCCGCATACTGCCCCTTGCTATTCTAGCAGCCAAGAATGGTTCTCCACGCTAGCCGGAATCGCATTAAAGTGTACCATAGCAGTAACTATGTCTTCTTCTTATTCTGTAGCTGTGGCAAGGCCGGCGTTGATTACCCGTAATAGACCATTGCGATCATCTCATTAATCACCATTTGAATAAAGAATTTTATTTTAAATCTCTATGATCTGCTGGATTGCCCTTACGTAATTAGTGAATCTGTAACGTTATACGTAACGTAAACCTTTAAAGTTTACGTTAAAAGAATATAATATAAATAGCTTAATTTACGTATAGGAAATATTTTTTTTAAAAAAAAGAAAAGGATAATACGATTAATTTATTTATTTTATTTTTTATATATAAAAAGAAATAAAAATAAAAATTAAAGTTATTACGATCGTTTTAAAAATACGAAAAGTTATTTTATTAAAATAAACGTTTAAATAAAAATTATTATTAAATTATAAACGATAATTTCGTTTTTTTATTAAACTTATATAACTTTAATTAAATAAGTTATTTTTTACCGTATAAATTTTATTTTTAATTTAAATTTATATTATAAATATTTAAAACGTTTTTAATAACGGCGTTTTTAATTAATTTTATTAAAAATATTAAACGAGGTATTAAAAAAATTAAATTAAATAACGTATCGTTTTTAAATTTTAAATTTTCGTCGTTATTAATAACGAATATAAAATTAATAAAAAGTTTTTTATAATTAATTAATATTTTTATTTATTTATAAAACGTTTACCGTTAATAAACGACTTTTATTTAATAAATAAATCGAAATTATATTTTAATAATTTATTATTAAAATTTAATATAGGTTTATTACCTTTAATAAAATAATTAAAAAAATTACCGGTTATAATATTTTCGACGTATAATATTTATTTAATTAAAAGTAAAACGATAACGAATTATAATTAAACGTCGTTTATTTAAGTTAAGTTAATTTTTTTACCGAAATTACCGTATTTATTTTCGTTAAATAATATTTACGATATATATTATTATATTATTTTAACGACGTTTATCGTTATAATTTATAATAAATATAATATTAATTAACCGTATAAATTAAAAATTATAATTAAATTAATATAAAACTTTTAAAATAACGCCGTTAAATTATTTTATTTATTTAATAATAATTATCGTATAAAATTAACGACGTAAATTTAAAACGATTTTAACCGAAAAAACGATTATAAAAATATAATTTATTTTTTTTATAATAAAAAAAGATTAAAACATTAAATTAACGTTAAATACGTTTAAATTATTACGATATTTAATATAATTAAAATGTCGAAACGAGATTTAAACGTTAATGTTACGAGCGATATTATAATTAACGTAAATATAATTCTCGTTTTATTTAAAATAAAAAGGTTTTTTTTTAATAATACGTTAAATATTTTTAATAATAATATTAACGAAAATATTATAATTAATTATTTAAAACGCGGCATAATATATATTATAATTACCGAAAACGTTAATAATTTTTTTAAATTTATAATATTATTAATTTTTATTAATATAAAATTATTAATAATAACTTTTTTAATAATCGATAATATTAAATTATTAATTTATTTTTTAACCGTTTAATATATAAAGTTTATTTCCGATATAAAAAAATATTTTTATAATTTAATAATAATTTAATATATTATATTAATTATATCGAAATATAAATAATTAATAAGTAAAGTTTTAAAAATTATCGTAAACGATATTAATATAAAAATAATAATAATAACCTTTTTAATAATTTTTCGTATTAAATTAATAATACTTATAAAATTAAACATAAAATAAATAATAATAATCGAGTAATTAAAATTTATTAAATTAATAATACTCGTAAAAATAAACGTAAAACGAATAATAATAATAAAGTAATTAAAATCCTTTAAATTAATAATATTAATAAAGATAAATATAAAACGAAAAATAATAATTAAACGATTAAAATTTATAACCGAAATAAATATAAAGCGAAAACTTAAAACGATAACCGAATATAAACGCGAGGTAATTTTTTTAATAATAAATTAAAACTTAAGCTTTTTTTTTATAATAATACGAAAATATTAATTACGAAATATATAAATTTAATCGATTTTTTTACTTACCGAAAAAATTAAAATATAATTTTTAATATTATAAAATAAAATATTTTATTAAAAAATATAAACGACGTTAATTTTTTTAACTTATTATTTATTATTTTTAAAAACGAAATAATATTAAATTTAAAGTTATAAAAGTAAATTTTTATTTATCGATTTTAAAAAAATAAAAGCGAGACGTTATATTAAACGAATAATTGAAGATATTTTTTTAATATCGAAAATAAAATAAATTTATACGATTACGTCGATTATAAAATTTAATTATATAACGAAATTAAAAACCACGATAAAAACATATAAATTAAACGAATAAAACTTAATTTCGATTTTTAATTAATTCGATTTATTATTTTTAAAATTAATAAAAATATTATAAAAGATTTTAAATTATAATTAATATTAATCGAAAATTTTACGAAAACGAAATATAAACGAATAAACGAAAAAATAAAAAAATAAAGACGAATTACGTAATTAAAAAAAAATTAAAAGTTATAAAAAACGTATTATTTTAATATAAAAGTCTTAACGTATTTACCGATATTATTAAATAATTAAAAGATAATATAAAAAGCCGAAATTTACTTTTAATATTAAAAGATATATTTAAATTATAAAAGGCTTTAAAAAACATAAAATAATAAAAAACATTATAATAAAATAAACCGTTATAACGATAAAAAAAAAGAAATAAATTTTTATTTTATCGAAAAAGTAATGGTTATTTTAAATTTTAATATCGAAATTAAGATAATTATTTTACGGGAAAATTTCGATTAAATAATTTAAAATCTCGATAATAACTTAAAACCGGAAAACGATTAATCGATAACTTAATAAAACTTTCAAAGTTACCGAAATATTTTAATTTTACGTTTAAAAAAGGTTTTATATATAATTTATTTAAAGAAATATTTATTATTCGTTCGTTTAAAAAATAAACGAAAAGTAAAAAAAAATTAAAAAAAATAACGAAATTAAAAAATAATATATATAATAAACGTTATAATTATTTTAAATTATATAAAAAAAATTTAGTAAAATTTTAAACGGTTTTAAATTCCCGGGATAAAAATTAAAGAAAAAAAAAGTTATTTTTTTTAATAAATAATAACTTATATAATTTCCGGTTTTATTAATAACTTTAAGTAATAATATTTATAAAAATAACGTTTTTAAACGCTTATATAAATATTTATTTATTAATTATAATAATATTTAAAAACATTTTAATAAAATAATATTTTTTCGTAATAATTACAGATTTTTTAAGTTTTTTTAACGTAATAAAACTTAACGTTAATTTAAACGTTATTAAAACGTTTATAATTAACGTGTAATTTAAAACGAATAATAACGAAATATAAAAGTAAAACGTTAAAATTTACGTAATTAACGTATTATCGTGTTTTTTATTATTAAAAACGGAATTTTTAAAATTAAATTAACTTTATATTTATTAAAGAAAATACGAAAAAATAAATAAATTAATAATTATAAATATAAAACGTTTTATTATAATAATAAATATAACGAAAACGTATTATTTTATATAAAATAAAGTGATAATTTAAACGGCTAAAACGGTAATAATTTAATTAAAATTTAACGTTAATTTTAAAGTTATAATATTTAACGTATTAATTAAAAAAACCGGATATTATATTACTTTAAAAACCTTTATTATAAAGGACGAAAATATATTAAATGATATAATTAAAAGTTTAATTATAAAATAAAAATATATTTTATTTCTTTTAAGTTTAAAATTAAACTTTATACGAATTAAAAAAATATTAATATTTTAAAATATTAAATAAAATTTAAGTTTAAACGTTAATATATATTTTTACGTTAATAATTAAAAATAACTTAAAAATAATATAAATAATATTTTTTAGTAAACTTTTAAAAAACGAAAAATTATTAAATAAATTAAAAAACGAAAAATATTCGGATAAATATTTTTATTATTTACCGGTACTTAAACTTTTTAATATATTATTAATTAATATTTTTAATTATTAAAATAACGACGTTTATATTAAAATAAAAATATTTATATAAATTTATACGTATTTTTTTAAAATTAAGCTCGAAAAGTTTAACGACGACGTTAAAATATTAATCTTTTTTTAAAACGAAATTAACTTATTCGACTTAAAATAAAAACTATATTATATGTTTAAAAAATATATATAATAAACTTTATTTTAAATTTATTAAAAGTTATAAGTGTAATAAAAAATATGTTTTTTAATATAAAATTACCGGTAATTAACTTAGTTTTTATCGTTTAAAAATAATAAACCTTAAGTTATTATAAATTTAAAAAAAGTAAATATAAAACTTATGTTAAACGTATATTCGTTATTTTATTAAAACGATATTTTAATTTTTATATATAATTATATTATTTTTATCGTTATAAACGTAATAAATCTTTTTTAATAAAATATAAAATAAAACGATTAATAAAAAATAACCTTTATTATTTTATATAAAAAACATAAATAACTTACGATTAATATTATAAAATTAATAATTTCGTTAAATTTTTTTAAAATAAAATAAAAAACTTTTTAATAAATATTTATAATAATTTATTTTTATATATATTAATAATATTATAATTTTTAATGAAATTATAAAAAATATATTAAATATTTAAATATTATTATAACTTTATTTAAAAACTTAATCGTTTCGATATTATTTCGTATAATTTAATATTAAAATCTTCGGGTATTAAATGTTTTAATTTAATTTAATTATTACGAAAAAAAACGAACGTAATTTAAAAACTTTAAATCACGATTTTTAAAAACTTAAAATATAAGTTAAGTTTAATAAATTATTATAAAAATTTTATTTTAAGGTATTTTATCGTAATATAACCTTTATTTAAAATTAAAGCATTAAAATATAAAAATAAACCCTTAAAAAATCCTTAATAATTTAATTAATTAAAACGAAATAAAAAGATATTAAAACGAGGTTTTTTATCGTTATAATTTATTAAAAAAAGTTAAAGAAAGTTAAAATAAATTAAAAGATAAGCTTTATAAAATAATTAAATTAATATTCTTTAATTACGACAAATCTTTTATTTTTTACGTAAACGATAATATTAAAAGATATAATATAAGGTTATATTAAATTTAAAACGAACGATATTAACCGGTAGTTTTTATATTAAAAATATTAAACCGATAATAAAAATATTATCAATTAACGAAATTTAAAATAAACGTGTTTATTTAAGCTTTATAATCTTTATTATATATTTTAAATTATAATAAAATATACGTAATTATAAATTATATAATTATTAAAAAACGATATAACCGATTTAACGATATAAGTAATAATAATTTATATTTTCTTAATATTTATAAAGGTTTAAATAAAATATAATAATTTAATTTTAAAAGTAAATAATAATAATTTTATAATATTATTTTATTAAACTTTAACGTAAAAATTATTCTCGAAAAATTAAACGGTTAAATAATAACGAAATTATATATATTATATAAATTTATTATAAATATCGTAAAAACGTTTTAAAATAATCGAACCTTTCGAATAATATATATAAAACTTAAAAATTAAATCTTTAAAAATAAAAAATAAGCTTATTTTATTTTTTAAATAACGATAAAAAAAAGATTTACATTTTATATAAAATATATTTAAAAATATTTAAATTAATTTACGATAATCGAACTTACGTTTTTTAAAAGTTTAATATTTATGCCGTTTTTAAAGAAAACCGTAAAAATATACGTTAAAATATACTTATTATATTAAACCGTAAAAACGTTTAAAAATAAGCTCGTAAGAAATTTATTATTTATATTATTATTAAAATTATCACTTAAAATATTATATTTAAATTTTATAATCGGTTTATTTATTTTAAAATAAAGTTTTAATACGGTTTTAATTATTATAAATAAATTATTTAAATTTAAAAAAGCGATATATAATAAAATAATTTAAGGTTTTAAAAAATAAATAAAAGTAATTTTTTAATAAATATATTTAAATTAAAGTTTCCTCGAGGTTTAAATTTTAAATATAAATTTAAAACTTTTTTTTATATTATAAAAAGCTTTTCACGAAATAACGCGTATTAATATTAATATAACGTTAATTTATTATTTATAAGTAAATAAATAATCCGAGTTTATAATAAAAATAATTAAATTTATAATAAAAATAATTAAATTTATAATAAAAATAATTAAATTTATAATAAAAATAATTAAATTTATAATAAAAATAATTAAATTTATAATAAAAATAATTAAATTTATTATTATAAATATATTAATATATACGATAACGTAATAAACGTTATTTTAATTTTTATATAATTTTAAACCGAGATATTTTTTCGTAACTTTAAATAAAATAATAAATGATTTTATAAAAATATAAACGTAATATAAATAAAATATTTATAATTTAATTAAACTCGTAAAAATAAAAATAAAAATATAATATAATAATAAATATATATTATTTAAAAACCTCGGAATATATATTTATGTTAAATTAACGAAATTAAAGCATTAAAAATACCATTTAAATAATTAAATTAAGTTATTATTTAAAAAAGTTTTTCCGTATCGATATAAATTAAAGTTACCATTATAATTTAAATAATATTTTATAATATTAATATAATATTTCGAAGTAACGTATAAAATTTTATATTATAAAAAATAATTAATAACGAGATTTTTTTAAATCAATAACGTACGAGGAATTTACGTGAAAAAATAAAAATTTATTACGATAAAACGTTTTAAAAATATTAAAAATATACGATAAAAAAATAAATAAAATTAATAAACGATTAACGATTAAAAAAATCGCGTTATTAAATATTTTATTTATTTATATAACGAATTAATCGTTTTTTTTTTACGAAAAAGCTTTTTTTTTAAAAAATATATTTTAATATAAAACTTATTTTCTTAATTTAATCTTTTTAAGTTATTATACTTTTAAGATATAATTTTAAAATAATAAAAATTTAATCTTTTAATATATTTAATAAATAAAGTAATATCGTTTTATTAATTTTAAAAATATAACTTCGAATCGTATTTTATTTTTAAAAAATATACGGTTTTTTTAAAGAATTATATAAAAAAACGACGGATTATATTTATAAGTATTTATTATTAAGTAAGATTTTAAGATACGCGTTATATATAACTTTAAAAAATAAAAAAAGCGGAAAACTTAAAGTATATAAAATATTATATTTAAAAATATATAAAATTACGTTTATAATAACTTTTAACTTAAATATAAAAAAGATATTATAAACGATAAAAATAATATTAAATTAATTTAATATTAATAACGTTATATATTAAAAATAAAATATAACGAATAAAAATATAATAACGTTAATTTTATTTTAAAATAATAATAAAATCGAGGTTATTAAAAAATAAAATAATAAAAATAAATATAACGTAAAAACGCCATCGTTTATAAATAACGAAAACGTAAAAACTTTTAATAAAATATTAAAACGTAAATATATATAAATTATAAAATGAAAGTAAAAATAATAAACGTATAACGCGACTTTAATTTAAAAACGATAACTACGTAAGCGAAAAATAAAATTAAAAGCGAAAAAAATAATTACGTAATAAAATTAAAAATAATAAACTTAAGATTTATTAATATAATAATAATAATAAAAAAAGTTAATAATATAATAAATTAAAAAATATAAACGAATAATTTAAAAATTATTAACGTAATAACGATAATAAAATTAATGTAAAATTATTAAATAAACGAATAAATAATAACGATAAAAAAAATAATAACGATATAAATATAAAAAGTTATAATTATATAATTTATAATTAAAGTAATGGCTTATACGTTAAAAGTAGCTTATATTTTATATTTATTAATTTTATTTAACGATATTAACTTTACTTTTATTTTTAAAAATAATAATTATTTTAAGACTTTTATTTTAATTTATTAATATATAATATATAATAATACCTCGCTTTTATTATATCGTAACGATTTATATTTTATCGTTAAATTAATTAATTACGATAAGTTAACGTAATAAAACCTTAATTAATAATTATTAAACTTTAAATATTTTACGATTATTTTTTTTGTTATTTTATTTTTTTATTATTTAATAGTTTTTACCTTTTTTTAATTATTAATTAAATTTAATTATATTATTATTTTCTTATAATATTATAATTTACGTATTAACATTATTTTAATAAAATTAAACTTTTTTAATTAATTAAGTTTTTCTTTTCTTTTATAACTTTAAACGTTAATAACGATAATATTTTATAAATTAGTACTTTTATATATAATTATTAAAACCTTTAAATAATATAAATGTTATATTAATTATATATAAATAATTTATTATTTTACGTAAATATATTATTAAATATAAAATTAACTTTTTTATTAATATAAAGCTTTTATATTATTTAAATTTTAATAATAAAAACGTTACTTTATAACTTTTAATAAATATTAAACCTTTAAAAATTTAAGTAAATATTTAATAAAACGTTAAAAATTATATTATAATTTATTTTATTAAATTTAAAAGTTTTTATTTAAAGATTAATATTAACTTTAACATCGATTTCTTACTTTAATTACTTTTATATATTAACCGATAAAACTAACTTTTTATTTATTAACTTAATATTAATTAACTTTTTAACCGATTTAAATTTTATAAAATTATTAATAAAGAAATAATTAACTTAATTAATCATTAAATTCTTTTATCTTTTTATTTTTAATTATTAATTCCTTTAATATTATTAACGTTATTATAATTTTTATTAATTTATAACTTAAAAATATAACTTATAATAATTATTCTAATACTTATATTTAATTTATAAATCGATTTATTTATATTATTAATTTTATATTAAAAGATTTAACCGTAATTTATTAAAAAAACTAAAGTTAATAAAGTTACGTAAATAATTATATAAAACTTTAAAATTAACCTTTTTATATTTTTAACTTTTTATTAAAATATCGAATTATAAATAATTAAATTATAAATCTTTTATATTAAATAAAAACATATAACTTAATTAACTAATTAAAATTTAAAATAAAATAACTTAAATAATAATTAATTTATTTATTTAACCTCTCGTTCTTAAATTAAAATAACTTTTAATAAATACACTCGATTAATTTTAAAAATTATAACTTTTATTAATTAATTTTATCCTTAATTTAATATATGAATTTTAAATATATATCGTAAGATAAACCGTAATTTTATTTATAATTAAACATTAAATCGTTAACGAGCCGTTTAACGATTTAATTAATAACGCTTTAATATTTATATAATTATAAAAAAATAAAATAAATCGTTAATTAATATTAAGAAATTAAACGATTTATAATATCGGTTATTTTATGGTAAACGTAAATAAATTTATAATAACAAATAATTCCTTTATTAAAAATAATTATACGTATTAACGTAATATTTATATATAAATAATTTTTATTTAAATAATTTATTAAAAATCTATAAAAGCCATAAAAATTAAAAATAATCTTTATAAATTATTTCGTAAAAATTTATAAAATTTATAAATAAGTTAAATATTTATTAAAAAGAAATAAAAAATATAAAACGACATAAAATATACTTTTAAAACGTTATTTAATCGATATAAAATTTATATATTAAAACTTTACCTTAAAAATATATTTATTAAAATATAATTATTAAATATTATTCGAAACTATTAAATATTTAAATTAATTATAAATATATAATAAATAACGATAATTTATAATAAATTAAACCCGGAATTTAAAATAATAAATATTATTAATTTAAAATCGATTATAATAATTATAAACGCTTATTTTAAGCATTTAAATAAGAAATAATTAATATAACGTAAATAAATATTAATAAAAAAATAAAGACTTAAAATTAACATTAAACTTTATATAATATTTAATAATATATTTATATAAAACATTTTTTTAAACGATATTAAATTACTTAAAAATATCCGACTTATTAATTATAATTATAATAATACGATATTTTATATCGATTAATTAAAGGTTTATTAAAACGAGTAAAACCGTTATAATAATAAATATAATCGATAAAATAATTTTAATTAACGTTAAAACGGTTATAACTTTAATAATTATAATCGAAAAAAAGATCGTTATAATAATAATCGTAATTTTAATTACAATTAAAGTTACGATTAAAATTACGATTAATATAACGATAAATAAAATAATAACGGATATTATAATAATCGTCCCCGTTTTTATTAAAAATAATAAAAAAAACAAAAAATCGTTTTAACGATAATATATATTTATAAAATAAAGACAAATATAAATAAAACGGAAAAAATCGCAAGAAAAATAAAAAGAACTTATAAATAAATAACTATTTTTTAATAAAGAAATATTTAATAAATAAATTTAATTTTTTTATTTTTATTTTTTATTTTTTAATAATAAATCGTTAACCGTAAAAAAACGTATATATTAAAAATATCATAAAATATTTAACATTAAACATAATTATTTTTAATATATATACATTAATAAATACATAAAATTTAAATATTTATAATTATTTTAAAAAGTAAAATAAACGATAAAAATTTAACTTAAAATTAAAAGAATTATTAACGTTTATTTTATTTAAAAATAAATAAAAATAAAAACATAAATAATATAATCGGAAAATATTATACCTTTACGTTTATAATTAATAAATATAAAAATTAAAAATATTATTCTTTTACTTTTAAATAAGAAATTAATAAACTATATAAACTTAAAAATAAACGTATTAAATAAATTTAAATAAAAATCGAATAATAAATAAAATATAATTAAAAGATTTTATCGAAGATTATAAAATATTTAAATTAAATAAACTTATATATATATATAAAATAATCTTAAGAAAAATAATTATTTAAATCTTTAACTTAATTTATTAATAAGAAATGATTTTTTAAGAAAATACGACGTAATTATTAATTATAATAAAATATTATCGTTCAAAAGATTAAATATAATAATAAGTTTTAATTACGAATTAATTTCTTATTTTCGTTAAAATAATAATGCTTATTTTAATATATTATTTTAATTTATCGTATAAAAAAGACTTTATTTTTTATATTAAAATAAAAAACGTAATAAATAATATTTATAATATAAATACGTTTCAAAAAATCGCTTTTTTAAATATATCTAATAAGCTTATAATTTTACGACGTAATATTAAAATCGAAGTAATTAAAAAAATTACCGAAAAAGAAAATATAAATCCTTTATAAGAAAAAGTTAATTTAACGTAAATATATATAATATTTTTACGTAAAAAATAATTTATTTATAAAATTTAATTTAAATAATAAAATATTAAAAGCTTTATTATTAATTTATAATTATTGTTAAAAATAAAGCGAGGTTTTATTAAAACGAATATATTAACTTTAAATGTATTTAAATTTAAAAATACTTTAAAACTTATAACTAAAGAAAACGTATATATTTATAATTTTAACCCTTTTTTTACTCGATAATTATTTATTTTAATAAATAAATAAAATATTTAACGCGATTATAATATTATCGGTATATTAAAAGAAAAAAGAATAACGATTAATTTAATTAACGGTTAATAAAAAACGTATAAACCCGGATATATATATTCGTTAAATATATAATTAAGGTAAAATAAATTAAAAAAAAATAATTATATCGTTTAATTATTTTTATTTTATTATTTCAAAACTTATTAACGATAAAAAAAAGGTTAAATAATTATTAATTTTAAATTATTAAATAAAAATGCCTTAATTAATATTTACTTATTACCGCGTTAAAAGGAAATTATTTAAAAAATATAAGGAAAATAAATCTTTAACGTTATAAATAAAGCTTTATTTTTTTATTAATTATTTATTACGTTTAAATATAAAGATAAAATAACGATAATATCGTTAAAAAGTTTAAAAGTTTTTAACGTTACGTTAATAAAATTTAAAAATTAAAGCCTTTTTAAAATTTTATTAAAGTATATATCGATAATATTATAATATTTAATAATATTAAAGAATAATATAAAAAACATTTTAATTAAATATTTAATATATACGATAATATAAAATTTATATTATCGATATAATAAGGTTTTTATAAAAACATATTTTATAATATTAATAAAAAATTAAGCTTTTATAAAATAAAAAAACAAAGATATTAATTAAAAAAAAGATTCGATAAAAGATTCCTTAAAATTTTTAACATAAATATCGATATATTATAAAAACCATATATATATCGATAAAAAACGAATTAAATTCGTTTAAAATATTATAAAATAAATTATTAAATTCGACGATATTAACGTATTAAGATTACGATTAAATAACGTTCTTAAAAATAAATATATTAAAATAAAAAAAATTCGAAATTATAATATTTTATATAAATATACTTTAAGACGAAATTAACATAAAAATTAACGTAATTTACTTAATTATATTTTTATTAAAGGTTTTAATAAAAGTTAAATTATAATATAAGATAATAAAATTTAATTATAATTTTATATATAATTAATTATTATTTTAACGGATTATAATATAATAAAAAACATCGTTAATTAAATAACACTTAAAATAATTAATATAAATAAAATAAATAATAAATTAATAATTATTTTAATTTATTTATTTTAATTTAACTTTAACGTTTATTATATTTTTAAAAAGTTAAATTTAATTTTAAATATATTATCTCGTTTATTAATATAAAATAATATAAAAAGTTTAATAAAATAAAAAAACAAAATAAAATTAATTCTTAAAAATATCTTAAATAAATTTACATTAAATAATAAATTTAAGAAAAGAATATTAAAAGGTTATAACTATAATAAACGATTAAATCGTTTATATATTATTTTTTAAAAATTTAATAAAAATAAAAATACGGTTAAATAATTTATATTAATTAATGATTTTATTAACTTATATATATAAATTATTTAATAAAATTCATAACTTAAAATATTAAATATAAAGTTTATTATTAAACCGTGTTATTTTTTAAAGCATTTATATTATCGAATTAAAGCATTTTATGTAAAGTAATTTTAAATAAAAACGTTAAATTTAATAATAAAATATAATAAACGTTATTTACTTAACTTAAAACATTATTAATTATATTAATAAATTATTATCTTTTAATTAATAATGCGATAAAACGACGTAATTAAGAAATCGAGGTAATAATTTATTATTATTATTCGTTAAACGATATATCGTAATTAAAAATAATTTTAATAATATTAAATTATTAACGATTAAAAAATCACTTAATAAATTAATATATAACTTTAAGTTATAAATTATCGTTACTTTATTAAAAGTATTAAAAAACGTAATTAATTATAATATATTAAAACGATATTATTAAAAAAAAACAAAAAAATATATTAACTTTATAATTATTAAAATAAAAACTTATTACGATTTAAAATATAACCTTATTTCTTTTAAAAAAGATAAATTAATTTACTTTAAATTATATAAAAGTTATATATTATTAAATAAATCGTTTTATAAATAATTAATATAACGTATTAAATCGTTATTAATTTTAAAGTAAATCGATAAACTTACGTATAAGTTTAAATTATTTAATAATTAACGAATTTATAAAGTTATATTAATAAATTAATTATTTACCAGCTTTTAATTAATAATATTTAAGAAATTTATTTATTTAAAATATAATAATGTTATTAAATAAATACGATAAAAAATACCTTTTATTATTTAATTAATTTTATATTTAATTTATTAATAAATTATAACCTTTTAATATATAACTTTTTAAAAATACGTAAATTTTTAACGATATACTTTCGAAATTAATTAACGAATTAATTATATATATATTAAAAAAACGACTTATCGAAAATATATTATTAAATTATACCGATAATAATTAATTAATTCCTTTTATTTAATCATTCATGCCGTTAAAAAATCAATAAAATTATAAGTAATAATTTTAATAAAAAAATTATTAAAAGTTATAAAACCAGGATTTATTATAATATAAAAAATACGATTTATAAATAACGTTAAAAAATAAAAAAAACGTAAATAAATTATAAATTATTAAATAATTATAATTATTATTAAAGTTTTTACTTTAAGAAAAAGCTAAATATTTTAATATTTAAATTATAATAAAACTTTAATTAAATCGAGAAAAAATTAAATACTTTAATATTAAAATAATTTATAAATATATTAATATTTACTTAATAATAATAAAGTATAATATACTTATTTATACTTATATTTTTTATTTATATAAATAATTTTCTTACTTACTTTTATTTAAAAAAAACTTTTATAATAAAATTTCTTTTCTTTTTATTTTCATAAACTTTAACTTTATAAATTTTTATTTTATTTTATTTTATTTTATAATACCTTTTATAAAAAAACCATTAATTTAACGTTTAAATAAATAATAATTATTAATAAAATATTTAAAATTATTAAAACATAAAACGATAATAAACCTTAATAATAATAAACTTTTTAAAATAAATTATTTATTCGAAATAATAACGATAAAGATTTAATAAACATTATTAATTTTAAGGTATATTACATAAAAATAATAAAAATCACATCGTTTTATTTATAATTTAACGTTATTAAAAATCTTAATATATAAAACCTTTTTAATAACGATTTTATATTAAATAATTTAAAATTAACTTAAAAAAATAAATTTATAAAGTAAAATTATTAATTAAAAGGTAAAAATTATTATTAAAGTATCTTTTAAAATCTTCGATAAAAATATATTTAAAACACTTTATATTAATAAAAACGTAAAGAAAAACGTCGGGACTTTTTTAAAGGAGTTATATAATAAGTTAAAATTTTAAAAAATAATAATAATTAATAAAGAAAATCTTAATAAATATCGTTAAAATTATAATAATAATAAAAAACGTACGTAATATTTTTATAAATTATAATTAATATTATTTATTATATTTATTATTATAATTACGTTAAAAATTAAAATATTAACTTTCGTATTTAAATTAATTACGTTTATTATAAAAAGATCGATAATATTATTAATTAAAATATCGATATTTATATTATTAAAAATTAAACTTATAATTAAAACGTAAACGTTTAACGATTTTAATAATTTACGTTTCGTTTACGAAAATACGTTATTAAACGATAATAACGATAAAAAAACGATATTAATATATTTAATATATTTATTAAACGTTAAAAATTAACTTAATAAAATTAATTTAATAAAATAATAATTTATAATTAACGAAAACGTTAATTTTTCTTTTTATTAAAAAGATATTATAAAAAACCATAATTATATAATTTATAATTAAAATAATAACTCGTACGTTAAAAATAACCCGTGTTTTATATTTATTAATTTTATTTCGCGATATTAACTTTACTTTTATTTTTAAAAATAATAATTATTTTAAAACTTTTATTTTAACTTATTAATATATAATAATAAAATTTTTATTTCGTAATTAAAAAAACATTAAATATTATTATAATTTTTTAATTAACTCGCGTAATATTTAAATTAAATTACGTAATATTTAAAATAATTTAAATATAATAATTAATCGTATTAATTATTATATTTATAAAATAATTTTAATTATAAAATATATTTATAAATAATTTTTTATTTAAATTATTAAATATAATTAAACTTTATATAATTAATATTACTTTTTTTTAATATATTAATAATATTATTTTTTAAAAAAAAATAACGAAACGTTATAAAAATATTAATATAACGAAACGACGATATATAATATTATACGTAACGTAAACCTTTAAAATTTACGTTAAAAAAATAATATAAATAACTTAATTTACGTATAAATCTTTTTTAAAAAATAATAAAAAATAATACGATTAATTTACTTATTTTATTTTATTATTTATTATTATTATTATAATTTTTATTTATTTTATTTATAATAAAACGTAACAAAATCATAAGCACCTTTTTATATAAGAAAAGGCTAAAGTGGCAATCCAAAAAATTCCAAGAATTATATATGATGATAATTATGTTTACGTCCGGAGGACGTGAAAACTATCTAGGTAAATAATCCAAGAATCATACAGTGAGGATACACGAGACTTGAACTGCTTATTAACGTATACTATGTTAGGGATATTTTCTTCACGAAGCTTCTCGTTTTAGGTATAGTAAGTTTAAAGCTATTGTCAATTACCTAGGTAGATTAAGCCTAAAAAAGCGAAATTTACTAGATTTCGATTAACAAAAGGTATTGGAAACTACAGAATATTAAGCTCAATCGTAGTTTGTGACGTCTAAATTAGCTTTTGAGAGGATGGTAGATTACTAGATATACACTTCTAGTTCAAAACCATGTATGGTTCGTCATACACACCTAAATAAGTGTTACTGAATGGGCTTATACGATAGATACCTGTTACACGACATCAACATGTATGACTACATACCAAGTAGGTAACTATGACAAGACGTCCATGTAGCCCCATGCAGATACTGCAGCACAGGTCCAAACGACGCAAGTTTTCTGTCATGTTCCTGATTGAAGCATATTTCCTAAGGTATAACTTCCATCTGCCATCTACTTAATAGTTATGTGATCGTGGTCTGTCATGAATTGCACACTGATATTGTCTAAAAGCTAGTTTTGTGTATTAAAGCCTCTTCGCATAAAAGGGGTGATATGTTTAACAACGCACTTACCTATCTCACGAGGAATATCACTGGTGAATGTCAAATATCACTAAGGTGTCTACTTTGAGTACTTAGGAGATATTGATTATGATTCCCCCCCGGTGTTTAATATTCCAAAGGGGTAAGGGATACTATTGCACCAAACATATCCTTTGCAAGTAAGCTTAAGTAGATGGATGATATTATTAGTTAAAGTGATCCAATGGCCACCTAGGTATGCTTGGACATAGTATTAACTTAAATTATATCTCAAATAGCTATCCTGCGTTTCATAATATTAAAACCGAATCCATTTGAAGCTGCCTGCCAGCTTAAGTATCCACCCCTGAACCCCTTTGTAGATAGTGCTGTTTACATTCACCATAACCAACACGACAAAGTATTACCATAATAACCTAATTAATCATATCACTTCTTAATCAATAATCATACTTGATACTCTTTAGTCCCTTTCACCTTAAGTGTCAGGTGAATCTGGTTTGTAAGCAATTTTATACGCGAAGCTTTATATAGTACGTCTTAAATGTGTTGAACTGGCATAATTGTTTCAATAAAGAATAAGGAAACTCAGTCTAGGTACGAATCGGCAGCTTACTACATAGGTACCGTATGTAAGTGAGAGGACCCCCATCGATTATCTACCTAGGTAATGTTTTATAATTTCAGAAAAGTGTTTCCCATCATGTCGATAAGCCAAGAACGTTTCTAACATAAGAGCTTCAGAAAGATATGCCACACTTCGAAATGACAAGATAATCTCAAAGTATTCAATGATCATGCTGGTTTTATTGTGAAATAACTTAGAGTGATTTAACGTCTGGTATATACTCCAATCTCAAATAACTATTGCTAGTTTGGAGAGCCTGACAATTTGGAGCGACATCCACCAAATATTTGGCTCGGAGGTGAGAGATGAATCATAACACGTAGAAAAAGTGAGATTCTATAGAAAGTAAAGCCCTACATGAAGGTCATTGCCTGTAGCACGGGTATATACCTAGGTATACTATATACCTGGCATAAGATCTACGGTTCCAGATTCCGCCAGATGAACTTTTATGCACTCCACGAAAGGGAATGAAGTTGCAGCGAAGGAACTATGCATAACACATTGGGAAGAGTTCCAGAAAGTACCTCTCTGTAATTATTATGTAACATAACCCATCGAAGCTATCCGCCTGTTGATACTACGGAATCATGTTAATAAGGTCACTTTGTCCGAAATTTGATATTTCTTCTCCTTGATACTACTTCTCTTTGTGATAGAACGAACACGTGGATTGGATGAGACCGAAGCTTGCGTTTCCCTAGTTGTCTTCGAATAATGTTGACAGACCGCATCATTTGTCAATGTAGTGCTTCGTCAATAGGACTTACTTTACATGCTTCGATTCCTTGTTGCAGTACCTAAGTAAGTACCATAAGGTCAATATTACATACTTAAGGTGGATCATGCATGTAACCTTTGTTGTTATCTTATAAGTTGGTGCATATAATAGATAACCATCATCATTACTTGAAGGGCTATTAGTCACCTTATCCTGCATAATCACTCTATCTCCGCATGGTTTATAACCAATGCCTCTAGTTTCTACGGCCCTAGTGTGTAATATTACATAGCAGCTCTACCTCACCGACACCCCCTTGTATTCGTCTGGCCCCCCCTGTGTGAGGGTGGGTTCAAGTGTTCGTCTCACCTTCTCAAAGCTACTTCAACGCAAGTCCAGCGTGCTGGTTTTCAGGCTGGGCGAGGCATTCTAGACCTGCATCTTGATCATTCCCCCGTCTTACTCAAAGGCCTTTTGGAACCACTATAAGATTTCTGTGGTTGAATCGACTGACCCTACCTAGATGCAAGGCAGCTCGGCATACCTGCCTCTAAGGGGGTAAACCTATGAATAAGGGCGTAACCAGCATATGCTCAAATCAGGCATTTAAACGTTTGACCATATCATTAAACCGGGAAACACGATTGTGGTGTTATTAAATTTTAGATATCACTTAGGTTGACGAGTTAAAGTAACATCTAACGACGGCCTAAGGGGATGCTGGAACATAGATTCCCTGAACCTTCTTCAGAGGTTATCAACGATGAAACTACCTACATCACCGTACTAGCACTGGCTACACAATGAAAAGTTCGCCTTGTGCCCTTAAGTAGCAGGCACTGCGCTTTAATTAGCCAAACGGGCAGTATTAGCTTTCTACTTCTTTTAACGTGGTTATCCTATACATTTTTATGTACCTCATTAGTACGCTTTGAATAAGAACTTAGTTCCTACGGCGCTGAAGACGAAAAGGGGTCCAGATTTTCTTTTCGAATTTCGATCGACAAAAACACAAATCGTCGACTACCAACAACATATAACCTAGTAAAATGACATAGGCTTTGCTTCCGCCTCTTGGTCTTATGATAAAATGACCATGATAATTGTTCATGGATACCTAACACTATATCAGAGGTCGAACGTCATTGGTCAACTTACGGGGGTACTTTACCTGGGTGAGTTGATGATTATGTTTACGTCCGATGGGCTAAACAGTACTAAGTACACATATTAGCGCGCATCCGCGGCGCATAGGACGTCTAGAGTATCCTAATCAAAGGGATAGAGCCAGAGTATCGTTTGACATGGGAAATCCACCATGCCTTGCCGCCTTGCATTACTCTATTAGCCGTGTCGGCGCTAGCCAGCTGGCTGTTCCAGTAGAAAACTCAAAAGCATACCTCCAAGCGATTCCGAACCACCTTCATCGGCACCTTGGTATGTCCTAAGGAAAAACCTGAGTCGGATCTGGTTAAGTCGCCCGAGGCGGGATTCGAACCTACTTACGTTGCATACCCCGTGCAACGGCTAGTAATGCAAGGCTAAGCACTTTAGGGATCTGTTCATGTAAGTTTTTATAAATCAGGGGCTTTAAGCTATTCCAATATACCTCTAGACACCCACATAGGTGGCTGAGGGGACACGGAAAGAAAAGTTGAAGAGGGAATTGTCAAGTTTCGTTCAATAATATATCTATTAATATTCCTGCCCTGGGGAGAATTGAATAGGGAAATAATGCTGATGTAGGTACTTAATAGTAATCAACCATACAGAAACCTGCATTGAAAAAGCTACTGCCGGACTCATGATTCCGTGTCTGACAGCAGGGCGCAAAGCACTCCCGGGTCATCAACTACCCGTAAACACCTTTTTCCTTACCATTAAACACGGAAGGGCTCTCGCCGATGTACGTCAGCTTCACTAAGATCAAATGGCTGATGCCAAGGACCCGGCTCTGTATTTCTTTCATTCGAGATAGGAAACTCACTCTTGTTGAGGTTATTCACTATTACAATGCACACCTGGGCAGGCGGAGTAGTTTCCGAAACTCGCCCGGCTCGCATTCCCTTCTCGTATTTAGCAGTAAGGAATGATAATTACTTATTACTAGGAAAGTTCTATTTCCTTAGGGGCACATTAAATTCGGTCCCGACAATGATATTTCTTTACTAGGTACCTATATAGCGCTATGGGGAACTGTTGCACCTGTGTAAAGAAGCTATCCCGTTCCTTTGGCCCTAAGCGTGTAGCAGAAATGCTGTTGGAGGAAAATAAAGACTGGAGGCGTGGCAAGTTTTTATCCAATGAGCTTTGATCGTATGTATATATAAGCATTTCGGCAGTAGTAGACCCCCGGATGGATCAATAAGATATGGCTGTGCCTCGTCTACGGCTTTTACGGATGTGCAGTTAATGAGCATCTTACATCACCGGCCTCCTTCTATGTACATATCGATCCTGAGAGGATTGCAGTGCCCGAAGATCAGCAACTCGATAGCACGATGATGTAGCTAGTAGGTTACAGCTAGTCACAGCTAGTCACAGCTAGTATCAATCCTAAACACGAGGCGGCAGGGCTTGCGCCAATAGATCTATCGAATGTTACCTTGCCTCACCTCAGCTACGCAATCAGTTTGGAGAGAAGGTCCCGCAAATCGCAAAAGACCTCCGAGGGATTGTGGTGTAGGAACAGAAATAGCCCCCAACGATAAAGACCTGCCTCTTTGTCCCAGAATCCATGGGACAACGTGGGATATGTAATTGGTTCGGATACCTATGCCTACTACAGACCTAAGAGCGCGCCTACCTACGCTCCTAGGTAGCGAAAGATGGATCCATGGATGAGGCTAAGGATGCGGTCGGTGACTTACTTGGCGGGAAAAACAAGCAACGCCTAGGCTGCCATTTGCGGCAATGCCGCCTCATCATGCATAGCGCAATCTTGTTACTTAGATCCTACAACCAGCCGATGGGACCGATGTTTTCCCCTCAACTGTTGTTCATAGGTAGGCTTTTAGTAACGACATAATTCCGTAGAGTCTGGATTGTTCCTTTCCGCAAGTGGGATGTTGTTTTATTTCCTCCTTCTAAATTGAGAATGCGCATAGATCCTATGAAGCTATTTTGACCCGGTATTAGACCGCCGTGGGTCGCCCCCACCAACTACCTACCGGACGCAGCTAGGTCTGGGTAGGTTACCGACCGGTATGGTATTGATATGAAACACGCAGGAAGTAAGGTACCTAGGTATTCTAGAATCGTCCAATACCGGGGAGATGTATTATGAAATCTTTAATCATATTTACCATCAGCATGTCTTTATAAGCTAAAATCTAATCGGGACTCAGCTTGCGAGAAGGTGGACGATGATCCCGATATGAGCGCTCGTTTGCAATTTTCTGTAAGCATCAGTACCTAGGTAGGTAACTACAAGTGCAGAGTATGAAGATCCTAAGGCACAGTCAGATAGTCAGGTCAAAGCTGCATAGGTAGGTGTACCAACCGCATGAGAGTTGAAATCAAACAAGGTAACCTAATGGAATGGTGGGTTACGTTGCGCAATCTCTTCGAGGTAGACATATTCTAGAATAACAACACACGTGTATTGGATATATATTCCTGACGAGTAAGGGGGGATAGTGACATTGTAGGATCGAGGCTGAATGCAAGTCCTGTATTAAATCCGGGGCTGAGAGAAGATTGCCTGCGATAGCTGCAATAGGTATCTGGAGTTGACGTATTAAACCTAATCATTTTGTAGATCTTCAATTATTGTCGAAGATCGTCGACTGTGCCGCCGCTTTGGGCGACGACTGGGTTTTATGCATACATTATGTTTCGGCTTGGGAAATCCTTTAATTCGTTCATGTGTGTTATGGATCTAAAGGGTTTGTGCCACCTGCTCGCAGATTGGCAGATGCTTATATTTTGCTTGTTCTGGTCGACGGCACGTATCCGAATTCTTAACCGGATTTAGGATTATTTTTTTTAATTGCCGTGCCTTTTGATCCTGAGTGTTGGTAAACCAAGGCGCCAAGGACGACGGCTATGACGACATATCCTCAAAAGAAATATGCAAAACCATCCTACGGCTGTTTAGTGCATCTTGTTGCGACTTTTTGCGGAGAGGATTCGTTACTATGTAATAATTATAAAATGAGCCTTGTGGTTTTCTATGGCCTCTAACTACATGTAGGTAATTGGCCTCTAACAGGTAGGTACTTAGGTACCTACTCAGGTAACCAGCTAGATTCTAAACGAGAATCTTAATCCGATTAACCACAGCGCTTAGATACCAGGTACCTTGGTAACTACCTATGTACGATCGTAAAATGGACCAGAACACACTCCCTATGCCAACATCACCCTAGTAATGGAATTATTATCAGTCGTCCCCAGATTTCGGTAAGCTAACCGGCGAGCATTCATTCATGTACCTATCTACGCACCAACATCGTGTCCGATACTTCGGGTTTAGGACTTAAAGGAAAAGCAGTGGAGATTTTGTTAGCAGCACTTGAAAATGCCATTTATGGGTAGCTGGGTAGATGATGGGTCGACAATTCATTATCTACCTAGGTGCACTGGGTACGCTAAATACACTAGATGCACGTTGTGTAAGCTCAAGGGCTTGTACTTTGTTGCCATGGGTGGGTACCTGCAGCAGGATTCATATCTGATCGGTTTCGAGAAGCTTTCAAGAAACCTCTCAATGTAACCCAATAAGGAACAGGGTAATAACTGAAAGATACCTTTTCCCTTTAAGTCGTGTTAGGTAGCTTTGGAACATGGATTTCCATAAAGCCGTCTTGCAGCTGGTGCATGTGACCTTAAGTGACTGCCTATTTAGCCCCAGCTTGAATTCCTGATATCGTCAGCATACTAGGTTAAGAGTGATGCTAGGGGGTATGTTTGAGAACATTTTATTATGTAATTAGTGTTAGTATAATATAAAAATTAGTAGTTACATACTTTAGGTATTGAGGTATTGTATAGTACCTACCTAGGTACCTAGGTAGGTAACTTAAGGACTTTTAAGGAAGTCTCTTTATTAAATCAGTTGTATGAAACATCAATACTACATAAATCTTTGCTCGAAACACAGCATACCTTATGTACCTAGGTACCTCGGCAGCTTGGCTTAGCGACTTATTTTTAGAATGTGGAGCTTGCGGGCTAATATTAAGCTTGAATCAACTGTAAATTAAGGTTGAGGTTAAAACTAAGACCTCGCTATCCACATCATACCCATCATTGCATAACTCGAGGTGCAAGTTCCTGAATGATACTGGTATGTGTGGGTGTTAACCTAGGTAGGTAAGGAATGAATAGAATAATAAATAATCACATATCTATCTGACAAACCAATGTAGCTGTTTTACACGGATGACAGAGCAGATCTAATGTAACCCAATAGATTAGCTACATACCTGGGTAGCTTACTTAATGAATGCGTGAGTGGAACATTGTCGAGGCACACTTCAACTCCATGCGTCTGTAAGTAAGATATTTTTAAAACCCGATAAGCCATTGATTGGAGCTATGTTGTTTAGGTGATCGCAATCACGAAACTGTATCCAGCTCAAATGCGGTGGCTTCGAGAGCTTACTATTGCGAATTTCGCTTTCTTTCTTTACATAAAGGTTAACCTAATAGGGATACGGTACCTAACAGGCACTCAGTATAAACGTCTCTCGATGTCACGGCATATGAAGACGGATCCTTCAGAATTTATCTTAGGTACCTAGGTACCTACCGGTATGCTTGGGACTTCTTCATTATGAGCAGATAACAGCAGATAAGCCTACCTACCGCAGCAGCAGTTCCTTCTTTTCTTCCTTGATGGTCTCAGGCTTGCGCCAGTCTCAGGGTCTCAGGGTCTACCGTAGGTGGATGCCCCATTCCATGCCTACGCCTGCTGACTGCAGCTAATGACACACGCGGCGCGGTGACACGGATCCCAACCGTTACTGGGTGCAATAGCATACCTAGGTAGGTATGTTGTATTCGTTAATATGCCGGGGTCGAAATCTACTAGGGTCTAAATAGACCGGGGTTGAAATATAGGAGTTTTAATACCGGGGTTTCTCCAAGCCTTCTCGTAATATGTCTTATATATGGGATCTATCTCAGTCTTTGAACCTCACTTACACCACCAAGATTATAGTATGAACCAATTCTCAAATTAGTTCACGATGGGTATGACACCAGTTAGCCGGGCATCAGCCCAAAGTCCAGGTGAGTAAAATAACGACACCATATACTTTTCCCCCGAGCAAAACTGACATATCAACGGATAGTCTCAGGTCGCACGACGGCGCCGAGAAGAGAGCACAAAGCCAAGCGGCGAGCACCAAACACATTGGTGTGGACACAGCCACGCACGATCCCGCCAGACATGCAGAGGAATCAGATGGCCCAGAGATCACAAAGTCCTGTTACCGTGACACATGAAGCCGTACACCTTGACAACCAGAAAAAACATCATCAACAACACCAGCACCAGCACCAACAAATAACACAACAATTAACACCACCAAATATCTTATCACGGACTAGTATGTCGCCATGGGATAGCGATTCCATGCACGTCGATTTAGGAGATGCGGCAGATATGGTGGATTTGACGGAAGACTTCTGTCTGCCGGATCTCATACAGTCTCCAGCGTTATCTAAAGCATCCTCATGTCTACCGAGAACGCTATTATCAAATACGCCATTATCATTAAACCTGGACGATTTGGGTGCCGAGGGTCTGGATTCGAGCAATAAATGGACGCCACCGGCCTCGGAAAGAGATTCCAGTTTAGAACCAGCAGACGTTAAGGGCTTCAACGCGGTGCACCTGGCTGCGTACTACGGACAACATTCAATCATGCGACTGCTCCTATCAGCCTGTCCCGAGGATACAGATGCAGTTAACGATAAGGGCCAGTCGGCATTACACATTGCGGCGGCTGAAGGCCACACAGAAGTGGTCCGCGAGTTGATCGACCTAGGCGCGAACGCCTTCCTGCAGGACAATGCCGGACAAACTGTGCTGCACGCAGCAGCCTCATCGGGGTCTATACACACTGTACTCATGCTTCTAGATCGAGATCCGGGGATGATACGAGTACCAGATAGCGCTGGGCATACGCCACTGCACCGGGCAGTGATGCAGGGGAACGAGGAGGTTATACGGTCGCTACTAAAACGAGGAGCCGACCCGCGGACTACGATAGCATGAGACGAGATGATGCGCATGTACAACTACCTTACTTGCGATGCCGCCTAATCGCTGTACACTAACGGATTCTTGGCATCCGATAGACTTGGTCTGGCTGCATTTGGGCACGAGCTTATAGACGTGATATCATAGCATGGGATTTCATAGACGGGACGGGCCTACCAGTAAAAGGGCGGCTTGGCAAGTCCAACGAGCACACGAAGAATCAAATATACCCAGAAATTCATATTCCAATGAGCTAGTCTGCTAGTACGGCTGCGTGCAATGCTCGGTTTCGCTTGTTGACGGTCTATGTTTTAGGTTAGAGCACTCACAATTTCGAGGCTCAATTCTTGGCTATCTCAACCCCTCTACGTACCCCTGGCATATAGGACCTAGGTATATGGTATGATAATCAGCCAGTCTAGATTTTGGGGGTAACAAGCAATGGATCTGATATCATATCCCGTGGAGGATTGGTACTAACAAAGTACAACGACTCCGCTGGAGTACCGAGATGACGTGAGCAACAGTTAAGTGTACATATTTGGTTGGTATGTAGCGGTATGAAATAACACATCAGCAAAATCGAGCCCCAGGTCGAAATTGGAAATAGCCTATAGGAACCCCAGTAAGCTGCATGGTTCGTTAGCGATGAAGCGCGAGGCGTTCTGAAAGTTTGACATATCAAGATAGGACGACCTAGGTAAATACCTAATCATCAACTGCCAGCTCTAGCGTTTAGATTGACAAGGAGAGTTGACGAGGTTTTGTTACATCGAAGATTCGAAAGGAAATTAAGTTATGACAAAAAATCAGCCCTCGACGCCACCTGTGTTCGGAATCGTTTCAGTACCTACCTAAGACTGCTAGGTCGGTAAGCCGCATGGTTCGCATAGGTAGCAGTACAGTACGGGATATGGGTTAATCCTTCAGGGGTTGTCGGCTTGGCCGAGCAGCGTCAATGTAGCCATCGCCTGTTCCCTGAGAGCCAGGGGCCAAAAAACCGGCTCGGCAAAAAAGCTTCTTACTTACCAAAGGGCGGCTGGCGGTCAAGGGTATCCAATCGCGTAATGCGAACTACCTACCATGTACAAGGTAGAAGAAACAGCCGGGAAAGAAATAGAAATAAGCAAAAAATAAGCTTCAATCTACCGGCGCTATCAGAAAGCAAATAATCCATAATACCTAGGTACCTGCCGACCTACCTAGGGTACCTTGTGTAGGTACCTTAGGTAACTAACGTATCTAGGTACCTAGGTACGCCAAGATCGCCGGCTAATGATGTCCCGCGTGAAGAGCTAAGGGAAGTAAGCATTCACCGATTGTTGTATTTAACCCATATCTGTAGATATCTGGTATGTACATCATTGTAAGCATACAACTTTGTGGGGGATGATCTTACCTGCCTCTCTGTCTCCAAGGCTGTATGTTACAAACGCGTGATATGGACGGTACCCGTTATAACGGGGTACTACCTACCTAAGGTACCTACTACGTAGTAGGTATGTACCTGGGCGGGCTAATTATCGGATCAGATAGGTCTTGATGAGGGGGAACTAGGATCTGTGGGGTGATTTTATTACCTAAGCAGCTAAGGTAACAGCTAAGGTAACAGTTCATGGTCTATTCATCTATCACCAGCCTACCCTAGCCCAGGCAGGTACTATGGCACTCTGTACTCCCCCAAGAGCCCCAAGAGGGAAACCTCTGACCTGAGTACGCGGTGACAACCCTCTATCCATGTTAATTTCTTTTTGATCTAAACTTTGACTTTGACATCCATTCAACACAAACACAAACACATTGACATCGTACTCCAACAAGTTGCCTCCCTCGCCCCTGGTCAGCCCAGTGCCTTTGCCTTGTACATGTTAACTGAATCATTGAAAAGAGAAAAATAACAAAACACCCATTTCTATATTCCCCTCATTTCCGTTTCCGTAGACTCATAAAATCTAGGCATCCCACCCGCTGAGAACCTTCCACTTGACAAACATGCCGTCCTTGGGCCTACCGGAGAATCCTCCGTTGGAGGTCTTCATGTTGCTCTCGTCGCGTAGGTCCTCGTCGACTAAGTCGAATTCGAACCGGCCGATCCAAGCAGCGAGAACGCAGGCCATCTCAGCCTTGGCGAAGCCCATCGCGACGCAGCTGCGCACGCCCTGCATGAAAGACAGGTTGGCGTACTTCGACACGGCGCCTCCCGCAGAGTTGAAGGAGCCGTCGGCGTTCAACCACCGTTTGGGGTTGAAGACGTTGGCGTCGGGGCCCCATGCACCTTCATGACGGTGGATACCCTTGATGGGAATGACGATAGAGATACCCTTGGGAAGCAGCTGACCGCAAACGACAGTGTCTTGTAGCGGCTCACGGAGAGTCTGGGGGATGGGCGGGTACCACCGGAGCACCTCGTTGATGAAGGCCTGCATGAGTGGCATCTGCTCGACGTCGGCGCTAGTAACCTTCTGTTCGCTCTTGGTGTCGGTGCGGCCGGTAGGGTCCGGGAAATGGGCTCGGGCCTCGGCGCGCAACAATGATTGCCATTCGGGATGCAGGCACATCATGTAAACAGCCCAGGTGATACCGACTGAGATGGTTTCGTGTCCGGCCGCCATGAACGTTGAGAGCTGGTCGATGAGCTCTTCCTCGTCGGCGTGCGCCACCTCCTCGTAGTGGAAGCACAGACTGAGCAGGTCCTTGCCCTTCTCGCGAGTCTTGTCCTTGACTTCGAGACGCTTCTTGACTAAGAGGTCGCGGCACACACCACGGAAGATAGGCACGTACTCGCGCAGGCTGCGGTTCCACTTGTTGGGAATGCCGTCAATCAACCAAGGCGGGAACCACAGCTTGAGAAGAGCCTGGAAGAGATAGCCACGGGTGGGCTCTAGCGCGAGACGGTAAGTCTTAGCCAGCTTGGAGTTCTCATCCTGAATGGCCCCGAAGTCCGCGCCCAGCGTCGCCATGGTGACGATGTCGAGAGCCGCTCGCGAGGCCCAATGGCCGACTTCGAACACGGACTCGCCGGTGCGGGACTGGGATGTTATAATACCCGCAAGTTTTTGCGTCACCTCGCATGTCTTGTCCCAGAAGATGGGGTACATCTCACGCACGTGGCGCGGGGCGAAGATAGGCAGAAAGGCACGTCGCTGTCTCCGATGATGTTGACCCTCGGCCAACACTAGACCGATACCCAGCAGCTTCTCGGCGAGCCATAGGATGAACTTGGGCTTGATGAACTCATCGGCCCGCGTGCACAACTCCTGGATGACTTTGGGAGACGTGGCGATGACACGAGGTGTGTTGAGGATGTGGAGGTAGTAGATAAAACCATCATTGGGAATGGTTTGGATCCTAAGGGAAAGAGTTATTAGTCGACAGCACTTTCGAAGAGAACCGAGAAAGATTCAACTTACCACCCCGCCTCAGTCTCGCCCGTTCCCACCGAGAAGCATGTCATGAAGTGCCCGTTCCACCAGCTCCCGCCTGTCGGCTTGGGTAGTTTGTTGAGAGGACTCAGCCATTTAGGGTGGATGAGCCGTACGTACATAACCCATCCAAAGAGGATTATAGAATATATGGCAAAGAAGGTCTTGACATAACTAGCATTGGACAATAAGACACCTTCAGGTATAGGTCTATATCGCACAAGGGCGTATGTAGCGGCCCCAGCTGTAGCCTGGGCCAATAGCCAGGAAGGTATGGCCATCGTGAGTGCTTAGTCACTAATGCCGATCTGAATGATATGTCTATGACTGCACGGTGAATGGTGAAGGGTGGGCTGCTTGGGTACAAAGGTTTTGTGACATTATCGGTGGTAAACGGCTTTCATTTAGTCTGTCACTCGTGCCTCACGATTTGTGGGGGTCAACTCTGAGTATACAGGACGGGATAGGCCTGGACCCAGAAAACTCCCTGGGATTACCTAAAGAAGAAATATTTGGGTATTACTCTATTCGGAAGGTTCCCACTTTGGGCTATAGGGCTGACGGAATCGCGCATCGAAACACGCCAGAGCTAACGTCGAACTCGTCGTTCGATCGAAGACCGAAGATGGAATGCCTCGATGTAAACCTTAGCATATTATAATCTTTTCGTTCGGTTGTTGAACTGATAGCCTCGCCGTTACTCTTAACAGTATACGACTCCCATCGGACTAAAGCGGTAACTTGGTAGTATTCTAGCTTACATGCCTAGGTACCTTCTTACATGTGTGGCTCAGCGCCAAGGATTTCCGTTTTGGTGTAATAGGTTCGAGGAAGCCAATAGTAGTAGTATATGCAGTAAGCTTGGATTTCTCATTCCATTCACCTAAATTGCGAAGCTCGCATCGTAGGCGACAGCGATCAACACGGAAAGCCTCTCTTTTGGAATTGATCGTCGTCGTGATAAATTGATGAGGGCAAATGAAATCCGCATGTTAGACTTATTTTTAGCATGCCCCTAATTACGATCCTTCTCGCTCCATGAAGCACTAGGAGTAAACTTAGACGCATGTCTAATCCAACTATCGCGGTTCGCGGATTTGTTATCAACCAAAATTGGGGGATTGGTAATAGCCGATCTAAAATGATTCATATGGTGATATGCCACTTAGATGATCTAAGTTGGTTGATTAGATGTAATATGAAGTTAAAAGGCATATGGCTGAATCGCTCCAAATCTCAGCATGCAAAAGTACACAAAACCATAGATCTGGGTATGTAGCTGCTACGAACAATGCTTATCTCATTTAAATATCATAAATAATTAGGTACGTAGTAGATGATGGTGATATGAACTAATAGACGTTTAAGGCTCCTAGCCACATATTGAACTAAAATATCTAACCATCGAACCAGTAAAAGAGTATTATTGGCATGCATAGGTATGAGCAACATCGGTAAAAGCTTAGGGAATTCAAAGGCGGGTTGTTAATTGTTTTATTTTATTTTAGACAATTTTAATTTAGTGAATACAGAGTAACCTTGAGCGTCTGAAACCCGCATCCATGTTGTAAAAAAGCACAAACATCCGAATGCATGGAATATATCGTATCTACACCAGAAAAACATCTCCGAACACCAAGTAGTTAGCACCTAACAGTCCCATCATGCTACAGAGTACACCAGCTTAGTTCCGCTGATCTCGCCCCTCCTGATCATGCCAACGCCGTTGAGCAGGCCGGGCAGACCACCCTGCTCGACGCGGACCGCATGGGGCTTGATCTTGCCTCCATCCAACAAGGTTTGGATGCGGCCGAAAAGAGGGCCGGCAAGCTCTTTCAGCTTCGGCTCAGGCTCGCATGCGTACGGCGCCGGCCACTGGGAGCCGTCGCCGGCGATGCGGGTAGCCAGAATCCAATCGGGAGTGATGACCTTGCGGGTAGCCAAGGTGTCGTTAAAGGGGTTCAGCGCAGTGTAGTGGCCACCGGCGCGGCCCAGGGCGGCATAGCAGAACTTCATGGAGGAGTCCTCGGCAAAGCAGTCGATGGCGTACTCCAGGACGTTCTTGGTGTCGGTCCGGATCTGCTGCACGCAGTTGGCCGACTTGTAGTCGTACACCTTGTCGGCGCCGTACGACTTGACGAACTTGAAGTTGTGCGGGGAGCACGTGGTGATGGTGGGGAAGCCGCACAGCTTCAGCAGCTGCAGCATCATGGTTCCGGTAGACGTGCTGCCGCCGTAGACGAGGACGGTGGGGAGCGGCTCGTTGGAGGAGTTGTCCATCACGCTCAGGGGCATGCCTAGCGACCAGAACAGCACCATGCTGGCTGATGCGATAGCAGTGCCCATCGAGGCGGCATCCTCAAAAGTCATTGACTCGGGCACCTTGAGAGTCAAATCACCGGGTAGCGTCACGTACTCGGCAAATGCTCCGCCTAGGGGTTTTTCCTTGTTCACTAAGTTCAGGGTCAGTCATCAGCACGTTAAATGTGTCGTTGCGAAGAAGTCACGTACTGCCACTGGCGCAACCGCAAACTCGGTCGCCCACTTTGAGGTCCTTCTTCACTTCCGAGCCGATAGCTACGACGATGCCTGCGCAGTCGAAGCCGAAAATGCAGCCAGGCGTCACGAAATCACCGATCAGCTTGGTGTCGACGGGGTTCAGGGCGACGGCCTTGCACCTGACGATGATTGAATCCGGCTTGAGCTCCGGGACGGGCGTCTCCGACGAGACGAGGAATTCGCCCGAAGGGCCGGCGATGACGGCCGTTTGTGTGGTGGGAATTGGGGTAGACATTGTGATAATGGTGTAGCACTGCAGTGAGGATTGGTGAGTATGATTTCAAATTTCCGTGCGGGCTGTCCTCTAAAAGATCATTCGACCTCTATCATCATTCGATACCTTACGACGAAGATAAGTACCACGTCGAAGTTTTTGATATGTTTATCTCAAGTATAAAGTTCGATACAAATGCCTTCTTGTTCCCCAGCTCTTCTAACTTTGGTTAGCTGAATACCTTCCGGATCGGGCAGTATTGACTAAGCCCCCCAACTTTCCTGATCAGGACTCTATCCCAGAAAGGCAATGAATGATTCGCTGACGCAGATTCGCGAGGCCAAATCCTTCAGTGCTGAATAGGGCTGAAAAAAGGTAAAGCAACCCAAATTGGTTTCCATCTTTAACTTCCTCTCTCGTTAGTGGCATCCATGTCGCCGCCGTATTATGTATATACTCAAAGCTAGGTAGTTGATAGTTGATAGCTAGTCGTACGATTCAATACGATACCAGTAGGCTCCTGAAATTTTGCGTGGACAGCGTCCGAGTGCCCATCAAGAACCATGGCGACACGTCCAATTGTCCTGTTTCTGACAAATTCGGAGCTCAGTCAGTCTTCTGTTAATCTGGCTACCGCTGCCGCTCTCGCTGCCGATGGGTCCATAGACGTCCATATCGGCTCGTTCAACGGCCTGGCATCCCTTGTGCCGGCCGGAGTCACCTTCCATGCCTTGGCTGGAAGATGCTTCAAGGATATCGTGGTAGAGAGTGGCATGGAGTTTCTACCTAGGCACGCACCAGGCGTCCAAGGGGCAATCCAGTCCTACAAGGACACCATGCCATTGCTTCTCGCTCCGTGGGAACCGGAGGCCTACTTTGAGATCTACGATTCTTGCGTGAGTCTGATCAAAGAACTGGCCCCGGCCGCCGTGGTGCTGGATTTCCTCTTCGGCCCCGGCGCCGATGCGGTCAACACGCTCCACCAACGGCACGCCTACCTGAGCCCCGGAACCTACAAGGATCACGCCGTTCACATGCAACCTCTTCTCCAGTTTGCGTGGAAATACCCTGTGTGAGCTTTACTAGATCCCGCGTGGAAAAGGCATTCCAACTAACGGAGAATGTAGCGTCTCGTCGGGATTCCGTGTCCCCTTATCTTTCTGGAACATCTTGCCGAACATTTACTTGATCTACAAGCTGATCAGGCTCAGCTACTTCACCCCGCGGGTGACAAATTTCATCAAAGCCCGCCATGAGCGCGGAATCCCAGGAAATCTGAGCACCAAGTACAACATGTTCAACTTCAACTTGCTGTACCTCACCCAGGCGCGGCCGCAGACCGACTTTCCCTTGTCCTATATCCCGGACAATCTGATCGGCTGTGGGCCCATCTTACCTCCTTTTGAGCCGCTCGAAAAGGCGGACCCGGAGCTCGCCAAATGGCTGGTCGCCCGACCCACCGTCATAATCAACATGGGATCTCACGTCACCTACAAGGGAAACCAGATCGGCGAGGTCTTGTCGGCGCTACAAGAGTGCGCCGACCGCCACCCAGATATTCAGATCCTCTGGAAGTGTCCCAAGCCGTCCAAAGAAGAAAAGGTCCCCTCCGTGGACACAGACATTTTCGGCGACAGAATCCGCATTATTTCATGGTTGCCCTCTACCCCTGTGGCGTGTTTGACGGCGAGCAAATCCATTCTGGCATATGTACACCATGGCGGTTCTAACTCTTTCCACGAGGCCATCGGCGCCGGTGTACCACAGGTTGTCTGCCCTGTCTGGATTGACACCTACGACTTCGCGACGCGAGTCGAGATGATAGGGGTTGGTGTCAGGGGTAACGACCAAGCTGCACCTTATGTGAAGGCCGATGAGTTTGTGACTGCCTTGGAACGGGTTGTCGGGGATTCTCCCGAAGCCCACAAGTACAGGGAGACGGCGAAGAGAATATCAGAGCAGGTAGGGTATGTAGATGGTGGGAGAAAGGTAGCAGCGCAGCATGTTAAAGATATCGCGTTAGAAGCTTAATGGAGATTTGTGGTATTATCAATGTTCTTTGTAGACTAGCGTTTTGAATTGAATCTCCGTCGGATCTGTACCTAACACAAGCAACATTTTTTTACGTATTCTAGTGTAATAATCGTGTGTAAATAAGGTTAGTGTGATATTGAATTCCTATAATATGGTTTAGATCTACAATATATTCAGATCTGGACCTAACGTCTACCAAGCTTCGAAGTATCCACCTGAATCTGGGGTAGTCTACTAATCTGTATGGTGGGCTTTCTTAGACTACCTACCTAGGTAGGTAGGTAGATACCTAGGTATGAAGAAGAAGGCCGGTTTGCTGTTACGAAGTTGCGTTTCCAACTTAAAGGGATTAATCCGTTATTTCTATCTTTGGCAATGTGAACAAAAAGAGAAACCTAGATACGTCAAGTAGTTTCAAGCTTTTGCTAAAATACCTTCGTATTGTTCCATAGGTATTCTAGGTAACTTGACTTATTGATAAGGCTGTTTACTGCCTATTTAAGAATATTTCCAACGACTTACTATCCGACATAATGCGCCTATGCTGTTTAAGACATAACTATATTTCAGAACGCTCAAGTTGGCATCAACTAGTATGGATATAACTACTAATTAAGATCCTGTTAAAAGGTCTCTTTACAAAAAAAGTTTAACTAGGTATTTATTGGAACCTAAACGACTACTGTCAGTAACCTTACCAGAAATTCCATCTGCTTAATCAAGAGTTGCTACATTAAGTAGGTATGTACCTCGTAGATTACTAGATTTGGAAGCAAAAAACTACATGTACATACAAGAAGATCATGTAAACCTTCCATCTTTTAAATGTGGACGATGGCTCTAATCACATATTTCCCCGATTAGGTGTATTAGATAGGTTCCGTTTCGAATCTAGCAACTCTCGTTGCAATATTCTTTGAATGAACTATACTTCAATATTTAAATTACGCCATGGTGAGAGCATTGTGCGTAGGTGCCTAGGTAGGTATGAGAGGCCACGAAGTTCACCTCAAAGCTTAAAATATTTCTTTCCATAGGTAGGTATGGTTATTAAGAAGTTTACTTTGTTGTTTAGTATTATTTTGTTCTCGTAATGCTATGCTCTCACCATGTAATCTATGTCAGGCGATACTCCAGCTCTGCCCCTAGGGGTACTCTGGACGTCCTTCGCGCTTTCAAGCGCTTGATGTATCTAGTCACATAGATAGCATACGTCCTCCGGACGTAAACGAACTCATCATCATCATCATCTCACCATGTAATAATATTAATGAAGTTGTTGTAATACCAGATACATATATCAGGATACCTAACAAATGATTACCATTGAATATAAAAAGCCTTCCATGTAGCGAGTTACATTTAATTTCATTACATGATATTTTCTTGTATGTGATTGTTAATAAGACAAGCTAAAAGACTATCCCACTAGGTACTTTAGTCTTTCAAAATTGGGCATTGCAGATTGCATTAAGACAGGAAAGGTGTACTTAAAGAGATATATGAGAAAGGGGAAGCTTAGAAACATAGCCATACTCATCGAAAATCGGACCTATCCACAAGACGAGGCCGCGTCATTGACAACGGATGTAACTCCCTATCATTAGTGCCTCGGCAGATGAGAGGATCTTGCCAAATGCCGGCATGTCGATTATGATGTACTGTCACCAAAGGGTGCTTCAACCGAGGCTCTTGTTTATTTATGGCAAATATAATGCTGATCGATGGACTATCATGAACGAAATTGTAGATTTTAATAGGTATTCGCAACTCTACTTGAAGACTCGCTTTCGCTAATCTCTATACTTGAACAATGATTGGTAGATCTATAGATTTGGTCGATCTGCCTCGGTATGAATCCTCTGTCTCTCCTTTATGTGCATCATAGTGGACGTGTTTGAGATATTTTGATTTATAACTGCCAAAATCAAATATGTGCTATGTTTGCTTTTTGTATATCTAGGAGGAATTATGTGTGTTTCTCGGACATAGAAGTTTGAACGTTTTCCTCATCACTTCTAACAATCCGACGGTCAAACATGATTCGACAACTATTGCTTACCTATGATACCATGTTTATCTATTTCGACTGGGAAACATTGGAACGTTCATTCGGTATCTCTAATTTTGGCAAAGGGACAACCGTCCATCTAGACAATGGGAAAGACAAGAAGTTAAATTGAAATTTTTATGAACACCAAAACAATATACATTATCTACTTTGAAGCTGGATGGTACACTGAAGCATCGTTGATGCCCGGTCTTCGAATCGCGTAAGCCCTATATGCTTATACATTCCTTTAACGTTTCTTAGTCTGCCGTGGATTGTAACCGACGAGAGGAAAAACGTACCATTTCTTGCTGGGGTTATGGAGGACGGTTTTCAGCGGACTTCTAAGCGGGTAAAATCGGGTTAGGAAAATTGCAGTTCGCAATGGCAGTTCACTCTTGTGTATGCCTAGACGAGAAAGAGCCCTAGAGCCAACATGGAGAAGAGTTATGATAATCGCCAAATCGACCGTCGATACGACTTAACGCCGAGTTTCCTTCAAGTCTCACCCCCTTTCGTGTCTAGGAGGTTGGGAAGGGTCACGTGTCTCCCCAAGCAAAAGTTATAATAGGAATACGGCTGTGCCTCTGTTTGGAGTGCCAATTAGGGGTTCCCATATTTGGCAATTGCTATAATCGCTGCCCCACTAGGAAGTGGCTATAATCGACAAATTATTAGTGCTGACACGCACCCAATCCCGTTCTAGGAAACATGCTTAAAAGGGCAATTTGTTTCCTACACTTCCCTTTACGGAATTAACAAAAATTGTCAAGCCCAACTACTCTTTACGAATAACGATGTAGCAACGATGCCAGGGTCAGATATGGTCAATCAAGGTGTGTTAGTCGGGGTCAAAGCTGACACTACTGTTTCTAGAATGTTAGGCGATCCGGAGGCGCTGCTCATCCTACGTTATACCTATACGGCTGAAGGAGAGAGCTGTAGATGCTTACCTGGTCGAGAACGAGATTAGGAAATACTAGATTGCTGTGCTGAAATAGGTTTGATAGACCCAGCTCATAGAGAGTATATGACAGCATCGTATGTTCCGCAAAATTAATCTAACAGCACATCGAAACAAGTTGATTTGACGGCGCAACTCCTCTAACTTGAGCCATTCATTCCACCACACAGGGTCCGCAACACACTTTCACATCAAATGAATCACACTCGGACATAGCCGCTCGTCATATCCCTCCTCAAAGAACACTTGATTGGTGTCCTGTATCTGCCCACAGCCCGCTGCCGTTAACGTAAAACCATACCACCACACAGACGAATCATCCCAGTACAATCCATCATGTCGGGCTACGCCGATTACACCGAGGAACCCATTGCCATCATCGGCTCCGGCTGCCGCTTTCCGGGGGGCTCTTCCACGCCGTCGAAGCTCTGGGACCTCCTCAAGTCACCCCGTGATGTAGCAAGCAAGATCGACCGCTTCTCGGCCGAAGCATTCTACCACAAGGACGGCAGTCATCACGGCACAAGCAATGTGCTCCACTCGTACCTCCTCGCCGAGGACACTCGCCTCTTCGACGCGCAGTTCTTCAGCATCCCTGGCTCTGAGTGTGACAAGGGCAAATGGGCTTGGAACTGTAGTTCAATTTCGAATTATAATTCTCTATAGTCTTAAGGTCCTTGCCTTTCATTTCTTCTTGCGAAGCGAGGCGTAATGACCTATATGTATTCAATCTGAATATCTCCTTTAAGCGCCGTTGGCGCCCTCTTAATCCTGTTGGTTCAGTCTTACATATATTGATCAAGTCTTCTGATTAACCTCATCCAATAGCTTTGTTTCATAAGTTCCAACACATCTCGTATTTACCAACATGCATGCATATATTGATCATACTCTGCTTCGTGGATCCTATCCGTATGACACCAGCTCCCTCCTTCTTGATGCTCGTCTCTGAGCATATCAAGCAACTGTAGGATCGCGAGGTTTGTCGGTGTGTTGATCGTGAAACAGTTTGACTGCTGCTTTTGCTCCTTCGCTGAACATGTGTTCATAGGGTTCCCATGTCCAATGCCTTTTGGCTGGCCATCCTTCCCACTTCACGAGATACTTCACTCGGCCTTGGTTTTCGATAGAGTCCATCACTCGTTCCACTTGATAGTCTTCAGACTCTATCGGGGCTGCCTCACGCAGGACCTGGTCAGGGTCAGGGAGTTCCTGATTGCCAGCGCGGTAGGGTTCGATGAGTGAGACATGGAACGAGTTATGTATTCTCCATCCTTTAGGGAGAGTGAGTCTCACCGCGGTAGGAGAGATTACCTGTTGGACCTTGAAGGGACCTAGGAGCTTCTTGTCCAACTTTTTAGCAGGGCGCTTGGTTTTGATGTTTTTTGCGTTCAGCATCACGAGTTGATCTACCTCGAAGGTTGGCGCATCCTTTCGTCGTTTGTCAGCCCATTCCTTCATTCGTTGGCGGCTTCGTTCCAGGTGCTTCCGTGCGTCTTGGTGTACTTGAGTCATCCAATGTGCATATAATCTGCTTCCGGGGTTGCGTGAAGTGCCTGTAGGAGGATTGTGGGTTGCCGGGTGGTATCCATAATTGACGTAGAAGGGGGTAAGCTGTGTTGATGATGAAGCAGTATTGTTGTAGGCAAATTCTGCGGTTGCAAGTAAGTCCTCCCAGTTGCTCATTTCGTAGTTGACGAAGGCTCTGAGATAGACTTCCAGGATTTGGTTGAGGCGTTCTGTCTGCCCATCGGTCTGTGGGTGAAATGCAGTACTCATTCGGGACTTGATACCTACCAGTTTGAGGAAGTCCTTCCAGATGTGGGATGTGAACCTAGAATCTCTGTCAGAAATGATGTCCAGGGGTACACCATGTAGTCTCCAGTATTGCTTAGCGAAGATTCTAATCAGATCGTCAGACTTCTTTTCTCTCGCTTTGAGAGGAATGAAGTGTGCCATCTTAGAGAATGGATCCACTATTACCCAAATGGAGTCACAGCCGTTCGACAAAGGAAGGTCAGTGATGAAATCCATCGCTATTGTTAGCCAGGGTTTGTAGTGTAGTTCCATTGGCTGGAGATGTCCATATGGGGCGTGACGGGGGATCTTGTTCTGTTGGCATTCCAAACAGCCTCGTACGTAATCCCGGACGGTGTTCTCAATGTTTGGCCACCAAAAGTTTCGGGTGATTAGTTCTAGGGTTTTGTCCATTCCCATATGTCCGGCAACGAGGGTATCGTGTTCGGTGGAAATGACTTCCTTCTGGAGTTCTGTAGGTATCCAGAGTCTTCCTTTTCGATAGAGGAGGTCATTCTGTGAAGTGACGTCCTTGAAAGGGTTCTTGACCTGCGCAACGTATTCTGGGTCGTTGATGGCTGCCTTCTTTAGTCGTTCAATAAATTCAGGAGCCCAACTAGGTGTAGTAAGGCTGCAGAGTCTGCTTGATGTGACAAGGACGGCCGCTGAAGAGGCAAATAAAGTTCCTGGAGAATGCGAAAAATGTTTGTCTTGTAAGACCGACTTTATAGGCTGGTCTTCAGCTCCCCCTTTCTCAGGTCGATATTGTGGTAGTCTGGAAAGGATATCGGCCTTATCATTCTGTTTTCCGGGTCGGTAATTGATGATGAACCAGTATGAAGATAGTTCTTGCGCCCATCGGGCTTGACGACGGTTCAGGACCTTGGCTGTTGTAAAGTAGGCCAAGTTCTGATGGTCAGAGTAGACTTCAATTCGATGTTTTGCACCCTCCAAGTATTGGTGCCATCTACCGAAGGAGTCTACTATGGCCAGTAATTCCTTGTCATGTATCTCATAGTTCATTTCTGCCGGTGTAAGCTTGCGGGAATGATAAGCTACAGGTCTGAGTTTGCCTTGTTCATCTTTTTGAGAAAGAACGGCGCCAATAGCATAGTCCGATGCATCGGCTTCCACATGGGTCTGTCTTGAAGGATCGAAGTGTGCCATGATGGGGGCCTGGGTGAATCGGTATTTGAGTTCCTTAAAGGATTTACTCATTTCTTCGGTCCATCTCCAGTCCTTCTTGTCTCCCTTATTTGCGCTGGTAATCGGCCTTGCTATTTCTGAGAACTTTTCTATGAATCGTCGATAGAAGTTTGCGAAGCCGATGAACTGCTGGGATTCCTTGAGGGACTTGGGGGCTTCCCAGTTGTTGATGCAGTCGATCTTGTCTTGGGCCATTGAGATGCCTTTTACTCCAATGATGTAACCGAGGAAGTCCACTTCTTGGACTCTCCAGAAACATTTCCGTGGGCTGACTGCC